>OZ010592.1:89098172-89350672 GCA_963932145.1 Acanthosepion lycidas | reverse complement strand
TACAACACAAGAAAATAACACAGGAATATCATTTTGGAAAGTTGGTCTGTTTTGCTTGACCCACAATATTCACTAGACTTTGCACCAACCGATTCTTAAGGATTTTTCCTTTTTGCAAAATATTAATAGGAACAACTTTCTGTAATGAAAACCAGATTCAAGAATTTGTTGCAATCTTTTTCAAATTAAGACCTGCAGAAGTTTATTTGAATGTATCAAAGAGTTGTCTAACAAGTGGCAACAAGTCATTACAAATAATGACAAATCTATAATTGTTGACTGTAGTTGGGATTATTGAATCAAAGCAAATGATCCTTTCCTTAGCTATATAGTATGTGCTTTGCCAGGGCTACATACAGTTTTTAATTCAGAGTTTTCCTTGTCTGTGACCGGTTGCCACCAAAGGCTATAGAACCCAGTCTGTCCTATTTTATCCATAGCTTTGGGGAGGTGGGGTGAAGAGTTAGCTACATACCTTTCCCAAGAGTATTGGCACATAAATGAATGTAATGAACTCAACTGGAATTTGAACTTGTCTCTCCGTTCCACAATCTATTACTTTGCCATAATGTAATTGTACTTTATTTTTGAAGAAAAATAAACAGAAATTATTTATGACTCAATCTAATCCTGCAAGCCAAAATATGGATATAAAACGTAAGATTATTAACAAAATATTCTCTAAATTCTCTAAGTGCAATACGCTTTACAATCTGTGACTAATAGGTACAAGAATAAAAGATGACTAATATCACTGTTACATACCAAAATGACCATGTCATTTTCTTGAGACCATTACTTATTTTGACTTCATGAAAAGGAATCATAAATGATTACTTATATTAATTATCTGTTATTAAAGAACAATTGTCATTAGTTTATAGTATCTACACTGATACACCAAAAGACATAGGATAGGTTCAGTGAAAGGGAGGAACATAATGTGGTACTAATTTCATAAGTGATCAGTTTTTTTGTTTTTTTTAGAGAGATATAAAATGTCCCCACAATTCTAGCAATTGAATCTCATCTATCTGGTAACCATATTATGCATTTTTTTTTTTTTTTTTTTTTACTCATTTCACTCCAAGAAAGGCAATAATTCCACTAAGACAAGATGAAAGAGAATGAGAAGCATGTAGAGGAAGACCAATAAAAGAACAGCATTCAGGAAGACAAAAGATGACAATTGAGATTGCATTTAAACCTTTGAAGATTGTAGGTGTCGGGAAGAAAAAGAAAAAAAACAGAAGAGAGTTCTACAGGTGAGAAATACAAGAAAAGAAACTATTAGAATAGAACTTATTGTTATATCTAGCTATTTCAAGAGTAAAACAATAAGACCTAGTAGCTAATCTAGGAGTAGGTTTAAATTCATGTGGTCAAGGTATCAAGGAAAAGAGCTCATTAGAAAAACTGGCATGAAAATACTTACAGATAAAACAGAGAAAGGCCACATCACGGCAGTGAGCAAGTGCCTGATATTGAGATGCCAGGCCAGGACCGATAACATTACAGACTTCTTTGGATTTTGTCGAGAATCTCTAAATATACAGCCGGAGCACCAGATCAGATATGGTAGCAATATTCAAAACAGACAAATAATAGATTTATAAATGTGCAAGATGGATTTTAACAAGAAATATTGTCTGGCATGACACAATGAACCAATGTTTTTAGAAAATCTAGCAACTGATTAAATGTAATTGCTCCACTTCATTTCAGTAGAAAACATGAGACCAGGGCACAAGGAATTGCTCTCCTGGAAGTTAGCATCAGCCATGCTGATGGAGGGGAAAAATGCTTATTAATGATGCTTAAAAAAAGATAGCAGTTTCATTTGCGGTCATTAAAATTTACAAGCCATTTCTTGTCCCAGTTAAGAACTGATTGGAGATCATTTTTGAGATCAGTTGGCAATTTTACTTTGTCAGACTGATTGGACTTACAATTAAGACAAGAGTAAATAGTAACATAAATACCTAATTGGGAATTGATGAAGGTTGTTGAAGATAAGAAACTATGTAGGTCCAAGGATAGAGCACTGGAGGCTCACCACAACAATGTGAAATTATATAGAAGTGTGGTCATTCAACACAATCCAGTCATTCTTAAATCTGGTAATGAAGGTTAAGTCAAATATTTGGCCAGAGACACCATAGGTCTTGAGTTTGTGGAGCAGGCCAGCATGCCAAACACTTTAGAGATATCTAAAGCCACAGCCTTGAACCCTGCTATTCTTATCTATAGTCTGATAAACAAATTCAGTAATAACCATTAACACCATTATGAGTGGATATAAAGAGGATTCTGTTATGGTTAAAAATGAATTTGAGAAGAGGAGGAGGAAGAGGTTATAGGTGCAGTTAAACAGGCAGTAGGGAACCAAGGAGAAAAAATTTCACTTTCATTTGGTATTTCTATGCTGGCATGAAAGCTTTGATGCCAGCTTTCACCCAGGAAGTGTGAAAAACTCATGCCATTTAACCATTAAATTTTTTTCTAAGTTTCTGGTTTGAAATAATCTATAACAAACTTCAATTTTCTCTTTTTTTATAATAATAAAAAAAAATCATTGGTATAAAGGAGATTTACATTTACTGTTATCCTCATCTTTATTGCCATATTCACAACATTTCAGCTGTTGTATGCTTGGGTCTTCCTCAGATGATTGCAATTTCAAACCAAACTCTTTATTCTGTCTAAGGTAAATTGTTCTAGTTCTATGTACCATGCCTATTCTGGATGTCTCAGTTATTTTCCTTTAACTCTACAATTTTTTGGTTCACCACTGCTGTAGCCTGGTATTGAACTCACAACCCTTTGGGTCTAGTCACTTGAGCACACATGGCCCAGTGGATAAAGATGTTGGATAGATCCAAAGGGTTGAGAGTTCAATACCAGGCTACAGCAGTAGTGAACCAACAAACTTGGAAATAACAGACATCTGGAAGATATATGGCATGTGGAACTAGAACAATCTGCCCCAGTGGACAAAAAGTGTTCAGTTTGGTTCAAAATTCCAATCACGTGAAGAAGGTCAGAGCATACAACGGCCAAAACATTGTGAATATGGCAATAAAGATTAGGATAACAGTCTGAATAATGTAAATAATCACAATACCTCATCTTAGAGATATAGACATATTAAAGGAGATTCAGTTAAAGGAAGAAAAGTTCAAATAAATGACTTTAAACCAAAGTTATCTTTAAGATACTATGAACACCATAGCAACACAAACTGAAGTCATATGTTTAATCATTTTAAATAAAATGAGATTCTAAAAGATACACAAAAAGTTGCATTAAGAAATACCAGTATCACTGGCTAGAAAAAGAAAGATCAAGTTTGTCATGTAAACAAAATCAGAGTCAACAATCAATTTATTTAATAAATATGAAATTCCTGGCTACATCAAATCTCTAAGAAAAAGTAAAACAAGTATAATTTTAAGAATGAAATTATTCAAAGTGAATTTAAGAAAAAAGGAAATTACATACATACATACATACACACACACACACACACACGCACACACAAGAGATAAAAAAATTAAAATGCTGTGCAGCATGATCTGGAAAAAGTGCATCTAAATGCGCATCAAGCAAGGATTCTATATTAAAATTTGAGGAAAAGCGTTTGATAGAATTATGACTTAATCCATTTGTTTAGAATTGTTCAAAGAGGATTCTTTAATATTGTCCAACAAATATGATCATTTTACTGTCTAATGTAGAGTTTCTTTCATATTCACATCATAAAATGAATAAAAATGAATGATAAAAATTCAGTTTGCTGGGGTGAGAGATGGATGTGTAAATTGCAATTAATAAGCCAACTGTCACTTTCCATTTGGTTGGGTGTTCAACAGGAAAGGATGTAATGTGTTGGCCTACAAGTGACAGGAATGTGATATTGTATATCTTGGTAGGTAGTCAGTCTGAAAATGTTACTGGTCTCGTATTTTCAGACAATTTCTGCAGCCAAGTTGCCTTGGAATGCATAAAATCATGACTGAGTAGAGAGAAAAAAAAATACAAATGACAATTTTGGTAAAATACTTGTAAAGCAAACTGAGAAAATAGGCAGAAAAATTTCCCGGGTTTTATATAATATGGTGCTTGAAATTAATTGATCTTAATACCAAAAAAGTACATTCCAGTAATATTTTTCAAAGACTGTGTGTCAGGATCCAGTTGGTGAAGAGGAACCTTAAATTTGGTTTTCAAGTGCTTTTGATAATCATTGATAATTGTCAGAAGGCATATTTTCTTTAATTTCTGCATGTTAAATTGTCTGTTTTTATTAAATTGGGTACAAAATTGTTGTTTCAGACAGGTTTATTATTGGGGCATGGGTTAGGCATTACTAATTGGTTGTGTCAGTTATTAAAGATGTTTAGTATGCTTGCACCAGTGTTAAATGCTATTTTGTTTATGGGTGGATTTTTTGTTTTAATATGAATTACTTTGAGAATTTGTAGGCATTTTTACAATTATTTTTGTACATAACTTTAGTACTGTTGGTTAGTATTTTTCATATTTCAGCAGAAGTAAGTGTGCTTATTTCATGAGGGTCTCCCAAACAATACCTCAAGACGCCCCACCCCAGTACCTACAGTGGTCATACCTCTACAACCTTCTCACCACCTAATACATCTCTGGATTTTGTACCATAAAACAGCATATAACACACAAACTTACAGCCATTGAAATATGAAAGAATTTCAATCAACAATAAAGATTGTGTACAAAAATAACTGGAAAAAAAGAAAAAACATCTACAAATTCTTAAAGCAATTAGTTAATATTTGTTTTGTGCAAAGTAATACAAATGGCAAACAGCCACAAAAACTGTGTGTGTGTGTGTGTGTGTATATATATACGATAGAGATATACTGAGAAGAATTTGCTTAAGTATCCAAAATCTTCTAGCATCAGTAGAATTACCTTGTTATAAAATAGACATGGAAAATTATTAATATTGAAACTAAAGAAAAAGATATTGAAATTGAGAAACACTTGGACAAATGGTTTGAAGCCAATGCAAAGAGAAAGAGAGGAAAAACAAATCAATTGGTTTTGAACTGCCAACAAAAATTAAATGAATACAGGAAAGCTAGTAGACTTCAATATGAGCTCTGCTGAGCAACTTCTGTTCTATGTTAATTTTTTTTTTTTTTTTTACAATCAGACCATGATTTAAAGTCCTTTGTTTTAAGGAACCACTTGTGAACAATGGGCCATAATAAACTGACTTTTTACTTTTCCTATGAGCAAAGTGAGATAAGTGCTATAACAAAGCCATCATCAATTGTGTATTAAGTTACAAGGTACATGTTAACTATTAGTAATAAATGAAAAATGTTATTAATTGCAGCTATTTTTAAAAACAGATTTCAGAGAAGTCACAGCAAAGCATCAGCAGCAGCAATAAAAAGGAAGTCTCAGTGAGTGCAGTTGTGACAAGCAACACTCATCAGTAGTTAGGTTTAAGGCTCCAAGGAATCCATTCAGAATTGTCTTAATGGACTATTGACTTGTGGATTAAAGTGTTGGTTCATGAATTTGGTGACATCATAATTGTGAGTTCAATCCAGTGAACTCTGGAAATAAGACGAGCAATAACGGAGATAAGAACTAGACAGGATATCCCTGGACATGGACACTGAAACAAAAACAATCTACTTCCATAAATTCAGGCCAAAATTCTCTGAAGGTTATCAGGATTCACAATTGCCTGATGACAACAGATAGAGGGTACAACAGCTGAAACATGATAACAAAGATAGGGGTCAACAGTCAGCATATATATAGTGATAACTTCATCACAGAAATAATCCTACATACAGTTTATACAGTTTTATGTAACATTGGTCAATTGTCTGCCTACTGCTCCCAATTTAACTATATTCATTAAATTCTACAGAATTTGTTTCTTTATGAAATGAGGGATTTATTAGATGTGACAAATACAAACACCCCTTAATTATTTCTTTCAATCAAGGTCTGTAACATCTTCAGATGCAACTTAAAAACTGACAAAGTTTATTTTGAATTATTTATAACATTTCTGAATTTTAATATTAATATACAATAACAGTTCTTAAAGATGCAATTTAAATTTTGAGATTTGTTTTTGGTTTGTCTTTGTGATAAAACGATGAATGCACTGAGAGGTTAGGTGCGCAGAGATAAAAACCTTTCAAAATAAACGTGGTAAAACATTGTCAGAAATTTATACAAAATGTTTCATGTCAGAATTTATCAGATATTCATAGATTTATATTAAAATCAAGCTTTTTGTCAATGATGTAGTCAAATGCATGCATTTTGTACAGGTACTCTTTTTGGTGTATTAAATTTTGAGTTGTAAAATTTTTGTATTTAATAAGAATTTTGACCCTTAAATTCAAACGTTTCATTCTCTCAAAATATATTAAATTAGATTGGTGAATTCAAATGTGGGACTGATGAAGTTTTTTAATGTCATATCCACATTGAAATTATTTAAAAAAACTTTATAACTTTTACATGTTCAATCAATGTTAGCCATTTGTTAGTGCTACCCATCTCTATGGTCTGTAAATTTCATTTTGAGTAAGTCAAGTGCCATACATGATACACACTTGGGCAATCATGTCTCTTTCTATCCATGACTGACTAGGCAGAAGATTTTTCTCACAGTAGGCTGCCATTTCTTTCTGCAGGAGACCAGTTGCCAACCATGGCTATAGAACTCAGTCTATCCTGCTATTCAACCCATAGCTGGAGGGAGAAGGGATGGATTTGTACCTTTCCCCCAGGGTAAGTAAATGTAATGAATTCAACTGGAATTTGAACTTTGCTCTCCCATTTATCATTCCGAGCCAATATCCTTTCATTTATACCATAAGCCAGGTCCTTAAACCAGCACTTTTCTGTTAGACATTTTATCTAATGCTCAATTTAATGTTAAATTACTTTTACAAGTGAGTGTTGAACTACATCCGAGTTTAAGTTTCTTTTTTTTCTATATTTTGATTTTATTGAATTATCTGTATTTCTTGCAAAATGATTAAAATGAGTTAAAAAAAAAAAGGGGGGGTAGAAATTTACTGAATTTTTATAGAGTCAATTTCATAGTGTAAATTGCTTGCTATATTTTTTAAGTTTATTCAGCAATTTGTGATGGTTGCTATTTCACTTTCGTCAAACTGGTCTTGAAGATGACCCAAAAGTTAAATATTTCAATGCTTTCTGATAACACTGATTGTTCCAAACTTTCAAATGTAGAGTGAATTAGGACAGAAACCTTCATTGATTTTAGAGGTTTTATGTTAGTGGACACAAAGAGGAAAGTTGAACATTAGGACACAAAGTTAGGGCCCAGTTTTTAAATTGCATTCTTTTTGTGTGATATTTCATCTATGCAAACTAGTAAAGATTAGGGGGGAAAACAAATTAAATTATAGGAAAAGATTCCTTTTTTTTAGGACTTCGTGTAACTGTTGGAAAAAAAAAAAAAAAAGTCACAAATAATACAACTGAGAATATTAAAAAGTGGACTAGAAATTACAAAAAATAAGACTTCAATAAATTTTATAAAGAGAAAACTTTTTTTAAGCCATCTGTTTTTCCAGACACAAGGTACCATCAGGAGTTTTTTTCCGAAATGAAAGGGAAAAAAAAATCGATACTCCCTCTTAAAATATTTGCCAAAAATCTGGTAATTCAAACGAAATTTTCAGAACTTATTAATTGATTAGTTTGTTGTTACTTAATAATAGGTTATTTTTTTTATTAAAGAAAAAAAAAACTTTGGGAAAATATTTTAATTTTATGTTTCAAGCTTTTATATCGCGCTGTGTGTACTTTTTTGTATTTCCGGGGTGGGGGAAGGCGTCTAATTCCCCCAACCCTCAGTTATGTAAGCTTTTACATTTTGGTATATTGTGCAGGAAATAAATCGGATACTGGAGGAATTTGAACATGTTTTCGATGTATTTCACTTCTTCGGGCAGGAATTGGGGTCTACAGAAGAGCTTTTTAAATATTGAAAAGAAAAAAAAAAGGCCTATATAATTAATTATTCCGGATTTTATTTTATGTTGGTTGAAATAAAAAGTATACAAGGTCGGAATGAATCAGATTTCTATTTAAGAGCCCTTTTAAGACTAGTCTCCAATTCCTGCCCAAAGTAAAATACATCGAAAACTTCAAACTACTCCAATACCCGAATTATTTCCTGCAAAATGCCAAACGCAAACCTTACCAAATTCACGGAAGAAATATTCAGACAAAAATCCCTGAAGAATGATTTTTTATTGCAATCAAATGTGAACAGTCATACGAAAAATTCGTGCCGAATCGAAAGAAAAATCTAAAATTAAAAGTTTTAAATACAATTTATTTTCTATGTGAACAAAAACAGAAGGACCAAAAAATAAGCACTTAAAAAATAAAAAAGATCAAAAGTGACTTTTTTTTATGAGTTTTTAAATAAAAATCTTTTTTCATTGACGAGGTGATTTATTTCAGGATTAGGAAGGATATTTTTTTTTTGTTTCTTCCCAAAGTATTTCTTTTTAAAGTTTAAACTCTGTGGAGGAAGAACAATACAATTGAAATTTAATCACGGAAATTGTACAAGAAAAAATATGGATAAAATAATTAAAAAGGGAAAAATCATTTTTTTTAAATTTTTATTTTACTCAGTCTCCATTGACTTAGAGAAAATGTCTCGCTTCTCGACATTGACAAGATATGACAGGATTTTGAAACGTGTCTAATCTTATGGATGAAAACATTTGATTTTTATGCCTTTTTATGTTTTTTTTTATTATTATTTTAAATAAAGCAGAATAAAAAAAAAAATGGTGACCAGTTTCTTAACCTGAAAGCAAATATCAAAGAATAAACAGAAAATTTTAGAGAAATTTATAATTTCACTTTATTTTTTCTGGGTTAGCAGTTGAATAATTTTTTTTTTTTTTTTTTACTTAAAAGAAAATTGAAGGAAAATGATTATTTAATAAAGGAAAAAAAATGAAAAAACACTGAAATTTAAAATGTCTTACAAAAAACAAAAAACGTTTTGTTTGATTTTTTCAAATTAAAATATTTAAGTTTTTGTTACCTGTTCTTCAATCTTTGCCTTTCCCATGAAGGAAATTTAAAGTTTTTTTCTTACAATAAAAATCCTTTTAATCTTCGAAAATTTAAATTTTACGCAGAATTTTCATTAAAAAATGTATTTTTAAAATATTTTCTGAAAAAAAACATTTTTTTAAAAATATAAAGCAGAAAGCTTGCTATTTTTTAACTTGGAAATTAAAAAGGAATTTTTTTTACGGCATCAAAAATCAAATTTAAAAAAATAAGATGGGGGCAGGGAAAAATTAAAAATTTAATTTTTTACAAATAAAATATTTCAAGTGTTTTTACTTTAGTTCAGTAAATCATAAATGTATTGTAAACTTGTAAAAAAAAAATCCTGAACCTTCTGTTCAGAAGATTTTTAAAAACTAGAGAAATATTGCAACGCATTTAAATACTTAAAAAAAGAAAAAACGCATAAAATTTAAAAAAAAAAAAAAAAAAGAAAAACACAAACATTCACAATAATTAAAATAATAGCAACAAAATTAAACTTAATTGGCAAGAAACGAATAAGCAAATATGTATTTGATTTTGTTGTGCCTACGTGATGGTAAGCCATACTGTCGTCTGCTGTTATAAAGATGGAGAATGAGGCGGTTGATGAATGCAATAAAAAGAAAAGGTGTAACAATCTTTTACCTGAATTTTTTGAAACGATCAGGGTCTTCACTGAACATATCAATCATTCGCAAGTTTTTTCCATGGGTTTTGTAGTAATCCTGGAGATCATTCCAGGATTTTTCATTTGTCAGCGCAGCCCTTTTCATGTCCGCCATTGTAACAATCGACCTTGACAATGTCCTTCAGAAAGAAGTTGTCAGGAAAACCTTGAACTTTTAATGTCGTCTAATAATACTTCACTGCAACCGCTGACCTTCCAGGACAAATAAAATAAGAGAGCCTGAAACGAACGTTAAACTAATTTCATAATCAGCATGGTGTAGCCATATAATTTTTTTAAAAATTCTAAGCTTTTTCGGATTTCGTAAGTGATTGTGAAAGTGAATTTATATTTATTTTAGTGTTGCGTTTTAAAAACATTGTTTAAATGTCTATTGATTAAGGAATGTTTTTTTATTGATTAAAAAATCTATTTCTAGAGACAGTTTGAATTTATTGAGAAAGGTTATGTTAATTCAGTATCACTTTTTTTAGCTGTGCGTTTCTTTCTGCACGAATAAAAAAAATGTTTATCAGTAACCAACTAAGTTTCATAAAGTTGTCGTTTATCATCAGGTCCTTGTCTGCTCCCATCGAATCTACGATACTGACATCTACTCTCTGCCACATCCCAATTTTCAAAAGGTAGCAAAATACAAATTTTATATTGTAACCTTATGTACAATAAATGGATCATATGTAAAAAGGTGAACAATGCAACTAGAAAAATTTAAAATCTACAAAGAATCAAATCGATAGAAATATAGATTATTATTCCATCTTCTTAAATAAATCAACAATGTTTTTTGCGGCAATTTTTAACATCAACTTGAGATTTTTCTTATTAAATAAAAGTTGAATAATTTAACACATTCAACATTATGGATAAAAAAATAAAAATACTGAATTTGAACGAAAAAAATAGTCAAAATCCGCTCTAAAATGTCGTCCTTATAGTTGTGCCTAGTTTAATTTGTAACATAAATGTCGGTATAAAAAGGCAAATGTTGATAAGATAGTGAGGGTCACAAAGTTCTGCCCAGGACCCCAATTAGGCTTGGACACCCTCAGGTCTGGGGGTTCGGGTATAGTACGCGCCGACCCTGTTGATCATGGTCAGACAAGACTGTAAACATTTAAATAATTATTGCTCTATCTATTGAGCACTCTTATTACCAAAATTTTGCACACCTTTAAATACGTCAAGTTATACTTCAAACGTTCTAAACGCTTCTTATTTAAAATAGACGCCCCATTTTATTTCTTATTTAAACAATGTGGATTTACGCCTATCAGTCTGTACATTCGAGAAATCTTAATAAAGAAAAATGAAGTTGACCGGTAGTGGGGGAAATCACTGTTTGATCCAGTGTGCCTTACCGCTCGGCCACGAAAAACGTTGTAACAAACAAGGTTCCTTCTTAAGGAAAGCGCAAAATAGACATTTTTGCTGCGAAGTTTTTCGTGGCTGAGCGGTAAAGCACACTGGATCAAACGGGGATTTCCCCTACAAAGAAGAACGCATTTTCCCTGCCGAGGAACGCATTCCTCTTAACTAAGATTTATCTAATGTGAAAGCCAATAGACGTAATATGTACTGCTCAATAAGTAAAAATGGAGTGTCTATTTCAGATATGAAGTATCCACTATAGTAACGTTTGAAGTAATACGTAACAGGGTAAGTAAGTTAGGATTGATGTAGTAATAATCCTGACTTGATATTGTTTGAGAGTTGTTATAGTAATGTTGTAACCTAGGGAAGGTTACTGAATAGAATAATCACACGAAGGTTAGTAATGAATGATAATACTTAGGACACGAACAACACATAAGATTCGCTAGCGGCGCGTAGAAGTAGTAGTCAACTGCGAAAAGTGAGCCAAGTGATTTCCACTATGAATCTTCAATTGCAGGATATCTATCAACTGACCACACGGTCAGATGTAGCACAAGGCCGAATTTATAAGTGGGGTATCATCTGGTGATCCTCTCTGCCCGGAGGCAGAGAATTAGACCAGCACAGCTGGAAATGAATCACTAATTGCAGACCAACATAAAGCGTTTAATACTGTATTTATGCAAATGGGATCAAACCCATTATCGCCCGTAGGTATGCTACATTTAATCACCCCATTGCTATATGTATTTGTAGTGTAGGAGGAATCCTTTTCTCTTTTTTTTATATTGAAACTGAAATTAATTAAAACGTACAATAATAACATAAACAATAAAATCTTGAGACACGTGTTGACATAAATAGCAAGAATTTGTCTTTTCTTTCTGTGATGTGAATTACAGAATATTGGTATGGTGTATGTAAAAATGTTCTCGGTGTCTATTTTGTTTAAAAGTCAGTGCTTACTTGGTTTGGTTCTGAGGATTTCATTTGTGAGGATGGTATTTGAAATCGTTTGTTTTCAATCTTCACGGAGTGCCGACAAAGACATGAGTTTCTGTACTATTACTACTACTTGTCTTTACTACTCTGGGTACCCTAGTCTACACTACTCTATCGACTCTCTTGTGGCAAGGGTATAATGGATTCGACTGTAACTCGAACTCGGCTCTCCGATTCCTCAATCGATTCCTCAATATATATATATATATATATATTATTCAATGAAACATCGAGAACAGCTGGAAATCGCGTTTCTACCACCACAAAATGACACTGAGTAATATTGAATACAAAAGCTATACATCAGTTTCAAAGTATGTTTGGCGATTAAAAAACAAACACCAGGACCCAACCATCAATTGGAAAATAATCGCGAAAGCTAAGCCATACAATGAAAAGGAAGACAGATGTAACTTGTGTTTGTTGGAGAAGCTTATTGTATTAAAGAATTTAAGTAACCCTAACCTGCTGACCACAAGCCTGCTAAAACACCTCGACCTCGATTAAAAGAGATCACAAAATACATTATATAAATATAATATACAACAACTTAAATATTCTTAAAACACATCATTTATAACATTTCTTATATATAATCTAATATTACTGTATTCTATTTATTTATAAATGTGTGTTTATATAATTTCACCTTATAAGTACAAGGCTTGGTTCGAAACACAGTAGTTAGATAGCACCAACATTATATTTTTTTTATTTGCACCCTTACATTATATTTCCATCCGGAGTATTAATTTCGTTATTTGATATAACTATGATATCAAAAATGAGAGTTATCCCCTTACTTTTGAATCCAAATTTAAATTCAAATAATTAAAAACATTTTTTTATTTCTTCGCCTTTCGAACTTATGAATTTAAGTGAATTTTAATGATATAAATTATTTACACTATTTACATTATTCAGACTATTGACCTCATCTTTGTTGCCATATTTATCACAACGTTTCGACCGTTGTACGCTCCAGCCTTCTTCAGGTGGGTGGAACGTCGAACTGAACCCTTTATTTCGTTCGCTGGGGTAGACTGTTCTAGTTTCACGTGCCATGTCTAATGGATATCAGTTATCAGTTATCTCCTGTTAATTCCCCTCTCCAAGTTCTCCACCGCCTTAAGCAGGTATTGAACTCACACTGCTGGCGTCTGGCTGTCGGTTCCTCGGAACTAATGTGTTTCGAACCAAAGGGGTCCTGTCACTGGATCTAACTAACTATCCACTGGGCCATGTGTCCTTGAGGACAATGTAAATAGTGTACATAATATCTCATCTCAGAAATATAGACAGATACTGAGGGATATTTCATATCGTTCTTTTTTGCTTCTGCTCAGTTGCTGTTCAGTTACTGCTCCCACTGAGTCTGAGTTTGTATTTCCCAGCCCACGGATTGATCTCACAATTAGGATGTTAACAAATTCACAAATCAACGATTTAATCCACCAGGTTATTTTTTCATTAATCTTTATAATTAAAATTGCCTTTTATTTAAACACTTAATTATTTTTTCTTTTATGTGACATGTCCCTTCAGGACGTGGGCTATCATAGCTCTCCACTACTTCCTTGTCTTTGTAAGTCTTAATAAGGTTTGTCTTTTCACCATTCCCCATCCCCTGTTCTACCATCCATTTTGCACAATCTTGTTGGGTGGTTTACTCATTGTTCCCCCTCCCTTGCTTTCAATATGTCAAGTGAGTGTCAAATTCTCCAAACCCTCTTTCCTCAGTATGTGTCCTAGAAATTTCAACTACCTCTTTATGATTCTATTATTTTATTAACAATTTTCTTTAAAATTTCATTTTTTCCTTTGTTAATGTTTTTAATTGAGTAGAAGTGTTGAATTAAGTATAATTTCCTATGTGTGTAAATAAAAAGAATAGTTTGGGACTTGTACACATCTGCGTATCTAGCTGTGCCCAGTTGTTGACTCTGTATAGCTGAGGTTCTTTTATCATCTCCCTCTGGATATTTTGCAGAATACTGTCCAACATGAAAAATGTTGTGTCTGTCTGCTGAAGGCAAGGTAACAAAAATATCTGTCTTTGGAGAGAAACGTTATCTCTGAGTCTCTGCTGGAAATTATTAATGGAAGATCCTCTGTACTTTAGGACAATGACAAAAATCTCTAACTATGCTGAGAATTGATTGATGATAAAAAGGAAGAAAAAGTATTATTTACCTTAATTTGTATTGCAATTGTTTTTGTTTTTTTTTATCTTTGAACGATAAAGGCTTTTTGAGATTTCTTGAAAACTGATATAAAAAAAAAACACTGACAACAAAGTAAATATTAGCAAGAAATGACAATTGAAATAAGATTTTACAAAATCCTTGTTGAGAAGTCTTCTGTATTCCTGTATGCTGTTCTTTTATTGTCCTTTCTCTACACTTCTCATTTCAACCTTCCTATTCTCTTGTACTCCTATATACCCCTTTGCATCCTAATGGCATTGATGCCTAGTTTGGGGTAGAATTTTTTTTTTTAAAAAAGTCAAATACCTTTTTATTACTAGTTTTCCACCAACTTTAAGGTATCTGGATTAATACAATTTTATTATTAAGAATGGAAGAAAAAGATATATCAGAGATGCTATTTGGTTTTAACGGGAAAAAGGAATTTATGAGTATTATAAAACCTAATGTCATCAGCAACCATTTTTTACCATTGCTCATATTGCAATTTTTGCTGTTATTGCATGTTTTTTACCATTCACTCTCCCTGTTGTCTTAGCAACAGCAACAAAGTTACTAGTTTTGTATGTATGTAAATAAATTATACATTTATTTACCCATATTCAATATATTCTTTTTATTTGAACTTATGTTTGCCGGGGTGGAGAAGGAATTAACCTCCACAACAGTAACAACAACAAAACAAGGTTCTGTCTTTCAGGTTACCCATTTCCACCTCCGCAACAAAGGCCACAATTTTAGAGCTTCTCGTCTCCTCCCCGTTACGCCACGGGGCCATTATTTTGATTGGACCACCAATCATATTTGGTTCTTGGTGGCTTTTCCTTCCTTCCATTTGATGCGGATAACACAAGACCATTGGTCAAGCATTATTATTAGCTAGCCAATCAGAGAAGTGAAATAAAAGCAATCACCGAAAGAGCAGAAAAAGGTCAAAATCGTCTCGTCGTTAGTAGAGGAATGTAGTGATAAAACAATAAAAAGTTCGCTATTTCAAAAAAGAAAAATAAATAAAGAAAAATAAAATAAAATAAAATAATAGAAAACTAAAAGTTAGCAAACCATTTTTGTTTATCATAAAGAAGTACTGTAAAACAAAAAGATAAAAAACTAAAAAGAAATAAATAAAAGAGGTCAAGAGGTTATTCTTCTTAAATGTAGGTGAAGGAAAAGAGCTAGTCATGACACATGAGTCACATCTGTGAACCAATCAAGAATCAAGAAACAATTCTGGAATGAATTCCATTTTCTCGAAATAAGTGAAAAGACAGTCAGTGACGACCAGACAAATGAGTCAGCCGGTGAAATAATTTCGTCTGCTCTCCCATACCCTAAATCTTCGGACACCTAAAAATCCCACAGAGACTCAAAAGAATTACTACTTATGAAGAAATACATACATATTTACAAGGATTCTCTTCTTGCTCTCTCCCCCCCCTCTCTCTCTCTATTTTATGCTAAATTACTTTCAACACGAGAACTTTCTGATAGGAACTTAATAACTCTATGAATATTGTATATTTTATTTTGAAAGATATGAATTTTTATCGGTGCATTAATTATCTTTGCATGAATTTTAAAAGGTTATGAATTGGTGTATATTTGGATTAAAGACGCTATACGAAGATAACCACCTAAACACATAACACTAACAGCCAAGTAGTAAGTAAACTCTTACCTTGGTACCATCCATATTGGTAAACTCCGACGTACCTGACGCATAGACACATTTAAAAAGTACAATGTACGACAGTGAAGTAGAACCTGTATCTTCCGACCAAACTGGGCGATATCAATCAAATTCAAACCACATACATTTCGTATCTAACGTGCTAGGGTGGTTTTCCATAATGGAAGCCCAATTTAACATCACACGCATAACACAGACAAAAAAACAGATATTTTACCACACATTGGCTTCTCTACCTGCCAGATATATTCGGGAAACTGCAATCAGCAGACAACAAACCAAATACTGAAGGAAGCCGTCATTACCTCGTATGAAAAATCAAAACCAGAAATGCTGAACAAATTGATGTCAACCTCAGTCATCACAGAGCGTCCGTCTCTATATATAAGTGAAATGGTGTCTCTAACGTGTCGGATTCGTGTCGGTGATAATATAGTTCAACATAAATTCATACAGGCCCCACCATCATCGATCAAATCAGTTTTAGTAGCTTAAAACGACCTTGACACAAATTGATTGGACAAAATGGCAGACGGTGCTCTTCTTTATTTTAGACAACAAGAGAGTGCCCAGCACCTATAAGTATTCCAAATACAAGGAATAAGCAAGTCCAAAATTCCGTCTCCGAAGAATATCGACTGCCCACCCAGTGTCCGACCAATCAACAAGGATCAAAAACTAAAAATTTGTAGGGCTGCTCATTTATACTTTGCGCATGAAGTTCTGCAAGCCTCGGTGCAAGCGGCTGGGTAAAAAGAATGTTAAAATGCAGCCTATTTCGTTCCCTCCATCACCTGCACTTAGTATGATGTCGGGCAACTAAATCGGCGGGACTTTGTAAGCCTCTACCCATTTGCCGCTTCTTGAAGTCGCTGCTCGACTAGGGGCTAGAAAAATTAATTTTGTTGTGGACACAGGAGCTGCTATATAGATCATACCAAAGAGATACTTACGTAGTATAGTGATCTACCCGACAAATGTCTCCGTTATATCAGCTAACGGCCAAAAGATTGGATGCACAGTTGTCCTGTGCATTCAATCTTATAAATTATAGTTGCACAACTTTAGACGCAAATTCACCTGAACTTTTGTGATTGCAAATACCATAAACGTCTCTTGGGTTACAATTTCTTAAATCATTTCGTGATAGAACAACCAATAGACAATCTAATGCGATACCAACATCAGAAATTATGAACATCACAGTTGACCAGGATAATCACACCCACACGGTGGTACTAAAAATTATGGAAAAATATCCAAATCTAATATCACCCCACCGCAACCCTAATGCAAAAACAACAGCCGTTTTTCATAGTATTGAAATTGGTAGCACTCCTTCTGCATTTTCTAAATCACGACAGCTAGCAGCCCAGAAATTCGACGAAGTGAAGTAAGAATTTAGGAAGTTCCAAAATTCAGGAATAATATCCCCTTCGAATCAGAATGGATTTCGGCTTTACATATAGTACCGAAGTCAGATGGCACATACAGTAAGCAGATCGATACCAAGTGCCAAATATAAATTCTCTGGCATCTAATCTGCATGGTAAGAAAATCTTTTCAAAATAGATTCGTCATCATCTTACCATCAAGTACCATTTCATCCGGACGATGTATGTAAAACAGCTATTATAGCACCTTTTGGTTTGTTCGACTACAACTATATGCCTTTCAGACTATGAAACGCATCAAGTACATTTCAGCGGATGATGGACAGCATCTTCCGTGATTTCAGTTGTACGTTCATATACATCAATGACATCCTCATCTTTTCAGGCGATGAAGAAACTCATTCCAGGGACCTCGAACAAGTCTTACAAAAACTTAGTGAGTACGATCTAAAAAAATTTCTTTCGAAGTGTTTGTTCGGTGCTCACGAACTTGAATTTTGGTGATTCAGCGTTTCTGGTGATGGTATTAAACCCAGCACTAGGAAACTTGCTGAGTTAAATGAATTTCTTCCCCCACCCCTCAACGACTCCAAGACACTGCGTCAGTTCCTTGGAAAGGTCAATTTCTATAGGAAACTGTTCCATGTTTTAGCAATAAAGTAATCCTGTAGCGGACCGTGTGTTTACGTGTTGTTAAATTAGGAACACGTGTGTTTATTCCTGTTAGAAGAAGGATCAACTACAAGAACATGGCGGACTCAAGTTGAGTCCAACCGAAGATGTAAAGAAAACAAACAAGGCCCACATATATATATATCAACAAATATATGTATTAACCAACAAATTATATAATGGTCCAAGACATCAACATTTATGTTTGTGTGTGAACGTAAAGAGTTTGTATTTTGGTGAATGTTTGTACGTATGTGTATGTGTGTGCGTGTTTCATGACGTTTCCCCACAAGTGGGCAAAAACGCAGATCTCTGCGAGAGATCACATTTTTAAATGTGTCCGCTGAAATGCAAAGTAAAAAAAGAGAACGAGGCAAGAAGTCGCCCAGTATTTATAGTGTAGAGAGAGCGTGCCCTAGTGAAATATTTGGACAATTAAAGAAGAGTTAACTCCGACAATACCACTCACAGAATGCATACGTGTGAACCCCAAAATTAAAAGACTTAACACTAAAAGAAAGAAGAGACTGAGTCTTTCAAAAATATAAAAGGAGACTTTGTCAAGCACAACTGCTCTCCCCTATCCCAACTTAAAAGCTAATAACTTTCAGCTTGTTACAGAAGAATTCTGATTATGCAGTCGGTGCAGCATTACACAAAATGGTAGACGACCAACCAATTCTTATTGGTTTCTCTTCAAAAAATTTGTTACTGACGCAACAAAAATTTTCTACCTTCGACAAGGAATTACTAGCTGCTTACCTGGCACTCGTGCAGTTTAAGCACCAAATAGAAGGCAAGAATGTATTATGATTAACCGACCATATATCTCTTTGCAATGCTTTTACAAGCCACACTGAAATCTGACAGACAACGTCACATATGTTTTATAAGCGAATATTTTACCGATATTTCACAAATAAAAAGCTGACTATAGTAGTTGATGCTTATCTCGACCAGCTAATGCAGTTACTATTGATGTATGCGATTTGCAGGAGATGGCGAAACACCAAACTACTGACGAAAAAATTAGGCACTATCATGATCAGTTGAAGACATATTCTGTAAATGAGCAGCAAAATATCTTGTGCGACATGTAACGCAAGGGCTCAGGAAAACAGTATTTGACAGTTTACATGCTCTATCACAGCCCAGAATATGAGCTTCGATAAAAACGATCAGATTAACGTACTACTGGCCTAAAATGAACAATTCACTAAAAACGTGGTGTAAAGAATGTTAGTATTTTCAGGAAGAAAAATAATTAAGAATACAAAAAGTAAAGTTCAGCCATTTGAATTGCTTTCTCGTCGTTTCCAATCAGTACATCTCGATATCGTGGCTCCCTTAAGATCAGTTAAAAACCTTACTGGCCCCTATTTTTCATCTTATCGATATTTGTTAACATGTATCGATAGAAGTATTCGATGGATAGAAGCATGTCCTTTAACGGAAATTTCAGCAAAGTCAATTTCAGTAGATTTCGTCAACACGTGGATACCCAGATTAGAAGTCTCCTCCCTGTTGTTACAAACAAGGGTAGACAGTTCGAATCGGAATTGTTTTCAGAACTCTCGAAGATAATCGGCTTCCACGGACTGAAAACGACATCCTACCACCCACAAACAAATGGATTAATTGAACGTGCACATCGGACTGCAATTATTGCCAGGAAGGAATCGTGGTTACCAGCTCTACCTGTTATCCTACTCAGAATCAGAATAACTCCCAATGAATCGAATTACTCGCCATTTATTGCTGTAACAGGAGTTAATGCACAAGTCCCTCGGATATTAATAGATACAGACAAAGACAATGAGGAGATGCAAATAAAAAATTCGCAAGAATTTGGCTAAAGAGATTCAGAAATCATTAACATTCTTTACCGAATTCATATGTCCCCAAAGACTTGGAAAAATTATAAATACGTAGCCAAGTTCGAATTCCAGTCGAATCCATTCCGTTCACTTACGTACTAATACCCTTGGGAAATGTATGAATCCTATTCTTCTCCCCACCAGCTATGAATAAATAACAGGATAGACCGGGTTCTATAGCCTCGGATGGCAACTGGTCTACCGCAGAAAGAAATGGCAACCTACTGCTGGAAAAATCTGTCTTGTCAGTCATATATCGAAACATACATGATCGCCTAAGCGTGTATCACGCATGGCACATAACTGACTGATAGTTACGAACGGACAGGGTGCGAAAACCTCTGGAAACTCCGTATACAGGTCCATTTTAGGTATAAGATCGGAGTCAAAAATATTATTATTATCATATAAATAGATCCATCTCCCTATCAGCGGGTCTTATCAACCAAGGAAAGATAACCTATATTTTTTATAGAACAGAGAAGAGGCGAGTCTGATCTTCGACAGGTGTTCGCCGATATTCCTGCGGATACTGCAACACATAGGTACCTCCACAAAATCGCTAGCACGTCCGAAATTTTCGTAAAAAATCTTTTTTCTTTGAGTCAGAAAAATTGACAGATAATTGATCATGTCAACTAATTTTTCCGTTTTATAAACAAAATGAAAATCTCCGTTTCAAATTCTTCTAAAAATCAATTATGATTTTTTCAAAATTTATTTTAAGAAAATTAAAAATTATAAAGTTTATTTAAAATATTTTGCAACAAACATTATTTACTTTCTGCGCCCAAAAATGTAGTTTAAAAATAAGACAAAGCAGGTCTTAACATTTGGTGTCACTTGACAAGTGATGAGTAATAATTTCATCGCGTATTGACAGCTTACGTAAGGGAAAATTACATTACGGAAGGACAGAAATGACATAATTATTTAGTTTTAAGTGAACCTCGTTATTTTTAAGGAAAACTTTCAGCGCTCTAATTTTTTTTTTGTACTTAGCTTTCACCTTTACGTTTACGATACTTTATGGAAAATATATTATAAAAAAATTAAAATAAGACTGTTGAGAATGAGATTATTTTTCATAAGAAAGGTATCTAATTAATTTATAGGTACCTTTCTTATGAAATTTTATCAGAAGTGTACATAAAATACTATGGGGATGCAGGATTGGTGCAGAGTCGGCTCGCCGGAGACGGACTAACGGAGGCGGACCAAATTAAGAGTGACATTCATCGAAGAACGCTGCAACAGCGGTTATATCCTATCTGTCCTCTGATTTATATTGTTGGGACATTTAGTTATTTATTTTTCTGTATTTTCAAAAATACACAAAAGCAAATAAATAAATATACATTTTCAGATCCGCTCTATAACTCCAATTTAATCAAGTCTAAAAATAGACACGTGAACACAGACTTGGTGTCATCCCCACGCAGACGACATAGTAAGCACACCACGTGACTCTTCTCAATCAATGTGAACACAAACAATAACACAAAAAATAATAAATATTAAATTTTTGGCTTTCGTTTCTCCGGCTTATGTAAGAATATATAGACAAAAAGCCGCTCGGAAAATTCACATCAAACACACACAGGAGCGTACCAAGGTGTTTTCAGCAACAGCGACGAAATCAGTGGCAATTGTAGAGACTAAATCTCGGCTATTTTAACTTGTGTTACATCTCGATCGAACTCTCACTCTCTCATGTACAATATCTCGAACGAAGAAACAATCGAACCTTGCAAATCACAGAAAATAAAAAGACTTTTGCTAATCTCAGTTACGGCTTATCTCTTGTCGGAGTTAGCTCTTCCTTATCTCCTTAGCCTTTCCACCAGGGGTCTCTCTTCCCTGGCTATAAATACTCGCTGACCCTTCGCCCCTTCCTCTTTTTCCCTCTGGTCTTTGGGCCGCCACCTTGAGGTAAATCTCTTTTTTGCCTCAGACTTTCAGCTTTACCACTTCGCAGATACAGCGTTTCCCAAATGCTGGGAACACGCTAAGCACAATACACGTACATACGAACACTCACCACAACACAACACACACATATAATATTCACCACACACTCTGTAAATGTCCATGTAACTTGTAACCTTTCTTGTTATTAATACATATATTTGTTTACATACATTTATCGGTCTTGTGTTTGATTTTCTTTGGACTTAATTAAAGTCCAACTTTCTCATGTAGTTGGACCGGCTAGCAGGAAAATCTTAACCCACATGTGTTCTACTTCTACTCAACATCGCCGACACGGTCCCCGCTACACTCTGTTTGTTGTTTTGCGCTTGCATGTTTTTGTTAACAGTAAGCAACCTTTACAATTTGTTTCCGTTTCAGTGAATTTGAGTTTCGAAACTGTTGTTATTAAATTATATTCAGATTTGCTCGATGATGTAGTTTGTAGTGGTTTAGCCAATCTGTATCGGTGACAAAATACAAATTAAACTGACCCTCTACTATTTTTACTAAATCAAATACAACAAACACAAAAACAACAAAAAAAAATAATCAAATAGGCGAATATTTGTTTTAACAGAAAATGTTTTTATATCACAACAAGTACACACGATATAATAAAGTTATTTAAAATTCTTGGTTGTGTGATCAAGGAAAATATAAAAGTTGTTATGCTATAGATCTGGTAAGGAATTAAACAGTTTATGTTGATGGTGAAATTGAATGAAATAGATTGCTTGACTTACTGTAGAGTTGTTTCGCTTCGACTGATATAGTTACGATTTCCTTTATGCTGTTAAGATTTTGAGTTCTCTCTCTTTTTTTAAGCATTACGCCCCGTGCAAGGCGGGAAGCCACTGGGATGCAAGGGGTTGCAGAAGATTTGGAGCGAGAGCAGATAGGAGTGATAGAAGAAAGGATGAGGAGAAGGATAGTGGATAGATCAAAATAACTGGAGATGTCGATTGACATTACATTTGAATAATTGGAGATTATAGCTCTCAGGGAAACAGTAATAGGGAAGGGTGTTCCACAGGCGAGAAGTGCGAGATATGAAGCTATTGGAGTAGAAGAGACGGCTACATTTAAAAGTTTCCAGAGTGAAAGGGTGAGAGCGGGATGCCAGCCTCGTGGGGCGCTTGAATTCATGAAGTCTGGGAACCAGTAAAAGCAGCTCATCGGAGTAATTACCATGAAAGTATTTGTAAAAAAGGTAGAGAGAGGCGACGGCGCGTCTGTGAGAGAGCAACTGTAGACGAGATGCCAGATCAGGGCCAATTATATTACGCCTCTGGATCTTGTCAAGAACTCCGAGGTAAACAGAAGGTGCACCAGACCATATATGGCAGCAATACTCCATGCAAGGGCGAAGCCACTAGGATGCAGGGGGTTGCAGAAGATTTGGAGCGAGAGCAGATAGGAGTGATAGAAGAAAGGATGAGGAGAAGGATGTTGAAGGATTTGTATATTTGAAGTATCGATTCCGGGGAGAAAAATTTCATGGCACGGCACAGGGAGCCAACTTTCTGGTTCATGAATCTCGTCTTGTTGAATTCGTCACTAGATGAGTTGATGTTGAACAGAAATTGAATTCCACAAGCCGGGTTGATGTTAATTAAAAAATTAACTTTTAGCGAGGAAGTTGGGTTTCATGGATTAGTGTCACGAGTTGATTATTCTAAGGCCTTACTAAGTCGTGTCGAAGTTTCATATTTATGAATTTTCTTGATCACATGGCAGCTTCAGAACGTTTACATTTTTTTTTTTTTGCGTTTTGAACTCTGAACAGGTCAACTCGAGGTCAACCGTACGGATGTCGGAGTTAGCTCCTCCTTGGCTCCTTAAAACTTGACATTTCGGTTGTGCTCCCTACACGCTGTTAATTACGAGGTAGAGACTAGCAAGTTACCTTTTCAGTTTAGTTATATTACGAACCTAGTCGTAATATACTTCTAGGCATTTTTAGGCCTTGGTTTTCTTTTAGCTAAGCTCTCCTCATTTTCTAGATAAACTTTACTGTGTTAGCTTACCAATTCTCTTGCTAGTCTCCCTTACCACAAGACAGTGACTTCTCGCTAAAAATAGGGTCGGCGACTGAAACGGTCGTTACGCAGGCCTTTGGCCTCCGTGGCCAGGACGTCGATCACCGGGCTGTGTATTAAGTTACGTTCCCATTTCTTTTTGTTTGCCAACTTGATGATAGTTGGAAACTTTGCTTTCTCTCTCCCCTTCGCCTCTTGCTTCTGGCTCCTTGCTAATGTTCGACTCTCGGCATTCCGTCCCTACTGGCTGCCTGCACGTCGTCCATAACCTTTCCCGTACACTACGTTTGTAATTATTATGGGAGGTTACTAATATCAGACTCGACCGGCAGACACGCAACGCCTGCACTGGACCTTTGACATGCCCGAACAACATCGCAACGCTAGCTCCTCTTTCCTTCCCAACACGTCAAGTTGGCATCCCGGCAACGACCAACATCAACCTCAAACTACAATGACCAGCAGCGATTATCTGCAACGACCAACGTCAACTTCAACTACAGCGATCATCTGCAACGACATCTGCAACGACCAGCAGCGACCACCTGCATGACCAGCAGCGATCACCTGTAACGACACCTGTAACGACCAACCTCGACCATCAATGCCTGCACCGGAACATCTGCATCTCTACCGTTCCGACCATCTTTATTTCTTTATTACTTATAGCTTATATCTTATATATCCTCGTTCTGTCGTCTATGTTGTTTCACCTTGTCAGATTTAACGTCTTCGAAAATGTTAGCGGGCCTCTTGTGACCTCATCACCCTCTTGCGATACGGGGGCGCTCGAGGGGTCCGCTACACAGACGTAGGCAGAAACATGACATTATTATTTATGAACGAATCAGAAAGCATTGTTTCGTACTGAACTCTGGAGCCAATTTTAATGGATTCAGCACAAACTGAGAATACTGAACTGTGATCCTCTTTTAACAGGTTTAAAACAGAGAATGTAGAAATCTAATTCTACAAGTTTTATACTTCGTTTGAAGCATGCGAAGGATCATTTGTTCTTTTTTCCTTCCATCTGCTCTCACCCGAAACATTGTTGCAGACTGGCGAATGTATGTTGATTTATCAGAAGGATTATTTATGTGCGTGTTCTAAAACATTCATCCACAACAATTAAAGAGAGAAAGAGCATTGAAGACAATGTTTGGCGTGGAGTGGAAATCTGACTGTTTGAGTCAATTTGGATTTTCCTTTATATAGATTTCGGGCAAATAAAACTGGCTCCAGGCCATTGGGCGCGAAAAGACATTTTCACGTGAACTTGTTATAGTTCCAAGGGTCTGGACCAATGAAAAGTCTCGCTTGCCGAAATTAGAGTGTTGATTGGTTGTTATGTTATTTGGCGCAAAGGGAATTATACCGGAGGGGTGAAAGGTTAGTATGGATTATTCCAATAACACCACTTTCCCTTTTTCCCTAAAGGGATTAGTAGTAAACGCCTTAATTCGACTGTCAAAACATGGACGACTACAATCAGTAGCAGCCCGTGCAACAATATAAATTGTTAAATATATACAAAAATTAAAAGAATATTTAAAACTTTTTGGAAAGCTTACAACTGCAGATAATATATTCAAAAGAATAAAGGCAATGCATCGCAATATCAAAGTCTAAATCTAGATTCTCCTTTCCAAAGGTACATCGTCAATTTTTCGTGTTATTATCTGACAGTGGTACTATTTTTTTTTCTCAGAAAAACATTTAAAACTTTGCCAAGACGTGCGTGCTCTTTTCACGATCTATTCAGTGTCACCCTTCATCATTTTATCACCACCCACCTACCTGCATCAAGGCGTTGTCTGATAACGACATATATTACTCAGGTGCAATAATGCTGCATAAATACTGAAAGTGTTCTTGCTATAAGTCATTCTTGTCAACGTTTGTACGGGCGAAGAAGGATTTTAGGAAGCAAGTATTTATCAACAGCTTCAGAAACATCTTACTTATTATAAAACGCAGATTGTGTGTGTGTGTGTGTGTGTGTGTGCGTTTATATATTGGATCGGATATCCTACATTTTTCAACCGATTTCAACAAAACTTCACAGGACTACGTAAAATTACCTTGCGGTGGTTCTGACAGAGCCCAAAATTGGAAAAACACAATTATTTTTGCACGAAATCAATTTGAAAACACGATTAAGAGGCATTAATGAAAGGGGGACAACTCATATCGAGTTATACTTATTAATATCGAGTTATACTTATAAAACCCAGGTTGGTTGGTTGTGTGTGTGTGTGTGTGTGTGTGTGTGTGTGCTCGTTTATATACAGGATCGGATTTCCTACATTTTTCAACCGATTTCAACAAAACTTCACTTTTTTGTGCAGGTAGTGTTTCTTATTGTCTTGCATACTTTTTTCTTTATTTTTACACTCAGAATGCTTTAAAATTATATTTACAAGACAATTGTTTATAATAAAATTCTATTCAATCGGTAGACTCATAACGATTGAAAACAATGTTTTTGTTTTGAGTTTGGGTTTGACCAATTCGTAAAAAAAAATAATAAAAATAAAAAATAAATAAAAATAAAACTAATTAAGACATGCGTGTCCGTCAACCTTAAACAATAATCTTTGTCAATTTTATTTTTCAGTCTTTATGATGGTCGATACTTGATCTATCTATTACTGTTACATCCCCGGGCAACGCCGGGCTCTACAGCTAGTTGTTAATAAAATTGGCATTTACTTAATTAATAGTACTATGGAGTTTATATTTACATTTACATCACAGAATCATATTTAAATAAGCCACCACAAATTTTAAACTACAGCCTTTTCAATAATTATTGAAATTGTAAGGAATTTTGTGTTCGCTATAATGCAGAGGCTACTATAGATATTATGCTATTCCACCAAAGTGTCGTGAAGTAAAAAAAGACGTTATGATTCTCTTGAAGCATATGGTTTATTTAAATAATAGCATTCCCTCATTGTTGCTTCCTTTTGAGAATATCAAATTATAAATCACCTTTTCCTTTATGTGATTATCCAACTTGTCTGTCAAAGAAATTCTACTAACGACCGCTAGATGGCGTAACCAAAGCTGTATGAAAGTCTGTAATGAACTTAAAGTTAATATTTATTTGGAAGTCCGTTTAAATTAGCAACCACCAAAATGGACGCGTTTTTTCCGAAATAAAAGCAAAAACTCACTAGCGCCTGTTTTAAAATATTTACCAAAAATCAGGACATTATCCGATACAAACGAAATTTTCAGTATATATTCATTTATAAATGAATTGTATACTGAGTTTATTTTATTAGAAAATTATATATTATACAAATATTGGGGAGGGGTTTGTTTCATCCTCTCATTTTCGATATCTCGTGTGTACATTTTAATTTGTTGGTATTCGTCAATTTTCTTTTACAGTTATATTGTAGACTCGTCCTTTTCTACCTATCACCCCTAGTAACAGAACAGCCTATACCTTACGCCTACGTACGGAAAACTTCGACCAATAAAACGTACTAGGCGAATCAACAAATCTCATTGGTTAACGACACAATAATCTGAAAGTTTCACGTGCAAAACAAAATTGCGCCAAAACTTCTTTGAGCCGATTTTGGACTTTCAAAACATATAAAAGAAAACACCGACTGACCAAAGCAGTCAGAGACGAACATCCACAGAGAAATTGCCAACATACTCCACGTCACTCGAAATCACGACTTTACCGTGCAAAAGTACATCAACGCTGACTCACTTGCAATTTAAACTCGACCAACTCTGTAGACATCAAATCGCAAACCTAAAACAACTTTGCTTATCCAAAGTGAACTATATTCACTACATTATTAAGTAAAAATCAACATTCGAACGATTCAGAAATATTACAGTCAAAGGTAGACTACTCTATAAGAACTCATTCCTAAAAACACTTAACATGGACATTTTTAATATTAATTCCAGAAAGACTGTAACTGAATATACAAATACAAAAGGAGACATACCGAAACCTCAAATATCACACACACTTTGCCATAGTAACATATACCAAAATATCCTGTATATATATTACTTTTAATTGTATATAAATGTTTTATTGGTTTCTAAATTGAATATTTCTTGTTTTTGATTGTATTTAAAATTCGTTTATTTATTTGTTTGTGGATGCAGAAAGTCACGCAACCTACACAAATTCCTTCTGATTCACTCAATTACAATTAATTAATTCTGCACATCCCTAACAATGTAAAGATAAGTTACTGAAAATTCTTGGTATTTATTTACTGGAAACTCTGGAATAATATATGGTTATTTATTTATTTGACTTCCATTTGAGCGTGTCCTTTGTAATTCGGGGTAGCAAAAGTTCGTTTATAAGTCAGATCTTGGTAGCATTGGGGAGAATGTCCGTTTCGGCTCGGTAGTTTAGAGTTTAGAAGTCAGACCTTGGTAGTATATGTCATCTTGGAAATAAGTGCGGCATCAATCTGCCGTATTTTCTCGGCCCTAAGATGGTCGGAAAATATCTTATGCAGATGATCGCTTAACTTCTTCATGCGACAAGCTTGACTGATTTCTCTACTTCTACGACTGTCTGCTTATATCCTTTTTGATAAGGTTCCCAGACTACTGGTATAAAGCTTGGTTTTGGCTAACAACAAAAGTCACTTTACGTTAATTTTTTGATTGGACTGTCGGAGTTAGCTCCTCCTTTAGTTTCTTAACCCTTCACCAGGGGTCTCTCTCCCCTGGCTATAAATACTGGGTGACCCTTTGCCTCGAGCTCTTTTTTCCCTCAGGCCTTGGGCCTTATACCACCTCGCATATGTGAGCTCTCACAGATACAGCGTTTCCCAAATTCTGGGAACACGCTAAGAACAATACACGTACGTACGAACACTCCCCACAATACACACACATAATATTCACCACACGCACTCAATGTAACTGTCCATGTGCTTGTAACTTGTACTTGTTGTTAATACATATATTTGTTTGTATATAATTATTGGTCTTCTTTGTTTTCTTTGGACTTAATTAAAGTCCAACATTCTCATGTAGCTGGACTGGCTAGCAGGAAATTTTAACCCACGTGTGTTCTTTACATCTTCACCGACACGGTACTCTACAGGACCAAATTATTTTATTTACTGGCGTTCCCTTCTTTTTCAGTTTTTTTTATATAGCGAAATTTATGCGTGGAGCCTATTACTTTAGAGTTGAGCTGGCTAAATGTAGCCGTAAGTTCTATACTAACAGTTTCTTTTCTCACACTTCTCGATTGTGGAACCCCCCTTTTCGGTTCCATGATTTCTAGCCAACTTTAATCTGTAAAAATTTAAGTGCAATGTCAATCGCTATCTACTGTCCTCTTGATTACTCTTTTCTCTTCCAGCTCATTATTAATATTTCTGTTCCTAATTCTTTCAGACCCTGTAACACCATCATGTCTTAGCGGCTTTAAACTTTCACACACAAGGACATACCCAAATGTGTGTGTATATATATATATATATATATATATATATATAGCTTGAAAAGTATGTTTAGGTATGAAAGAGACTGTTACAACTGGGTGTTGACCTCAGTGTTCACTTTTATATTTATATACACTCTATCCCTGATATTGAGCACTTTAACTCATAAATATAGCATACCTTAAAAGTCTCATCTAGTCTAGAACAAGAATTCTCAATAGAATGCAGAAAGCACATTTTTGGGACTCGTCAGCAGTGTGCATCAAGTACTGAGAATCAAACCTGGACCATTATGATACAATGCAAGTATCATACTACTGAGCCAGTGGGCCTTCGTAACTAAAAGGAAACTACTGAGATTCAATATAGCACAGCTATTCCTTATTTCAGTGGTGATACTTATCCAAGTATAAATGACGCACCGGAATCAACCCCAAGAGCAACATCTTCTTCCATGAAGCTGCTCCATCCATGGCATTAAATCTGGATCAATGATAGGTTTATAATAGAAATTTCTATTACTTAATATATATATATATTATGATAAAGAGAAAGAGCATTAGGATATATAATCTGGTGTTTTTTTTTATTTTTTACAAAACAGTGCTCAATGCAAATCTACAGAGCATAAATATTATAAATTTACTTATTTAAAATATGGTTCCATCGCTACACAAGAATTGCTGTGTTTCAAAAACTTCAAATTCAATTATAGAATTAAATTAAAGTCCCTAATAATGTTACATTTTCAAGCAAATTTTGAAATATAGGTTTGAATAAAGATCTGCTGCCCGAATGCTATATATATAGTATAGTATTGGGGCAGCAGATCATTATTCAAACCTATATTGTTAAACATAACAGACAACAAATATCTTTTATGTTTGATCATGAGCCATTCTAAACTCTATTTTCTTCCAAAATTAAAGCAACAAAGACAAAGATTGTCCAACATTTGGATATTTTTTATTATGCTGTTCCTTGATCTAAGCTATTGGCTCACATGAACCATTTTCAGAGTTGTTATATGGACATTTAAAGAAATGTTGGACAATTTTGTCTTTATTTTCTTCTGAAATTAAAGCAAATATACAGAGTTTAGAACAGCTCATGATGAAACATAATAGACATTTGTTGTCTGGTTATATATATATATATATATACACACACACACACATATATCAGCATGGTATGGGTTAGTGTCCTCACATGTGATAAGCTGACTAAGAGTGTTGAACCCCATAGCCTTCATTAAGATATCCAATGCGGAGGAAGAAAACTTTAATCCGATGATGCTGATTGGTTCTTCGTTTTGAGTAAATGCCGTTCTTGCTTAGAGTGGGATTCACCGAATGAAGTGTCTTTCTAGACTTTAAAATTTTAATGCACAACCATTGCATGATATATATATATATATAACATTGTGTAGTGATTTTTAACATGTTTTTGTTTATATATATATATATATATACATAAAAAAAATCCAAAATCACCTCATATGGGGAATAGCCTATTTTGGCAGATGAAAACAGCGGTTGTTTGTCTCATCAACCCCAGTGTGAACGGAGTTCATGTCAGAAATAGAAATTTAACATTGGAAGCTAACAAAAGAAAAGAGAACAGTCGAAAAACTAATACAGAATTTGTCCATTTCAATGTTTCAGTCAGACAAGACAGGGCTCAGGGGAAGGTGGAAGGTATCTGTCTTAAAGGGAATAAGTTTTATAAAATTAAACCCAAATATTAACCTTATGACATTAATTTTGGGTTATATGAAGAATGAAATATTAGTTTAAAATTAAAAGAAGAATAAAAAGGGGTTTAAAAATAACCTTAAAAAGTATAGATAAAAGGATGTAAAAGATTAATGGAAAGAGGGCTGGGGAGATCTTAGAGTAGGGGAAAGTTTATAAACTATTAATAATATAGTGTAATGAGGTATAAAGGAGATATATATATATATATATATATATATATACCTATATATCTATCTATATCTATATATCCATATATATATTAGAGAGTTAAAAAAACACTCAAACAAACAAATGAAACAATTCTTTTTTTATTTTTCAATAAATCAACCTTTCAAAAGTTCAGCAGCAATAAAGAAAAAAAAAAAAAACAGTAGATTTTCAAACTTGCTGCCAGTTAAAAACTCGAAAAATCAGAAAGGATTGTGGTTAGATGGAAGTAACTTTTAACATCTCACACACGGCCTCGTACAGCAATAATAATCTTTCATCATTTTACAGAAAGTAAACATGAAAACGATCCAAAATTGTTTATAAAACAAAACATGATGGATCAATTTTCATTCACATCCAAAAAATAAAAATAATTTTATTAAACAACTGGTTACATTTTGGTGATTGTTTACAGAACAATTTATAAGAAAGTAATAATCAGGTAAAAGACAGCATCTAAATGAAGTGTCATTCTTAATTGAAAATCATTGTAGTTTTTTTTTTTTTTTAATTAAGAAACTTTGTCACTAAAGTCCTTGGAGGAAAACAAAATGGAAGACTCAATGAAATTGGTTTGGCAGTAGCAATGACAACAGATGTTATAAAATTAAATGAAAAACTATTATTGTAATGAAAAGCTTTAAAGCAGATGTAATAAAAATTGTCAGAAATATTAATGAAAATTACTAATTATATAAAGTAACAAGAAAGACTTTTTATATATTAGATTGGTGCAAAAATAATGACATAATAATGTCGTTTTTTGACGTATTTTTTAATGTCAAAAAACGACATTATTACGTCATTATTTTTGCACCAATCTAAGATTATTTTATTGTTGGGTAGGTGACATTTTTAGCTTAATCAAACAAAAATATAATTTCTATTTCCAGAACAAAGAAAAACACTTGTGTGTGTGTGTGTGGACACATGCTTAACTTTTAGCATTTTGAAGTCAGCTTTTTTTTTTTAATCAAGCAAAACATTTGTCCTGCCAATGTAGGTGACTCTTATTACTGAAAAATGGTGCGTTTAAATTTTATGGTTGTATTTTCATATCCTACAAAAAAACTTATCTTGACTAAAATCAACAACAGACCTATGCTGTAGAAAAAGTCATATTTGTGAATAATGCAGAGTGCCAAAGGTTAATGAGTTCATTTATTAATATATACTTGATTAAATAAAAACTGTAGTCAATATTTTTTTTTTTACTCAACCTTTTCTGTTTTTTATAAGAGTGAAACATTTATTATTAGAATAAAGACATTAAAACTGAATATTTTCTTCAATCAAATCTTATAGAATGTTGAAGTTATTTCAAAACTGATTAATACAAATGAAATACTTCTCTGAGCAGAATGTATGTCATCTGTTGAATGACATCATCAACTTGGGCAAAATCACCCACAAGTGGGTGATTTCAACTGTTGGATGGACGATGAACACTTGAACAGAAAATCATGAGCCATTGGAAATTTTGAGTATCAAAAAAGTATTTCAACATATGCTCCCCACCACCCGAAAATATTCAAAAAGTGATACGCAAAGAACTGGGATTAAAAAAAAAACTACAAAAAATAAAACAGGAGACTAAATGGGAATACCTGGCAAGATAGAAATATTTCTGCAAATAAAAAATATTTTGATATTTTCTGTAATTTTGAGAACAGTCATTAACATTTAAATGGTTCTTCAGATGAAATAACATTATCTTTTTCTTTATATATAAATCAGATAAGGGAAAACCAAGAACAATTTTGACATTAAAATTAAGAAGTGACTGCAGGATAATTTTTATTGTTTTTAACTTTTTTTTTATCATATTAGCCATCTTGAATTTATGAAGGCAGGAAAAATGCACATGAAAACAAATTATCCATCAATGGTTGGAGTTGTAAAACCTTTCCATGTGAAAGTGGACAATAATGCCAAAAAAAGGTTGGGAAACCCTGATAAACAGCTGAAAGCACTTGATTGCACACTCTTGGACAGATTTTATGTAGCCTGTTGTTCTTTTGAATGGAAATAGAAATAGGTTACGTAAGACATTAAAAAGCATTTCTGGACTGTGGGCTTATATATATATATATATATATATATATATATATATATATATATATATATACACAGACACAAAATTGGTGCTCCAAAAGTAATGCTTTATTATATTAATTTCCACAGAAAAATTACAACACTGTGTCACACACATGTTACTGTCACCATTGCCTGTGCTCATATCCTTTGTTTGGTCTCCATAAACATTCACCAAGTATTGCTGAATGATAATAGGAGCAATTTTTTCTGAATGGTTTAATTTAATGATACACCTCTGCTTCATGTTAGCAGACAGCTACACATCAGCTATCTGCAACAAGACAAAAAAAATATGGACTATCAACAGGAAGGTCATCTGCAGCAGCCATAGCACCAACATCTGCCACTGCCAACATAACAGTACCTTTGCTCTTGTATAGTCATGCATGCAATATGTGTGTATATATGGTCAGGTTAGGCTTAGGCCTGCTACTGGTAACATGGGACCCAATACAATCTGCTGTAGAGATGGGTGGTTGGTGTCGGTGTCACCCCCCAAGACAAAAAACAAGACCTATCAAAGGGTAGATGACATTCACGTAGGAATATTGAACAGCCACCTTCTGAGAAATGGTGTCTTGATAAAAAGTGTGCTTGCATCTAGCCTTGTAAAACTGGGCCTCAAATCATTATGACAAATCCTGTCAGGCAGGACTCACTGTGCTTTGTGCAAGATTAATCCCAGTCCTGCTTTAACAAAAAAACTTGCCTATATATGTATGTATGTATGTATGTATGTACAGACAGATGTATACAGCTATCTGTGTGTGTGTGTGTATATATATATATATATATATAACATACACACATATTTATGTTTGTATGACTATACCTGGGATCCTGATTAACACATGAAAGAGAAAAATAATAAAAAAAAAACAATAACCACACAAACAAGGAAATCAAATCAAAGAAATAATTTGTATAATTAACAAAAAAGGAAATCCAACTGATTAATAACCAAGAAAACAGTACAAAGATCAGAATTGGCTTCACATGTCTCTCTGCCAAATAATTAATGTGTGCAATGATTGAACTTGGTGCTATGTGTTTGATCTCTGTTTGATATCCCTGGGTCAGTTACAGACCTATAAAACTGGGGATATTTTAGCAACCAATTTGCTTCTAGCAAAGAAAATCTCACTTTTAAAAAGGCTTATCTAACAGCTGTAGCAGCACATCTACGTTCCCAGTGATTCAAGTGGCTAGTTTACTTGTCTCACTAATGGACCTGAGCCATATCTGCTTTGCTTGTTATTTGGAACAACTTATTTTCCTGCGTTCACGCCCTGACAAAATCCTGAAATATTTGTCATGGCTTAACCAAACAAAAATACAAATTAATCATATAAACATATCTTTCTCATAGTCACCAATGTATACATAAACTTCTTAATAGAAATTCTTTTTTAGTTTCCATGGCTACTCAGAGACTCAAAATCAAACATGTTTTGTGTACAATACTAATTGGTTGACCCAGCTTGTTACCTTGTAAAACGGCTGACAATAATTCAATAGGATTAACCAACTGAACTTGTAGTATCACTTTACTAATCCAATGCTTTAGGGTTTAATCATTGTAGTAGCAATAAACAAAAGATAAGATGATGTAGCTCAATTGGTTCAAGGAGTCAATCAAGTTGAATTTTGTCACTGTTATATTTATGCAAAACAAAGATCTACTTGCAGGCATACCAAAAAGCATTACACAGCCTAACATAATCATATGAGCAACTTTGGACTGGCCATTTGCTGATCCTCAATGCTGATTTATTCTGTTACACAAGTAGTTCAAATTAACAAAATTTAACCAAAATCTCCAGGAATAGTGTATCAGCAAATGGTGCAACAGATTAAAATTGAGCTTCAATTTTTGGAGGTTAATTTTTTAGAATAGAATGTAGAAGACATTTTTAACTTTGTATTGCTTTAATGGAATTTTTAAAATTTTTCGGTTGCTTCCTCTCATTGAAATTCTACAGAGAAATTTATTTAATACTTTGTGATTAAAACTCTTTAATTAGCTAGAGAAATAAAAAGAAATTGGAAAAGAGAATAAGGAGCTGCCCAACAAAGCAGAGCCATGTTTGGTTATCACTTGTCAAATGCTGCCATTTGTAAAAAAATTCTTTTGTTTACTATTGTAATTTCTTTCTTGTTATTTCAAGCAGAAGAAAACTTTAAATTTATGTATCAAAAAGCAAATAATCAAAAATACAAACTTTTCAAGAAGTGACTGTCATTTGCTGAAAGCAAAATGCTTTTCTCAAAAGATCATTAACCTCTTTACCCACCAATTATTTTGGGAAGAACATTTTATTTTCAGATGAATTTTTTTGTTTTTAACTAAGAACACTTGAAGTACCCAAGCAATAGCTAACACCTCTAGTAAATGTCAGAATTGACAATTGGACTTGTTTCAAGCTCAGAAGGGCATAAAAAGGATCAGGATTGATGTACAAACATGTTTCTAGCTGGTTTTTGAACGTTATATTTTGGACATATTTATTTGTCCATATCTGAAAAAGACTTTTGCTAAAAACGTATATAGATGTCTACACTGGGGAAGGGGCTTGATCAGTTGGAAATCAATGTCAGTTGGTTTTTGATAAAAACTTTAAAACTTTTATCCTGAATTTGAACAGAAGAAATTAAATTTGTCTTTTGGGAATGTAAAAATGCCATTTATATTGCAGTCTGCATTTCATTCCTGTGTGTGCGTGTTCAGATTACATGTTTCATAAACAGACATTATATGAAATAGATGCTGATAATGTTCTTGGTCTGACCCACTTCCTCGAATCTGGATGACATCAATTTGTTGTTTTTTTTTATCTTTGGAAATGCTACTTGTTAAGGATGAGAAGGCTTAATGATTTTCTCAAATATTTTTAGTCATTTCAGACTGAAGAGCCGAGATCCAGAAAGATACAATACTCAAAAACAAATATTCTGGTTGTGGATGTTAATGTTTAACTTCACTGAATGACATGATATTTTATTCTCTATACATTTATCATTTAGACAAACCAAAAAAAATCCAAAATTTTGTTTAAGTTTTTGAAAAACCTTCTATAGTATTTTATATAACTAAAGAATTTTTAAATCCTTTTTCGTATCAAGGAAAATAACTTTCTTTTTATTCTGATATTAGAAAAAATTTAATCAAATTATATATAATATATATATATAATATATATATATAATATATATATATATATAGAATATATATAATATATATATATATATATATAGAATATATATATATATATATATATATATATATATATATATATATATATATATATATATAATATATATATATATATATATATTCACTATTTTTTTAATGTCTTGCAGAAAACTAACTCAATTCGATTTCATTTACTAAAATGCTGTACATTATAACAACAATATTGAGGCAAACAAGTGAAATATTTTAGTTTTTTTGTACTTCAATTGAACCTTCATAAAAAAAAAGAAAAAAATCTTTTGGCAAAAAATAATTGGCGGAAAATCAGTTACCTGAAGTTGCCAGTTCTGTCCAGCCAAACAAGTTTAAAGCCCAAACTAAAAATACAGGCTGGCTGTAGAGGAGTATATGCTATTGAATCAGATTAAGTAACATTGTGATGTCTGTGTAATGGCAGTATGAGTCAAAATGTTTGACTTATTTTGTGATTTTTCATTGATGATTGAATTTTGATACACCATGAGTAGCAGGCATGGATAAAATTTAGAAATAAATTCAATTTGGCAAAGGTTAGAAAATATTTTAACAAATAACAGTTAATGATTTAAGTTTAAATCATTATTTACTCAGTATATTTCCAGTTTTGCACTAAATTGTGTTTTGGGTAATTTTTTTCTGCACTTACAAGAATGATTGATCTAATTAAAAACTTTCATCTTGGAGTGTTGCAGATAAGAACAAAAGAATTATTATTAAGTAAGTTAAAAACCTTAAAAAATTGTTAAAAAATCAGTTTGTGGTTCTTCTGATTCACTTGTGATTGGAAGCAGAAAATAAAAATTCCTTTGAAAATGTTTAGTCATAATTAAGCATCACCCAGTTTATATCTTGCTTTCTTGAAAAAAATGCTAAAATGGCATTTATATAACAAAAATATAATTTAGACATTTTAAATTAACAAATTTTAACTTTCTGATGCAAATAATTATAAAATGTCTATTCAAGAAAAAGAAAAATAAATAATTTAGATTCATTCATATTGTAACAGATTGAATATTAAAAGAGAACAAATTTAGCAAATACAATATGAAGTATATACAGAGTCTGTCAAAAAATGTATAAACACTTCAGAAAAGAAAAAACTTGTCTTTTGTAGTTTTATTAAATTACAATAACACCATAGTACGATATTTTCTCAACAGATGGCATTAACCTCATGGCTCTTATTCAACTAAGATAACTTGTATTGATCTTGCAATGTCTGAATAAATTTAGTATTTTTCCTTTCCTGAAGTTGTATATATTTTGGGGGCAAACTCAGCATTTAGTTAAAGTTTAAAAAAAAAAATTTCTGAGAATTAAATTCTTAATATAAAAATATAAAAATACTGTCTTGAACGGAAAGCCTCGTTAAGACATAAAATCCATCCAATTTATTGGCAATAAAAACGTATTCAGTTTCTGTAGAATTTAATATTTTAAATTTTCCATTTTTTAATGGATCTTCATAAGTGTCAGATTTTTTAATCAAATTTTCATGCATTTTACAAAAGATTTTCATGGGCTTCTAATGATTTTTTTTATCAATTCTCAGGTCTATAAAATTTTGTATGCCCAGAAAGAAGTTTTAATGATATCTTATGAGTCCTTAATTTCTGTGCCCCTCCCCAATAGAATTTTAAATATTGTTTAGATTTTTTTTACAGGCATCTCATAAAGTCTTCATAGTTCACCAGAAATGTTTCAAATAACTTCCATCCATTGTTAAAGAATTTACAGATTTGAGAACCTGGCAAAATTGAACATTTATATACACACAAACACACAAAAAAAAAAAGAAAGAAAGAAAAGAAAAATGTTTTTTTCTCCTTGACACTGCCATTAATGTGTATACTCCCTTGGTAATTTTTTAGAATTTTAATGAAACCCACCAAACATATGAAATGGAATTTATGCATTTGCTTTTCTCTTGAAAATAAACAGAATTAAGCACTATTTTATAAAAATATAATAACATTTTTTTTTATAAAAATATGTGAGACAACTACAATGCAATATTTATTATTTACCCCATTATAAAGAAATAACTATAAAGACATGTTTTTTTATTCATAAATTTATAAAAGTGTCTGAAGAAGAAAATTTAAAGAAACATAACTATGAATAAGTGCAATTATAAATTTTGAAAAATGAATTTTTGGGGGCATTTCTTTCATTTGCTCTTGCTGCATAAATTCACTGAAATAAAGTGCATAATCTGAATTTATACTTCTTTTTCCTTGAGAATTGACAACAAAAATGTTAAACACTATTTATTTATTAGACTGTTTATTTACAAGAATAGTGTTTCATACTTTTGTTGTTAGTTCTTGAGAGAAAAGAGAATGTATAAATCTAGTCTCATATGTTTGGGTTTTATTAAAATTCTAAAAATAGCTTCTTAAAAGAATCAAAATTGCTAAGGGGGAGTATACAGTAATGGTGGTGTCAAGAGAAAAACTGGGTTTTTTTGTGTGCATAGGAATGTTAAACTTTGCCGAGAACCCAATAAATTTTGCGGACATAATTCAGAAATCTTTTCAATATTTTTTTTTTTTTTTTTACAATTTGATTGTTCATCTTTAAGAAATCTTTTGCATTGTATAAACTAAAGTTTATAAAAATTAAAAATATATCGAATCTGTATTCAGTTATGTTTTTATGTTAAATGATTTATGATAATCTGCAAGTGGAAAAGAAGTGAGGCTAATATTGAATCCAATCAAAATCCAAGTGGATGTGTTGCTGCTGTTGATCCATATTCCACAATATCACGTGAGATCATAGACATTTTCTGAAAATTCTTTAATTTTTGTTGGTCTTTGGTAATTTTCAAATACTCTCTCACTTGGTCATGGGCCTGAAAGATTAAAAAAAAAAATGGAAAAAAAAATATAAAAATAACAAATTGTGCATGATTCCAAATAAATAAAAATTAATGACTTCATGAAACATTCAATAATCTCTGCTCTTTAGACTGAATGTGATTTTAAAAACAGGGGAGGGGGAAATAAAAAAAAATGTCACTGTCTCTTATCCTATGACAAATATTTTCTTAAGGTGATGAAAAGTTCCCGGTCTGACATACTTCCCAAATTTGACCAAACATCAAATCCTTTTGGGAATAGCTTCTCGGTTTTTCCAAGAATTTTACAGCACCCCCACATATGCCCCATTGGATATGCCGGTTGGTGGTGCTGTTTTGGAAAATGGAAGTTGTAGACTGAGTTCAGATTCTACTTGATGTCATTGCATTCACTTCACACAAATTTTGATTCCACCTGTTCCCACTCCACCTATGAATAAAATAGTAGAAAAGACTAGGTTTTCTAGCTGTAGTAGAGCAACGAATCTACAAAAAAGACAAATCTGATATTCAAAAACAGAAAGGAAATAACAGGAAACCACTCTGATGCCTTCCCCAAGAACATTCATAGAGATTCCCTATTTACAGATTTTAAGAAAAGGGAGTTGTGGAGAGCCATGATTGCCTACATCTGGAAAAGACAGACGCTGATGCACCAAAAATCATGGGATAGTTGCTTAGTATTGCATAGGACCCCTTCTAGCTGCTGAAACGGCAGTGACTTGATGTAGTATTGATTCCATAAACAGTCAGAAGACACTCTTTGAGAGATGTAAAGTCATGCTGTTTTGATTACTGCCTATAGCTACCTGGTATTTGTAGGGACAAGGATTTCAGGTGCTGTTTTTTTTTGTTCTGTTTTGGGGAGATGTTACATTTTGTGAGGAGTAAGTTTTTCTTCTTCACTGGTTTTATACATGATTCTCACAGATCTGTGGAAAAAAAATTCCAGGATTTTTCAAAGACTTTTCCAGGACAATGTTTAAAAAGTTTCAAGGACTGAAACTGGCACATAAATATAAGCATACACAAAGTTAATGGTCATCAATTTCAAAAACATAAACTTTTAATAGTTTGACAGATGAGATGATCAAAGAAAAGTTACATCTAGTTCTAATAATTTATGTCACATGGATCAGTTGAAAACTATGAAGAAATCAAAGTGTTGAAGACTAAAACACAAATGAATGCAGACCTGGTTATGTTACACATTTTGTGCAGCACTCTGCACAATTTGGAGTTCTTCTACACTTGAAAATTTTGAATTACTTTAATTTTTACTGCTACACATTTCAGCTATCTAGACTATTCATGGTTTGTAAATCTCACAAAAATTCTAGATTGCTGCATATTTCCTGGGAAGTTAAGTATAATGGTTTTAATGAACAAAACTACAAATAGAAATTTTCACAAAAAAAAACTACAACATTTTAGCTACCCTTACTACTCATGGCTTTTGTTGCTCATGGTGCAGAACACAACGATGTTACTATTTTTTCAGTTCATCTAGTTTAGCATTCAGCTCTTCTTCCAATTTGGATATCTCTATGGAATTGTCCTTTGAAGATCTTTGCATGGCATTAGAGTGTGAAGTTCTGAATTTGCTCAGATTTCTTCACATAGCTGTCAGTTGATTTGAGAAAATCTTGTGTGCAACTTTCAGGCTTGTGTTTTTTGGTCTTCAGTTCTTCAAGTTTCCATAAGGATGGATTTCCATTTTTGTCCAGCTGCTTCTTCCTGCCTTTTTTCTTCTAAGCCTCCAGATATTGGTTGTATGCTGTTCTGGCATTGGAAGCACTATAGAGAAGAGCCTTAGTCATACAAACATTCCCAGCACCTCCAACTGCGGCTAAATGGTCTGTAATAATGAACTGTGTGGCCAGAGTCTGCTGTTTCATATTGTCAGTGGAAATTTCCTTACTGACTGAGAAACCGCCCTCTACTGAGGCATGTCCCAGCAATTTGTGAACAACTTTCCACAGTTTTTTATATTCTTTGTTTCTAAACAAAGAAGAGTAGAACAAAGTGTCCAGACAGTCCTCACACTTGCTGAAATTCTTGAAAGTAATATTTCCAGCAGCCTCCTCCTCCTCCAAACTCTTTGTACTGACTGATGATGTCATCATAATCAGACTTGCTGACTTGTTTTCTGTCCATTATGTGGAGGAAGACATTTTTTAGACTGTCTTCTGTGTTAATTTTTTTTCACAAATGGATCCAGGGTTCAGCCATGAATGTCATCTTACAAGAGGTATCTAAGGGGAGACTTTACCAGAAGTTTCTCAATGATGGTGATGAACATTGTTGCAATTCTGCAATCAAACAGATCTTTTGTTGACACATTTCCTTTTTTGGATAAATTTTGCAAAGCCCTATCTGTCAGAAATCCACATTCAATCTTTGAAGCATCTGTATGCATGTTTGGGTTTGACAAAATTCTTACAAATTCATTCAATTTGGAAAATGTAATTATCTTTTTAGTACGCTCTTCCTTTACAAATCTTAACAGTTTCATGATCATGCTAAAAAGATCGTCTACAAGGAAAGGAAGTATAATTTATCACTGATATTATATCAGAAATGGTTCAATGTATTTCAAAACACAAAAATCTTCATTTTCACTGGAAATAAAAAAAATCATTCATGTTTGACAGTACTGCAGAGAAGGACTTGGCCTGGGGACATTCTTCTGTTTTTTTTTAATTAAGTTCACAAATTTGATGACATCTGGCCAAATATCTAGGAGTCATTCACATGTTTGTTCATTTTCTAGCCATCTATGGCAGAAATACAAAAATAAAGGGACAGGGTTGCCAAATTGAACTTTTAAAATTCAAGCAATAAAAGCCAAATAAAAATATTTCATCATTTTTCACACTTACAACAAAAGCTAGAGATACAGGTCATCATTATCCTGGAAACTTTTTAAAAATAACATTCTTTTATTTTTTATCCTAAGACACAATCAAAGGCACATTTTTTATCATCTTTCTTTGAATCAAATTTGATTTTCAAACTTGTTATTTCTGGCAACCAATACAAACATAGTTTACACATAGATACACATTGACATTCTGTGTCAATGTGTATCTATGTGTAAGCAACGCATAAAGTATCTATTTTTTCAGCATGAACTCACCCACCACTGAATAGAGATCAAAAGGACTTTTTACTTTTGAAATTCACATGTGAATAAAATTTCTTCAATTGTTCAAATTTTAAAGAACACTAAATTTTGTTTGAAATTCTACTAAAATGTGTTTTATTACTGTAAAATAATTTATTATTTTCCTACAAATTCAATGAGCGTGAATTTATCTTTGACGGGGATGTTTACTTGTCTCTGATGCCTTTTATCTTTGCTTTTCCTCTTCTCTTGTTGAATGGGGGTAGCAGCTAGAAAAAAACACACTTTCATATTCTTTCTTGTCACCTCGACAGAACTAACTACAAAGTCATGAACTTGTTCTAATCAAGGAAACAAACCACCGTTTGCTATAATTGCCAAACTAAACTGACGACTAAAGTAACATTTCTCTTAAAGGACTATTTTAGCTTGTAAAAAAGCCAGATTTCTGAGATTTAGCATTTTAACTTTCATGAATTGAAAAAAAAAGGGGTGTGTGGTCAGTCCAATATAGAAAATTCCAAGACTTTTTAAGAAGCTTTTGGGCTTTTTTCCAATACTTTTCAGGCCCTGGAAAAGACTCTGTCAGTTTTCCAGGACTGACAGAGTCTTTTCTAGGACTTTTCAATGTTTCCAGGACCTGTACAAACTTTGTTTATACTTCCCTAACAATGACCAAACTGACCACTTCAAGTGTTCAGAATAAATAATGACCACAACTCTAATGGCATCCAAAAGAGGATTGCAATAAAAACATTGGAACTCCATTCAAACAAACTGATTGACCAATGTAAAATTTTAGTTAAATGTCAAAATATGCACATGGGTTTATTTGTGATTACAGAGTATTGTTTTTGTCTATTGATAATACACAATCTCTAAGAAGAAACCACATCCCTTGAACACCTCAGATCACTTCACGGTTATTAATCATTTGCCTTCTACTTTATATGGTATACATTGGTTTCATTTTTGAGGGTTGTTTATTTTACTGGAGAACAGGTGGAGCTTATTGGTGTCTGCCCAATTATCAATGTTGCATACCAAAAAGTGTTTTCAACAGTTTCATCTTGTAATACCTTGAGTAACACACTTGCCCATACCATGACCAAAATGTGGTTCTATTGTTTTCATTATATAATGACTACATGTGTAGTTCATCATTAAACTCACAATGTATTTATTACAGTAACTAGTAAATAGATTTCCTGACAGAAGAAATGCTTATGAGACAAAAATAATTACCTCTTCACAGAAAACGTTGCAGAGTAGAGTCTCGTGAGTAGCTGAAGGCAGCTTTTGTTCAAGTGAACGAGATGTTCGGGACAGGGTACTGACCATAGCATAAATGTTAATGGCTGAATCTGCAATTCGGTTTAAAATAAACTGCTCTTCTGCAAAGAAAATTTTAAAATATCTTTAATCATTATTGGAGAAAAGAAAACATTAATACAAATATACCTAAATCAATAGTAATTTGGGTTTATAAAAATACTAACTCCTGTCCCATAATAGTTTTGACATTTAGTGGTTGAAATATTATGGGAAATAGGATGTATAATCATAATGTATTTAATAGGTACCTTCACTAATTTGTGATACCTAAGGTTTAAAATGGATTTTTAAAAATGAAAAAGCTTTCTTGAAGCTTTCATTTTAGCTTTAATTGAAAGCTAAAGGATTAAATTTCCATTTCCATTAAGCAAAATACTCTGGTATATTTCAAACAGAAATTATTTTGATTGGAATAGATATTTTTTTTTGATAAAACAGCTGATTAGCACCCTTTTTTAGTCGTCTTTCATCACAATGTAATTCTCTTTAAAAATTTTCCAAAAATAAAATATACTTTTCTGAAACTTTATTTGAGAAATATTAGCTGATTTAAAGTATAATTAATCTGATTTGAAACAAATATTATTTACTTTAAGTTTAAAATAACACAGAATTGCCTTTTTAAAACAAACAGTGGCTGTTTTTTAACTGACAGTTGCCGTGTTTATGCGTTTGATGAATGTTGACAAATGATGAAAAGGCAGGTTTATTGTTGTTCTACAGAGACTTTATGCAGAAAACAATGTAAGAAAATGACAGGAGTGCTGTTTTTATATAAGTACTCAGTAATCTTAAAAATGTTGGAAAAGATTCTCTGTAATCTAATTTTAGGAATGTTGAGTTTAAATTTATTATAGTGATCACTCTTATCTGATAATGTCATGTATGGTTGACCATACTTTCAGAAATGGGCATGTTTATATACATAAAATAAAATTTAAAAATTTTGTTACTCAATGATTGGTATTAAGCTTTACCATTTGTGATTAGTAAATATAGTTTTGTTTTAATAATAATAATATCTAAATGGCTCAAATTAATACAGAATTTTAAAAGATTTAAAGCTTAATAAATTTTTCAAATTAAAAAAATAAATGAAAGCAGTTATTGTAAAAATTCATTATTCATCAAAAAAATCCTTTTCTTAATTAAGTGTCCTTAATATATCTTATTTATAAAAACAATTAAAAGCTTTCTTAACAAGAAAAAAAAAAAACAAAATTAAAAAAAAATGCAATAAAACTATAACATTAACTAATGTTGTACTTTTATTGCATTTTTTCTGATTCAGAACAGACTTTTGGTAAATGTTCCTGCTCAACAAAAACAAATTGATAATTTAAATTTTCCAAGGAGTCCTGTTTTAACTAATATAAATATGGAAAGGCTGAAATTTTAATTTCTCAAAATTTCCTAAAATTAAGTGAGGGTAACAGAAAAAAAAAAAAAAAAAAAAATTCATTCAGTCCTAAAAATTTAATTAAAATCTGACAATTATTTGATTTTTGAAAGATTTTCCAAATCAATGTGTTTTTACTGGCTGTCTTTACTGTATTCTGGAATTAGCCAGTACAAAAGTCAAGTTTTCAAGAGACCAAGAGCTGTCAGGTTATACTACACAGTATAAATCATTTCTGCAGTGAAGTGTACAAATATTTACACTGCGTATGATAAAACTATCAATAATATTAGAGTTTATTTTTAGAGTTAACATTCAATTAAATAAAGTACTTAAAGAAAATCATATTCCTTGGACAGTTCAGCAAGAATTTTTATTGGATGTACAACAACTTATTTCCAAATTGAAAAAATAAAATTAAAAATGAAACAGATAGACCTTATAAGTTGAAAATAACTTTTTTTAAAATCATTTCACCCAAAGTAAGGCAACAAAGCCACTAAGATGCTGGGGGGGGGATTACTGAGTGTAAAATAATATAAAAAAAGAAAATCATTATTAAAGAGTGAGAACAATAAAAGAACAGAAATTGAGACAAAAGATAACACCTGACATTGTATTTAAATTTTTGAAAACAAATTTGACTGGGAAGCAAGAAGTGTGAGTAAAAACACTGTTAACATAGAACTTATGGTTCCATCTAGCCATTTCAACTGTAAAATGATGAGATGTTTCCACCAATCTAGCATTGTGTTTATGCTTGGGTCCCATTCCCAAGCTGCCCCATTTTATAGATGCTATATACAAATCAAATAGCCTGTATTCCAAAATTTGAAAGAAATCTTAAAACTGAAGCACTTCCAGTCCCAAGAATTTCGGATAAAGGATTTTGAACCTAACAAAAAAATAGCCTACCTAGGGTAATGGTGCTCTCAAACCCTTATATAAAATTTACTCCTCTTATTAAAACTACTACCCTTGGGACTTCACAGACTTATTTACACATGCCTTTCATTTCAAAAAAGTCTGCAAAGTCCTTTTTTGTGAACACCATCAGCTGCTTCAGTGCAGTCTCCTTATCCACGGTCAGTTGACTCTTTTTGAATAGCAATAGTGAAAATTACAGGGAACCAAATCTGGGTGATGTAATGTTTTGCAAAAAAAAAAAAAAAGCCCATCACAAATCTTTGTTGATATAATCTATTGGTCATTGTAATGATTTCAGAGTAACAACCTCACTCAATGGTATCTCATTGTTGACTGAGTAACCTTGTGGGAGAGTTTCCGTCTGAATTTATGAAATGGAGAGTTATCATTATTTATATGCAGACAATTGACCTCATCTTGTTGTTATCATAATGTTTCAACTATTATGCCATCCAGCTTTCATCAGGTGTTTCTTGATCTGGGTAACCTTCAGGCAATAGTAATTATGAGTTTAATCTCTGGAATGGGTAGTGTATATGTGGAAACAGAGCAAGCAATAACTGAACAATACTAAATAAGAATGAGATATACCTAGATAGTGGAACAAGAACAACATAAGCCAGTATTTTACTTATGGGGAAGTGCTTCATACATGCAGAATAAGTTCCTGTTTGATTGGCTGCTGATTATATCAAAGCTGCACAATTGGCTCTTGAGAGATTCAAAATAACAGAATATTTTCTGGATGGACCTTGTATGGTCAGAGGTACATGCACAAAGTTCATGAATGTTACATAGAGTGCGATGGGTAAATTGTCGCCGTTTTATATTTTTCATTTTGCGCATGAGCATTGTTTGTTTTTGATTTTGTCAACTGCAAAGCAGTATAGTAGGGTCAGTTGGGCACTGTCTGTGAGAAAATGAGAACCATAATGCAATTCACACTGCTAGAAATTTGGAAACAACATTCTGTACTGCTTGGCATTCGCACCAATACAAACATTTCAGAGTGTTTGGATTGTGCAGAGCATTTGGAAAGAGTTGGAGGAGTTTAATGGTGATTATGAAGGTGTTTGGGATGATCAGTAGTGATGTCAACCTTCCAACAGGGCCTCAGTCTTAACACAGAGGCCCACATCAAGTGCCTTGAGGAAGTAGTGCTGCCCTAGGTTAAGAGGGTGGCTGCTTGAAGACCCTATGTCTGGCAACAGGATTTTGCACCCCGTCACACAAGCACGAGAACCCAGTCATGGCTGTCAGACAATTTCTGAAACCGCATCACCCCTTACATCTGGCTACCAAACTTCCCAGATTGCAACCCCTTGATTATTATGTGTGGTGCACACTTAAGTGAGAGACCAGCAAAACTCCTTGTAATACAGAAGACGAATGGAAGGCGTAAGGATTATGGCAGCAATCACCAACTTAAACAAGAAGACCTTCCAGAAGAGTTGCAGGAGATTCTGAAGTCGTTGTGACTGAAGGCAATGGTGATTTTATTGAATAAATTTACTCTTTAGTATATTTTTGTGTAATTTTGGTAAATATATCTGTTAAACTGAGATGTCAGTGTTATTTTCATTTTTGTGTAATTTAAACAACAATTTATTTATTGCATCCTTTAAATAAGAAAATTTTACTTACCAACAATTTTTTTACCATGTTTAATCAGCAGAGATTCGACAATTTCCCCAAATAAAGCAATACATTTGGCTGTCTGCACAAGACAAATAGAAAAATCTTTTTTTCGTCAACAAATCCAAATTAAGTAAATCAAAACCAAAATAAATATTATTTATATTAACTCTTTTCACAAAATGAAAGCAATTGCAATGAGAAATATCCAAAAATCCTTTCCAAGAAGAAAACATCATAAAAATGTATTTCTTGACCAATCAAAGTGCATCACTAAAGAACCATTTTTTGCAATCTCTCCAAACTTTTATAAACGTAGAAGGGGTAAAATTCAGAATGCCACCAAAGCTAATCAACACCATTCTTCCTCTAAGGAAACAGTGAATCCATGAATCCAACAGTTCAAAACAATCACTTATCAGAGAATTGCACATCAAGACTAATATTAAATTTTATAGGATGAAGACATCAGCTTTCCTGCATATTTACTCAACAGTATTTATTTTATTCTTGCTTTTCATGTCAAACAGACATTCTATCTCTCTCTCTCTTTCACTATTATTATAAATTAAACAGAAAGTTATAACATCTGGTGTGATAGACTCACAATTTATATTTTAGAAGCTCATCTTTCATGAATGATGATTTAAGCAATTTAACTATAAAAACTTTTGGTTAGATGTGACACAAATTTACCAAGTTATATTGCTTTTTGATTTTACTATCTCATAGAATTGTAGATCATTCTAATTGTATGATTAACTAATTTTGATTCTTAATTAAGAAGATTGTCTTTTTGATCTTACCTTGTCTGCAGAATCATTCAAATCTGGATGGACATATTCCTTTAAAGAAGGACCACTTGTCAAACCAACTATCCTAAAATGATAAAGAGATTTTACTATTTAGAATGTCATTTCTTCCCAGGAAGCAAAGATGACAACCATTTCCAAACCCTCACCCATTCTATCTGAAATATAACGACCCTGGCAAAGATAGGTGTCAAATGTCCTTTGCATAAAACATCTTAATACAATTCTCTCTTGTTAATAAGACAAATAAAAATAAATACTGTATTTCCTGTTGTATAATACTCACCTGTGTATAATATGAAAACAATAAAAACAAAAAACAAAACAAAACCCAAAAACTAAAATTGTAATTATAACATTTTTTGTGCAATTATTTTTTTAAGTTAAATCATTTACATAATCATTTATTTGAATTAAATCAGTATAGTCCTATATATTTCATTTTGGAGGGTTTGTCAGTGGAAGGGGGTGTTTACGTGTTAGGCTTTACCCCAAAGGTTTATCCAACCCAAACTATCAGATACTGGATGATTTTTTAAGGATTTTTTTTTCTTTTTTTCATATAGCAAGAAATAATAATTATCTGTGTAATTAGTTTGTAATTATTTCTATGCAAAACTTATAAGTCCTTTGCTAGATCTGTCCCTAACACTTCCACTTCCGGGGGGGAGATATTTATATGTGCTGACAAAACTTACATGGCCTGCAGTCAATGTTTTCAAGATGTATTTATATTTAAGCATCTTTATAAAGCTTACATTGTCTGCTGATGATGCATATATACATTTTCAAGATATTCATCTTTACAAAATTTACATTTCCTGCTGTTGACACATATTTTTAAGAAAACTTATCCATCATTATGAAACTTACGTTGCCTGCTGTTGACATATATATATATATATATATATATATATATATAGATATATATATATATATATATATATATATATATATATATATATATATATATACAACAGCTTTCAAGACACTGTTAAATGTCAGTCACTAGCATTTGTGTTATAAAATCAACTAGTGCTTAGTGCTATTTCCACACCAGCATAGACATATAGTAGCATACAAGATGACCTTTTTGTGACATATTTTTCTTATAATGTGTATTGAGAATGCCATTTTTAGTCTGTACGGTAGAGTATCTAATTAATAATCAAAATGTCAGCATCCATGAGAAATTGTCATATGTGTCTTTATAGTCATTTATTTCCAATAAATAGAAATTTCATATTTATTTCTCAAAACAGGCCAGCACAGCCAGGCAACAATGCAGCAGTGAATGTGTTTGTAATGATAAAGATAAAATGATGTTTCAGTAAATAATGTGTGAGCAGGATTCCTAAAGTTTGCAACATACCATAACAACCCCCCCACCGCCCCAATTTTTTTTTTTTTTTTTTTTAGGCATCACATATTTTAGACATTTTGCCAGCAGACCTTTTATTTTTCAGTTATTTGACTTTGTAGAAATTATATGAAGTTCACATGAAATATCAGTCCATCCTTGATTTTCAAAATGAGGAGGCATTCAGCAAAATCTACACCAGACCCCTATATATTTATTCTAGATTTATTCTTGAATGTATATAAAATCAAAACAGCACATTGGTTTTTGCAAGACATTGTGTTTCTAAAAGTTTAGTAAATAAATAATTTGACCACATGTTCATGTTAAGCTCATCATTCTATATCAAGGATTTTAATCATCTTTTTGCTTACCATTCTGTCATCTCAAGTAAGTGGAGGCTTTTTAATTAGTTCAATGGATATCGGATTTGATACCACAATGACTTATGATTACTATGGAAGAGAAACAGCTGAGAATTATCAACGGATGTGCATGTATTTCAGTTGAGGCTGACTTACAAAAGATTCATAGGAAAATGTCCGTTTTAATTCTTGGAAAGTAGCAACAAATCTGGTTGGGGATTTTCCTAGATGACTTCAGCAACAATAAAACAAGTCATTTTAACCTTTTTGTTATTAATTTTAAATTGGGAAGAAAACCAGCCTCAAAAGTGTTAATTACCACCTACAGATTGTCTTAATGATTAATTTTTTTATTTAAAGCAGCTGAGAATTCACTAAATTTCCTTGAGGCCAATAAAACATGAGTTTGTCTACTCAATGACATAGATTGATGGTTTGAGTAAAAGTTAGCATAAAAGCAACTATTGATAGTAAATGCTAGTCAAAAATGAATAAGGGATGACAATGATTTCTCTTGTGAAAAGAAAATTACTTCTACCATTACAACTAGTGTTTAAAACAAATGATGGCAAAAGAGGGTGATGAGTTTATAATTTAGATTTGGCATTCTGCAAAGACGTTTGCCGGTTCTTATAACATAATGGTTAGAGCAGGCTTCCCTGAGGCACAAGAGTTGAAATCTTGCCAAAAGCTTGGCCTCATTTTCTTATACTGTGCTGTATATTGAGGGCCCGGATAAAATTGCAATAAAAAAAATATTGGATGAAAGTAAGTCCTTATCAAAATTAATACTCTTAGTGCCCCAAATTGATTAACAGAGCAGGGGTCTACAATAATCACTCCATTTTGTAACTAATACCGATAGGTTATCTGATATTCCATGAGAAATTAAAGATGGATGTCACTAATTTTAGTTCCACGTCACTCAAAAGGTTGTCTTTAAAGGTAAGACAAGGGGAGACAACTAGACTATGTTTGACTTTGTTGTCTTACAAGGATTGGTGGAAGTCTAGCTTGGCTGTCACTGCCATATCTTAAGAGACAACACTTGCTCTTGATCAATTGTTCTTCTTAAAACACCTAATTTATCATTGTGCTTTCTATTTTTGTTTTCTAGTATCCAAAATAAACTAGACAACTGTGGTTGATACACTTTAGGCTGGAATTGTGGTATGCACCAATTCACTATGCAATGTAATGGACCTGGGATTGCTATTTTATGATTAACCTTTCAATTTATATTAAAAGTGTTACAAAATGTGATTTCCTTTGCATTTTCTTAGTCTAGCGATAGTTGTTAATCTCACATATCGTATTCTGCCTCTCCCATTGCTACTTGGGAACTTATACAGTCTCTATGCCGTAACTATGCTAATTAGGTAGTTATTTACATATCTCGCTACAAGAAAAGTCCTTGCAAGTGTGCGAAATATAATCATAACAAAAGGTAGAAATGAAGAGAACACAACAGTCAGCATTATTTTGTCTTAACATTTCACATTGTAATAATTTTAAACATCATTATTATAGACTTTAATGTTTTGACAAACCATATATATATATATATATATATATATATATATATATATAGCACAAAATGATATCAAGCATTACTCCCTGGCCTTTGGAACAGGAGTAGAGGTTCTTCGCCTGTTTCCAGTTTAGAATTGGTCTTCCAGTTCTTTCTAAAGTCTGCTTCAGCTCTATACTCTTAACACTTCTTCTTTCCTATGCTAATATAAATCCACACAGTAACCCTCTACCTCGAGTAGTTCTTGGGATTTGTATTGGGTGAACATTAGTAAAAAAAAAAAAAAAAAAAAAAAATTAATTAACACATAGAAATATAGGTAAAAAACACATTAGAATATAACTATAGATACCTACATAAGCAACATTTAAAATAAATTATCACCTTTGATTGTAAGGGAAAAACCAATGATTATACCTTTTAGCCCGTGTAGCACCAACATCTACAAGAAGGCCTAAATTAGCAGCTGGATTCTTTAGGGCTTTTTGCAATTCTTTCAGGTGAGAACCAGCATACTGAAAAAAAAAAGAAATATCAATATGGCATATTTAAAAAAAGAAAAAAAATACACAGTTGTATTGATGTTGTTCAGAACTTAGCATATTTAGAGATTTTTTTTTTTTGTTTTTACGTTATCTTGGCCATGTACCTTCCAAGCTGTCCTCAGATGTCTATTGTGTCTTGGAATGTTAGTGAATCTTGTTTCAAAAGAGTAGGTGCATATCATCTCACATATGTGTAGGGTTGCCAAATTAGAAATACAGGACACTCTTAAAATCCATCTCTCATATATGTATATATGTAATCATTTATTCTAAAATTATAACATAAAAATGTTATAAAATCACTACAAAAATAGCTATTTTGTTTTAACACTTCACTTTTGGTGTCTTCTCAAGTGATGATGTTGAAGGTAGAATAAAGGGTTTTCAAAGGTTCAAATCAATCAAACACTCCTCGCTACGGGAAATACTGTTACATAAGCTGGAATGACCAATCAAAATACAAGTATGTGAGAATTCAAAAAACTTGACAACAAACTTAAATTATAATAATTATTTAATGCTTTAATGTTAGGGTTAGACTAAAATAGAATTCATTCTAATAAATATTAAATTATGCTATAAAATTAAAAATTACCAATTTTAAATTTAATCTATACAAAGTTTAAAATTATAAAATTAAACTGAGGAAAAAATACATGTTTTTTTTTTATTTATTTTGTTTTTATTGAAATTAAGTTGGAATAAATGTTAAGATCTAATGCTACTCTGAACTCTGTTACAACATAGATACATTTGAATATATATATATATATATATATATATATATATATATATATATATATATATATATATAATGTAAATAAATTTATACATGCCTACACAGCCAGACCAATATATTATATAAAAGGAGATAAAATATGTTAAAAACATAAAGCAATGATGGCTTATGAGGAAAATAAAAGTAAAATCATTTGAAAATTATTTAATACAAGTTAAGAAAAAGAAATTCTGTAAAAGTGAACTCATTTGAAAATATTCCATCCAGAGAACAGAGAAATAAATATGCCAGTTTTGTGTAAACATTTAACATTAGTTTCCTCATTACATTTGGGTTTATTTTCATCAAGAGAATCTGAGAAAAAAAAGTTGTTTAATGCATTCACTGACCACAGTCCTAACTCATCTGTATGATTGCCATAAATGACATCTATCTGGTTAGTGCTTTCATACAAATGACATGATGACATTGTTGTTGCAGAAGTGCAGCATTGGCCCCCAAGGTAAGATTTTGAAAAGCCACAAAAAAGAATATAGTTACTGTTTGTTATGAAAAATAAACTTGAAATTATCAATGGCAGAAATATTCAAATTTGTCATGGTTCATGATACAGAAGATAATGTGACTCTTAATAAAAAAAAAAAAATTAATAAAACAAGTTTGTCTTAGTGTTCCACTATATGCAAAATGATGGGATGGATTCCTGCACATTTCCCCTATCGAAGAATTGATATAAATAAAAAAAGGAACATCCACAATGTCTATTTACCTGGATTCCTGTTAAGGCTACAAATAAACGCAAAATATCATTGGTCCCTTCAAAGATCCTGAAGATTCGCAAATCTCTCACGACTCTTTCCAATCCAAAGTCCTGAAAAGAAGAACAACAAAAAAAAGATGATTTCATCTCAGACTATGACTTATACAGGTTTTCTAGAAATTTGTAAACAGAAAAAAGCATAATAATTTTATTGTACTTTAATAAATATGAAATGTTAAGTAAACGTTTGAGGACTTTGAACAGAATCTCATGTCTTGCCAAATATTTTACCCATCTTTAAAAAAAAACAATCACTGCATTAAGAAATAAAGAAATTCATTTTCTATCATTTTTTTTCTTCAATATCTGTCTATATTTCTGAGATGAGGTATTGTTACTATTTACATTGTTCAAACTATTGTTCTCATCTTTATTGTCATATTCACAACATTTAGGGCGTTGTATGCTCTGGCCTTCTTCAGCTGATATACATTGGAATTTCAAACCAAAACTTTTATTTCATCCACCAGGTTAGATTCTTCTAGTTCCACATACCATGCCTTTCTAGATATCTGTTTAAGTTATCTCCCTTTAGTAACTCAACACTCCACGTTTTTTTTTTTTTTTTTTTTAAACCTCTGCTGTTGGTATTGAACTCACAACTCTTTGGGTCAAGTCACTGGATTACTCCAGCTGACATTTTTATCCACTGGGCCATATGCCTCAGGAACAGTTGATAAAAGTGGACAAAATAAACAGTTCAGTTCAAAATTCCAACATATATCACCTGAAGAAGGCCGGAGTGTACAACAGCCAAAGCATTGTGAATATGACAATAAAGATGAGAACAATAGTCTGAACAGTGTAAATGGTGTAAATATTTTTTTTCTTTCTTTGAGGAATCAAAATTTTTGCCTTAAGTTCTACAACTTATAAAAGATCATATAAAGTGTCATTTTGTTTTACTCTTCATGAAATAATTGCCAATTTATCTGTTATTGATGTGGGTTACTATGATCATTTTTGTAATACAAAGACTTCACTTTTATTGAACTGGACACTCTAACAAGATTTGTCATCCTTGTTGATTATTCATTTTATAGAAGACACAGATAAAAAAATATAGCAAAGAAAATATTTGATGTTTAAAGCAAACAAAACAAAAAATGATCCCATTTTGAATTTTAGTTTATACATACTTCAGTTTTAAAATAATGATGACATTAAATTATTCAATAATACAAAACTTTCATAACATTAACCCTTTCCAAATGGCCCAACTAAGATCTTACAGTCAAAAACATGCATTTGCTTAAAATCAACTTTAATAATACCAATTAGCTCGATACACTTAAAATAACAAAAAACATGGTGGTTTTCACATGATAGAAACTTGTTTCAAAATTAGTGATTTATTCTGAGAATTTTCATGAATAGATGATCAAATTTCAATACCATTAAAACCAGCCATAGGCCTATGAAGGCCGAGGAGGCTTTGCAGATCATTCTTGATTCTGATGATGTGATAGACCAAATATAGATATTCTTGATGTCAAAACTGTAGACCAATTGATAATTATGAGAATGAAAAAAAAAAAAAAAAAAAATTAAGATATCTTTATCCTGGAGAAGGAGAGCTTAATCTTAGAATAAATATTTATGCTATTGAGGGATTAATTTGTGTAGATAATTGACAAATTGAAATTATGTTAAAACTAGTAAAATCTAAAAATAAATTCACTCTGGCAAAGGTTAAATGACTTTCACATGATTTTTTATTTTTTTAAAAATAATCAACTTGTTTATAAGCAACTGTGTTCAAATGTAACTAAATCTCAAGCAACTATACAAGCTAGTGTGGCTTAAACAACTAAAAAAAGAAGTAAAATAAATAAAGAAAAGGAAAAAAATGTAAAATTAAACAAATATTTACTAGATACAGTATTTTATACTCTATTCAAATATTCTGTGGGGAACTGCCAAAGAATCTTAGTTACATTTATTGGAAAATTTGGAACAGAATCAAAGATATAAACAAATAATATATGTTTATTTAATTGGTTGATTAGAGCGAGTCTTTTGTAAATTGGGTTGGTAAAAGTTTGTTTAGCTGGGTAGTTGTTAGCTTACAAGTTAGACTTTGATTGTAGTTGGGAGTGTGGTTACTTTGGAAACATGTGAGTCCTCAGTCTGCTGTGTTTTCTCAGCCCTTAAATAGGATGGAAAAATGTCTTAAGTAGATGAATGCTTAGATCTTCATGCAATACGTTTGGGACAGTTTCTGGCTGTTTCCTCTACTGATGTCTATTGGCTATCTCTTTATATACAATTTTGAAAGGCTCAAGACTATTTGGTACAAAGCTTGATTCTGGCTAACATCAAAAGTCTCTTTGTTCTTTTAATTGGTCAAAATTCTTTTATTGTTCATTTCTTTAGTGGAAGTTATGTGTGGTGCCTCTCTTATTTGGTAGATTTCTAGACACAATAACTCGACACCAGACTAGCAAACTTCCATTTCGCAGCAATTGTTCAGTCTTTTCTTCTTCCACTTTTTATATGAGAATTTGTTTCTTTGTTCTGTTTTTTAATGGTATATCAACTCATTATAGGTCTTTTAATGTTGAAATTTAACATTTCCTGGGAGCTTTGAAGTAATAAAAATATATATTATTCTACTTTCACAACTGAGTACATGGTAGATGATACTCAGCTTTTGTGCATATACATGTTTGTGTGGACATAATTAATAGAGGTGGTGACACGTGTGCTTTATGTTGTAGTTTTGTTGAAGTTATATTTTGGAATACAGTTTGATTTCTTTAAGAAATTTTAGGATATTATATGGATTAATGTCATGAAAGTTCTTTCAAGTTGGTTGTTGGGTTGATTTTGTTTAGTGGCATATCAACTTCTATAGGTTATTCAATGCCTTCAATTACAAATAAAATGTATTGCTGGCAATTTTACTATAAAAATGTATGTTTATACTTTCATAGTGTTTTGTTTGAGGTTCACTGTTTGCCCATACCTGGGACCCTAACAGGTACTACCACCCCAGGTTAGGGTGGACTTGGGAACAACAGCAATTAAAAGGTGGTTCCACACTCTTCAAAACCTCCAATCTCCCACTCAGAGTCCTTGTTGCCAGATGTAGTTTATTATGATACCCAACACTTTGAGAGAGAAAAGTAGAGAGAGAAAAGTAGAAAGAGAAAAGTGGAGAGAGAAAAGTAGAAAGAGAAAAGGGGAGAGAGAAAAGTAGAAAGAGAAAAGGGGAGAGAGAAAAGTAGAAAGAGAAAAGGGGAGAGAGAAAAGTAGAAAGAGAAAAGGGGAGAGAGAAAAGTAGAAAGAGAAAAGGGGAGAGAGAAAAGTAGAAAGAGAAAAGGGGAGAGAGAAAAGTAGAAAGAGAAAAGGGGAGAGAGAAAAGTAGAAAGAGAAAAGGGGAGAGAGAAAAGTAGAAAGAGAAAAGGAGAAAGAGAAAAGTAGAAAGAGAAAAGGAGAAAGAGAAAAGGAGAAAGAGAAAAGGGGAGAGAGAAAAGTAGAAAGAGAAAAGAGGAGAGAGAAAGAAATATAGGTTTTTAAGGAAAACAAATGTCTTATTTTAATTTTTTTTTCATATATTTACCTTTGGGAACACTGCAATTCTACAAATCTATTAGTATAATTACATTGAAATGTCTTTTTTTTTCTATTTACTATAGTCAGACATAAAAAAAATCTAGGCAATTTGGTTACTAATGCTTTCACAAAAATTTAGTAACCTGAACACTGATCAAAATCCTAATTTAGTAATTAAAAAAAATCCTGCATTACTTTTTTATTTGTACTTATTAGATCTTGTTATTCAAATAACCACTGTCAATTCATGGTTTGAATTATTTATCCTGATTTCAAATTAGTGTTGGTCTTTTTATAACACAAATTATGGATTTTTTATTCCTTAACCTGGCAGATTTTATCACTTAAATATTATTTTTAGTGTAGAGCTATATTTGAGTGAGACACTCCATTTATTTATTAAACAGTATATTTATTTATTTTTGTGTACCGGCCTGAAGATTTCTTAGATATTCAAGCCAGCAGACAAAAACAAATATACTGTTTATTAAATAAACAAAATGTCTACTCAAATATGGGTATCCAATAAAAATAACAATTAAGTGATAAAACAATAGATTATGTTAGAACCTACAATAACTTATCAATCGTGTTTGTCCATTCATTACAAGTGTTAGATGCTCTCAGATTAGCAACTGTTCCAATATGGCTACTTCCTTTATAGCAACCAGCAGGTGGTTTTCACTGAAACCACATTAAATAATTTGCATATTAACAAGTTACAGAAATTTAACTCTCCAGTGTGTGTTACAGTTAACAAGTCTTGCTTTATCAAGAGTCTCTAAAGCATCCAGTCAGAGCTTGGATATCTCAAATTATTATAATGTTTATATAGCCAATATAAAACATTTAATAGATAAAGAAAAAAAAACATACCTTCATGTAACCCAATCCACCCAAGATTTGCACAGCTTCATCAGCACAATACCAAGCTGCCTCCTAGCAGTAAAAAAACAACAAAAAAAACAAACAAGGTAATTAGAATGGTGATGAAATCTTATAACTTGGTCCTTTAAGTTTAGGATCTGTTTTGATTGATTGATTTGTTTTTTATGTCTTATCAACTCTTTGCAGGTTATTTAAAGCCAGAAAATATTTTTAGATTCTAAGAATTTTTTTTGAGATAAGAATTTAGTGATACATGTTTTACTAAGTAACCCATAGCTAGGGGAGAAGGAGTGGATTCATATCTTTCCTAAGGTTATTTGCATGCAAGTGAATATAACAAACCCAACTGGAACTCAGTTTTATTAACAATTCTGAGCCATTATCCATTACACCACCCATATACAGTATGTGATATTCTCAAGTGGACATCTGTTTAGGTACTGACCAGGTTCTATATTGCTTAACCTTTGTGATTGTACGGGAACAGGTGTTTCAACGTGATATGACCATAAGCCCAGGATCAGTTTTCTATATGACATTTGTAAATATGTGTGTGTGTGTGTGCATACCAAATTATTATCTAAAAGGGTTTATCACACACCCAACTCCAGGTAGGTCTTGTGACCTGTCAATCCAGAAGCATCTCAACATATTGATGTCTTCTGTTAGTGTAAGTAGTGAAATTGAATCAATCACCAACTTGTCAGGCCTATTGTGTAGCTTACAACACTTGGCATCCCCCAGTGATCCCCTATCTGAATACACTGACCAGGCTCAACATTGACTTCAGTGATCAAATGAGGGATGGTGGAGTAATGGATAGCAGCTTGGACTGAGGAATTGGAGAGCCAAGTTCGAATTCCAATTGAATCCATTACAATAACTTATATGCTAATAATCTTGGGAAAGGTATGAATCCTCTTCTTCTCCTCCACCAGTTATGGGTAGATAGCAGGACAGACTGTGTTCTATAGCCTTGGATGGCAACTGGCCTACCGCAGAAAGAAATGGAAACCTACTGCAAGAAAAATTCTGCCTCGTCAGTCATATATTGAAAGATACATGATTGCCTAAGTGTGTATCACTAATAGCACATAACTGACTGATCAAATTAGAACTGGTGTTTCAGCATGATATGTCCATAAACCTAAAAAGAGGTTTATATTGTTGTAAATTTAGTTTTGTAAAAAAACAAATACACAAAAAATCATCAATAATCTGCATTCTCCCCACCAGCTATGGGCTAATTAGTAGGAATTATATCAGTAAATCATTATTATCTCCCACCCAAATTCTTACAATCCCAAAGTATTTTCTGGCTTTAAATAATCTGCAAAAAACAAATCAATCAATGAATCAATCTACCATTTTCAGTTTGATTGAAAGAAAGAAAGAATTAATTGTGGAATCTAAAAAAAAAAGAAAAAAAAAAGAGGTTTACTTACTGATGCATAAATCTTGCTAATGGCTGCTTCTATTTGAAATTCTGTTGATCCTTGATCCATATTTGCTGAGACCATGTATGCCATAGACTGAAATGACAAACAAGATTTCATATTTTCATTTTTGACTAGTTTTTCTTTTCTTTTCTTTATGAAAACATATCATTTTGTTATTCTGTGAACATTTAACTAAAAGGAGGGATTGAACATAAAGAATTAACTTCAAACAAGATTTGAACTCATATCCCTTATCCTTGGGAGCCTGTCTCACTGGGACAATGTCTTACCAATTAAGCTACAAAAACTAACCAGCAAACACTATTAAAATTTATTCACTATGCTACATTCTTCATTATCTTATTTTAACTCCATGTCATATTGCATGTTACACCTAATATTATGTTTGCCAAATTTTATAGATGAAGCATTGTTATTATTGATTTTTGCCTACATTTTCTTTTCATCAAAACTTAATGACAATTCTTCCATTAAAAGATTCAGACTAAGAGTCATTTAAAAAAAAAAAAAAACAAACTTTGAGCAAAAGTATCATCTAAAAAACAAAGGCTAACCTCTGTCACATACTGGACCATAGACATTCTTGCTATCTTTTCCTGGATGGATCCAAAACTCTCAAGGCGTCGGCCAAATTGAGTTCTTTGTCCAGCATGAGCAGCCTGAATTGAAAGGGGGGAAAAAAACAACACAAGTCTATATTTGTACGCATGTTATGTGTGTATAGGTGTACACACATATATACAGTAGTAGACTGGGTCTGTACAATGATATCATTTAATTTTCATACCAAATAAATAAAATTTTCAAAAGATACATATGGAAAAAAAAAAGTACAATTAAAATTTTTGTGGAAACAAATGTGTATTTCTTAGCAATTACAGTGTCCATATACTGTATATATTACTGGCAGTACATACGAAATCTAAATGCAAAATGTTATAATTTAATTTTTTATTTACTTTTATTGGTCGATATTTTAAAATATTTTACTGCACAATTTATACATTGACTGAAAGTTTAAAAGCACAACAGAGCACTGAATGCAGTTCACTATATTAGGAGCAATCATTTGTGTTCACTAGATGATTGTAGTAATAATTGCTTCTGCATCCAATTTATCTACCAATTCCTTTTCAATGGATAGCAACATGTATGATTCCAAATTCTCCTCAGACAGTGAATTTCTTAACCTTGTCTTTAGTTTTGAAAATCTCCTCTCACATTGGACTAACTGATAATGTGCAGATGTTTATCTAAAGTTCTTATTCCTTTTACATTACTAAAACAATAATCTGGGTTTGTTTCATTATTGTGTTTTTATTTGATATGGAGGACGAACTCAATCAGGGATTCATTTGCCATTAGGCAAGTTGATACACTTGTAAAATCTGTCATTATACATACATATATGTACATAATTAATGAAAAAGTTTTTCCACTTAACTCATGTTTATTTCAAAGTTTCATGGTTACATAAATGCAACCACACTTTGGAACAGAGTCAAACTATTTAACAGATTCTATTAATGCTCTATCACTATCTTTGATATTGAGCACTCTACTGCAAACCCTGCTTGCCTTAAATGTCTTTATCAACAAACCATTGCAAAAAACGAAATTTTGGCTTTTAACAGTCTTCCAAATTAGCATTGTATATATATATATATATATATATATATATATATATATATATATATATATATTCATGTTAACATCAACTATGAACATGGCCATAATATGCTAACCATATTTGGAAAATAAAACATTCCTATAACTCTTTTTAATCAGCAGCACACCTAGGAGCAAATGAAAATATCATGGCACATTTGGCAAAAGTTTTAAAGGTATACATTTAAATGTTATGAAATAAAGCCATAGATTTAAAAAAAAATACACACACAAATATGAATTTACCTTATTTCAATAGTTTTATTCAACTAATTGTGCAGCTTATTTAGTAAAATACTAATGCTGTACCATTACTACTTCCACACACACACACACACTCACATGTATGCTGTGACAATATTACGTGGCACACTAGTATGCTGTGGCATGGCGGTTGAGAATCAGACATCTAGGATAGATATAGGTTGACCCTGGATTTGAAGAGACCGAGATTGTAGTTGACAGGGAAGCATCCTCTCAGGAGTCTGTTCCATAAAGTAGCCTTGCAGATTCTTCTTTGGATTTTATCAAGAATCTCTAAATATATAGCAGAAGCACCAGATTAGATGTGGCAGCAATATTCAATGCATGGATGAATGGTAAACTTCTAAATGTAAGATAGATTCTGGAAAGAAAAATTGTCTAGCATGACCCAGTGAACCAACTTTGCTAGCAGCAGACCCTCCCCCAATTGATTCAATATAATCTTTCCACTTTATGTCAGCAAAAAAAAAAAACAATAGTCTGAGAAGGTGATTTAAAATTTAAATGCAATGCCAATTGATATCTTTTGTTTTAATTCCTGTCCTTTTATTGTTCTCTGCTATTAATAATGTTTTCTTTTTCTTATATCTTGCATCTTAGTGGATTTATTGCCTTGCTTGTGATGAAATGATTAAAAACAAAGTTCTTGGGAAGAAGCTGTCTGAATAGAACTCCATATCAAAGGAACATGAAGAGATTGGGGGGGGGCAGATGGTTGGTCACCATGAATGTGGCATGATGGGTCCCAGCTGTGAAGGTCTGGACTTGGGTGGGGAATAAGGAATGTAACTATTAGTGATAGATTGGTGAGAGGCTAGCAATGTTTTTTTCTGGGGGATAAGGGTTGCAGAGTGGAGAATATCATATATATTCATCACCCACAAGAATTATTTCTGGCATTGACTGTGTGTAACAAACACCACAGATAGGTGCTATACTTTTATTTAAATCTTTTTGCAGTAAGTATATCCCAATGTCTTTTGTAGCTCTTAAGACACAAAGGGCAGGAAAATGTGGAGAGCCATGATTGAAGAAGAAGGTATCCCAATGATCTGATATTGAATAGCAAAGACAGATTTGTGGGGCAAAAGAAACAATAATGCATTTGTGGAAACTGGTACAAATAGAGTCAATATCATTTATATATTTTTATGTAATATTTTTTTAAACTGCACAGATATTAAACTAATTTAAAGCAAAGCACAGTTACTCTGATCCAAAGTAGAAGTGTTGATCTATAGAGAAATAGTGTTTTTTTATCAGAACTTTGCTAGTTTTGATATATGGTAATGGTAATATTAGCTGTATCCCTATAAGAAAACACACTGAGCAGCCAGTACTGTTTTGGGCTGAAATTTATAAAATCTTTCTTTAAAACATGTTTTTAGGAGAACAGGTGTCTCAAGTCCAGTAGCTGTTATTGCTCTTTCCATGGGGGTTTCCTTCCTAACCTTTTGTTTGAAGTAGTGTGGAATGTTAACAACTTGATTATGACATTATTTTCTCTTGAAGTTACATGTGCTATCCATTTTAGTTGTTACTACTGTTGAAAGACCTCAAATGATGTGATTTCTGTTATTTGGTATAGGTCTTTGTTTGTGATTCTGTATGCCAGTCCACAATGTTCAAAGAAGAATGACCTTTGCTAAGACCGTCAGGATTCACTTGCTCTAAGCATTTTTTATCCACTGATCTTAGAAAGCTGTTCTATACAGCTAACAGTTTAGACATTTCCGAACTTGTTTGATGCCAAGTATGACATTTATATGAGAGTCTCAATCTGACAAGACTATTTAAGAACATGACTCAAGTCTTCAGGTTGATGTTTTGGTTTTGTAACAATTTGTGGTGTTGAGCAAAACTTTGTTTGGCAAAACCTATTCTATGTTCAATTTCCTTTTCTCCTCTACTTAGTTTGTTATAACTGATCCAGATGTAGCTACTTTAATATATTTATTTAATATACTTACTGCTGCTGTAATACAACTTTTCATAGTTCCTGAAAGACATGCTGCCATTCCAAATCTTCCATTGTTTAAAATGTTCATTGCAACTTTGAAACCATCACCAATTTCTTAAAAAGAAAAAAAAGTTTGATCAGTATTAATATCTTATTATAAATTTACTATTTAAGAGACTTATCCTCTCATTAATACTTGGTTTAATTGTAGCCATTTAAGATGTTTTTTGTTGTTGTAAAACCCAAGTGACAAAATTTGTTAAGATGAATTTTGGGTTATCAAAAAAAAAAAATGTTTATCAAACATTTTTCCTCTGCCACCCAAAATATTTAGTTTGTTACTGTAAAATATGAGTAAATGGAAGCATTGTAAAGATGGAGTAGCAGTAAAGTCAGTGGGAAGAGATTAGAAATACTTTAAACTTTGTCTATCCATATTAGACTCAAATGCTATTTGCAATAAATGTATTATTTATATTAAGCCATAATTATTATTTAATTCATTTTTATCTTGGTTAACTAGGAATTGATGTGTCTATATTTGTTTAACTCTTGTTGACCATGAAAAGGCATTTAATTCAGTAGAACACTCAGCAGCCTTTTAATTCACTATGAGAAAGAGTATTAATGAAAATTCTATAAAAGTTATTGAGAATATATATGATAAAAGAACTGAAATAATTCAACAATGCAAAGGCACAGATCCAATAAAGACTGGAAAAAGAATGAGGCAAAGGGATACAATTTCATTGGCACAGTAGGCATTCAAAGTATTTTCTAGAAAATTAACTGGAAACAAATGAAGGTAAACATAAATGGAAAATATTTGAATCTCCTAGGATTAGCTGATGGCTTTTTACTGATATCAGAATCGTTGGATGAATTACAAGAAATGCTAAATTAACTAAATAGGGAAAGTCTAAATTTAGTTTTTAAAATGACCAGAAATAAAAGAATGGTAATGTTCAGAAAAAATAAAAAATAGTGAAGATGGAGACTATTTTTCTGCTTAGGACAAAATTGAGAAAGGACATAGAAAGGTTTGTTAGTAAGACATGACAGGGAAGAGGTGAGTTAGAGTCATCAGCAAACGATTTGAGAAAAGCCTTTCTTCCTGCAGTAGGCTAGCCATGGCTGATGCTGTTGATGATGACTTGTGTTTATACCACTGATTAGAATGTTGATGATTTTTGCTTAATAAATAACAAAATTCATACACAATGAAAAAAAAAAAAAAAAGAAAAAAATTTTGATCAAAATTTAAGGGTAAAACACTAAAATTTTTCCTACTGACATTTTTCAACCAGTAATTATCAAATTCTCATTCCTATTCTTCAAGCTAAAACTTTAGAAAACCTTATCACGCTTGACTGGTCAGCATCTCCTTCATAATTGATATTATTGACTTAACACCCAACCAAAAACATCAACACTCACTGTTTCAATTTAAGAAAAAACTGAAAATAAATACATTGAAAATATAAGATTTTCTTGAATAAACCTGAGAACATGAATTTTTTTTATATCATTTTGGTTTCATAAAAAATTTGAAGCAAGATTTTAAAGAAAAGTTTTTAAATATAAAAGTTAAAGAAAATTTATTTTAAAAAGAAACAATATATAAATAACAAATTCACTGGTTTAAATATAGATTTAATTAAGCTAAATTGATAGGATTAATTAAAATGCTTAGCTTATCTCCATAACAAAGATTACCACTATGGGCGTTCTGGAATTTATTTTCCTTGGCTATGAAACAAAAAACTTTGATGACAAAATATCAAAAAATTAAAATATAAGCTATAATACCTCCCAGAATATTTTCTTTGGGGACTTGGACATTGTCGAAATAAACTTCTGCTGTATTGGATGCTTTAATTCCCATTTTTTTCTCTGGAAGGCCACTGGGAGAAGAAAAACAAAAAGATCATGATTGGAAAAATCTTTGTCAATATTTCTGACATCAGGTATTATGTACAGTATTTACATTATGCGGACTATTGTCCTCATCTTTGTCGCCATATTTATCACAACGTTTCGGCCATTGTACGCTCCGGCCTTCTTCAGGCGGTTGGAATTTCGAACTGAACCCTTTATTTCGATCACTGGGGTAGACTGTTCTAGTTCCACGTGCTATGTTTGATGGATGTCAGTTATCAGTTATCTCCTGCTAATTTTCCCTCTGAAAGTTCTCCATTGCCTTAACCGGGTATTGAACTCACACTCTTTGGGTCTGTCACTGGATCTAACCAATGCCTTTATCCACTTTAGTCTGCCTTTGAGTCTGCCTGCCTTATGTGAAGTGGTTATCAGAGAAAATACAAAGGATCTGCAGTCCATATAACATCAGGACAACCTTCAAGAGCTTGACAACACTTCGCAGATATCTCTCTCGAGTGAGACCCCCATACAGGAGAACATGACTAAAGACTGTGTGTACGCTATCCCATGCAGCTGCAGAAAGGAATATAAAGGAGAGACAGGCTGCCCCCTCAAGGTAAGGCTTCAAGAACACCAGAAAGCTGTAACACGAGGGGAAGTAGAAAAATCAGGCGTGGCTGACCACATATGGAGAGAGAAGGGAGATCACCATCCCCTGTGGGATCATGTTGAGATCATAGACAGGGAACACCATTGGAAAATTCGTAAACTTAAGGAATCAGCACATATGCTAGGCCACAGAAATCTCCTGAGCCGACCAAGCATAGAAATAAATACAATATGGGAACCAGTAATAAGGAGTGCCAGAGAAAAGCAATGATAATAAAGTTGCAATATGAGCTCTGGTAAAAACATACAATGATAACAGCAAAATTGAAATATGAGCACTGGTAAAAATAGTTGCTGAAAACATTAGGTTTATAATACCCAGAAATTCATACCCAGATGTCCTGAAGGACACATGGCACAGTGGATAAAGGCGTTGGTTAGATCCAGTGACAGACCCAAAGAGTGTGAGTTTTCAGAGGGAAAATTAGCAGGAGATAACTGATAACTGACATCCATCAAACATGGCATGTGGAACTAGAACAGTCTACCCCAGTGATCGAAATAAAGGGTTCAGTTCGAAATTCCAACCACCTGAAGAAGGCCAGAGCGTACAACGGCCAAAACGTTGTGATAAATATGGCGACAAAGATGAGGACAATAGTCTGCATAATGTAAATACTGGAAAAATGTTGTTTTGTAGAAAAAAGTTCCAAGAAAAAGTCACTGTTGAATAATTTAAGATTCCAAAAATGGTGCCTTTTTTCCCCCCACTTATCAAATACATCAAAGAAATTTTTGCAATTTTTGCAAGGTTATGATTTCACATATAACAATTTGATAATAATGGCTGAGCTATGCAGTGATGGGTTTAAAAAATTTACTTTTCCATTTCTTAGATGAACAGTGTCGAGTTGTAAGTAAAAGACTGGTTCTTTCAATCCAATACTATTGTAGGGATACAAAAGACGATTATCTCCCTTTGGTGGAGATATGTCACATGCAGTGATGAAAGTAGTAAATTTCAGTTTGTAGACAGCAGTCAAACGGAAAGGTTGGTTTCTTTAGTTAGTCACCCCCACACCTGCCAGAAAACCCAAGACTTGCTGTTTCCGCTATATCTAATATGTCATCAATTGAGAATTAGTAAATGAATTCATCTTGTTTGAATCTGGAGTCCTAAACATGGCTTCTCCAGACATAGGAGTATCTCCATATTATATGTAAGATTCATCCTTTTTGTTTCTCCTTACACTCTGCTTTACTGTGTAGATATATGTGATATATTATTCTTCATGATCAACACACGTTTATATAGTATTGTATATGTCTTAGTATAGATATAAAAATCTCTCTGAGAACAAAGCATTTTTGTCATTCCTTTTTCCTTTCAGCCATTCCGTCATGTCCATGAATTATGTTGTTATAATATCATGGGGTATAATAATGCCCATAATGTGGAGAAACAAATGGGAGAATAAATCTTTCTACCATGGCTCTCCTGTTATACCAACAAGAATAAATCTTATTTATAAATGGCAACAGTAAACATTCATTCTTTCAGTTTCCTATTTTCAGATTTTTTTTTCTGTTAGCTTATACAGAAAACTTTCAAGTATTTCCTACCAGTTTTTAATTTCCTCACAGTAGATAGGGTATAAGAAAGTTAACAGTAGAGAAAATGGGATTGGTGATTTGAGTTCAAATTCTGGCTGAGGTAGTTTGTATTATTTTACTTTGCTCTCATGCCATTGTGAAAGTCACCTCTCTGAATGAATGAGTTTGAGAGCTGCCCTCTGATTTTGGCACCAAGTAACCCATTACAACTTGTCACATGTCTATTAGAGTGAAAATGGATAATGCCAAGCAACCTCATAATTGCTACAACCTATTAAAGATCTGGCCTGGCACTAGTCAAGGGATAAGCTAAATTGAAAGTGCATTTCAGACAAGCAAATCAAGATAAATTAAAAGTAAAACTAGAGATATGTATATTATAAAATGCAAACATCTATATATATTAATGTATATTTGGGCAGCAACCTTTCTTTTAAACAGTTAAAAAGAATATGACAGGCAAGGGAAATTTGATGAATTTTTTATTTAGTTTTTCCAAAATTCTGACATTTTTCTGTTTGGCAGGAGTAAGGGACTGCAAAAATTGCCTGTATTGTCCATTGTCCCAAGTGCTTATTCCTACCAAATGCAAAAACGTTTGGAAAAAAAAAATAAAAAAAAATAAAAAAATAAAAATAATCAAATTTCCCTTGTTTGTCATATTCAACAATATATATATATATATATACACACACACACACTAACAAGAAAAATTGAATAAAACGCTTAATTGCAGTATCTTGTCTGTTGGTTTTACTGAAACGTGTGTGTGTGTATATATATATATATATATATATAAAAAATAATACTAATTTGTTATATTCTGTGCTAAGGGAATAAACACATAACACCAGGTGGATACTAGAAGAAGGTTTATTGTACATAACAAGTACAATATGAAATACGGTACAGTTATACACACAGGTCAATCTAGTAGTAAGTGCCACTAATTGGAAGTTCGGACGTGTTTGCGTTGTCTTGCTCACACTTCCTCTCTCCCTAAGTCTCTTGTAGACAGTAGATTTTATAGGAACTTACTACCTATAATGTAATCATTCATGGGGGTGACTGGTTATTCCATTACATCAATTTTTAATCATTTATTTTAAATCTGATTAAATAGTATTACACATTCTGTATTATAACCATCAAGTTTTTTGTGTTAACCCTTTACCTGTCCAGGGCATTTTCATGTCGACTATCCAAACTGTCCTGTGCAGCACTCATGATGCACTTCACAAGCAAAGGGTTAAAGATAAAGACTTGATGAGATTAAATTGTTTTTTCTGAAATAAAACCACATCAAAGTATGGTTCAAAATTTGTGCTTCCTATTGTCAAAATTGATGATCGTTTGATCAATTTACACTGATTAATATGCAGGTTTAGGAGGCTTCATACTTGAAAATGTCTTCTCACATCAATCAAATGTTGCATCAAATTCTGAATTTGTTGAACAAAAGATTTTGAAGCAGAATATCCTTCATATGGATGAAATTTGGAAAAAAAATCAGTTGATTTTCTCTGTTTGTAGTTTGGGAGGGTGGTATGGAAAATCCTTCAGCCCAATCAAGAAACCATAACTCCCCACCCCTCCCACAAAAAAAAAAGTTAGGTCAGATTTTAGAAAGCGGGCTAAGTTGAGAACTTTTCAGCATGCCTTCATATTTGTCTTTCAACACATCAATGTAATGCAAATAAATCACCTCTGATTATTTTACATCTGATGGAAGGGACTCAGTAATACATGACGAACCCCAAATGATATTAATTCATCAAACAATAATTAGACGTAGGCAATTGTTAATATTTCAATGTCTATTCACATTAATATTAATTTTTTTTTAAAGATATATTAACAAAAAGAAGCTACAATCATGTTGCCGTTAAAATAGAGAAAAAGATAAGATTAACTGTTTATCAAGGCTTGACCTAAAAAGTTAATCACAGGTAAATCTTTGAACTATTTAACTAGAATGCAATAATTTGAAAGACCTCCCTGTGTACATTGTTTACAGGTAGATACAAAAAGTTGTTTGGCATTGCTTTTAAATTTTTGAAGATCATGATTCTACAAATTTTTATGATTTATCAACTCTTTGTAGGTTATTTAAAGCTGAAGCATATTTTAGATTATATAAATAATTCTTTTTTTGTGAGTGAATATTGTATTAACAATTTTTTGTAGATAGCAATGATTTTACCAGACACAAATCTTACTATTAAACCCATAACTGGGGTGGTGGGGGATTCATATCTTTGCCAAGGGTATTTGTGTGTAAGTGAATGTAATGAACCCAACTGTAATTAGAACCTGGCTCTCTGATTTCTCATTCTGAGATGCTATCCATTACACCACCTACACATCTACTCATTTGCAAGAGCTCAAATGGACAGACTAGGATGGCTAGAGAAAGACAAAGAAATAAATGAAGATGGCTGAATAGGGACAAAAATGGAGAAAGCAAGCAGATGTAGGAAGCACTTATCTCTCTTTGGTGGAGATAAGTCATGTGGGTCACGTAACAAACACTTAATGACATCACTTCATACAGTAACTAAAGTGGCAGTCAAATTCAGTTGTTTACAGTAGCCAAACCAAAAAGTTGCTTTCTTTAACCAGAGAATCCCCCCACCTCCCATGGCCCAAGTAGAGGCTAAATCTGCCTCCCACAGCAGCTTACAAGTCCATAGTGTTGTTTCCCTTTGGGAATGTATCTTTACCAGATATAGAATGAAACTCCAGCTGGCAGTCCTCAATTTGGGAAAAACACAAGAACTGCCATTTCTTGTTTGTGGAATATGTCCTTTCCTGGGACATAGATGAATCCAGTTCATTTGAATTTGGAGTCCTAAAAATAGCTTCTCCATAAACAGAAGTATCTCCGTATTATATGTAAGACTCTTCCTTTGTGTTTCTCCTTACCTCTTTACACTCTGCTTCGCCGTGTAGATATGTGTCTCTGTATGGGACATTACATATATATATATTATTGTCTTAGTAGTATATAGTATGCCTTAGTAGTATAAAAATCTCTCTGAGAACAAAGCATGTTTAACATTCTATTTTCCTTTCAACCATTTCATCTGTGTATTAAATGCGCATAATTGAGGAAAGACAAATGGGAAAATAATTTTTTTTTCCATAGCCCTCCTCCCCATTAGACAGGTATAGAGAAACAGATTGAAATACAAAGATGGAGTCATTAATGTCTATGCTGTATGTGTAATTAAAAAGTCATAATCGTTTATATATTTTTTTTTTCATATTGGCAATGCTTAAAGATGAGACATACCTACTCACTCCTCCAAAGTTTCGTTCCACAATGAAAGCAGTCACCTTGTCTCTCTCAGTTCCCAGCTTGTCATCAAGGACTCGTGTCTGAAAATAAAACACCATGTCAGAAATGAATCCTACTGTAAGTTCTGAGAAGAATCATAAATATAGACAAGTGTAAATAATTCATTCATTCATTATTAACAAGCAGAATCAATAGAATAAACACACAAAAAATATCTCTTGAAAATAAAATACTTTTTTAAAGAGTAACAAACAATTTCTTTTTTAAATTTTCATAAGTACAAGAGATATATATTTATATAATAAAAAAGAAATGTAAAATTATATAAAAATAATTGAAAGGCAAATGAAAAAAATAATACAACAGACTAGGTTTGTTTATTACACTTTGAGGGGAGTGTCTAAAAAGACATTTATTAATAGAAGTTACTAACACAGTTTCTTTAAATAAAAACTCTTAAAATGAAGCCAGCTGTTTAGTAAAAAATGGCTTGAATAAAATTTGATATGTAAATTTTTGAATATGTAAGGCTCAAATTGATGTTATAAAAGAAATGCTAAAATGAAGCCTGATGGTTTTTAAAAGACGATACATGTATAAAATTTAGTTTTCAAAAATTTGTAAAAAAAGGAAGCTCAAGTTTACAAACAGGTGTGGTTTAAAGAGATAAAGATTGTGATTTTTTAACCAATGGGGAAAGTAAGTAATGCCCAATAGTTTTCAATCTTTGATTCAATTTTGGGGTCGATTTGTGGCTATTTAATAAGTCTGGTTGGTTTAAGGGCCAAAAGGCTTTCATGAGCTGTTTATGGAATGTGAACAAAGAAAAACTAAAAGGAAGTAACAGAAGAAAAAGAAAAGAATGCAGAAAGAAAATTCTATAAATCTGTCGTTAAGTTAGAGGTATTAACCATGATTTTGAACATTTTATGAAAATATGAGATTTATCTCCTCTCAGTTTGTAAAACTGAACTATTGTCTAAGCAAATAGAAACTTATTGACACCTGTGAATCGTCAATTTTCTCAATGCCCTTCTGACAGTTGAATGAATCAAAGTTAGTTAACATTGTTGGTAATAATTAAATTGTTTTTATGAGCCCAACAGAATTGTATTTAGAGTTTGTTATCTGGTGTAAGTGTTTGGCACACAAAGGAAAATTTTGTGCATGTTTGTTTTGTAAAATTTTGTATTCTGTATTACTATTAATTTTTTATGTCTTTTAATGAATGTAAATTCATTACAAGTTTCACACTGGTGTAAGAATCTTGTGTCCTTTCGTTTGCTCCATTCAAAATACTCGTCATAAGAGATTTGATGTTCTCTCTTCTCATTTTCTCTCCCCCAAAAAACTTTTAATATATCTACTGTCATTCTTCCCCAAATCATATAAACAATTGTACATACAATGAATTCTGACAAACAATTACAGAATCCAATAAAATCCTTTATTTTAATAATACTAATCAAAAAGGGAAAGACATTAATTAAATACTTGTTTAAAACTCAGTAATAAGATTTATAGATTTGGGTTGAAGAAAAAATAAACTCAACTTGTTCGACTTGTCCACAATAGTAAAAATGCTTGAAATACAAAGTGTCATGAAATGTATTGCAAAAAAGGAATTTTTTTCACAATATTAAAAGATCCATCAAATGATGTCTACAGTTGCTAGCCAAATTTAGTATTTGTGTTAACAAGAAGACAACATAAGTCATTATAAATCCATTCAATAAAAGACATGTTTTTAAATGCAATGCTTTGTGTAACATACTACCTGTCAAAAATAACCAGATTATTTACATATGGATCAGAGCTTTTGCTTAGAAACAGTGCAGTATTTGTATATTCAGCCTAACATCAAAATGTTATTCTTCAGCTTTGGATCAGTGTAGTATCTGTGTGTTATGCTGTACTAAATTTTACCAAGATGTTCAAACAGCAGAAGCTCCAGATCAGATGTTTGAATCAGGACTGGATTTATTTGTTCATTTTTATACAGATGTTTGCTTTTAGTTTGACAGAAAAAAGACAAAGAAAGAAAGAAAGAAACTGAATAAGATCAGTGTTCATTATATCAATAAATTTAATCTACACAAAATTTAAGGAAATAAACACAGGTATTATTAATAATGAGAGCTTTATACATATATATATATATATATATATATATATGTGTGTGTGTAAAAATTTCACACAGAGTATATCTGCAAAAGGACAATATGAATAAAGACTGATAAAGTTCTTCAGAGGATGAAACGCATCAGCTAAGTTTTCCTTTTGCCTTTATTCATTTATATATATATATATATATATATATATATATATATATGTGTGTGTGTGTGTGTGTGTGTGTATACTTAAGCAAGTGTATGTAAAAGTTTAAAATGTAAAATCATTTTTCCACTATGTATTCAGTTTTGCCCAGACTTAATAAATGTTTGAACAGCAACCTAATATATTTGCTTATCCAGTCAATATCCTGTAGCCACATTATCACAAAAGTAAAGGAAAAAAGAAACCATTTTTGAGCTCAGTATCTGTACAATCCTAAATGCAACACAGTGAAAATCCTAAAGAAAAACCAACTTACTTGTGCAAAGACTGTGAATATGTCTGCTATTCCGCCATTACTGATCCAAATTTTGCTGCCATTCAAAATGTAATGTGATCCATCCTCAGATAATTCAGCTCGACTCCGGATAGACTGCAAAAGAAGTAATTTGTCTTAAGTTGGTTGAATTTCTTAGATAAATGCATTTACATTATTGACTAGTGTATTTCTCCTCCTATTTTATTTCAATACTCATGTCATCTAGCATTTCACGGTTGCTAAGTAGTATAGATTGAAAATAAGGAGGTAACCTTGATGAAATTTGAATTTACATCCCATTCCATTCCATTGGCAGTCGATCTGACATAGATGCTGTCTTCTTTGTAAGAGATAATAACCAGGTAGGCAAAGGTAAACAGGCTCCAAGGGCAGAGGATTTAAAATCCAAATGAATGGTATGGCTTCATTTTCAATCACTCAATTCACTTGATAATTGGAGTTAGTTGTATATCGGAAAATAAAATTTTATCATGCTCAGCGATTCTTCCAATTAACACTTTTGTTAAAAGAATTGGATTAAATTTGATGTTTATTTTAATTGGAAATATATATATATATCTCTATCTGTGTGTGTGTGTGCAAACACTGAGGTCAAAAGTGAGTGGCAACAATCTGTTTTGTGCTTGGTTGCAGTCTTCATGGCTTGAAGAGTGTGTTCAAACATGAAACAGACAGTCAGTCATTGGTGTTGACCAGTATCCATTTTTATATTTACATACACTCTCTGATATTGAACTATTTTACTGATAAATCTAACATACCTTAAAACTATATTTTATCTTACTCACGCACACACATATATATAAGTACAGGTAATAAATCTGTTGGTATATAATCCAAGTGGATCCTAATAATATAAAATATTAAAATTGATCCACAAAAAGATGAAGTACATGACAGAGAAATAAAAAATTAATTCATGATTATAGTCTATTTCAACTAATATAATAATATTTTTGATTTTACTTTATTTTTTTAATTATCTAACCTTTCTAATGTAATACATATTACTGTACTTATTTTTATATTTTACCTTCTACATATCAACCCTGTCTTATAATCTTCCACTACTTTATGAACTCCTTTCTCTTTGTTTACTTTTTCTTTATCCTTTTTTATTTTTTTTTAAAAGGTTTTCTTTATCCTTTTTATTTTTTTAAAAAGTTTTTATATATATTAGTTTGGTGAAAAAATAATGACGTTTTTTGACGTTTTTTTAATGTCAAAAAACGTAATTATTTTTGCACCAACCTTATATATATATATATATATATATATATATAAAAGGCAGGATGTATGTGTGTGTGTAATGAATGTACAGCTGCAATTTTCAACAGATTTGTACCAAAATTTACATGCACATGCTCCAAGTTAGCGGAAAGGCCAAGACCGACTTTGATTTTCCCAACTTCCATCAATAGTGGAAATAATCAATTTTTTCATGCTTCTACGGCAGTTTTCATGTAGTTTGTGGCCATTTTCTACTGGCCAGAGTGAGAACCTATAGCTAGCTGCCACGAATAGGCAGGAAGATTCTATTGGTCAGCGTGAGAGCCAACAGCTGACTGACATGAATGTTAACTAGTATGCTAGCATGAAAAAAAAAAAAAAAAAAAAAAAAAAAAAAAAATAATCGATAGCTGCATTCGTCACTAGTGATTCTGATTCCGCAGAACTGGGTTGGGTGTGAAAAAGTATTTGGTGTTAACATTCTTTTTTCATTCGGTTTTTCCAGTTACGAGTCCTTTTTTAAAGCTGATCATTTTGTGTTCATTTTGTTTAGTTCTTTTTTCGTAACAGATTTAATGTTTAGTATAGAGCTTAGAAAAAATTCGCAGTGTGAGATAAGCAAGAAGTAAGGCATGTAGCAACATCAGCACGGCAAAAGGCACTCCTTTAAAGGCAAGGAAGGGCACAAATATTTTAAGTCCAGTGATAGCAATTGCTGTACGAGTCGCACGATTTTTGAATCAAGCACGGGCAACGCCGGGCCCTGCTGCTGGTATATATATATATATATATATATATATATATATATATATTTATTCCGGGTATGGTTGGCATTCTTTATAAGTTTACTTTCTTTAAAATTTTAAATAGTTAATATATTTTTTAATCATTTTTTAAAATATTTTTTTAAATACCTTTTTTTAAATATTTTAAAATATTTTTTCTTAATATAAACTTTCTAAAAATGATTTATTGTTAATCTTATTATATTTTATTTGTAAGCATACTTTGGTAATTGTGAGTGGTAACCATTTTTTTGTTATATAATTAATAATTTCATTTTAGAAAACTTCTTTCTTTTTGGCCTTCCTTTGGTTTCACTTTGGTTTTCTTCGTTATAACCCCAACTTAGGGTGTTACGGTTAATATCTGGGTTGAATTTTTGTAGCTTATTTCCATTTAAGCTAAACAACATCCCCCCCCCCCCTTACGACCACCCACGCAGTTTCTCTTGTCTGCTATGATATGGGTTGATTTTGTATCAAATTTTCAACTACTGTCTTTTTTAAATATTAAATTTTAAATCTCTAGTTCCGACACTGAATACAGTCCACCATTTGAGTTGAATAAAGCTGACGCATTGATGTTAGTTGAAATAGTCTATACTCATGAGGTAATTTCTCTGTTATGTTATGTTATATATTTCATTAAAGATGACAGACAAGGTACTATGATTAAGCTTTTTATTTAATTTTTCTTGTATTCGAACAAGTGTTTTCTTTTCTGGACACAGAGTGTGTAGAAACTGTCCAAATGTTCTGTAATTTGAAGCACTTTGGACTATAATTTTAGCCATTATCAAGGATGATTTTATTTTTGTTTTTTAATTGGGTGTATTGGTTGTGTTTATGCTTCTAAAGTTATAGAGTTTTATTTTCCGAACACAGTCAGCACATTGTGGTCATAATTTTAGTTAATATTATTGAGTGTTGGCTTTTTCTTTTTTATTAGTAAGGAATCCATTATTTTTTATCTTTTTTTTTTTTTACATGTGGATGGGGTTATTATGTTTGCATTTTCTACTAGTATGTTTCAGATGGAGTCTATTAAGTTTGTGTATTTAAATGGATTCTAATGGAGTTGTGATCAGATAGGTGTAACGTAAGGCATCTGGATAGGCATGTAATAGTGTGTGATGTAATTATTTATGAATTCGGTTTGATCAGAAAGACAGTTCCTTAAGGGGCATTTAAATTCATAAATAAGGTCTGTTTGTTGTAATTTTGATTTTGCTGGTGTGTTGTTATTTTTGAGGATAAGGTTGACTGTTTTAAGTTTTTTGTAATGGATAATTAATTTGATTTTTTTGTTCAGGTCAATTGGAGTAGTGTATTTCTTTATGATATTTCTAAGTGAAGATTCATCTTGTTTAGTTGAAGTGCATTTGGCTTTTGTAATAAATATTTGTTATTTTTGACTGTGTTCACTATCATTATTATTTAAATAGTTTAATTTGGAGGTCAATAATTGCAGTGGCTTTTCTATCATCTTTAATGAAACATGTGTAAATGAAGGTTTGCTACCTAAATACACACACACACATTATATATACGTAATCCTTTCACCCAAAGCAAGACAATGAAGCCAGTAAGACACAAAGGGTTACTGAGTGTGAACGAACATAAGAAAAAAAAAAACATTATTAAGTAGCAAGAACAATAAAAGAGAAATTTAGAATACAGTAGATAATGATTGACATTACATTTAGATGTTTGAAGATAAATTTTACTGGAAAGCAAAAAGCCAGAAGAAAGTTTCACAAGCAAGAAGTGTGAGAAAAGAAACCATTAGCATAGAACTTACAGTAACATCTAGCTATTTCAGCTGTATAATGATGAGACCTTGCCACCAATCTAGTACTGTGCTTAAATTCATAAAGTCTAGGTACCAAAGAGGAAAGTTCATCAGAACAATTACTATGAAAATATTTAATGGAAAGGCACAGGGAAGTTACGTTATGATGGTGGGAAAGGAACTGAAGCAGAGATGCCAGGTCAGGACCAATAACATTGTAAATTCTTCTTTGGAATTTATCAAGAATCTCTAAATATATAGCAGGAATATCAGACCATATGTGACAGCAATATTCAAAGCATGGGTAAAGGGTAGATTTATATATGGTAGATATGTCATGTTTCTCTTGTTTACTCACAGTGATAATCTGAATAAGTTAATTAGCTGTCTCTCCAACAGTATATGATGGGCAAGGACAAAGGCAAAATGACGACCAAACTGATCCACCTGCATTGCTTATATAGCAATGTGATTAGAACATTCTAGAGCATCACTTCTAAAACTTTTCTCATTCATGATCCTATTTTTCATCATTAGATTTTTCATGACCCCAGGTATTAACCAACTACACTGAAAATGCATATGTTGTCACTGCACCAGTTGCAACAGTGCTGCATGCATGTTTTATTACCACAACACTTGGGTGGTGCATCACATTAAATATCGTGCATTTGTGAAATATCATATAAACTGAAATTCAAATGTTTGAATTTAACTTTTGTGCCCCCAGCATAATAGTTTAAGAAGCACTGTTCTAGAGATTTCTACAACTCTCCATTCAATTCTATTGGACAGATTTGCATGCCAGCAATCAATATAAAGTTTGTCATTGGCTGCAAATTTAAAAAGGTATTGCTAGCTGGCCCACTTCCCCCAAACTTTACAAACTCCTGACCTTGATAATTAACACATTTGTTGTAGATCAATTAATATTATAGCTTAGACAGCTTCTGGTCTTGGACTTCAATGTTTTGCTTCCTCTCTATAATACTAATGTTGGATGCAACATTCTTGTATGTATTTATTTCCTCTTAGATTAGTGTCTTGGATAATAGAAAAATATGATTGCTATGGATACCCCACCTCCCCCAAAAGCATTTAACTTCTGCTTTCCATACAACAGATCTTTCACAAAATGGTCACCATCAGTTTTGATTTGTTCCTCTGGCACAATGACTTGAGAATATGCTTTTTTCTTTCTTGAACAAATATTAAGTAACAACCAGAGAAAATATTTCTCTATCAATGATTCATGTTAATATCTGATTAATGAGTGACTCATTTTGGTATCAATTTGGTCATTAAAAAGTAAAATAACCATGGAATTCAACTGAATCAGCTATTTTATCATCCCATGAAGCTTAATTTTATGGTGAGGATCACTCAGTACATAATGCTAAAATAACTCAGATTAAATATTGGATCAAATTCAAATGGATCAAAAAGTTCATAAGGAAATGCAAGGAAAAAGACACAATGAATAAAAAAACGAAGGACAATGATTTTCTTTAAAAGCAATTTAAAAATGGAGAATAAAATAACAATTAAGAATAAATGCTAAAGGAAAAACAGGCAAAAATCAAAATAATTCATTATTAATTAAATTTTCTCACATTTTGTTGCAACACTAAATAAAGACATCACTTTGTCCAGGAAATTAATAGTGACAAGGCTTACCTTGGAAATTATCAGTGACATCACTTTATCTAGAAAATAGTGACAAGTCTTTCTCTAGGAAATTAATAGCGACAACATTTAGCTAGCAAATTAATAGTGATGATGCTTATCTAGGAAAATTGAATAATTTTCAACAAATTACAAAATTCAAGAGAGCTCATAGCAAAAACACTTGACTTACACTTGCATCAGAGCCACTGGAAGGTTCTGTCAGACAAAAGCAAGCAATTTGTTCTCCAATGGCCAATGAAGGTAAATATTTTTTCTTCTGTTGCTGGTTTCCAAAGAGAAGAATTCCTTTAAAACCAATGGACTGAAAATAAAGCGGAAAAAAAAGAAAAACATTGTGTTTATGCAAGTTAAAAGGTTTGTGACTTTTCTAAGTTGCAGCAAAACAACAAAAATCATGACGAAATCTTTTTCAAGCTTAAAACTTAAAATGTTATCAGTTCTGGTATGAATATTTATGAGAAGAAATAATAATTATACATATAGACGGTCTGTGTTTGATTGATTTAAGGACATAGAAGGTAGTAAGAACATTGCATGTCCTTAAATCACTGAAGAACAAACAGGATTGAAAGTTATATTTAATGTTACTGGATTTGAGAGCATGTTATAAAAAGAAATGAAATCTTAGAAAAAGAAAAAAGAAGAGAAATATGACATGGATTTAATAATTATGTATGGTAACACATAAAAGTAAAAAAAAAAAAAATCTTTTACAAAATCCACTTATCAAATGTTACAATGAAAACAACTATTTTAGTGTGTCTAGAATTCTTTTTTGTATCAAGAGTTCTGAACCTTACCTGATGAGCACCAAGTGTAATTCCAACTCCCAAATCATGAGCACCAACAATTTCCACCAAACGTGCATACATTGTGTTTGTTAATCCAAGGCCACCTGGGGGGAAAATTATCTTCAACATAACAACAAGCTTTTGTATAGAACTTTAAACAAATCCTATATATGATAAAAATAGTTCTTAACTTCTCATTTAGAAAGCTGGGAGACCAATTTTGTATAAGAGCTGTGTACATCAATAATACTTGGAAGAAATATATTTAAAAATTTACATGTAATAGCTGGCTACTCACTTCTGAGCACACACGTCTACTAGGGTGGCTAGACAATCCCTGCTGTAGACACCTACTCAGGCACATTTGTGTTTATTCAACACCCACAGAGCCCACCTATGGGTTTTACTGCAAGTATGTGGAACAGACTTTAGTTACAGTTTCTCCAGAGAGAGACTGCATAATCTGGCATGGTCAACAGATTGAACAAAATCAGTATGCTCAAACTCTCGGTTATGATGACTTATGACTTTCTGCTTGCAATTGACTCTAGTGAGATTCAAATCCAGATCTCATGGTCAGAAAGTGAACATTCTAACTACTTGGCCATGTGCCCATGCCGACTCATGTGTAACAACCTAGTAAGAACAGTAAGGACTTAACAAATTACCAATTTCATGTCATAATTTTTTAAGATAGGGTGTTAACTAATCATTGTACAGTGTTTTATAAACATAGTATCATTTGTGATGTTGGTTTCCCTTCAATCTTGTGACTATATGACTTATAATCACCGAAGTTAAGCAATGTCAAGCATGATCAGTACCTAAGTGGGTGACCACTTGGGAATACCAGATACTGTAAGTTTGGATGTGCAGGTGGTGTAATGGATAATGGCTCAAAATTGTTAATTAGAGAGCAGAGTTCCAATTTCAGTTGCGTTCATGATATTCACTTATGTGCAAATGAATCCACCTCACCCCCGTCAAATTATTACAATCTAAAAATAATTTTTTGGTTTTAAATAACAGGTTGATAAACTGTACAAAACAAATTAATCAGCTCTATATATATATATATATATATATATATATATATATATATATATATATATACATACATATACATACACACACAGAGGATGTATCAAAAATACTTTTACAAAATTTGGGGATGGTTCCTCACACCAAAACAAGAACAAAAGTCTATATATAAACATATGTCCACAAATCCTTTGTTTGTGAGTTATTAAGTTTAAAGAAAGTTTATGGCAGACAGCACTGTGTTGCCATATAGACTTGGTTACCTTTGTTATTTGTGTACATTTGTGGTTAGTCTGTCTTCAATGTTTAATGTGTGTAGTAGTGAGTTAACAGAGAAGTGTTCTGTTTAACAATAGCAGGATATTCATATCGTGAGAAGGCAGATATGATTCTTACATATACCCACTTGAATGGAAATGGACATGAGGCTGCACAGCTGTATCAAATTGCATTTGCAGATAGAAGGCAACAGAGTCATCCAATCTTTGCTGCTGTTTATCATCGCATTGCTAAAACATGGCACCACAAACTATGGATTGAGGAAGACAGAGATCTGCTTGTATGCCTGATCATGAAGAACACATTCGATAGGCTGTTGGAAACAATCCTGGTGTCAGCACATAATAAGTGGCCCTAGCATGTCATATATCTCAGAGTACTACATGGAGGGTATTTCAAGAGCAGCTCCTGTATCCATAATATTTGCAACATGAGCAGTGGGAGAACTTTTGCTGATAGTTTATTGCACAAACTGCCAATCTGTTGTTTGTCTCTTCAGTCTTGTTTACAGACGAGGCAACATTTGGAAGCGATAGAATAACAAATTTACACACTCAACATTGGTGGGTGAATTGGAATCCTCATGGTACAATACATACCAGCATCAGTTAATGATTCATGTATAGGCTGGAATTGTAGGTGACTGGTAGGTCCATATGTTCTCCCAGCATGTCTTACAGAAACTATCTACAGGGACTTTATTTCAAACACACTTCCAGACCTGCTAGAAGATGTATCTCTGCTAATACGAAGATGCATGTGTTTCATGCATGATAGGGCTCCAGCATATTTTAGTCATATTGTTCATGATGCACTGGCTGACATCTACCATAAAAAATGGAGAGGTAGGGGAGGACCAGTTGCAAGGCCAGCATGTTGCCCTGACCTCAATCCTTTGGATTTTTATCTGTGGAACCACATAAAAAAAAATTGGTTTACGCAGCAGACATTAATAATGCAGAGACACTTCATCAACATGTTATGCGGGCCTGCGAAACCATTTCAACACTATGTGGGAGTATTTGAAAGGGTCTGCCAGTCAATGATCCAACAGATGTGTGTGTAGAAGCAAGCTGAGGGCATTTTGAACATTTGTTATGAGTTGCTGTGTTGAGGTAAAATGATGGCCTTTTGGACATATGTTTATATGAACTTTTGTCCTTGTTTTGATATGAAGAACCATTCTATAAAATTTTTTAAAGTATTTTTGATACACCAGAAAGAGAAAGAGATTGCAACACTGAATGACTCAGTAGAAATTGACATGCTGTAAATCAACCAAACCAACCTTTTCAGACTAAATTTATTTATAATCAAAGAGTAAAGTTACAATTCCAGTGATTATGCATTGAATGAAACCTTTGGTGAATTTAGAGCCATTTGGTTATGATTTTTTACTAAAGTGTCTACTATGTTTCCTTTAGTGGATTCCAGTGACAAATGTTAAACTGAAGCTAAAGGCTTCTCATTCTGTATTGGAAAGTTTTATATCTGATAGATTTTCTATTAGATTAGATATTTCCACTTGCTGTTGCTGCATAGGTTGTTGAGTTTTTGTTTCAGTTTGTTGATTTGATTGTCACTCATTTGTTTGATAGTATGGTATACTTGAACCCCAATAAATGAAAAAAACAACAAAAGAAAAAAAATTATCTTGCCTACTAATTCTATCACATCTACAATCAAAATGAATCTATCTAAACACAACATAAAATCTGTTACTACTACATCCAAAACAATAAAAAACTTAGTCAATACTAAACGAAACAATAAGCTAAATCCTGAAGGAGGAGTTTACTCCATTGCCTGTAATAAATGCCACAAAAAATACATAGGAGAAACTTCAAGGAATATAAATAAAAAATTATATGAACAAAAAAGGGACATTTTACAAAATAATATGTCAAATGTATTGGTTGCCCATTGTAACAAGACTGACCACAATTTTGACATAAAAATGCTACTCTGAACAAAGGAGAAAATAATTCACCATGATGTAAATGTCTACAGAGTCCCTTAATCACAAAGTCATCTACAGTAAATTTATGTCCTGGCTCTTTCAACATTTCACCATTCCTGGCAGATCTAATATCACAGTGTGGAATACCTAATTACAAAAATGATAAGAAAAAGACTCTAAATGAATTCGGCTAGATTAAAAAAAATTCTAAAATTCCCAGCACCCCTCTGTTGCGCACGTGTATAGTCCTACAAACATAACAAATTTAGTCTGATGAAATCCTGAAGGTTGAAATGCATCACAAGTAAACTTTTAACACTTAGTCATACAATTTCCTCAATACTGTCCTTATATATATATATATATATATATATATGTGTGTGTGTGTGTGTGTGTGTGTGTGTGTGTGTGTGTGTGTGTGTGTGTGTGTTGGCAGCTGGCAATTTAAATTTTATTAGGTTGGTGCAAAAATAATGACGTAATAATGTCGTTTTTTGACGTAAAAAAATATGTCAAAAAACAACATTATTACGTCATTATTTTTGCACCAACCGAATATAAGTATGTATAAATACATTCAGAGAAGTGGAAGTGATAGTAAATTTACCAGAATAGGGGAGGAGGAAGGTAAAAAGAAAATAAAGAGAGTGACACAAAAGAAAGCCTTGACATATATTTAAACAGTTTTTTGATTCATTAAGATTGATATAATTCAGAATGTGGAATTAGTAAATACCAAACACACTTGAAATAGCTTGGTGTATGAATTAGTTACACCAAATGTAGGATACTAGATAAGGAAATTGAGCATAGAATAGGATGTGCTACTGGCAATTTGGCCCAACACCACAAAATCATAATATTAATCTAAAAACTTGCGTCACCTGCTTAAATAGCTTTGTCAAATTAAGACTTCCAAATGGATGTCAGACATGGTTCTCAACTTGTTCAGAAATATCTAAACAGTCAGCCATATACAATAACTTTCACAGATCAATGGTTAAAAATGGCTTTGAGGATCCTCCTTCTTTGCATCTTATAGACTGTTGCTACAGAATCACAAACAACTGTACCAAATAACAGAAACCACATCACTTGAGGACTTTCAACAGCAGCAACAACTTGAATGGATAGCACATGTAACTGAAAGAGAAAATAATGGCCCCAAACTACTTCGAACAAAAATTTAGAAAGTAAGACTTCATCAATGCTGGAAAGAGCAATAACAGTTACAGGACTTGAGAAACTAATTTGCCTTAAAAATTGTTTTAAGAGAACGAGTTTATAAATTTCAACCAATATTAGTATTGACTCAGTCAATGAAAGCCAAATGTTTCCTTATAAAGAAATGGCTAATATTACCATTGGAGATGAGGGAAACAAATACTACACTCTTATCCTAGCCTGAAGACCAGGGAGTGAAGAAAAGCATAATTTGCGTAGGACTGACTGCTTGATCAATGAATGCTAAAGGTTTCCTTATAATATTACTATAACTATTACTGTCCCCTTAGCACAAAATGGGCAACCATTTAAAAATGGCATGTCTTACATGTAAAAAAAATAATATATCTTCATCCAGCATACTTATAAAATCTGTATTGCTTAAGTGTAAATACTGAAGATAAAGACAAAGATACAAGAATGGCTGAAAAGTGCACCAAACAACACAAATGAGATTGTATGTGTGAATGACTCACCAAAATCCAGAGGTACTTGCAGTCCAAAAGCTCCCATCTCTTTAAGGCCTTGTAATGTTTCATCATCAACTTTTTCAATCTGATCATTTTTAGTTGCATCATTCACTTCCTGTCAAAGAGAAAAGACATTATTTGTAGAGCTTGTTTTAATAAATTTTATGCATTGATTTCTTGAACATTTTTAGAAGATGGAAATCAACATCAAAATGTTCAACATTTGCATAAAAGTTGTCAACAGCAAAAAAGATGAAATGAGAATTGGTTTGGTTAATGGCACATCAATTCCTTTATGGGTCATTTAATGTCCAAATTTAATTTTCTTTCGAGCTCTGTAAATCCCCCCCCTATAGTGTATCGCTGATAATTTTTTCTAATGTATTTTTATATTTTCATATTTTGACCACCACTTTGGGGGTTCACTATTTGCCCATATCTGGGACCCTACCAAGTGCTTTGACTCTGGGTCAGGGCAGACTTGGGAACAACAGTAATTAAGAGATGGTTCTACAACTACTCAAAACCTCCCAGTCAGAGGTTTTGAGGCCAGATGTAGTTTATCATCATACCCAGGATGAATGAAATGTGAACAAAAGTTTTATGTATTTGATTTTCATTTCTTTTCAAGTCATTAAGAAAAAAAATTTATTTTCATTACTGAATAAAGACATAATTATTAAAATCTAATTTAATAATTATCATTCCTCTAGTTTATAATGAGCACTTTATTGGCAGAAATTCTGCTAAATTTGATATATGTTAAATTATATAATTTTATATATATTATTTGTTAATATTAATAGCTAGCAGATTTCATTTTATTCCATATATTTACATTTGAACTATACTCCTCATCTTTGTTGTTGTTATGACATTTCAGCCATTGTGCCCTCCAACCATCATCAGGTGTATATTGATCTGGGTCATCTACAAGGAATTCTGAACAGAACTTTTTATTTAATCTACAGGGGTAGGCTGTTTCTTGTTCCACTGCTCATGTCTAGAGATATCTAGACAGTAGTCTAGTGGATTAATGTTTTGGTTTCTGAATTTGATGACATAGTAATTGTGAGTTCAATCCCTGGTCCAGGCAGTGTGTACTTGAACTCAGTGAAAATGGACAAGTAATAAGCAAGCAGTACTGAAAATAAGAACTAGAATGAGAACAGTCTACCCCCAAAGATTAAATAAAGGTTTCAGCTCAAAATTCCCTGTAGGTTACACAGATCAACATACATCTGATGAAAGCTGGATGGAATAACACCCAAAATGTTTTTATAGCAACAATAAAGATGAGGACAACAGTCCGAATGTGATTAGTGTAAATAATAATAATTCCTCATCCCCAAAATTCCATCGGATATTTTATAAATTATTGAAAATACACGGATATATATATATATATATATATATATATATATATATATATATATATATATATATATAATAAATGTGAAAATCTGTGTGTGACACTTTTTCAATTAAAGGGGGACAACTGTCTAACTTTTAAATATCTCATCTTCTTCAAATGAGACTTGCTCATCCAGGATTGGAATTGAATCCTCAGATTGCAAATTTAGTTCTCTTTGTGAAATTGAAGACAAAGTGATGAACTTGGCTCAAAGAGATCTCAGCAATTTTGGTCTGCCAAATCCAAACTGAGAAACTGGACAAATCAACAGAGAATTTTTTAGAAAATGTACCAGTTATGCTATTGAGAAATCTGGATCCTCTAAAGCTTTGTATTAGAACAAGGTTAATTGTCAAGAAGATGCTTCCTCATCTCTTGGAAGGAGAGATCCTTACTTGTTCAGGAAAGGAGGAAAGAGTTTTAATTCCAAGAATCCCCTTAATTCCTCCAGATCTTTCTTTTCAGTTCAAAAGACTTCAGTTTCCAATAAGAGTGAGCTATGCAATGTCAATCAATAAGTCCCCAGGACAATCATTGAAAGTAACTGGACTTCATCTGACGGAACTTTGCTTTTCTCATGGTCAGCTCTATGTTAGTTGTTCATGGGTTGGGAATGGAAACAAGCTATTTGTACTGATCTCAAATGGGAAAACTATAAATGTTGTTTATCATGCAGCTTTGAAATAAACAGACCAATTATATCATTGTTTTGACAAAAACTGTTGTTTGAAAAATATTGTTCAAGTTTAATAAAATTTAATATGTACTCAATGCATGAGGTGTCATTGTTGGGCCTTTGGTCCAATCAAGAGCCCTCTGCAAGAGCTAGCATAAATGCTGCCTGATAGAGTGGCTTTTAAGCTAGTATATATATATATATATATATATATATATATATATATATATATATATATATATATATATATATATATATATACACATGTGTGTGTGTGTGTGCGCGTGTGTGAGTGTGGCATAATACTTAAAGTATAATCAGTAAGCTGATTTTAAATTGCTGCCTCGTCTGTTGCATTCATTTTCATACTAATACCACTGGGAAAGGCATGAATCCACTTCTTCAGCTATCAGCTAAATAGCAGTGTAGACTAAGCCCTCCAGTCTTAAGTGACAGCCTACCTAAGAGAAGGAAAACTGGGAATTTCCACCTATAAGGAAAGGCAAAAAGAAACCACTCTACTTCTTTCCCAAGAAGTCATGGCAATTTATAGATGATAAAAAAAAGAAGAGGAATCTGTGGAGAACCCATGATTATTTCCAACTTGAAGGGACATGGCATTAGAAGAAGAAAAATGAAAATATATTATTACAAGAGGATGATGAAAATTTCCAGGCCCATCCCACTTCCTAAAATCTAACCAAATGACCAAACATCAGGTTTAACTTTGGAAATCCTCCTTGGTCAGTTTGAGAACTTTTCAACATCCCCTCATGTGATCCTTATTTTTTTTTGTTTTTATTTTTCCATTTATTATTAGGTTGGTGCAAAAATAATGACGTAATAATGTCGTTTTTTGACGTTAAAAAATACGTCAAAAAACGATATTATTACATCATTATTTTTGCACCAACCTAGTAATAACTTTATGAAATGAAAATATCACAGAAGCTAAAATCAGCAGACTTGTTAATGATCTAGAAAGAGTTATTTAAAAGTGAACAAGAAAGTGCTGCAAGAAACTTACTTCAAAAAATTTGGCACATGGATCAACCAATTCCATCAAAGTTTGTTTTTGATCTTCGTCTAAAACTGTAATAAAAGAATTCCATATGCTTTCATATAAATCTGAATATTCAAAAGTTTCTCAGACAGCAATAAAAAAACAGAATATAAAAATATCATACATGAAAGAAGCACTTAATCAGTTATGATTTCTATTCAGCTTAGGTAGAGTTGAAGAATTTTCTGGGAGATTAGCATGATGAATATAATTTGAATTCTATTTCAAGTAATCACAAGAGTTTCTAATATCTTAAACATTTAACTGATACACTTACAAGTAGTGACAAAACATTTGCCCATGTAGTAACAGGTTCTACAGAATTTTGGAAATTTTGTACATGTTCAGCAGCCAGTTTTGCAAAAGATTATTTGTATTTTAGAAAAATGGTGGTTAAAATTAATAGACATAAAATGTCTACACTAATTATATTGGGACTATTGCCCTCATCTTTGTTATTTTATTACAATATTTCAGCCGTTGTGCCCACCAGCCTTCCTCAGGTGTATATTGATCTGGGTAAACCTACAGGGAATTCTGAACTGAACCCTTTATTTAATCAATAGGGATAGACTGTTCTTGTTCCACTGCTCATGTCTAGGGATATTGTTTTGTTCTTATTATATTTAGCACTGTTCAGTTTCCACTGACTGCTAGTACACACTACCTGAGTTAGGATTGAACTCACATCAACTATGTCACCAAATTCACAAACCAATGCTTTTACCCACTAGGCCACTGTCCTGTAGTGAAACGAGAACAGTCTACCCCTGTAGGTCAAATAAAGGTGTTGGCTCCAATATTTGATGGAATGACTGCAAAATACATTCCCCTCCCCAATTTATAGACAGAAGCACATAAATGCATGCCGGGATTATTTTTTCCTAGCTGATAAAATAAGCCAGTTCTCAGTTTTATCCGATTCAGTCCCAGTCTGTCTCGTCTTGAAGTCAGAATGCTATGTTCACTTGTCCAAACTCGCTTGCATGTCAACCCCAATTTTTAGTTTGTGAACTTTTCGCCATATTACTGTTGCTTTGCTTTGCATATAGTGTTTGCTTGCTTTATATTATTTTTACACTGTTCTCTTTTTCTTGTTAGTGCTTATTGCAAACTTTAACCATGCCCACTCACTCTGCAAAAGAGTTCAGTTTGGAATTCGCTGTAGGTTACCCAGATTGATATACACCTGAGGAAAATCAGAGGGTACAATAGCTAAAATGCTGTGATAACAACAACAAAGATGAGGATAATAGTCAGAATATAAATAGTGTAAATAACGATAACTGCTCATTCTAGAAGTTCAGACAAAAATAAAATGTCTATATTTTTTAAAGTACACACCCACATATGTGTGTGTGCATATATATATATATATATATATATATATATATATATATATAGGAACAACATTTTCCATATATATATATATATATATATATATATATATATATATATAGGGAAAATGTTGTTTCAATCAGAGAAAAATGTATATTTTAAAAAAAGAGAGAAACTGCAAATGTTTTTGGTTATAATGTGGATTTGTTTCAGTATGTAAATTTTATTCTTCAGATTTCTGCTACACAAGTTTCTGGTCTCGTGACCTTCTTCAAATAAAAGGAATAAATTTTCCTTATGTTCTTTTAATGTCTGATTGTTTGTTTTCTGTATTTGTTAGTGAGGCTTGAACTCCTTTCTGGACTGTTGGCAAAAGTGAATTTCTGGCTAAGTGTTAATAAAGCCATTAGGTTTGGTATGAGAGTTGGTGATTCAAGGCTCACTAACAAATACAGAAAACAATCAGACATTAAAAGGACATAAGGAAAATTTATTACTTTTAAAAATTTATTATCATTATGATGCACCAATATACTCAGACTAGTGTCCTCATCTTGGTAATTATAGTCACAAAATTTTGGCAGTTATACCCTTTGGTCTTCTTCAAGTGTCTGTTGGGATTGGTAACATTCTGGAAATTTTGAAGCAAACCTTTTATTCCATTGATAGGAGGGAATTGTTATTCCACTATCCAAAGGATATTTTGGATTAGTTAATATGTTTTAGTTAATTTATTTTTCTGATGTTGCTTCCACTCAATCAGAGGATGAGACTTTTTAAACTACCTGACAAAAATTGATGGAAGAGATAAGAGACGTTGCAAGGACAAATTAACTGACACAAGATAACTCCTGACACAGATAGTAAAATGAGAACAATTTACTCCTGTGGATTGAATAAAGGGTTCAGTTTAAAAATTCATCTTGATAAGCATAAAGGAAAGAACAGACATCTGGTTTAATATTTCAAAATTCCATTTTAGAACATTAACCTCATAGATAAAAATTATGGTCAAGTGTGTCTACTTTAGTTCCTTGGTCAGACAGTAACTTTGGTCAAATAAACAGTATAAAGGAAAAATTGCCTAAGAATTGATACACATCATGAATTGAATAAAGTGTTTGAAATTCTCAGAATGTTACTGAATATATGTGAAGATGGCCAGAGGATAAAACATTTGAAATGTAACCAATCAAGATAAGGATATAGGTTCAAATAAACCCATCTATAATAAATTTCTGGTGCCCAAAGAAAAAGGGAACTGTATTCACCTTCTGGATATGGGAAGATTTGATCGGTTATCACCTGCCCACGGAAAAGGTTCATGGCAAATGATCGGGATTCCTAGAGAAAAAGAGAGAAAGAAAACATTTTATTTGAAGTAGATCAAGGACTGATGTCAAAGTCCAAAGACATTTTCCCAAAAGCATTTTCAGACTTTTAAGACTTACTCTGGAAAACATATTTAAATGTACTACACACATCAAAAGTCAATTTCAATTTTAAGTATGATTATTGGTTGTTGCCAAAGAAGTTAAGCTAGTTGAGCTTTACAGGCAAAAAACAGTGTTTCTAGAATAGTATTTTTATTTTGCTATTCCCAGAGGCAATCAGGTAAAACACACATCAAAAGCCAATAATAATCATGAAAGCCATTTTAAAACTGGCCATGTAAATTTATCCATAAAACAGTAAAAAACACAAAAGGTGTATCAATAAATCTGATAGTTATTAGCTGAATTTTGACCTGGAATTTTCATTGTATAAATGTTTGAGATATATTATTAGCATTTTCGCTGTTGCCTGGCTGTACTGGTCCATTTGGGGGAAAATATGAAATTGTCATTTATTGGAAATAAATAACTATAAAGATGCTGATTGCAATTTCTAATGGACACTACCATTTTGATTGGATACTCTGCAAGACAGACAAAGCTAAATGACACCTCTGCAATAAAAATATATCAGCAAAACAGGTTGTACTGTACACAAGTATATATCTATGCTGTTGTGGAAACTGTATTAAGTGTTAGTTACTTTATAACACAAATGCTAGGGACCAACATTTCACAGTATCTTGAAAAAGTATAGGTATGTTAACTGCAGGTAATGTAAGTTTTTAAAGTGTAGTGGAAGCATGAATATTCACCACCAAATTAAGTGCATTGACAAAGAAGGAGATTATGTTGAAAAATAAATATTTCTTTCAGTATCTGTCTATATTTCTGAGATGAGGTATTATGTACATTATTTACACTATTGTCCACATCTTTGTTGCCATATTTATTACAATGTTTTGGCTGTTGTACACTCCGGCCTTCTTCAGGTGGTTGGAATGTCGAACTGAACTCTTTATTTCACTCACTGGGGTAGACTGTTCTAGTTCCACATGCCGTGTTTAATGGATGTCACTTATCAGTTATCTCCTGCTATTTTCCCTCTGAAAGTTCTCCACTGCCTTAACCAGGTATTGAACTCACACTCTTTGGGTCCTGTCACTGGATCTAACACCTTTATCCACTGTGTCATATGTCCTCAAGGACACATGGCACAGTGGATGCCTTGATAAAATCCATCAGAATGCAAAATGCATCGACTAAGATAAGTTTTACTTTAGTCTTTATTCATATATATATATATATATATATATATATATATATATATATATATATATATATATAAATTAAAGAATGGAATAAATATTAAATTTATTCATTTGACCTAATTTATTAAATGTTATTTTTAGCGGATACACATATTTGTGTAGATGCTCTATTTATTTATTAAAAACTATACTTATTTATTTTCATTTACTGCCCTCATCATAAATCATGTCTATATAGAGTTTATGATCAGGGCTTATGTACTGATATTGATCATTTTTGTGTTATCTAGCAACAGAACGAGATGTAATCTCACCTGCACTATTCTTAATTGTCCTGATAAGAAAAGCCTTGGGTAAAAAGAAATACATTTAGATAAAGGTTGATATTTACTGGAGAGAAAAAAAAAACTAGATGGCTACAAAGTACAAATTCCCAGTGGTCTTTTTTGAGATATTTTACATATAAGAAACAGAACACAACGGTAAATATTGAACCAGTTGAAGAACACAAACAGAATTATATCTTTAAATCTTTTTGGCCAACTACTTTTACCTATGAAGATATGTAAAGCTTGTAAATTTATCATAATTTATTTCTTTAAATTCTTAATTATAACATATTTTATTTTTATCACAGAAGCAAAGTTCGTTTTAGAATATTATCTGTAGGAATCAATAATTTATTATATTGTTTGTGTGTGTGTGCGTATGTATATATTTCTAAAGAAGTAATAGATTTTTTATTTATTAATCTAAGAGATTTGCATCACTTTAAACATTATTTTTAGTGGATACCCATATTTGAGTAAAAGCTCTGTTTATTTTAAACAGTATATTTGTTTCATTTACTGGCTTGAATATTCAAGAAATCTTATTAAAGAAATATATGAATCCTGCTTTATTTAATAAGCCAACAAATTTTTATCACATTTAGTAATGTTTAAAAGGATAAAAATCTAAAAGCAGATAGGAATTTTTGAGAAACTAGGACAAGGGATTTATGCTTAAAGACACCATTCAGCCTTGCTTGATCAGTGATACCCTTCATGGCCAAGTCAGTCTAAAGATGGTTGCAGGTTCCAATCCAATTACTTATATATTTATCAGATTAGATCTTTACAGTGATTAACAGAATAACATATCCAATAAGAGAAATCAAATGTCAAACTTCAAGTATAAGCAATTATAAAAAAGTAAGGAGAAAAATTTTGGTAGCATTGAATTGATTCAACTTGACAATCTAAGTAAATGGTGGTGGGTGTTGAGTAATCGTATGTCACCAATCTCTTTACTGAAGTGTGTGAAGTTGTGTCTGGTTTGAAAATTACTTTGGAATTTTGAACATTGTGATTACAGTGAGAAATAAACCAACTACTTCTGCTACCAAGCAGGCATATACAGCAAGGATTACAGAGACTAACAATATTAGATGAGAGTTAATGGTTAGAAATTGGTCTGTAGTAGTCTGAAGAGGGTACTTAAGAATCCTTGGACCAAACCAACTTTCTAAAATCAGATCAAATATTAACATTTTTATGAAGTGTCTCTTCTTGGTTGCTTCAAGAAATTTTCAGTACCCCCTTGTGTGTGTGTGTGTGTGTGAGTGTGTATGTGTGTGCAAGTGGATCAGTAAATGTGCTCTGAAAATTAATGGGGGAAAAAAAAAAGCCTGTGGCCACAGATTAAATTTAAAATACTTTTCTTCTTAAATAATTAGGCTATGATATCAATTAACACACACATTATATATATATATATAATTAATGAATTCTTTGCATTAAAATTGTGCACAAAACTTAAGTATTTATGGTATTTCATTATAGCTGGTTCACATATTTTTATAATCTTGTAAATATAAAATTATTTTTGTAAAAGAGTAAATTTAATAACTAAATAATGTTTAACATCTTTGTTTTCAATTCTCAAGAATAAATAAAATGTATAAATCCACTTTCATATGTTTAGGTTTTATTAAAATTCTAATCATTGCTGTTATTTTTGTGTATTAAAAATTCTTTTTAAAAAAAGTGTAATATAGAGCATTTATATATCAATAAGTAAATGAATATAGAAATAAAAATTGTGTGTGTCTGTAATTTTATTACACAATTATTTTTAAAAAATTTGCATCAAGCAAGTAATCCTTGTAAAAATATATTTTAGAATATACTTATTGTACATCATGAAAGTTTCAATCTGCATCTATGCTTATTAAAAATATTAATAATAAATTGTTTCCGTCCATCAGATTTTATTATGCAAAGTTTAACATGCATTTTTATTCATAAATAAACAAATCCAAAATAAATAGGACAAAAAAATGATTACATTCAGATCAGCATGTTCATCTTTGTAGCTATATTCATAACATATTGACCATTGTACCCTATGGCCTCTTTAAGTATCTGTCAATGTATTTGTTAACTTCTAAAAATGTTAAACCTTTTCCATGCTTAATCTCCAGTCTTATTCACCTTCGTCTTACTTGTCAGTTTCTTTCAGGGAACCAAATATGTTTTAACCAATATTTTAATGTACTAAGCTACAGGTTTCATTTTTCTTGAGTCAGGAACTTTGAAGGCATCTATAACTTTAATGTCTAAAAATCCTGGCCCAAAACATTATTCCACTGTTGTCTTCTAGCTTCGTATTGACTGGCCATTTCTATGAAGGGCCCACCTTCTAACCCAGCCATCCAATATATTTTTCATTCATCACTAAGAATTACAGTTGAGAAATCATTTTTCATGTATTTACAAGGTCTGTCTGAAAAGTAACAGGATTAGTGTCACAAACAATTTATTTCCATTCCAAACAACTACATGGTTTCCCCTTCAAAGTCTAATGAACTTTTCTAACCTCCCCTGTCACATTTTCATGCATTGCTAGGATGATTCTTCTTAGCTGTCCCTCAGCTCTATCATTCCAACCCTCTTGCTGGCCTCCATGCCTTCAAAACAGGTCCCCTTGATCAGGTGAATAGAGAGGCAGTTCCAGTACAGTGATGTTGTTCTCAGCCAGAAATTGCCAGATGCTCAACATGTTGTGAGCAGGTGCATTATTGTAATGAAGGAGCCATGATTTGTCCTGCCACAACTCTCATCTCTTCTCACATACTGACTGAAGCAAATGTTACAGGATCTCTTTGTAGACTTGCTGAATGATTGTCTGGCCCTGGAGCAAGAACTCCCTGGATGGTACCCAGAGCTCACACAGCACACCCAGTCCCTTTACTTTTCAGACAGACCTCATAATAACATTTCTTTTTGTGATATTTAGAGGGGTTTAGCTGTTTTCTGGTTATTAGCCAGTGCAGTTAAGATTCTGTGTTTTTCTGTTTACAATCACAACATTCAGATTTTCCAAAATATTTTCTTCATTTTGTAAATTATTAAAATACCTTTCTTCATTTCTAAAATGTAAAAAAATTACCCTTCTTCATTTTAAATTTTTTTTATATTACCTTTCATTTTTTTTTTCAAAACTTATACATTCTGAACAGCAGTTTTTATCTTGTTTTTATAACATTTAACTGCTTAGAATATTTTTGTCCTGGTCAAAGATGACATGACCCCACCAGAAGCTTCCATCTCATTCCTGACCCCTTGAACATGAAGTCTAGGCCACTTTCAAGATTTTGGCTATCTGCAAGTTACAAAGCTTGTCAGATAGTGCCATGATCATTGCATATGTTTTCATTTCCTTTATCAGATGCCGTGTTAGGGCGCTCCATATGTCTGGAGGAAAAATGAGAATGTTAAAATTTGGCACATGTCATCGAACATTATAACCTACTTTGTGTTTCAAAATCAGTGTTTTATATATATATATATATATATATATATATATATATATATATATATATATATGTATGTGTGTGTGTGTATGTATGTATGTATGTGTGCGTGTCTTAAGGCATGCGATAATGTGCTCACTATCAGGGATAGAGCATAAATATAAAAGTGAACAATGAGGTCAACACTGAGTGGTGACAGTCTGTTTCATGCTTAAACACAATCTTCAATCTGAGGATTGCATTCAAGCATGAAACAGACTGTCGCTGTTCAGTGCTCACCTCAGTGTTCACATATAAAACATACATACACTGAGCAGTACTAAAAACAAGAACAAAACAAGATATCCCTAGATATGGGCAGTGGAATGAGAACAGCCCATCCTTATAGATAAAGAGTTCAGTTTGGGATTCCCTGTAGGTTACTTGGATCAACATACATCTGATGAAGGCCAAAGGGCACAATGGCTGAAACATTGTGATAACAACAACAAAGATGAGGAAAATAGTGTGTATGTACATAGTTTAAATAATATACAAATGTTTTACTAAACACAACTGACAACTTCTATTCATTTTATTTTGGATTGTAAGTTTTTTTTTCCAGTTTGTGTATATCACATATCCAGATTAAAATGTATGAAGAAATTGTTGAAATTTGTTTGCATTTCAGAGATAAGGTATTGTAACTATTTACAATATTTACATTGTTCAGGCTGTTGGCAATAAAGTTTATTGTCATAAACGACTTTCTAGTTCCTGGGGACTGGTCTCCTAGAAAGCACTTCCTCATATTGCACACAACCAAAGAATTAGAAAAACTGCCAACGGTAAAATTCCATTGTGATTGAATTATATAAGAGTTCTTTTTACATTTGCCCTCCTTGGGTAGTAGAAGTAAATAAATACTAGACCAGGTGAAAAAAAATGTTTGTATTATTAAATTACGTAAAAAAAACAAAAAACAAAAAAAAACCTTTATTGTTGGTAATTTGCCAATTATGACCAAGAAACAAGTCTGCAGGCAAAAATAAACCTACACATAAAAACAACAAAAGGGCATAAACTTGGATGTACTTTATGAAGGTTTTCATTTTCAAATTACCTACACCTAACATTTTTTTTCATTCAAAAAAGTTTTAAATTAAAAACTACGTTCGTAGACTTTTTTTTTCATACGATAATAAACTTTAGTTTTATTTAGCTTTATTAATTTTTAGATCGACCCAAGTAAAATTATGTAACAAAATACATGGCGACAATGATTTAAAAAAAAATTAGAATAGAAAAAAAATTAACAGATTTTTAAACCAAATTTAATCATTAAATTTTTAAAATGTAATCAGTTCAACTGGGTTAATTTTAAATTTGGGAATAGTCAGTCAGAACAAGTGCTTTTTATTCGAAATCAAAACCTTTTTTTTTTTACTCTTTTTACTTTGAAACTGTACCGTATTTTTTTTTTTTTTTTTTCACTTTCTCAAAAGTGCTAAAAAGGGGAGAGGGTCATACCCCCTACCAAAAAAACAAAACAAAACAAAATAAAAAACAAACAAAAATAAAATTCTTGAAACAATTTAAAAAACAAAAGCTTGATTCAAACAAAAGAAGGATATCGCCTAATAATTTTTCCGTCTGTAGTAACTTAATTTTTACATTACATAACTCCGTCCTTGTTTTAAGAAGTTTTTTTTTTTTTTTTTTTTACAGTCTTTGAAAGAAAATCTCTCTCTAAATTTTTTTTGTCGATTAACATAGAAAAGATTAAAATGAGTTTAAATTCAGTATCTGTCTATATTTCTGAGATGAGGTATACACTATTCAATTCGGACTATTGTCTTCATCTTTGTTGCTATATTTATCACAACGTTTCGGCCGTTGTATGCTCCGGCCTTCTTCAGGTGGTTGGAATGTCGAGCTGAATCCTTTATTTCGCTTGCTGGGGTAGACTGTCCTAGTTCCACGTGCCATGCCTAATGGATCTCAGTTATCAGTTCGACATTCCAACCACCTGAAGAAGGCCGGAGCGTATAACGGCCGAAACGTTGTGATGACAACAAAAATGAGGACAATAGTCCGAATAATGTAGAGTTTAAATTCATTTTTCAGTCATTAAATAAAAATAAAATAGTTGTTTTATTTGTTCTTAATTTTCCATTTTAAAGACAACGAATTGTCATTTTATTTAACGAAGATTTTTAATTCTAGTTTTACTTTTAGTTTTAAACTTTAATTTCTGGAATTTAAAAACATTTTAATTTTATTGGTAATTTTTGTTTTTAACTAGGGATTTTTTCCGAGTTTATTTTCTGAATCTTGAGCTGCCAAAATTTTTAGAAAAGGCCGTTGTGACGGACGCTCCTCGCTAGGAGTTTCACATGATTTTTTTTTTTTAATCACAATGACCTTTGTCCTTTATTAGACACACCTTTAAAAATGAATAAATAAATAAAAATGACACTTTCAGACAAAGTCAGTTTTTTCTAGTTTATGAAATTGTAAAAGTATGATTTTTGAGTTGTAAAAAAAAAAAAAAAAAAAAAAAAAAAAAAAACTTATTTCGAAAAGTATTAAATTGCCAATATTAAAATAATTTGAAACCAAGACGAATTTGTTTATTTTTTTAACCGATTTTTTTAACGTTTTTGAATTTGTTCGCAAGAGATCATAACAGGTGGTTAAAGAAGGTAGAAAGTACTACTCTCTAGCTAGTCTAATTGCACAAATTTGGCACCATTTATTTCGGTGACTCTCTGGCAATAAAATTCACTTCTTACCAAAAATATTTTAAAATTTTTTCTTAGTGGTGGGGGGTGTGGTGGTGAATAAACAAACTATTTTTCTTTTTTTTACCTCTCTAAAAAGTTAAAAAAAAAAAAGGAAATTGGTTTGTGGTTATCGCGTATTTTTAACCATATTCATTCAGGACAAGGAGATTTTTTTTTTCCAAATTTCAAACTTTTTCGTTAAAATTTGTCACTGACATTGGTCATTGAACTTTAAACGCAAATGGTCAGGAACGGTCACAAAACCTGGTTGACCACCCAAGCAAGACAGCTATAGGATATATATTTTTCACCTTATTACAAAAAATAAAAAAAAAGTAAGTAAGCTATGGGGTACATGGATCGTTTATGTCTTGACGAGAAATGTAGCCGGGGAGGGTGGGGGAGAAAGAGAAATTTTTTTTTTTTTTTTACCCTGGGGGATTGTGTAGCTTTTCCTCTCCATTGTGTTTTTTGTGCAACTGCTGTTGTCCGAAGTCTGAAATAAATGTAGACAAGAACATTATTTTTGTTTAAAACGAAAAAGTAAAAAAAGATTTTTTTTTTTTACCAATCCTAACATCGCGAAAATAAGACTTGTTCAAAAATCAAACATGATAATTTGTTTCCGGTGGTCATAGTAAAAAAAAAAAAAAAAAAAAGAAGGGGGGCGGGACAGGAAGAAAAGTAAAACAGTCACAAAATACGGGAAAATAAAATAAACTTTTATAAACACTGTCATTTGGTTTTGCTTTGAGGAAACAAAAAGGTGGGGTAAAAAAATACTTTTTTTTGTTTTTTGTTTTTGTCATGTGACGGCTTCATCATAAATACTTCAGAACAAATCGGTAAGAGTGATCAATGATCGATTTTTAAAAGGTTTTCTTTTTTACCAGATTTTTTGGACTATTATTTATTTCCATTCATTTCAATCCCGAAAGACAAGTAAATAAAAAAAAAAACACTAATAAAAAACACGTCAAAATGACATATAAAATGTAAACTTTGTTGGAACTAAAACTAAAAGTTAAACAGAAAGATTAGATTTTTTTTTTCTATTAAAATATCGAAGAGTTCAATTTTTATATTTTTGAAAAATTCTTCGATATTTTCTCCATTTTAGCCTTAAGACTTAGTTTTTTTAGTGATTCACCCAGAAAATAATTTTTAGACAAATTAAAAAAAAAAAAAAAAAAAAATCAACCCAGAAAAGATTTTTTTTTAATCATAATAACTAATTTTTTTTAAATAAAATGACAATTATGATAATTTTAAAGGATTAATTTTTCTTTTCTTTTAAAAGAGAATTAGAAGTCCTAGTTGTTGACCTGACTTCCATCGGCTGCTAATCTATCTTTTAGAAACCTTTCTTCTGGAGGATTATATATACTTACCCAAATGTTAATAAATTATTTGTTGCTTTTGGCCTGAAAACGGCAATAATTCGTCCAATCTGAGGTAAACGTAACATTTTTGGTTAAAGAAAACGAAGTTTTTTTTTTCACCTGTCCCGCTTTTGGAATTGGAGTGGGTCCAACTTGTTTATAGAAAGTCAATTTGATGGACTGTAGATTTGACGTAAGGGAAACAACTATTTATATAAGGCGGTGAATACACACTTAATGTTCCTTACGTAATTTCATACCGTGTTGTCCTCTAAATCTTATTTAATTACGCGATGACTCAGAAGTTTTGCAACAAACAAAGAGCAAGAAAAAAAAAGAAAAGAAAAGAAGGCTTCTAGTGCCATCTCAAAATGTCGTGTGAGTTAGACGTTATTTACTAGTGATTGCCAATAATTAACTTTAAGAAAAGGAAATAAAAAAGCTAAAGTAGTTCATAAACAATTTTCTGTTTTTAAAAAAGCATTTGAAAATTAGTGATTAAACAATATACAGTATTAAACAGTAAACAGTAAACACTAAACAGTTATTTTAAAAAATGTTTTGTAGTAAGTAAAAAAAAAAAGATTAACATTTAACAATAAATGAAATGTTTTTAGAAATCTGAGATCGGAAAGAAAACTTAGAAATAAACTTTAATGAAAGCAGTTTTCTTGCATTTAAAAAAAAATAAAATAAATATAGAATTATTCTTTTATGTACTGTGTTCCTTGAAGACATGGGCGATCATGGTTCTCCACAACTTCTTATCCTTTGAGGCTCCAATGTTTGTCTCCACCACTTATTGCTCCTCCTAGTTCATCTTCACTCTTCTTCAGCCATCCATTTTTAATCTTGTTAGGTACTTTAGACTGTTTCTTCCTTGCCTTCAATATGTCATTGTTTTTTGATGGTGTTCATCCTGTACAAAGCCCGAGAGCCACTCGAGGTAGAGAGTTACAGTGTGTGGCAGTATTGACGACCTAAATCAACCCTTATTTTTACTTTATGACTGAGCAAAAACAACTAGAGAAATAATCAAGGAGGCAGAATTTGTTCAACAATATTTTATAAAACACAACAAATACAAAAAATATATGCTAAAGTTGTTAAAACATTTTAGAGAGTTCTTGATTGTGTGTAATATTGAAAGATTTGAAGTTGTTGAACTGTATGCATGAAAATGAGAAGGTGTGCTTAAGTATTATTGTTGTTGTAGGAAAATTAAATAGTTCTTTTTTTTGCATTTTAAAAAGTGTGGTTCTTAATTCACTGTAATTTCTACAGAGTTGTCGCTCTTTGACCGGAGATGTTTGTAGTGAAAAAAAAAAAAAATTGTTGGAGTGAGCCTTCTTCTAAGCTGGGTTTATGTTAAAAGTAATTAACGTTAAGCCTGGGGTTGGGTGACAAGGTTCGTCTCACTTTGATTGTTGTTGTGTCGATTTCCAATGAAGTCAAGTGAATGAGTTGAATATTTTAAGGGCCCACTGACTAAATCGCGTCGAAGTTTCGTATTTATTAATTCTCTTGGTTACGTTGGGGCCCGAGAACATATTTACATTTTGTGGCGTCAATTCGAGATCAAAATTTGGGTCGGTACCTTCGGACGTAGCTGATGACATCTAATTGATATTTTTCAACTAATCAGAATGCATCAGTTGTTAAACTTGGCTGGGAGCCTGTATGTGTTTAACTTGCACATATTTGAGATTAAAACAATAAATGTAGAACTCTGATTCTACAGATCCTATATGTGTAGTGTATGTAGATATGTATGGAAGAACCCTAGGCTTGAACAGGTCAAGATTGTAGTGATTGGGGAAGCAACCTCTTGGGAGTCAGTTCTACAAGGCAGTTGTTCATGGGAAGAAGCAGGTTGAGTGGAACTTACATTTCACCATAAGAAATGAAGGTAATTCGCTACGATGTGCCTGGCATGATGGGTCTTAACAAAGAAGTTTAGAACTGGTGGAACTAAGGAGCATGGTTCATCTGAACTCTCGCCATGGAAATAGCAATAGAACAATGAGAGGTTGGTGACTGTGAGAAAGACATTGCAGAGTGGAAAATAATTTGTTACCTACAAGAATGCTGAGACGCTTTTGGACTCTATTGGGTGTGGAAAGTGAAGACTGGACAGCACCTGCCTATATATGTCAACAGTACTCCATTTTTGGCTTGAATCTGACTCTTGTAAAGATAGAGAATAACAAGAGGAGTCTGGTACTTGCTGGAGCAGTCCAGGGAACTGACCATTTTCCGAGCATCTTTAGTGATGGATCATATGTATGTTCCACTTGAGGTCTGAGGCCTGCGAGCAGAGTTAAAAAAATGTCAATGAAGCTTTGCTAATGATAACAACCTTTTCTCAAACCCAGCTTTTTTCTGTGGAACAACTGTTTAAAAGTCTTTTCTAAACGACAGATTTTTTTGTGTATCGACTACCCAAAGACTATTTTTTACTTCTTTTTAACTCTTCAGAATTATGTTTGTAAATACAAATGATTTATTTAACAGGCAGACCCATGTTTTCTTTAATTTTATTATTGTTTGGAATTCAGACGTTCAGATATTTAGTATAACAAAACCTGGACAACTGAATTTCCTACAAGTTCTTGTCATAAATACAGGCACCAAGTCTTATGAATAACATATGGAAAGAGTTGGGGGTATTTCTTTTCTTATTTTTTCTAAATGCTGTATTACTTATGGTTACTGTGTTACTAAAAATATATTAACAATATTATCACTGAGAATCTGCTACATTTTATAAAGTAAATTTTTATTTTACTTGAATACCTGGGACTGTCTCACTCTGCCTCACCTTCTGCACACTACTGTAGCAGAAGCAGGTAAGAACAGAGAAAGGTTAATGAATACAGTCAAGCATGACAAACAGCAGCATTAGCAGTCTCAGCAGCAGATAGAGTAGGTTTAAGTCTCCAAATTCTACACTCAGGATTGTCCCACTGGACAATAGCCTAGTGGATTAAAGTGTTGGATTGTGAATTTGGTGACAAAGTAATTGCATATTCAATCAGCAATTACTGAACAGTACTAGATAAAGACTAAATGAGAACAAATTTACTAGGTGTTGTTCCTATTTGGATCAGTCTCACACTTTTCTCAGAGCTGCTGTCATTTCTTGAGTATAATTCGGGGAGGGATGCATGTCTTTTATGTGACATTAAACTCCATCAACTTCCACCAACTGCTGACTGTTGACTCTGATCACATGGTTCACTCTAAATCTTGTAGTGCATCTATGTTTCAGGACCTTGACCTAGACAAGATTCTCCACCTTGTATATATACCCCACAGCAAAAGAAACACGCAATCTCCTCCAGGATGATCTCTTGGCAATGATTCTCAGGAGTGCTGGCATTGTCATGTCTGTCTACTCTTTGATGCCTGAGCAGCTTTTGTGTTGCTGTCTCCACTTGTGTCCACCTTCATCAGTACCTTGCATAATGGTCTTGTAGAAGCCGTTATGCCATGTGACATGGCCAAACAATGACATCTTCCAATGCCTAATTTATGGTGAGGAGAGATTCCTGTTGACCCATGTGGCTTTTGACCTTGTTCCATAAATAGTCATTGGTTTTGGGCAGGAGATGCAGAGGAGTTTTCTCAAACATTTGTTTTTGAATGCGTGGATTGTTTTTCCTGTCTCAACTGGAAGTCTCACATCTGTAGAGGAGGATGGATGCAACCAATGATTTGTAGTGCTTGAACTTGGTATGGAAGCTGATGTTGCTTTTCCATACACTTTCTAGTCTGGCCATCACTGCTGTGGCTGTGCCATTCTGTGTGCCACAATAAGAAACACTGATTATATTAAATTAGATTTGTTTTTAACTATTAGTAAAATAGAGTTTCATTGACTTGTAATCAATTGCTTATTATATTTCAGTATATATGAATTCATATTCTCATCTGTCTTTTTTTATTTATTAATCTGGACATAACAAAATAATATTATTAAAAGAAAACATCTAATTCACACAATGAGATAAACATAATGGTCAAATTTCAGAATGATACATTTTCCTTTGTAGATTATTGATCTCATTTGCTAAGCTTCATTTGAACTTTACTGTTTTTTTTTATATACAGTATTATGACATAAATAAACAGACTTTCTATTATTTTATTTAGATTTGAAATTTAATAAAGAGAAACTCATTGACAATTACTTGGTTTATTATTCAAACGCAAGAGAAATCATAAAAATAAAGATCGTTTCGAAAGTAATGCCTCCAGCTATTTTATTATGGTAAGCCATCAGAAATGGATGCTGGTGTTATGGTAGTAGACATTAAACCTTCCTGCTAATAATCTAATTTTGGCAATATTTAACCTTTGTACTGCAAGAAAAGTGTGTCAAAAGAAGAGTTATTCTCTTGTTATTGTTATTACTGTATACAGTTTTGACTCTCAACAATGTTTATTGCTTTTGTAATTTTTATAGATATTTGAATAAAAATAATTTCTGTTCAAGTTTATTACGTTATAAAATGGTAAATAAATCTTTATAAAAGATAAGTAATAAATATCACATTGTACCTGATTGACATATTTTAATAATCTATTAAATAAATTTTGCTGGGGGACTAAAATATGTATACAGTATAATGATGTCAAGGGAATAACTTTCTTTTTGACACACCATTATTTTTGCTGGTACAAAGGTTAAACATTGCCCCAAAATAGTATTACTCACTGTAAAGTGGTGAATCAAAAAATATAACAAAAAAAAAAAAAAAATAATAATAATAGAATGGGCTAACCAGTAATAGTTCCTTGCTTTTCAAAACGCAATCGAGGATAAAATATATAAATGTGTAGACGAAATTTTTCTTTTTATTCATAAATTTAGAAAAATTTAGAAAATTAAAATAAGTAATCTGTTATACAAAATAATCAGAGAAGAAAATGTATTGTGCAGAAATCATGTTTATTTAAATTTTCTTGTTCTATACTTCATTGAATTTTTTATTAAATTACAAATAAAAAAAACTTGTTTTCATAGTTATTTTTAAAATGGTAAATAATAAAAATTGCATTATAGTTGGGTTACATATTTTGATAATTTATAAATTTTTGAAGAAAAAATTTTTTTAAATTTATTTCTTTATAAAATGGTAAATAATAAATATTACATTGTACTAACTTGGTTCATACAGTTTTGTATTCTTGTAAATAAACATTGTTGAAGGAATCTAAAGTGTATACAGTAATAAGTGGTGTTAAATGAATAACTGTCCTTTTGACACATCATTTTTTGTGGGCATGAAGGTTAAATATTTCCCTAATATTTTTTTTACTTATTACAAATAGCATCTGTGTAGTAGTCTGGTAAAACAATAGTTGACATGCAAGTGCATATAAAGCAGAGGTGTATCACTGAATTCCTCCATGAAGAAAAAATTGGACCCATTGATATTCATCAACATTTGCTCAATGCTTGGAGACCAAACAGAGGATGTGAGCACAGTTAGGTGGTAGTTAATGCATTTCTACAGTGATATGTGTAACAAGCTATGTTCTAGGTATCTCTGTCAATACAAAAACCAAAAAAAACAAATTAAGATTTTCATTAATTACTCTCAAATTATTGTCATCATTGTTATTATTATCATTTTGATAACAATAAAGATGAGGAAAATAGTCTAGGTGCAAATAAAGTAAATAATGATAACTCCTTATTCCAGAAATCCAAACAGAAAAAAAAAAAAAAGTGCTTCAATCAATTCCTTTGAATGAATTGGCAGATTATGACCCAGGAACTATGGATGGAGCTGAATGTTGGCTTCAGTGAGTGGAAAATATGTTTGGCAATATTATAATATCACAGAATGTTTGTCAAGTGGGTTCCCCAGATGCTCGCACAAGAACAGAAGGACTGCCAAACACATATATGCAAACATATGGAGATGTTAGAAGTAAAACTGATAAAATTAATTAAAAGTGGAAATAATTAATAAAACTCATACTCATTTTATTATTTTATAATCCTGTTAACACATATTTTTTTAGTAGTGGCAATATTCTTCCCATAATTTTGGACAGCTCTCCAAAGATCATTAATTAAAGGCAAAAGTCAAATAGATTTGTAATATCATTTGGTAACATCAGAAATGGTTTAAATCTTTCGTCTGAATTTCTGGGATGAGAAGTTATCATTATGTTATGAACATATGTTTTCACATTACTAAGCGCATAGTGGCAAAATGAAGAAGAAGAAACAATGAAAATTTAAAGCAATAAACAATTGTACTAAAATAAAATAAAACAAATGAAAAATCAGATTAGATGTCTCTCATATAAAAAAAATGGTGATAAGTGGAGTTTTTAAAAGCAACTGATGAGGCAGATGAAAGGAGAGGGAGGAAGTTGTAACTTACTAGGGTGATAACACTAGCAAGTTGGTTGAATCTGAAGTCTTTGGAAATTGGAGTTTGTTTTTTTGACAAGTATGTGAACTCAGTTCAAGATGTTGTCCAACTGACAACTTCAGTTTTCACTTTGTTTCTTTAGGTGGAAGTGAGTGCTATTGGATGGAAATTCAATTGCTTTTTTTTCTGAAAGTGTGTGAGTAAACGGAAGATATATGCAGAGCCTTGCATAGCTGACAGATTTTTAGTTGAGTTTTGGGCATTTGGACTGTTCATATCTGGCTAGTGGTGATAATTACTGTAACATGTATCAGAAGAAGATTTGATTTTGGGAAAAAATTAATAATTATTGACATTCAGACTAATGACCTCATCTATAAAAATTAAAAATTTTGTTTTCCTACCAACTCCAAATTCTTGTGTCAGACACAAAACTTAGTTGGCAGAAACTCTCAAAAGGCACAAATTTAAAAACAAGATGACCACTGTGTAAAATTTTAAAAGGAACAACACATTTATTACAATTACTAATTTGAAAAGTACAAAATAAGGGTTGCAAAAAAAAATTTCCTTTTGTCCGTGCCTCTTTTGGCAGGATAACAATTTGAGGCAATAAAAAGATTCCACTCAGAAACAGGAAAAAATACAAATCACCAAAACTGTTGATAAGACCAACGGATTCATATACAAAATATATCCATTCAAAAATATGAAAATAAGGGAAATCTCCGAGTAAAAGGATTTACAATATGGCACAAAGCACAATCTTTTAAATGACACCAACCTCTGCTGTAACGGCTTTGTAAAGGACTCCTCAGCTCAAAAGGAATTTGAGGTAGACAAATTCTTTTAGGTTGGTGGGGGGGGGTGAAATTTGTTGTACGAATCTACCTTGGACCTGTTACGTCAGATTTATAACCTCACATTGGATTGTCCTTTTTATGTGATGTCTTGTGAAAACACTACTGTTTTCTTTTCAACTCTTCCCTGTCCCAACTGCTAATATAAGTCTTTTAATTCTCAATAAGGTCATAAAATTTTGGCTCCAGACAAAACTTTTAAGTGCTAGAAAAACTTGATTCCCATTGGCCAATATATGTAAAATCCTCTTCTGAGTATTCAAAAAAGGTAGACTCACAAGACCTTGGTGTTTTGACACTTGATTCTAAAAGGCCATAAAAATAAAATTAACAAAATCTAACTTTCACAAGAAAATAAAATTTTTAGACATCTTACTATTATCACAATATTTTGGCCATCAAATTCAAGGACATCTGAAGAATGCCTCTAGCTGACATGAATTCATTTCTGGGTCAGTTGCTAAGAAAGTCAGTTCACTGTGTCATGCGAGACAATTTTTCTCTCCAGAATCTATCTTGCATATCTATAAGTCTACCCCTTGTCCATACTTAGAATATTGCTGCTATATATGGTCTGGTACCCTTGCTATTTTCTTGGAGCTCCAGACAACTTCAATCTGCAAAAATTTAAATGCAATGTCAATTGCTATCTACTCTCCTCCTGATTACTCTTTTCTCTTTCTAATTCCTTCACACCCTAAAATCATTTGTGTCTTAGCTCAACAGTACACTTTCAATCCTTTCAAGGTTCAAAGTTCTTTTCTTTTTTCTTTTCTCTCTTGTGTAGACAAAGTTCTCTCTTCTTGGTGACCAAACTCCCTTCTTTCTTTTATTTTCCTCCTGTCCACCAAGAAATTATACCTTTCTTTTATGACCGTAGAAGATGAAAACTTACTTAAATATGTGGTAAAACACTTTTTGAAAACACATGTCTTTGCTCCTCCTTCTTCTTTTCAAATGGCTTTAGCTCCAAAGTCCATGTATGGACTTCTTTCTTTTCTGGGGCTTCTTTGAGAGGACTTCTTTTCAAAACTTTCTCTGAAGGGGAAACTTGTCTTCAGCAACTTTGTTACTCATGCATCCTTTACTTATGAGCAAATGCTGCCTGCCTTTTCAGCAGGGAGAGAGAAACAAACCTCCTATTTCTAAGCAGTCCCGCTTCCAACTGCTGCTAAGGCCCAATCACAGTTCTCCCTTCCCCTTCAAAGGGGGCAGTTCACCTTGAACTGTCCAATCACAGTCCATTGAAAAAAAATATCAGCAGGTTCTTAGGGCCAGTAACACAGTGAGCATCTTTGTTCTCCCTTCACCTAAAGATTTTTAAAAAATTTGTGTAAAAAATGAATCACAGAGCCTTGATATTTCTCTGACCCTTCATTGGTCAATTAATATTAATATTATGTTTTCAGCTACATCCAAATTGTATCGACCTAATTTCTGACCTGAAGAAGAATACAATTCTGCTAAAAATCTGTCTGTTTTTCAAGCTTACCACATGACTTGAAAGTAAATAAATACAAGGACACATTTTCAACTCTTTCCCGTTTTTCTCAGAACTGCAACTATGTTATTTAGTGAGGAGTTTTACATCTGTCTCAGATGGGTAGACGCTATCACACACACACACACACGTATGTATGAACATCGAACATCTATGAACTCATTCACTCTTTATACAGAAACTTATTCAATTTTACAACTTTCGCTTCTTGTGAATATTCACCAACAAGAAATATTACTTCAAAATCCTCTGGAATTATAAGTTACAATTCAACATATTCTCAGCTTTCCAGAATTCATTCACTTATATTCAACTCTCTTGGGTGAACAATAAGAATCGGCAAGTTAATTCAACTTTTCAATATTCAAGTGAAGATTACATTTTCCCTCAAGCAACAAATTTCTTTGAACTCATCAATACACTTAATTTCAGCCAACAACACCTTTTTATTGAAGAACATTCTTTCCATTGGAACTTAATATTATTTCATGAACTGAAATCTTTTCTGTGAGTCCAGATAAAAAATATATCTTCCTTAAAGTCTTAGCTAATTCAAATAACAGTTGAAGGTGAATAACTCCTGCTATTAATTACAACTCTTAGTAAGAATCACACACTTGATTGTTTTGTATGTCATACAGTAAAATGAAGATTGTTTGTTATAAAAGCAGTTTTTGTGTGGTTTCTCTTGTTTGCTTTTCGTTTGCTTACACATTTGTAAAGTAAAAAATGTATGGGTTGAATCGAGGCTGTTCAAACCCCTACATCCTCATTGTTCATTTTCCATTTTTCACTCCTCAATAAATTCGTGGAAGTTTAAACAAGGTCCCCATACAAATTCAAACTTCCACAACAAGGGTTTGTAGAAAGGTTACCATTTGTAGAGGTGCTGTTCTTAACAGAATTTAATTTTGGCATTAAATGACCTCTTGAAGTTATATTTAATGCAAAATACCATAAAATATGAAACAATAAAAAGAAACACAAAACGGTTTTATAACAAAGAATATTTATATGTATGAATGATGTACATGCATAGGGATTACTTCACTTTAATTGGAATTAAAGTCTTTACTAATAAAATGTTTTTATCTGCTGCTCAAAATGTTCACTGTGAGAATGTGTTTGCTAAAATAGAACTTTGAATATTTACTTGATGTTTCAAGAAGTTTCTGTTTGATACTAAATAAAATTTAGTTTTTGTACTTCTGAAAATAATTATAAGTCTTGCCGATAAAAGAAAGTGTTCACCAAGAGCAAATTTTGTTAAACAGAAATGAGTGAGAATGTTTCTTGAATCATGTACTGAAGAGCTGAAAATGTCTTTGGTAAACTTGTAGCTACAGGAAAAATCTTTTTCTTTAAGCAATTTCTTGCTAGTGAAGAATTGGAAAATACTGTAATATCCAACTTAATTTTCTTTAGCATGGCAACGATATTTTTGGTTGACTTTTCTTTTGTCTCACTGTGAGAATATATGTTGATGCTTGTAATGTTCTGTAATGTTCATAACATATGTAATTAAGTTTCTTTGCTTGTAGTTGAATATTTGTAATATGTTAGTTTGTAATATTCATAATGAAGTTTAAAAAGGTTTGTACGTACGTGTATGCGTGCGTGTGTGAATATATTTTCATAGTGTCTGCCCGAACTGGGATCAAAATGCGATTTCTTTAACAGCTACATTTTTGTAATCACAAAGAGAGAGCTAGAGGAAGAACAAACTCGTGTTTAGTACTTATAATCAACGTAATCACGTGGTTGGCTCCTGGAAGCATTTCTAATTTTTGGTGGGAAAATTTTACTTGGTCACGTGCTGGAAAAGGACTTGTATGTGGGTGGATTGCAACACCCACTTGTGTGTTTATTGACCAAGTAGAAGTTGAGGTTTTCTGAAAATATGTATGAATCTGGATAAACTCTGTGATCTGCTTTTTGCATATATTCGTACAAAAATCAGTGAAGTGTGTAATAACATGAAATTTCAAATTTGTGTTATTTGCATCTGACATAACTTCCGGTTGGCTAAGAAGAATAACATTCTTTTAAAATCTAAAATGTTCCTAATGTTTTCTGCTTTTTGAAAGAGTTGGACGGCATTTTTTGATATCCATATGAAAATCTAGACCTGATGAGGTTATTTAAGAACATGACACGAGTTTTCGGATCAGTACTTTGGTTTTATAGCAACTTACGGTGTTGGTCAAAAATACTTCTAGCGCAATCTGCAGCATTCAGTCCAATCATATTATTGGTTTCCAAGTAATTTTTACGTAATTAGATAGAAATTGACATTAAAAAAAAATTTCTTTTTCTCCTTTTGGACATTATAAATTATCCAAGGGAAATAACACCAGAATTATCCCGTGTTAAAAGAAAGTTATCCCCCTTCATTTTATTAAAAAACAGCAAAAATAAACCGTTTGTATAAATTTTTGCCTTGGTCGTGAGTCAAAGGTGACATTTAAACGATATATACAGTGTAACCCGGATATAAGAGAGATTTTATCTGGTCCCAAATTAGAGCCATACTTACCTAAACAAAATAGACCAAACCTGGATATAAGAGACTTCTTCTCCGGTCCCGACAACTCCCTTATATTCAGGTTACACTAGGCCGGTTAATTAAATTTGATGAATGAAAAGACAACAAAATGATGTTTTGTAAATAAACATTGGCAATAAGATTAATATTTGTTATATATTAGCCTTTTGACTAAATTGAAGTACGAAGAGAAAGATTTTAAAGTTCATCTTTCGTTTTTATTATGTGTGTGTCTGTTATAACAAAAATATTTCTGTAAAGAGACAATATGAATAAAGACAAAAGGAAAACTTTTCTTAGGCACCACAATCCATTATTGTTGTGCATAAGATCCTTTTTTCATAGATATATTTTTAAAAATTTTTGTAAGTTTCCATCAATGTATTGTGAGCAGCAGTTGTTACAGCTTGGAGGACATTTCTAATTCTCATCAAAGAGAAGAAAACAAAAGACAGCATGCATCTTAGGTACTACTTGCTTGAATTGTTACCCGCAGGGTAATATTTTAGTTAAATTATTAGTACTTCTTTCTTGTGGGACTCTCTTTCAGTTTCTTGCTTCCCAGTCAACTTTGATCTCCAAAAATTTAATGGGAATCGATATCTACTGTATTTATATTTTTATTAAAGATGTGTTTGAAAAATCAAAAAATATAAAGTTTGATACTATTTTTGCATCATAAATAATTTTAAAAGAATTTTATTTATTACTAGCACTAGAGCCCGGCGTTGTCCGGGGATGTAACAGTAAGAGATAGATCAAGTATCGACCGTCATAAAGACTGAAAAATAAAATTGACAAAGATTATTGTTTAAGGTTGATGGACACGCATGTCTTAATTAGTTTTATTTTATTTTATTTATTTTTTATTTTTTTACGAATTGGTCAAACCCAAACTCAAACAAAAACATTGTTTTCAATCGTTATGAGTCTACCGATTGAATAGAATTTTATTATAAACAATTGTCTTGTAAATGGAATTTTTAAAGCATTCTGAATGTAAAAATAAAGAAAAAAAGTGTGCAAGACAATAAGAAACACTACTTGCCAAAAAAAAGTGAAGTTTTGTTGAAATCGGTTGAAAAATGTAGGAAATCCGATCCCATATATAAATGAACACACACACACACAAACAACCAACTTGGGTTTTATAATAAGTACAACTCGATAACTCGATATTAATAAGTATAACTCAATATGGGTTGTCCCCCTTTCATTAATGTCTCTTAATCATGTTTTCAAATTGATTTTGTGCAAAAACAATTGTGTTTTTTCAATTTTTGGCACTTTCAGAACCACTGCAAGGTAATTTTACATAGTCCTGTGAAGTTTTGTTGAAATCGGTTGAAAAAATGTAGGAAATCTGATCCAATATATAAACGTACAGACACACACAATCTGCGTTTTATAATAAGTAAGATTTTCAGAATTTAGATTAATTTTTTCTATGGAAGATCAAATAGGGAATAATTTAACAATTATGAATTACCTCCGTATTGATTATATGTGATGTCTTTTAGGATATTGGAAGTTGAAAGACAGTAAAGGGAAGGCAATCAATAAACAATATCAATTCAATAAATCAAAATCAATTTTTCCATTTTTTTTTATTTCTTTCATTTAATAAACTTTCTTAAAGTAATTAAAAAACCTAATTTGGTGTAGTTAAATATTTCATAACATAAAATAGTTAAAAAAAAAAAAAAACAGAATAAAGGCCAAATAATTAAAATGAAAGAATAAATGCAATTGATAAAAAAGATTACTCCATTTTATTTATTTAAAAAAATATTTTTATATTCCTATGAATATAAGAAAAAAAAATTTTACTAAGAAATAATTTAATTTATAAAATAAAAAATATATTTCTATCTTATTTGTTATATAATATTAAAAATTATTTTAAAATATAAACAAAATCCTTAATTTTACTAATTTTCTAGGATAAATAAATAGAATAGGCATTTAATTTGGAAGGAATTTTTAAGATTTAAAATTTTCTGTCATCATGGATCAATGAAATTGAGCATAAGAACACTTTAAAATTGACTTAAAGTCATATTGAAATATGTAAAAAATTTTTTCTTCTTTTATAGATTAGTTTTATTATCTTTCAAAAAGAACCAACATTTTACTGAAAAGGAAACATTTAATTTATTCCAAATGTGATTTAAAGGAATTCTTTATCTGGTAAAAACTTTACAAATCATGATTGTGCCTTCAGAATAAAAAAAAAACAATAAACAAAAAAAACAGTCATCACCTTGCTAATAGACATTGCCTGCTTGAACTTCTTTGGGGTGGAGAACCAGAGAATTTCTACTGTTAGTTTTGAAACTTTGATTCAGGTTCAAAGTGGTGAACCCAGCTTTCATAATGAGTTACTAATTTGTCAAGTCAATTTTCAGGGGCAACCTGGAAGTGAATCAGAAGTATCCTGGAAATGTCAACCCTTTTCAGCTTCTGCTCTGGTGTCAGCATTCTTGGTACCCATCTTGCAGACAGCTTTCTCATCCCCAAGATCTCGATTAAAATAGTATAAATCGAACCATGACTAATACTGATGGAGAGTAAGAAGCCTGTTGTCCAAAACTATATGGTGAATAGCATCAATTTGTACATCAGTGGTTGAGGTCTTTGGGCAACTTGACCGAGAGTCATCTGTGCTGTCTCTGCCCCGCTTGAATTCACACTTGGATAGGAAGAGGAGTCCTAAGTATGTGTCTGTCCCATATCCTCATGGATGTCCTTGGGTGCCATACCTATTCTTTTGCAGACATTTTATGACTGCTCAGGCCTCTGTTTTGTCCATTTTCAGATTTGTTGCACACCTCTCACCTTTTTATGGACCTCACCTGCACAGAGATTAAGATATAAAACTAGAAAAACTAATTCAGATTTCTAAGTGGTGGTGGTGTGTTGCCACAACAAAAATGTTTGGCTATGGCTCTTCTTTCTGTGTGAGGCTTAGAACTTTTTGAATGACCTTCGTTTGTAGATTAAATGTCAAATTGAAAAAAACTGTCTATTTAATTACATTATATCTATGAAGAATATTCTGAAATGAGTATCTCGTATTTATTTTCAGAGAGACTCCAAAATGTATAGAGATCATCATAACAGCACTGGATAGAGCAATCCAAGCAGTCTTGTAGATGCTTTATGGGTTCTGCAAGGATTCATTATTGGTAGCCACAATCTTAACAACATAAGATATACAGATGACACAGTTTTGATAGCAGACACAGATAGGAAACTAAAGAATGTAGTAAAGGAAAGCAAAAGAAAAGACTAAACATTAATTGGAAGAAGTGAGTTGTCAGCAAGATGTGAATTACAAATTGGAGACACCAGAATCAAGCAAGTCAAAAAATTTTAATATCTAGGAAGTGTTTTAATTGAAGATGGAAAATGCGACCCTGAAATCCAAAGGTACATTGGAATAGTGAAAGATACCTTACAAAAGCTATGCAAAGTATTAAGAAAGAGAAAAACTTTGTTAGAAACAAAGAAAAGAGTGTTATGTAATATCAGTTCTCTGATATGGCAATGAATGCTGGACAATTTCTTCACAGATGAAGAAGAGTCTGACAGTAATAGAAACAAAGAAAAGAGTACTGAATTGTTATATAATATCAGTTCTCTTATATGAAAATGAATGCAGGACAATCTCCTCATGGATGAAGAGTGTTGCAGCAACAGAAATGTGGTTCTACAGAAGGATGATGAGAATACCATGGACTAAATGAGGAACCATGTAAGTAATGAGGAAGTTTGAAGGAAAATGGAAACAAAAATGATACTTATTCTTAAAATCAGAAAGCGAAAATTGATATTTCTAGAGCACATAATGAAGAAAAAAGGCTTGGAGAATCTGTTGAGAAGTTGCTGAGAGCTTCTAAGCCCAACCAGAGGTGATATGTTTGTTGGTCATTAAATGGCCAGTGATCTCCCCTCTTAAAATGAATCAAAAAAACACAAATCACTGTTCCACTATCAAAATCTGTTATTTTATTTAAATTGGTCAATAAAAGGGACAAAGGGAAAAGCTTCTGGTTTCAAATTGCCTGATCCTTGCGAGCAATGTAATTTTAGCAAATCCACCAGATGTACATGAAAGTGCTGAACATCTGAAATGTACTGATAAGCGAATTAACCTGCACAAATGATGACAAATTCAACTTCTTCCTTTTATTTCATATATGTATTCCATGGTCAAAGCTACATCAGCATAAGGTCCACTTAATTGTTCATATGATTAGTGATGTTTCATTCAATTATGTTATTGAATATGGAAAACATGTCCTTCAATCATCCCAGCCATGACCTTCTTTACTCATATCTCATCATTAAAAATATTATGCATGTCTATTAAATACTTCAAAGTAATCTTACAGTTTGGTTGACTTTGGAAGACATTAGCAATTTCCATGAATCCTAAATAGGAACAGACAATATTACTATCCTGTTTATCTTAGAGATGTTACAAATAAGAATTTCTTTCTATTAGTCTTATTCACATACTGCTTGCATTTTTTATGTCTTAATTTACTTGTGGGAGACAATTTGTGATGAGACACACACAGATATGATGTCAACAGACAACTTCAAATTTTCAGTTCTCCAAATATATATACAAGGTATGATGGGCAAATTGTTGTCATTTTATATTTTTAATTTCATACATGCATATTGTTTGTTTTTGATTTTGTTGACTATACAGTACGATCAGTTGAGAAAAGGAGCACCAGGATGCAATTCACTCTGCCAGAAATGGCATGCTGTAATGCTTGGCATTTGCACCAGAAGCTCCAATACAAGTGTTTTTTATATTCTTTAACTCCTACATTCAATGAAAGATGTTTGAAAGAAAGGTTACTGCCTGAGGAGACCTAATTGCTGAAACATGGGTAGCATGAATTAATTTTGCTGTTCCTAATTACATTTTGCTCTACAAATCAAATTTTCTGGATTGCACCTTCTTAAACATGCTGTTTACAGTCTCTTTTTACAATATACTATTTTATATTGTAGTTTAAATTTATATATATATATATATATATATATATATATATATAACTTGTAGCCTCTTTTTGTTATCAAACTACTCCTAGGGTTTTGGAGATAAACCCCCATAACCATATATATTCTGAAACTACATTACCAAGAGTATTTGGATAAGTATATTTCATTTTGATCAAAGGGTATCCCTGGTGGGTACAAACACCCCTACTGAAAATTTTTGCTTCTTTGATTTAAATTAAATTTAAATGGGAATGATTCCTATTCAAAATATGGAAGAGGATAGCCAGAAGATGGAGGTCACATCAGTAAGATCATTGGGTAATATTGAAATACATCATTTTTCTTCACAAATTATAACAATGATTTAAAATCAATCATTTCCTTACAAAAAAAATGTGTGTCGTGCAGATAATTTGGCTAGTATATATATATATATATATATATATATATATTTTATTTAAACATTTAATATTTAAACAATCTGGACAATTCTTTAGGTCAGAAGATCTGCTACTGGCAACCTGTAATCTAGTACTACCTGCTCCAGGATTGAGTTGTTGGCAACTAAACTGGTATTCCCACCATTGCTTCTCTGGGGCTGGTGAGGTGGGTGGCTAGATACCCTGATGAAAAACAATATACATCAAAGGGTGTAGGCTCATGTGAGCCATTGATGGCCATCTAGCAAATAGAAGACTGGACCTGGCGGACTGCACTGATGAAACCACTTGTTTGCCTCAACAGGCAAGAAATCTTGACTTGGCATCTTGGCTTCAGTAGTGTTATGTAGTGGTTTCACAGTGGAGGCTTGTATTTGTACTAAGTCGGTCCTAAAATAGGTTTGACGTACAAAATGTTAGGAACTTGATTTAATAAGTAATGACGCAGTAATCTAGTTGTGGTGATAATCTAGTGGTGGCTGATACTTTAATATCCGACTAACGGTTGTCCGACATCGACCGACTGACCCACTCACTGCCAACTGCCTTGTTACTCTTACTACTCCTACTTATTATAGGTGGGAGAGTCTATTAACTATAGAATAACTTAGCTTCTTTGTGCTTTTTTTTTATAAATATTTTCATGGTAATTCTTTTGATGAGCTTTCCTTTTTGGTAACTAGACTTCATGAACTTATGAAAAATATGAAATTGGTAGCTTGGTCTCCTCATTTTACAGTTGAAATAGCTAGACATAACTGTAACTTTTATGCTAAAAATTTCTTCTCTTTCACTTGTAGAAACTTTTCTGGCTTTTTGCTTTCCAGTCAACTTTGATTTTCAGAAATTTAAATGCAACATCAATTGTTATTGTCTGTCTTCTTAATTCTTGTTCTCACTCCTTAATATTTTTTTCTCATTTTCTCTCACACTCAGTAACCCCTTGCTTAGGGTGAAATGATTTAAACCCTATTGATAATAAAACTTTTTCTCTCTCAATGTTTCAAGAAAAACCTGTGAAATAAAGCAAAAAAAAAAAAAAAAAAAAAAAAATAAAAAAAAAATAATAAAAGAAATAGTTATTGTTTCTTTATTTTCATTTTCAGAAAAAAAAAAAAGTATTTGCAAACATTTTTTAAAGTACATTCTTCATTTTGTTTCAATTATATATTTTCTCTTAAGTAAACAAAATTCCCTGAAACTGAAAACTTACAGAACTCAAGAAATAATTAGCTTGTTAATATTAGGTTGGTGCAAAAATAATTTCGTTTTCTAACATATGTTACTATGTGAGAAAACGAAATTATTTTTGCACCAACCTAATACATATAAATCAATGAAGAGCCCAACAAAAATTTGAGTCTCTAGAAAGGTATATAATCATACTTATGTAATTATATATCTATCAACATAAATATAAATAACATACATTATATATATTGGATATATCATATGATATCTGCAATATAAATAATGTATATATATTATAATGTACTTTTAATAAGTTTATTTAAAAGTCTGTTACACGTCCTTTTCTTTCCCAGTCACCAAACCTTGTTGGTTCCGGTCCTCGAGGTCCACCAATTTCTCCAGTTACTGGATTCTTATCTTCTGGGAAGCGCTCAAAAGGTTCATATTCTATTGCTGGCTGTTCTTCTACTGTAAGATCTGACCAGGGGTCATCAAGTTTGCCAACAGGAGTTTTTGCTTTTTTTCGTGGTGTCTTGCTGGAAGAATCATCAGAGTGGTTCCTAACTAAATGCTGGCCACACACAGTGGATATCCAGCCATGGGAACCTGAAATAGTCAACAATCAAAGTTAGGAAAAAAAAAAAAAAAAAAAAAAAAAAAAAAATATATATCGATAGATGAATTTTATGACTTAAAAAAGAAGAGAAAAGAATGTAGAAAGATTTATTTTGGCTGAATGCTGAATATAACATACAAAAAGTGGCTAACTACACCTGCGGCCTGATAAGTGACTATGAGCAGAAATTTGCTGTGACTGTACAGTGATATCTTGACTTAAGTTGTTTTGAGTTAAGTCATTTTTGAAGATACCTTGGTTTTTCTTAAATATTACATGGAAAAATAAAACTTGCCATAGGTCGTTTTACAAGAGTTTACGTTGACTGTTAAAATATTAGAAATGTCAAAACACTAAAATAACAATAAACACATAAAATTATATTCAAATAAATTTAAAAATAATATTATGTATACTATCTCTCTCTCTTTCATATACATCTCATAAAATGATCAAAAACAATTAGTATAATAAAGCAGATGGTCATATTTCAAATTCCTGCCGACAGGTAGCATTCATGTGTTTTTTTTGCTCCAGCACCTATTTCGAATTCAGACTAGTTTACATCTGTGCTCTGCTGTTGACATTCTTTCAATTACATTTCAATTGTGATTCAGAATACATTTTTGCCAGTGGCTCTGTAGAAAAATCCCAGTGCAAATGCTAAGCATAAAGCTATATCGTTGGAAGATAAAGTGGAAATTATTTATTTTATTCAAAATACTGTACATACTTATCATGAATATTGTAAGTTGGCTCCCTGTGCTGTGCCAGGAAATTTTTCTCCCCGGAATCGATCCTCCAGATCTACAAATCAACAATTCGCTCTTGCATGGAGTATTGCTGCCATATATGGTCTGGCGCCCCTTCTGTTTGCCTCGGGGTTCTTGATAGGCTCCAGAGGCGGATATGCAATGTAATTGGCCCTGCTCTGGCATCTCATCTACAGTCACTTTCTCACAGATGTGCTGTCACCTCCCTCTGTCTGTTCTACAAATACTTTCATGCAAATTGCTCAGAGGAGCTGCATTCGCTGGTTCCCAGCCGTCATGAGTTCAAGCGCCCTACGAAGCTGGCATCCTGCTCTCACCCCTTCACTGTCGAAACTCCTAAATGTAGCCGTCTCTTCTACTCCAATAGCTTCATGTCTCGCACCTCTCGCCTGTGGAACTCCCTTCCCTATTCCTGAGAGCTATAATCTCCAGCTATTCAAGTGTAATGTCAATCGACATCTCCAGTTGCCTTGATCCATCCACTACCCTCCTCCTCATCCTTTCTTCTATCACTCCTATCTGATCTTGCTCTAAATTTTCTGTAACTCCTTGCATCCTAGTGGCTTCCTGCCTTGCTTGGGGTGAAATGCTTAAAAAAAAAAAAAAAAATATAATAGGCAATGGGGAGTGCTTATTTGTGCTTTATAGTGTGGTTATTTTGATTTAAGTTGTTTGAAATCTTTTGACTCAGAAACCATTTTTGGTCATTTGGTGTTTATGTTTATTTCCGTCTTTGCTTCACAAAGTAGACTTTAATTTAGTGTTGGAAATGAATTATTAAAACAAGAAATACTTTAGAAGCTATCTCTCCTTAACACTCAGTAAACCCTTGCATCTTAGTGTTTTTATTGCCTTGCTTTGTCTGAAATGATTAAAAGAAAAAAAGAAAAATTTTAACAAGTAATATTTGAAACTAAAATTGTAAAAACACTTTTTCTCTGATGATGCAATTTTTAAAAAACTTTTCACAAAAATTTTAAATTTGTCCTTCACCCCATTCCGTATTTTTGCATTAAGATTATTGAGTTTGACCTATCCATGAATTGCAAACAGTCAATCAATTTCAAGGCCAGCAGAGCCTATTCTAGTTCTTCTTCAGGCCAGTGAAGAAAACTCAACCATCATGTATTCTTCGTCAGCTACCTGATAAGATGTACTTTACAACAAACATTTTTAATTTTGTAAGAAATTTCACAACCCAATTTTGGAAAAGGTGTTACCCTATAAACATTTTTTTTCTCTCACTCATCTGTAAATGGGATGCAAACTAATTTTAATGCAAGAAAATGTGCTTCTATCAGTGTGACTCTTCTTGAGTTTGTGCATCTCTTTCTTTTGTGTTCTCGAGTTGGGGACCCCTGCCTTACCCACATGTATAAAATGCCACAATATACTATCCATGTTAGCATCTCAAATGATTTTTATATATGAAACTGATTTATCTCCTTTTCAATATAAGTTACATTTCATATCAATTTCTTGAACGAGACTCATATTTCGAGTCCTTCTTTTGATATAAAAAATCACGCATTCGAAAAAAAACAGCATTCAAAATGCAAAACTTTCAACTATTTTCCTCTAAGTAATAAATAAAATTTAATTCAACATAAGTTTGTAAATTTTATAAATAATTTTTTTTTCTTTAAATTGGATATATCTCCTTTTTTCTATTTTAGAAGTTATGCAGCAAGGATAAAATGAATAATACTGCTCGAAAATGCAAAATATAATTTAATTATTTACTTTCAGACTAATATCCTTATATTTGTTATTATAAAAATGTTTCAGCCATTGGACGTGTTGCAGGGCTGATAAGGATGTCGACCCCACAAGCTGGTTTGTGTTTGAAGAAAGGTGTGAACAGCCAAGACAATGAGGAGACAAAGGAACACCAGTTTTATTACACCAAGACAATGTGTGATTTTATAACAAAATGGGGAAAGGGTTATTCCAGGAGGAATATCTGGATTTCAGTCAGATCTGGGTAGACTGGTCTGCTAACCTGGGAGGTCACTGGTTGGCACGTTGATTGCTGGTCGGATGGAGGATTGACTTTCTTGGCCCAGGGGCTAAGATCGGCAGTGTAATATCTGTGCATGATTTGATATCCACTTTTGATCTTTGCGATGTCATGCTGAGCATTACACTTTGGCGAGATCCTGCTTTCTGTGGTTGATCCACCATTGAAGTTAGTTTCATCTCACTGACTCAGCCCTGTTTGAGTTGGAATATCTCCAAGGATTCGCCTGCATCATTGAAGTAGATGGCCAGGAAGCAGGAGGTTTGCAATGGTCAGCTGAAATATCCCCAATGATTTACCTGAATTGTTGATGCAGACGGACAGGTAGCAACTATTTCAGTACTAATTTCAGTAGGGCTTATTTTTTTTTAAATTGTAATTTTCTTTTTGAACAGTTATTTTAAATCAATTAAGAGGGTAATATATCTTGGTAAAATGATTTTTTATTCTGATATCATCTACTAAGGATGATTTCCAATTTTTTCTTTTTTTACTAATAATAATACTAACCAGAAGTACACGGCTAGTAATTAAAATAAAAGTTTTAGTCCCTATTTTTTTATATTTCTAGAAAGATAAAACCAAGAAAATGATTGCTTAAAAAATAAAAATGTTTAAAGATTTCAACACATGAAAAATTTTCCTGAAAACTGAAATACTGTTTTTAAAACAAATTTTTAAGACAATTTCGTTTGTGTTGTGTTGGAATCTTTGTAAAACTTCTTTTTTTTTTTTTTTTTTTTTTTTTGGTGGATATGCATCGGCAATTAATCTTTATGGAAATGTAAAAATTTGTGACTTAAACATTTTTTTTTCAAGTAAAATTTAGTCATGAAAACATTGGTGGTTATTACAAAAAGAATACCATTTTCTCAGATTTTTTTTTTTTAATAAAAAAAAAACTATTTATTAATGAATATGTATTGAAATTTTTATTTAAATTGGATAATTCCCTGATTATTGGAAATTTTAAAAAAGTGCTACCCTTACTTCTCAATTTTCCTTCAGGTGTTTGTGACCTTTAGGTTGGGAAACTTTCAAATCAATGTGTAGTAGAGAGTGGAGGTACCTGTATCAAAGTTTTGGGGTCAGGGTGAGACCCTAGCGCTGGCCCAGTGTGAAAGTTTGAAATAAAATTACAGGTATTAACCCTGATTTTTAAATTTTTATGAAATACAAGACATATCTCATTTTTTACACTCAGTTTACAAAAGTCTAAGTGACACTTGTGAATCATCAGCCTACTCGACTCTTTTTGACAATTGAATGAATTGAACATGATGATAATTATAATTATTTTTATGAGCTCAGCAGAATTGTAATTAGAACTTGTTATCTTGCATAATTGTGTGATGCGCAAAAGAATATTTTGCACAAGGTTGTTTTGTAAATTTTGTATTCTGTGCTATTATTATTTTTTATGACATTTACATTAATAAATGTAAATTTCTTTGAAATTTCACACCTAAGGAAAAGAGTTGACGTTTTCTCTTCTCGTCCCCTAAAAATTCTTTTAAAAAGCACCTGGAAGGCTGGAAAGAATAACAGCCGAAACGTTAGCAACAAATACAAAAAAGATGATAACTTTTTATTTAGTAGTCTATCTGCAATAATAATTGCTCATTCCGAAAATTCAAACAGAAATTATTTAATTCTTTTTTTATTTCGTAAAAACTGGAATTAATTATAATTTGCACAAAGAAAAAAAAATGCACGGATATTCCAATGAAATTACAATTAAAAAAAAAAATGTAATCAAGAAGTAATGTCCGCTTTTTGACTTCTTATATTTCAATTCATCTACAATATCGGATTCTTCCTTCATTATTTTTTTTACAGGATGTGAATTGTGAATTATTATTGGTGATAATTTTATTTTTGTTATGAAGCTTTTTTATTGTTTAGCAATAACCATTAAATAACATCCCGAAAGATCAAAATGATGGTTCTGATGAAAGAAATTTACGTTCGCTGTTAAAAGATAAATTGTCTGGTGCATAAAAGTCGTTTGAAACGCTAAAATGGACTACAAACCGACATTGTGTCGTATTTGCCCTTGTGGGAAGGTAAATAAAATCGTTGACCACATCGCGATTATTACACTGACATTTAATTTATTAATCAGGTTTTTTAATTTGTCTTTCTCTGAATTTAAAAAAAAATATTCTTTAATACAGGAAAAGAATTGAATCTACATAAGAAGAGTAAAATGAATAACAATTCATTAACAACACTAGAAACATCTACAAGTTACATAATATTAATTAAATTATTTATTCATCGTACTTGACAAGTGTATTACAGGTAAATTGAGTGTAAAAGAAAATTTGATTACTAAAACAACAACAACAACAGAAATCAGTGTAAATCATCGAAAGAATGACAGTTGAACATGTAAACATAGAATATTTGCACTTACCTCGTAAATGTTTCAAAAGGCTCCGGACGTGCACAGCCAACGACATGCTTGTTTATTATGTTTGCCAACTCAGCACCTTTAGTTTCGTAAAAAAAAAAAAAAAAAATCAATTCTTAATAAAGTTTATTTAGATTTAATTTTTTAATAATATTTACATATTAATTTAATTCTTAAGACACTAAGTTTTAAATTTAATTGAAAGTACAAACCATAATTCAAAGAAATAAGAGAAGTACTAAACTAAAAGTTATTAAAAAGTTTATAAGAAATAATTAATTTGTTTTTAAATCTCATAATTAAAATTTATTCTAATCTTACTGCAATAATTTATTTGTATTTTTTTAAAGTAGAAGACTCATTATGAGACAAAATATGTTTTCTTCACCAGATACCATTTAAGTGTCAGTCTTTGTAAAGACTTTACAAGTCAAACATGTTTTTTTTTTGTAACTATGTTACTGAAGCTGTAAAAAAAATAAATAACGAATCCAATACTGAATGCAAAAAGGTGTGACTTGTTTTAATTTTTTTTTAATTAACTTTAGTATTCAATTAAAGAAAATATTTTGTCGTTATGCAAACAAAAAATTTGAAAAAAATTAAAAAGGAAGAAAATTTTTTATATGATATTTAGAAAAAAAAAAAAAAAAAAGAAAAATTGTTCAGTTAGGGAAGTTTACATCCGGGCATTTGTATTGGCGGCCATTCCGAATTTTTCTCAAGAAGTGAAAAAGTCAGTGTTTGATTAAAAAGAAAAAATATATATATTTTCACTAATATCTAATTATGAATATCGCCAAGAAAACCACAGGTACTCATGCCCAAACTCGCAAAGAAATTGCCAATGTAAGTAAATATTTATTATAAAACAACCATGGATGTGTCATCCTCTTTCGTTAACTACAGCTGTCAAAAATTTTAAGTAGTTTTTTAAAATAAATTAATAGTCGAAATATCGACTAAATATACAAATAATCATTTGATTAATCTTATTTAATTTAGTTATTCGCTACTATTTTTAAAATATTATTTATCGTTTATATTCTAACCTAAGTATTTTAGTTTTTATTTATTTATTGTAAATTAGTTATCGTAAAAGTTTGTCAACAAATGATTGTGTGAAAAATGAAATCTAAAGTAAGTAAAACATTTCCAATTTCCTTTTTCTTCGCTTTTTAAACCCGAAAAATAATTTACCAAATTTAATTAAAGAAATTGTTTTGTCTCGTAATATAAATAATTGTTATAAATAACTCAAGAAATGTTAGAAGTTAAAAACTTTCAAACGTTGACTCAACTGTTTTTTTTTTTTAAATTGTTACAACCGCGGGATAATTTTAAATTTAAAGAAAAATTAAAACACTTTTCCCTTTTTTTGAAATATTTTAAGTTATCTTAAAAATATTGTGTTTGATCTTGCTTTCTTTTTTCTTTTTTCGTATTTTTAAAAATTATTTTTGAAGAATTTCTTGTCATTTTGAACATTTTTTTTTTGTTTTTTTAAAAGAAAATCTTGTCGAGTTAAAAAAATGAATTTAATCATAATTCATAATTTTTTTTATTTTACTGAAATCGAAAACAGTTTATTTACAAACATGAAAAAAAATGTTTTGTTTTTTAAATTTTGCTTTCAATTTTTGCTAATCAATCTTTTTCTTTAAATTGATGGGTGGTTTAAAAAAAAATAAAACATCTTTATCTTTAAACAAAAAAAATGTGAAATTTTCTATGAAAAATTGAAAAAAGGTATTTTGAATGTAAACAAGTGGAAAACCAAAAATGAAAAATTCTTTAGAAAATAGAACTGAAAAAAATCAAAATATGCTACAAATTTTTTTCTCAACAATTAAAAATTTAATAATTTAAAAAAAAAATTAAGTAGAATCAAAGTTCAAATGCAGCCTTATTCTGTTTTTAATTTTTTAAATTAATGCTCTTGAGAAATGCATGAATCCATGTCAAATTTCCTGGCTATGCAAGTAAGAATTTTTTGAGTGAATAGTAAAGTAAGTAAACATGACTTCAGCCTTTGGATAACTTCTAACAATGTAGAAGTTATCCAGGTTCATGTCGACCCACCCAGGTAAAAGTAGGTGTAGTGAAGTTGGGGATTTACTTAGTTGTAATTTTATTATATATGGTTCAAACTTTGCCATGGCCTGTAGCCTATTCCTGGTCAATTTCATTTATTATAGCTAATTAACACTTTTTTCTTGGCAATTAACTTCATTCAGATGTTATTGACAGTTTCCTTTTAGTTTTCTCCTGGTCTCATATCCCAAAATAAGAAAAATTATTTATCAGTTAATTCACTGGCTGCTTCAAGTCTCTCTCTGTTTATATATATATATATATTTTTTCTATACATGCCTCAGCACATGTGGAGGATCACTCACACCCTGTTATGTTTGTATGCAAATTTCCTTTCAGTTGTTGTTTCCTTTTGTAGTAGATTATCATCATTTAATAGATTTTTTTCCTAATGTTTAACACTAAAGAGAAATTCTATGTGAGATTTTACAAAATACAGATTTATTTAAAATATCAAGAAATAATTGACAAAGATTAATGGAAAAATAAAATTAACAGCTCAATTATGAAGAACTAACAAAAATAGTAAAAAATTGCTTTTATTAACTCTTCAAAAGATCAGATTCTAAAATGATTTTGCTATATGAATATAGGTAGTTCTATTTGATGACAATAGCAGTTATAAAATACATGGGATATGTAATTGTTATTCATAGGGAAATTTAATTTAGGCCCAAGAGACATTAAGACAGTAAGAAATTGTCCAGTTCACACTCCTCCCTGGTCTTTTGAACAGATGTAGAGGTTTATTCCTTGTTTCCTGTTCTTTCTAAAATCTTTTTCCTTCTCTTTCACTCCCAGCATCCCTTTGCATCTTAGTTGTATTATCGTCTTGCTTGGGGTGAATTGATTAAAAAAGAAAACATCAAAAAACACACTATAAATTATGACATTAATGACTACTTGGTTCAGAGCCACTAAAAATATCTTCTATAAAAGACTTTAAAATGCACAAATTGATGAATATTTTAGCATCAAAACTGACATGATGTTTTGAGAAGAATGCAATCAATTTTATGAATTCATTTATAACAATAGATGTGTTTGATTTGCTTAGCTTTATTTTTGCATATTGTTTTGAAATTGAATGATTTTCTAAATGAGTGTTACATTCCTATCATTGGTAAATTCTTTTCTGTTTATCATTATTGTCCTTGATATTTGCAGACTGCAGCTGGTAAGAAAATACAATTAGAGGCGAAACAGTACCAGAGAATGCGACAGTCCTTTTTCACTAATTTATTATTGCTTGGATTTGATAAAGAAGCCAATGAGAAAAAAGATAATGTTATTTACAATGAGTAAGTATTCAAATAACAACACATGCAGCAAAAGACTTACAAATCCAACATAAATGTGATTCAAGTTTTTGTATTGTCATTAACTTCTATGTTCATAACTTAAGTTATTATGTTCAAATATTCATTGGAGTGATTTGCTTATGTGAACCATTTTAGAATTTTTGGATGTTATAAGTATTAAAGAAAATTACTTCTAACATGTGATTTTTGCATTGTGATTCTAATCCCCACTGTCCAATAAAACCCTAATATCAGTTTAATTGGTTTTCTTTGTCCTTGTGAAATGTAAAAATGCTGCCAAATATAAATAAATATTTTGTCTTGTACCATTTTGGAATCGGGAAGAGAGATAAATACTTGGTTTTAATTTTTTTTTTATTTTCTTGTACATCTGTAAATCTTTTCCTATATTTTTAATCCATTTGTTTACTTCAAAACTCAAACTGCATTTTTGTCTACAAAAGATGATATTAGTTTCATTATGCAAGTGTCATGGTCTTTTATTTAATATTTGTTTGCCTTTTCACTGATATTTCATTCTTGATATGGAGTTCTGTGTGACAGTAATTTTTAAGGGAACAGACAATGAGTTTGTGTGGAAAGGGGTTGAAAGTTTTGTGGGCCACAAGGAAACTCTTCTGTCAAATAGAGAAAAATGGTGTGGTTTGGCCACATTACAAGGCATGACAGCCATTGCAAGACCGTCATGCAAGGCACTGTTGGAGGGGGATGTAGGAAAGGATGTCAATGTGAAAACTGGTTGTCCAATGTCAAACAATGGATGGGTATGACTATACTCGAATTGCTGATGGCTGCTGTCGAGAGACCATTGTGGAGGAGATTTAGTGTGGCTACTGCATTCAGATACTCTCTACAATGACAAAAGTCAAGGGGATACACATTGTTTGCAAAAAATATACAATAACCAAGAAAATCATGGTAGAATTGAATGTGAATGATAGATTATATTATATTAAGATTCTTGTTTAATTGTGTATGCCAGTATATGAAATAAATTTGACTTGAATGTCTGCCGTTTTGTTATTCAGTTGCAAACCAATCTCTTTTGTATTGGATTTCTATCATCCCAGAGACATTGACAAGTTTAGATCAAAAAAGGCATTGGGCTTATATATAGTGTGTGTGTGTCTCATTAAATAATTTAGGCAAGTTTTGTCTACTCATTTTTAATGATCCTCATATTCACAGACAAGCTTCTTAGTATGCTTATTAAAAGAAGAAAGTAAGTTACCATATTGATGCATATTCATTTATTCCAAGTGTTTTTGACGTTAACAAAATGTCATCTTCAGGGCCTTGTTTTATCTAAGAAATTTGTTGTGTTTACCTGAAAATTAATTTTCATTTTTGAAGTGAAGAATGCTAAACTGTACAATTCTTTAATTTTAGGATGTAAGCATACACATGCAGTAACGTCAAGGGGGTAACTAAGTTATTCAGATGTCTGTCTATTTTTTAAAAACTATTTAAAGCTATTGGTTAAAACCTAGATATTTTAAAACTATCTACTGTAAATATTTTAAAACATTTGTGCAGTATTCATAATTAATTTTGTTAAGCGTTGGTTTCAATTTTTTAATGTAGAATTTTTAGTGTATGATTATTTTTTTTTTAAAGACTACAGATATTTTGTGTTGATTAATGTTATTGATTGACTTTTCTAAATATGAATAATCCTTCTCAGATAAGGAGGAAATTCCATCAGAAATTGTCCAAAGTTCATTTTGGAAGAAATATGTTCCAAGATATTAACACTTAATCAAAAAGCAAATTCAACTTAGATATTATTTCTTCCGAAATAAACTTTGGACAATTTCTGATGTAATTGTTTGTAATTTGGAAAAGTCGATCAATAAAATTAATCCTCACAAAATGTCTATATATATATATATATATATATATATATATATATATATATATATATATATATTTAGGTTGGTGCAAAAATAATGACGTATTTTTTAATGTAAAAAAAACGACATTATTATGTCATTATTTTTGCACCAACCTAATAATAAAAGACAACGGACATATATATATATATATATATATATATAAAAATATGGAAAAACAAAAATCCGAATATAGCGAGTATGCTGTTTTAATGTTGTTTCAATGTCGATGTCAGACGTTTCAGTCTAGTAGACCTTCTTCAGGACATAATTATTAAAACATAATTAAAATTAGACGATATTCAAGTCAACATGAAAAGACGATAGACATAAGACTAATCAAAACAGAATAACTGAAATTTTTAAGATCAGCGTTCCGTTTTGCAATACGATCATGTCGACGTCATGTGGGTGATGTTGTGAAAACGTATTCCTAAAATAGAGTATATTTTAAATGAAAAAGAATTTTATTTTAATCTAAAATTTATAAGTACGTTTGTCCAGCATTAATTTTGCTAGAAAAGGGGAAATATTAAAGAAGCCGGGTCTAGTATTTACCGTGCATGAGATAGATATTATGCCTGCCTCATAAATGCGTCTTAAGATTTTTATCATGAATATATTTTAAAATCTTCACAGAATCAAAATCGAAATTATGATCAGATTTAGTTATGTGTACAAATAAAGCATTGTTTATATATATATATATATATATATATATATATATATATATATATATATATATATATATATATATATATATAATGTGTGTGTGTGCTTCAGTTTAGAGACTAAATTGATTGGTGCAGATCTAAAAGAGAAAATTTTTTAAAATAGGGATATCATACTATTTATAAAAGTTATTTTCTTTCCTTTTTCTATTTTTCAGAGACACATTTGTGGTGGCTAACAATAAAGGAGCTTTAACAGTTTTACACTTTCTGCTTAATAAATTGGATCCAGAGGAATGTAAAACTCGATTCAGGTACAAAATTTTGTTTTCACATTCTCTCTCTTGATAGTAAAGAAAATGTGTTTTAATATAACCGCAAAATTCAAGTTAATAACAATTCACTAATTTACACATTCAGTACTCAAATAATGTTAATTAACCTTTTTTTTTTTAGCTACTGTACCTGTTAAGAACCAAACAATTTTAATTAGATTAATGTTTACTGTCCACATACTGCTGTGACTTAATACCTGCTTTTCAGCAATCTTCTTTATTCGCTGCTGTTCTATTCTTGGCCTAAACATTGGTGAAAGAAAACCATTGGGGCATGAAGATATTAAAGATGGCTAAAGAAATTGTGATGTCTTGTGGCGGTGGGTCAGTCTGTTTATGGTTTTAAGTGTTATCTGAAAACCCTCTTTCTAAGATGTCTGTAAAATTCTTAAAGGTAAATATTTATGATGAAATTTCATTTTTTGCACTACGTCATTTGGACTGTTGTCATTGTCTTTATTGACATATAATGTTTCGGCTGCTGTACGCTCTAGCTTTCTTCAGGTGATATATGTTGGAATTTAAAACTCTTTATTTAGTCCACTAAATAAATAAAGGGTTTGGTTTGAAATTCCAATGTATATCACCTGACAAAGGCTGCAGTATACGGCAGCCAAAATGTTGTGAATATAGCAATAAAGATGGTGACAACACTCTGAATGATGTAAATAGTTACAATATCTTATCTCAGAAATATAGACAGATGAAATTTCTTGAATGCCAAGAATCAAGATTAAGTACTCTTGATATCTTTGTATTATTGACATCAGCATTTCAAATGATTTTAAATATGTTATTCAGTAAAAAATGTCATTTGTATAAATGTTGTAAAATATCTTTTCAAATTCTAAGAAAATAACTTCACGAGATTAGGAGAAAAGTAGATATGCAGCAAATTGTGATGTTTACTTTATATGCAAGAAAAACCTTAATTCTTATCTCCAATCCAGGTTTTATTAAAAGATATTTAAAATAGAATTTTTATTTGTTCATTTTTAACAAATTCAAACTAGAATGATGCTTAGTACTGCATGACCCATTTCAATATTGATGTAACAAACTTCAAATACTGTTGTAGTGTAGCTGAACACTCTCACAAGATAGACTGGTCTAAGACTATTTAAACAGCACTTTCTCTTATTGAGCAAGAGAAGTTAAAGAGGAGAAGGAGGAGGCTTTCTCTTCTTTTCCTCTCTTGTCAAACTCTCTGCCTCCAGATGGAGAGAAACCCAGATGAAGCTATGCTGAAGAGCAGTCTCTCATTTGGGGAGGTAGACAAACACGACCACGTGTATATGGGGTTATATGGGTAATTTTTGTCTGAGCCTATGGGCTTAGAATGCTCCATGTTAAAAAAAAAAACTTGCCTTGTGTGTGTGTGTGGGGGGGGGGTAAATAGAGAGGAGTTAATGATTAATTCTTTATTACATTACCCTTTCTTTTTTTTTTTTTTCTTTTTTTTTTTTTCTTTTTTTTTTTTTTCAACAGTGTACCATATTCTCTGGAATAAACCACTTCTTATTTACTATATGTGAGTTTCCGATTTATGGCATAACAAATACCTAGTTTGTATGTGTATTTTCAGAGGAATTTGGCCAGTATTTGACAAAAAACAGGAGCAGAGTTTCCGGAAAGAAACTTGTACTTGGTTAAATAAAATTGCTCTTGTAAGTATTGGATTTTTTTTCTTGTCAGTGTTAAAGTGAAAACTGGATGTTAATAGTTTCATTTCAAAGGCTTGATTGGTTTGGTTAGTGAATCTTTAAGTTGTTAAATAGCTCAAATGTACATTTACTACCCAGCACAAGTATTGGACTGATAGACTTCAGCTAATGTAAACTTGTGCTTTGATAAGTTGACCTGTTTCACTTACAGTTAAAATGGGTTCTGCCCATTGATTTCTGTAGAAACTTTTTTTTTTTTTTTCCTCTCTGGTGAGATATAAAATCTATTTGACTGGTCAAGTTAGATTAGGTCAACAATCTTGACATTTTGGTGTATTATATGAATCCTTGTTTCCTTTAATAAAAGAAATTAGAAAGATTATTTTCTCAGGAAAAATATGACAAGCAATGTTTAAGTTGCTGAAAATGTAAGACGTGTAGAAATTATTATTCAAAATTTCATCATCTCTCTCTTACATTACATTTTTTTTTTAAAATACTGTTATTTATAACATTCTGTTAATAGTTTATAGTAAATGCTTGAATAAGTAATAAATAATATTAGAGAATGTAGTTACATAAAACTGATTCACAATTTTTTTTTCTCTCCAATTTCTGTTATAATTAAATGATTTTCTGAATATTTTTTTAAAAATTTATTTAAAATTTTTTTTTTGTATTGAAAAATGTTTAACCAGTCTTAAAACTTCTCCCTCTGATATATTTTTTTTTTTTTTTTTTTGTCAGCTTCAACTTAATTGATTTCCTTTTTGGTCAGTTTCTGGTGATGCTTTTATTCCTAACTATTTTCTTTCTTTGTTATTCATTCTCAACAAAATAGTAACTTTGTATGGTGGTATTTTTTAGTATACAAGATTATCTTTTTAATTTTAAAAACTGAGAAATTACCTGATCATGTTTATTTTATTTATTAAAAAAGAAAATTCCATGATTTCTGTTTATTAATCCTCTGAAGTTTTCTGTCCTGGGTAAGATGATAAACTATGTTCAACAGCAAGGCCTCTGATCAGGAGGTTTTGAGCAGTGTGGAAACACCTCTTAATTGCTGGTGTTCCCAGCTCCACCCTAGCCTAGGGTGGTAGCACCTGTTAGGGTCCCAGCTATGGGCAAATAGTTAACCCACAAACTGGGGTCAAAACACTATGAAAGTGTAAAAATAGGTTTTAATACCAGAAATTCTTTGTAAAAAAAATTATTACCAGCAATACATTTTTTTTTTTGGGGGGGAAATTACCAGCTATGCATTAAAAAAAAATATATATATATATATATTACCAGCTATACATTTTTGAAAAAAAATATTGCCAGAAGTAAATTTTTTGAAGGAAAAAATATTACCAGCTGTACATTTTTGAAAAAAGAAATATTAGCAGCTATAAAAATTTTGTTGGTATTAAATAACCCATTGGGGTTGATATGCTGTAAAACAAACTAGACTAAGCCAAACCTATGAGGTTTTGAAATCTATTAAAATTGCACCATATTTCAATAATTCCTCCTATTTGTATTTTATGTATAATTGTTCTTTTCCATTCAAGTTCTTCATTTCCAAATGAATATGGATGAAATAATATCTTTAGCTATCTCATAACTTAGAATGCAGACCAACTCTTCAAATGATATTAAATATAATTATTTATTTATTTATTTTTTTTTTTTTTTTCAAGCTTTTCTAATTTTAGGTTTTATTAATGCATTATTTTCCTATACTTGGCAGGAAGACTCTGAAGCAAATTTTTCCCGTCTCAACCCATCATTGTTTCTCTCTCCTGGTGGTTACAGGTTTCAATTGTTTCTGTTTCAATTGTCCAAATATGTCATGTTGAAGTCACTAAAAAGAGAGTGTGGTGAGTTTTCACTGACTTTGACCATAACAAAAAAAAGCCTTGGTACAATTGTACAAAGGTGGAACTTGTTGATGCATGTTAAATTTAAAATAATTATTTCACTTTTCAATAAATATATATAGTTTTAAGGTATCCTATATTTATGAGTTAAAGTGCTCAATATGAGGGATAGATTGTATGTAAATATAAAAGTGGACATTGAAGTCAACACCCAATGGTGACAGTCTGTTTCATGCTTAAATGCAATCTTCAGACCATATATATAAGGGTTATGACTTTTTTGTAACCCTATGTTCTTGTCATAAATTGATGAATGTTTGTTCAAAGGTAATAAAAGGAGCATTAATTTGTTTTAGCTCTTGAAAAAGCCCCCCCACCTCAAAAAAAAAAGTGGAAATTTGATTTTACCATATACACAATAATGGTAAAAAATCAAAATATTTCAGATTTATTTTTCAATTCGCTAATGATATAATTGGACAATACTTATGTATTTTTAATGCATTTAACAATTCATAGATATAGCATAACTTACAAAAACAAGTTCTAGAAGGCAACCAGAAAGTCATAGTACTACTATAATTATATATGATTTTAGAAATTCTGTGTTGGATGACATTTTTTTAAAAATAAACTGATCTAAACCCTTCATTATTTTTTTAACAAAAGTTCCTCGAATTATGATACAGGAATCACTTATAAAAAGTCATAACCCTTGTGTGTGTGTATATATATATATATATATATATATGACAGACAAGGTGCTTTAAGCTTTTTATATAATTTCTCATATGATTTTATAATTTTTTTCTTTTCAATAGACAAATTATACAAAAACTGTCCAAATATTATATTTTTCCTAGTGCTTTTGGCTATACATTTAGCCATTTTCACGGATGAAATATATTAACTCTTAACTGGAAATAGATTGTTCTGTGTGCATTTAATATTATAGAATGTTTTATTTTTTAAACACAGTCAACATATTGTGTCCATGTTCATAGTTGATATTCTTGAGTTTTTTTTTGTTTTTATTAATAAGCCTTCCATTATTTTTAGCCTTTTACATGTACATGATGCTATTTGTATTATCAACAAGTATGTTGTGAATAGGGTCTAGTATTTAAATGAAACCTAATTGATCTATGGTCAGAAAGATGTAGTGCGAGTCTTGTTAAACATGTTGTGGTGTGGCCAATATAACTGTTTACAAATTTTGATTGATCAGGCACACAATTCCTTAATGGACATTTAAATTCGTAAATAATATTTGTTCTATTTAATTTTGATCTAAGAGGTGAATTATTATTTTTAACTATAAGATTGGCAGATTTAAATTTTTTGTAATAAATAATTAGTCTAAATTTTTTTTTTCTCTTGTCTACTAGAAAATAATTATAAGATCACATGAGAAATTATAAAAAACTTAAAGCACCTTGTCTGTCATATTTAATGAAGCTTGCATGAAAGATGGATTGCTGCCTAAATACAATATATATATATATATATATATATATATATATATATATATATATATATGAATAAAATAAAACATTTTCTGTCTGAATTTCTACAATGCAGAGTTATTATTTACACCATTTGCATTCAGACTATTGTCCTCATCTTTATTGGAATTTGGAATTCCTTGTAGGTTACCTGGATCAATATACAACTGATGAATTCCAGAGGGCACAATGATCAAAATGTGATAACAACAATGATTAGGACTATTGTGTGATTGTAAATAATATTTAATTGTAAACTATATTTCACTGCAAAAGGTGAAGGAAAATGTTTTCAAACCACTGTTCACCTACACATGTCTGTTGGTTCGCTTTTGTACAATAGTATCAAAGATTTTTGTATTTTTCTCAAAGAAAAATACAAAAATTAACAATTTAAATATTTTTTTTTAGTTAATCTCAAATTTCTTCTATGTCAACAAAATTGGTACCCATTAAAAATTCTCAAGAAGTAAAACATTAATTTTAATCCAAATTGAAAATTTTCCATTAATTTAAATGTATTTTATACAAATAGCTTTGTAGATTTAAAATATTCCTCGTTATGAATTGAAAACAGAAAGTTAGGTGTAGTAATCTAATATTCCAAAGTTTTATTCTTAGGATTGACCAAAGAGAGTTATCTGCGATGTCCTGTGCTGAAAAGCCAAGCTCCACATTTAACAGAGGTTCAAGTGAAGATTCTAAAAAGTGCCACTGTTAGGCATATGCGATCTTATGTAGAGAATGTCAAACAGTCTTTACAAGTCCATAGCAAATGGCATGAACAAGTTGGGTAAGAATGGTTTTAAAATCTACTTTTAATCAGTAATAATCTGACATATTTCTTGTGCTACATAACTAATGTCTGTATTACAGTAAAACTATCAATAAGATATTAAACATTTTTTTTCTTTCTTTCTAACATATTGCATAACACTTTCATATTAATGTTAGACTGTCAAGTCATCTTTTCTTTTTTGTTGACAAGATATCTTATTTAAAGAAATTCTACTGTAATCTATAAAATGAAATTTTAAAAATGTCAGTTTTATTTGCATTTATCTGTTTGACTTCTATATCATTAATACCTTCTCTCTTGTGTTATTTATTATCTCCATTCTTAATCTTTAGAGATATGGTAAAAAACTACAGAATGTTATGCAAGAAAGTACGAGCATTCGAACGCAAAGAGAAACAAAATACAGAGGAAAAAGAGTAAGCTGTTTCTACTACATAAATTTTCTTTTTTGGAATCGTGAAAATAAATTTGGCAGATGAAATTGTTGCCAATGCAATTCAATTTTGCTGCAGGTTGAACTGAAACGAAATCTGACCGCTAAAACCTAATTTCTGATGTATTTTTTTATATTTTGAATGTTTATGCATCTTGGACATCTCTCTTGTTGATTTGTAACACAATGCAGTCTTGATATTTTTTTTTTTTTTTTTTTTTTTTTTTTTTAAATGTAAATCAGAATCTAAAACTTGTCTTAATTTTGTTACACTAAGGTATTTTAATCATATCTGATTGGTTGAATCTAATCATCTTTTGATGACATTATTTTAGCAATATATTCTTTGGTTTTTCTCAGTCTTCTAAAATGTTGTTGAATCTTGTTGTCAGGGATCATGCACACCTACTCTAAAACACGTCATTTGCTTATGTCTGTGTCTTCCTAGGATTGTTTTTTTTTTTTTTTTCTCTAATACGCTTCAACAACATCCCAGTACCAAACTGATACGTGACGAAAGTTGAAGAGTTGTTTGTCTTGTTTGGTTGGCATGTGGAGAACACTCTTTACAACTGAGAAAAAGCTGGTGTTATATTAGTGCTCTCTCTCAGTCCCAGGCCCACGCTGACTATTGGCTAATACGTGCCCATTGTCATTCGTATGAAAATTTTGTCTGTAAGCAGAATGTCCTCTCTCAACAGCCAATTGTGGAAGAGGATGTAACTCCTGATGCTGGTTGCATCAAAACACAACCAACTCTGGATCTCTTATTGGGTTAACCACCCAAATTCTCTGTTACAACAGCCAAACCTTTTTTTTTTTTTTTTTTTTTTTTTTTTTAGAAGGTAAAATAAAAAAGTGTTATTTTGACAAAACTTGTTTTATCATTTCCTAAAAAGACAGAGGATTGTCATTTTGGATAGAGGAGGATGTAAATCAGCCCAGCAGGCCATATGTATATATGTTATTAGAGCTGAAATATTTTTGCTTGTCTCTCATCACCAAGTCCTACAATAATCCCCTCTCTACCCCAATAACATCACTTCCATTTTATTTTCTACATTGCAGATACTGATTGCTAACAATTTTAAGTATCGTTTTCTTAATCAGCATCTAAAAATTAAATGTTTATTTGTTATGTGTTTGTATAAAAGAATATAAACTTAATTTTTACAGATATTTTGTTATAGCTTAGAACTACAACTGTTATGACACACAAGTCATTTTCTTGCTCATAGGCTGTTGTTTTTTTTTTTTTTTTTTTTTTTTTTTTTAAACAAATTTTCTCAATTTTTAGACATCATCTTGTATTTCTTTATGGAAGATTTTCATCATGTCCATATTGCAAATTGCAATTGTAAAGATTACCTTTAGACACTATTGTGCTATAGAAAGATATATAATTTATTTTTCAGATCTGCTGAAAAATGGGATGGAGATAAGCTTGTTAAGGATGAGTCACTTGAAAAAGTAAGGATCAAAATGTCAATTTTATTCTGGCAAGTAATGTTTGTATCAAAAGTTTGAATTAAGGTTCACTCATATTTTCATATATTTGAATGTATTAATATTTAAAAGATTTCTTTTCATTTTGTTTCAAGACTCACTCTACTCTGAATTTTTTCAAACAAAAAGTCAGTCTTGTCTTTTGGATTAGTTCATCTGTTGTATACAAACTCAAATAATGTTTGACATAATGACTTTAACCATGTGAAAGTTTCAAAAATTCATGTAGGAATTTTAAGAAATGCATTTTGTAAATAGTAAAAATAAATGACAAAAAACATTTAATATTATACTTGCCTTGTTAATGTTTAAAAACTTTGTTAAATCAAGTGATTGTAAATGATAATACTACTAAGTGACCTTATAATGTGAATTGCTACTTCATAATCAAAATATCCTTTATTGTTATTTTATTCTTTTTTTTTGTGTGTTACTAGGTGAGGGAGGATTGGCTGAAATTTAGGAAGACAATAGACTCGCAAAATGAAGAATGTGAAATTATTAAATCCATTTTACAAAACCTTGCCAGTCATTACAAGATAGACCTTAAGCTGATCAATGCTCGTATTCCAGATTTACTGCTTCGTGTGCAGGAACACCAGATTCAAGAGGTGAGTCTCTGATCAAAAGGACAAAGGGATTTTTTTCTTTTACTTGATGTAACAAACATTTCCTCTAATAACCACCCATTATGAATCTTACTTAGATGCCACCATGCTGTTTAATTTTTTTTTTTTTTTAACATTGTGATAATTTAAATAGGTTCTTTTGAAGTATAGAAGCCTAAAAATAACTGTTTTCTTTGTGAGTAAACACCATAGTTAATCAAGAAGGTAATAAAACAAATATTTAATAATCCTTCCATACTTCAATTGCAAAATATCAAGATGTAGTTTAAAAAAAAAGAAAAATAAAGGTTCTTTTTTTAAAAAAAAATAAATATATTGTCCATTGGATTTTGTTAAACTTTACATTCCTTTTTACATTGTTTGTACTGTTGCCTTCATCTTTACTGTTACATTCATGACATTTCAGCAATTTTATGCTCTGGCCTTCGTTGGGTGATATTTGTTGGAAATTCAACCCAAACCCTTTATTTGGTGTACAGTGGTTAATTGTTCTAATTTCATGTACTGTGCCTTTGGCTATCTTGGTTTTAGTTAATTTATCTTGATAACTTGCCAAGTTTTTGTTCTCTTTGCTGAAGCCAGAGTTTGAACCCACAACTCTGGGTCAATCAACCAACACTTTTATCCCACTGGGCTATGTTTCCTCAGGGACAATGTAAATAGTTACCTCATACCTTATCTCTGAAATATAGACAAATGTTTACATTTCTTAATTATAAAATCACCATTATTATTTAAGAAAATTTCAGAAATGTTCACATTGTATAATAGTAAATTAGGTACCTCCACTTTTTCGGTATACTTAAGGTTAAAATGAATTTTCATAAATGACATTTTTCTTGAAGCTTTCATTTTAGCTTTAATTGAAAGCTAAAGGATTAAATTTACTATTTCTAGTAATCAAAATACTCTATTATATTTTTCAAACAAATTCTTTTGGTTGGATTCTATTCATATTTTGGGGACTAAAAATAGCTGATAATGCCCCCCACCCTTTTTTTTTAGTCATCTGTCATTGCAATGAATTTTTCTTTATTAAAGTCTTCCAAAAATAAAATATAATTTTCTGAGACTTTAATTGATAAACATTAACTGATTTAAAGTACAATTAATCTGATTTGAAACAAATATTATTTACTTTAAGTTTAAAATAAGAGAGAAATAGATTTTTAAAACAAACTGTAGCAGTGATTATGTGCTTGTAAAGGCTTATAAATCATTTGTCAAGTGCTTCAGAAGCAGCCTGCCAAGCAATTGACATGGTGTTAACATGTTTATTATTCTATAGACACTTTATCTGTTAAAACATAATTTAAGAAAATGATGGGTGAATGCTTTTTTTATATAATTTTTAAGTACCCAGTAATCTTAAAAATGTTACAAATGTTCTCCGTAATCTAATTTTAAGAATTGTTAAATTTAATATAGTAATCAGCCTTATTTTCTGATAAGGTGTATTATCACCCATACTTTAAAAATGAAAATGTTTATACACATAAAAATTAACTAAAAATTATTTTTAAAATCTTGGTGTGTGATGCTTTGTATAAATTTCAATTTTCATTTCATAGTCTTCACTGAATAACTTAATAATTAATAACCTAATGAAGAGGCATTTTTGTAGAATTTTTAAGATTTTTGAAACTTTATAAATTATTATAATTAAAAAAAATGTCTTGTGAGTTAAATTCTCCCAGCTCTCTCTCCACATTATGTATCCCAATTGTCTTTTCTGATTCTTAGTATCAATCACTTTGTAGTTTTTATTCTCTTTAAAATTTTCGTTTATTGTATACTTTGTTCATAATATTCTCTATGTGCCTTTAGATTTCTGTCACCCTCTTAGTTGTCTGTTACTACACAATCCACATAGTTAAATTTTTACAGTACAAATAAGAAATTTAACTATCTGGATAGTATTATATCATATAATATACTTTTTTATTTTTTAACTATTATTTGAAAAAAAAATTTAAAAAAAATTTCTCAACAAAATATTTTCATTTTAGTGGAAATTTTTATTTTCTCATACAGGACATTTTTTTTCAGCATCTTGTAAAGTTTTGAATAAATTTTATTGAAATTTGCTAATTTCAAATTTTTTTCACTTGTAAATTTTAAGTCAAGATTTAGTTTGCCTACAAATATTCCAATATGTTGTTTCTACAGGTAAATGATGGTTTCTTTTTTTTTTTTTTTTTTCATGTGTAAGCATCTCTTCAGAAACATCTCCAGTTCTGTATAGCAGGCATAACTTTTTATATTGGAATTTTCTTCAATATTTCTTTCAAATGAAAAATATATTATTTATCAGGTGTTTTTTATTAATAAATTACCTTGTTTTCAAAATTGCATGATAGTACCTTAAGTGTTAGAGAATATAAATTCAGTTGGTTGTGAATTTCATTAATTTTGTCTCTCTCATCTGATTTCTTTATCTTCAAGAATCTTTTTTAAATTTCTTAAATTTCTTTTTTCAATATTTATTTTTAGCGACAAATTGACAATCTGTACAAAGAAGGAAAACTAAATATCGTCAGGTCAGTTGATTTATCATTTTAGATTGAGGATATTTTGTTGCAATATACAAAGATTAAAAATGCTTATTTTTTTAATTATGCATAAAATATTAATTCTATTATAATTGGCTCTTTTCATTTGTCTAGATTTACTAATGTGATAAATTTCAAGTAAAGATTTATCTCCCTTGCATTCCCTCCTTCAGCGTGTAGTTAAGATAAGGTGAAGAGTAGAAATGTATTCTCTGTTCTAATTTCTCTTTTTATACATTTATGACAAGAAAATTTGATCATATCAAGAACAATAATTTTTTTTTTTTTTTTTTCATCTAGTCACCTAACATTATATATATATATATATATATATATATATATATAATGAATTTTAAATTTGTTTTGTGAATTTCTTTTTGGTTTCTTTTTCAGTTTAGTTCAGTTGTTAAATCTTTCTCTTGAGATGTATCATGAAAAATTTAAATCTGGTAAGTAAATGTCAATTGGAATGTGTTTTTTTTTTTTTTTTTTTTTTTTTTTTTGTTTATAGACTTTCTCTAGTTTCCATCTTCATTATTATCATAATGATTTCTTAATTCATTTTTTAAAAGGCATTCAGACACTTGATTAATTTTTAAATGTATGTGGATAATTTTTAACTTGTCTCCATTGTTATTCTATCACAATCTATGTCAATAGTTTTTTTGTTCTAGGATTATTTCTTCAAGTTTCATATTATTGTTAGTATCCTTAATAATCATAGACAATACATTTGCGTGTATTGTGGGAATGATACTCTATTTCAAAAAAACAAAAAAAGACTCTACTGTAGTCAAGATCATTGAGTCAGTGTGAATGATCCTTTCCTTAACTGTATAGTATGTGCTTGGCCAGAGCTAAATACGGTTTTGAATTCAGAGTTTTCTTTCTGCGGTAGATTGGTTGCCATCCAAGGCTATAGAACCCAGTCAATACTGCTATTTATCCATAGCTGGGGAGAGAAGAATTGGATTCATACCTTTTCCCAAAGGTTCTTAGCATGTCAGTGAATGTAATGAACTTGGCTGGAATCCATTACACACTCTACTGTGATCCTATTCTTGGTGAATATTACTATTTTACAAACAATTATAGGGACATTGTTTCTCTCCAACATAAATTAGGGTATCTTGCAGCTTTGTCCAGATGATGAATATCAAATATCACAGGAGAAGGTTGGGGGGAGCAAACAAAATATCATGAACAATTGTCTTTACCCATTGACTCCAACTGCAAATATATTGTGTTTAACAACTACATAAATCGGATACAGGTCCATAGTAAAATTAGATTGCATAATAAAATCAGCCAGATGATTTTCTACTACACAGGATTTTTACTATTTACCAAATATCAACATTTTAGCAAAAATGCTATCCTTTCTAGAAATTTTAATTTTTTAATATTTATTTATTTTAAAAAAAGTTTTTTTAATCTTGAAGAAATCTCATTTTTAAATTTCTATAAAGAATAAAATAAATAAAAGAACAACATTGGGGAATGTTAATTTTTCAATGAATTGTTTTTTTTCAATTTCAATCAGAAAAGATTGATACGAATTTTTGGTTGGTTTTCACCACTCATTAATGTTACCATGCATTTGTCATCATTCATGGAATGATTTGTGTGAGTTTTCTTATAGAGAATTTAATGCTTATTTATGTTTTCCATTTTACCATCAAGTTTTCCCAAAATCTTAGTTGCTAATTGGATTGTCTGCTGAGGGAGAAGCATTTTACTTGTTCTTGTCATGATATCCTCTAATGTTTGTAGCTTGCAATTTTTAATCTTTTAATAATAAAAGAAAATTTAAAAAGTTGAAATTGTAAACAAATCTCTCTCTCTGTTGAAAAAAAATGAAATTAAAGAAAGCAAAGAAAAGCTGATTTTTATTTTATTTTTAATCTTAAGCTGTCCTTCCTACTCCAAAAGAGAACATTGCTCCACTGCAACAAAAGTCAGGCACACATTCCAACCTTCTACAGAATATGCAGACACTCAGGTAATTAAATTTACATTTCACAATTTTCAAAATAAATCCTCATCAGTTCCATTCAAATCTACGAGACTTTCATGCCAGTAAGTTTGGGGTCATGTTTTAAATTAACCATTCAAGACCTGTATTGGGATTAAACATTTAAAAAAAAGTACTTTTGGGAGTTTCTCTTTAAATTTTCTTTCTTTAATTTTTGGTAGAGAAAATATGAAGGGACAATTACATTTACTGAAAACTTCTGTTCAAAAATCTGCAGAGAAGGCAGAAAAAAAAGCCATTGAACAAAAATTGTTGGTAAGTGCTTTTATTTTTCTCTTTTCTACAAAACTTTATTATCAAAGTAATGAAATGATTTCTATTTATGATTTAAATCTCAAAATGAATTTCTGCAAAGTTATGCAAGATTTGGTTTGTTATACTAATGGCCTGTATATTCTATTTATTAGTCTCTCTAGGAACAGCAAGGGTAAAAAAAAAATCACCAGTATTCTGATTTAATGGTGGAGGGAGGGTCTGGAACAAAACCAAAATTGTCTTGGTTCTTCAGTTTTGCTTTTGACAATGTTATAGCCAACAAGGGATCATCTTCACCCTTATCTGTTTGTGATAGGAAGGTGTTACCTGAAAAGAGTGGATTTCCTTGAATACTTTTTTTTTTTTTTTTTTTTTTTTTTTTGCTTTTGCAGTAGTGGGAAACTCTTGTGTCAGCTATTGTGCAAAAATATTCTGAAACCTGTGTACTCAATTTTTGTACTCTGCTAGCCTTGCCAAATAATGTTCAGGTGTTGTGCATCACGCAGATTGGTTTTTAAATTTCAACTCTCATCATTATCATCACGACCCACTAAAATTTTTTGCTTTTGCTGTCTTAGCATTCACAGCTGGCCAACATGCAGAATGAATCGGAGATCTAACTTGAAGCTGAGTATGACAGCTCCCAATCTGATTCTTAGGTAGTGAGTGGCTATGAGCAGATAGGATGTTATGTATTTAAGTTGATTTGCTGTGTTTATTCTGTTGATATTTGTGTATAATAGTCTTTGAAATGTGTTGGGAGTTGTTTATATGTTTGTCTTAGATAATGTTTGACTGGTTTCACCAGATCAGGAGTCTTGTTTTTATGTGATCTCCAGACAGAAATGGAAGTGGCGTCTTCAATGCTGGTTGTGGATTCTGCAAACACACAGGAGAGGGAAAGTTTGTGTATTGCACATGATTCAATCACAGTAGGAGGCAACATGATGGACACAGTTGGTTTTGCCATTTTCGTTTCTCACGTTTGTCTTTGTGATTTCAAAGTTACCGGCTTGAGTTAAAGGGAATGAGTGGGCTATGGTTGATTGAGGTCAATGTTGTAAAACCATGTCTCCAATCTTTATCAAGTCTTTGTAGACAAGCTGGCTTAGTTTTTACTTATAGCAAAACTATGTGCAAAAAAATTCAACTTTTGTCTTTGTTTCCATATCAGTTATGATACATTTCAAACACACTTTTTTGTATTTGTAGTAATGATTCTATTGAATTCTAAAGTTTCTATCCAAAAACAACAAATCACAGAGTTATGATCCAAAACCTCAAAAACTAGAAAAATCTTTTTTTTAATTTTTATTTTATAATTTGGTCTGTAAATTATTGCAATTATCTCAAATTCACCAGTGTTAATGAGTGAGGATTTTGTGATTTTTAACTGCATCAGAAATATTTGTCAATTTTTTAGTTCTTGCTTCATCCCTTTTAGTGTTTTTGTTAACCTCTATCACCTGCTCTATTAAATATGCAGTTTTGTCCATTATAAATTGTAGAAACAAAATTTAGATGACACCTTTTATTTTAACATGTTTTAAGTTTCACATTTGTAGCATTTACTGTTGAGGAATTTGAGCATGAGTGAATTTGATATTGATATAAATTTATAATATAATTTATTTCATTTGAATTATAAATACCCTATAAAGAAAATAAATATGTCTTTGGTGTTGTAATATGAATGTAAATTTCTAAAGTTTGTACTAACACAACACTTATGCAAATTTAACCCTAATTCTGCCTTTTTAAATATATAATAGTGATCAATATGGATATATCCAAAAGGATATAAATCCAGGGAGAGCTTTGTCAGAAACAGAGCAATAATTATCATTATAAAAGGCACAAACACTAAAATTTCATGAGGTTATATCTATTTCATTAGGGTCGTAAATATGGTCCCAATTCATCAGACCTTCAAATCCAAAAGGAAACAGAAAATATTTCTCCAAGTGTTAAATTATTTTTTTTTTTTTTTTTTTATGTGAAAGTCGGAAAAAGTTGGAAAGAAAGATGCATAAGTAAGATTGAGAGAGAGAGGGGTGGAAATAAACATAGAAAGACAGGTAAAAAGTGTATGTGAGAGTGTGGAAGGGAAGATGATGAAATTATTCAAGGAGAAAGAGAGAGGAGGTAATATAGAAAATTAAAAAAAAAATTTAGATTGAGATGAATAGAAGTTATTTTCAGTTGAAAAAAATGACTTGCAACTTGTTGACCTAATTTAAAATACAGACTATGGAAAACGTGGATACATCAATTGTAACAGTTAAAGACACATGAAAGGGAAAAAAGAGAAAAAGGACCAAGAAAGGAAATGTATACATTAAAAAGAAAGAAAAAGGGATTTTAATATAAACATAATGTATAGGTAAGAATTTTCTGAAGAATCATGTAATAATAAAGATTTCAAATTTAACATATAAATATAATCCATTAAAACAATGCATATATATATATATATATATATATATATATATATATATATGTGTGTATATATATATGTGTATTGTGTATATATATATATATATATATATAAAATTTTTATTTTAATATTATATAGCTTGTGGCCTCAAATCTGGATAAAATTATATTTTACACGTTCAATTACTAACATATACATAGCAGTGATAACTTACAATTAAAACAGAAGGAGTCTAATTAGGCAAACAATGCAATAAACACCTCACCCACAAATAATTTACATACAGGTACATAAATAAGGTTTTTTATATATATATATATATATATATATATATATACATGCACACACACATGCTCACCAATACATATACAAACATCCATATGTATATAAATACACTATGAATAACAAATGTATACATTTATGGCAAAAAGCACAATAACTCCAAACACACACAAAAAACTCTCATACATATATATAAATCATATACCCAAGTCTGCCAAACTACACACACACACATATATGCATACACCCACATACATACACATATACAAACATACACATTCATATATGTATACACATATTACCACAGTATATATATATATATATATATATAGACACCCATATACATATACATCTATCTTTTTGAACACCCTCTTTTTATATATATATATATATATATATATATATCCAATTTCACACATCAGCCAACACCACATGTATACAAAAACACGCACGCACATATATTAGGTTGGTGCAAAAATAATGATGTAATAATGTCGTTTTTTGACGTAAAAAAATACGTCAGAAAACGACGTTATTACGTCATTATTTTTGTACCAACCTTATATATATATATATATATGATTCGATGTATAAAATGTTGCAAAAATGAAAATAACACTGACATTTTATTTTAACAGATATATTTTCCAAAATTACACAAAAATATCTTGAAATCTAGAGTAAATTTATTCAATAAAATTGACATTGGCTTCAACCACAGCCTCCAAACAACCTCAGAATCTCCTGCAACTCTTCTGGATGGTCTTCTTGTTTAAGTTGTTGAATGCTGCCATAATCTTTGCCTTCAGTTCATTGATGGTATTACAAGGAGTTTTGTTGGTCTTTTGCTCAACTGTTCCCCACATATAATAATCTGGAGAGTTAGGTGGCCAGATGTAAGGGGTGATGTGGTTGCAGAAATTGTCTGTCAGCCATGAGTGGGTTCTCCTGCTTGTGTGGCATGGTGCAGAGTCCTGTTGCCAGACATAGTGTCTTCCAGTAGCCACCCTTTTGACTTAGGGTAGCAATGCACTTGATGTAGGCCTCTGTTAAGTCTGAGGTCAACACCAACAAATTTGAGTTCTTTTCTTATCAGAGTGAGTTTTCACAGTTGCCATACCTTTGTAATCACCATTAGATTCATCAAACTCTTTCCGAATCCTCTGCACTGTCTTCAGGTGGACACCCAAACACTCTGAAATGTTCATGTTGGTGCTTCCGGTGTGAATGTCAAGCAGTACAGCATGCAGTTACCAAATTTCTGGTGGCATGAATTGTGTTATGGTGCTCTTTTTCTCACAGACAGTGCCCAACTGATGCTACTATACTGTGCAGTTGACGAAATCAAAACAAACAATGCACATGTGCAAAATTAAAAATATAAAAATGGTGACAATTTACCCATCGCACCTGTGTGTGTGTGTGTGTGTGTGTATATATATAATATATATATATATATATATATATATATATATATATATATATGATGCATGGATGTTCCTTAGAGCGGCAACATGCTTTGAGACACTATAGAGCCTCACACCTGACCTGAAGTGGAACTTGTGCATATGAGTCATCGTTAAAGATGCAGGTAAAATGGTTGGCTTTCTGTACTGCTCCAGTAAGTATCTGACTCCATGTGTTATCCTGTACCTTTACAAGAGCCAGATCAGGCCAAAAATGGAGTCCTGTTGTCATATTTGGTTGGGAGCTGCCCTGACCGTACTTTCAGCCTCGATCGTCCAAAAGTGTTTCAAAGTCCTTGCCGGTGACATTATTTTCTACACTGCAACCTCTTTCACATGTGGGATTTGGCAAGCCTCTTGCTGCTCTATTGCTACTTTCATGGAAAGTTCTTGGATAAACTACATATCCCTGGTTTTGGCAATTCAAACCTTCATGGCAAGGACACGCCACTTACATTCCATCCATATTCCATTGGTGAGAGTTAAGTTTCACTTGAACAGCTTCTTCTTCCCATGAACAACTGCTCTTTGGAACTGACTTCTAAGAGGATGTTTTCCTGATCACTACAATCTTAACCTGTTTAAGTTTAGGGTTAACTGTTATCTTCCTCTCCTATTTGTAAAAACTGCCTCCTAACATAACCCTTTACCTCTAGTGGCCCCTGGGTCTGGTACAATATGAACCTTACTGTTAAAAAAAATATGCACACACACGCAACCATATTGAATGGATTCAAATTATTGCTGTCAATGTGGATATTATTATACCTGATAACACTCTATATATTTTACTAGTACAGCTGCTGGTAATATTGTCATTATTCATTTGTCAAGTTGAATAAAATATCTAACTCCAACAGTTTTAATGTATGTATTTGTTTCTTTTCCAATTTAGCCCTTGGAATTCACCCTTAATGCTCCAACTCCACCAAGGAATTTCCAGCTGCTTTGTGATCGGTCAGTTCCTGTAGATTCACCTTTGTCTGATCGACGATTACCTACTGAAGAAAGTGAGTTATAGTAATTAAACCAAACTATAAATTTAAAAAGTAAAAAAAAAACAGAAAAACTCAGAAAGTAATGGATTGGCTACCATGTTTAACAATTTCATTTTCATGTTTGGAAGATATGAATATAGCATAGATGTTTGGTGAGCTGAGTTTAGCATCATCCTATTATTCTGTTTTGATTCCATGAGAAGACAAGATATGAAAGATGCCACTTGGTTTCAATCAGAAGATGAAAGAAAGAAAAGGAAGATAGAAGTGTTTAACGTCTGTTTCAGTAAAATAGAAAAAGTTATCAATTTCAAATCTTTTTATTTGTATCCCCTTACATCTTAAAATAATGATCAGCATTCATATTTATGATTGTTATTGCAATATTTTGTTAAAGTTGTTAAATTCAAATATTTAACGATGTAATAGGGAATTTCTGTGGATATTTTATTGTCACCATGAGCTTATTCAATCATTAACTGAAGAACTAACATTCATCAGAAATTTTAAATAGGAAAACTGAAATTTTCACTGGTTAGAACTAGTGTATATATATATATATATATATATAATTTGTAAGTATAATAAACAGTAACTTGATCCCCCCCCCCCGCCCCTTGTTTCTTATTGTGGTAGTTATTATTCGATAGTAATTCAGGACAGTTTGTAGCTAGTGTGAAAGGCAATAACAGCAGCAATGATTCTCCTCTTGAGATATTTTACTTTTATATCACCACACACAAATATTCTCGTCAGAAGTAGTTAATTAAAGCTTTGTATCTAATTTTGAGAGTATATACTTTTAGTAATAGTCTGTTGATACTGATGAATTTTATTTCTGATAGCAATATTTCATTACCCCCAAGGTCAATATACTCTCATAGTCTGTAGTTTTATAAATAAGCTGATTGGCAATACTTGACATAATTTTTGTATTTGTTTATCATGTTCTTGGTATTTTCTTTTTAAATATTAGAAATCAGTTTTTCTCTTAAGATTCTCTGCTTTGTTAACCCAAAAGATAATTTGTTTGCTTACAAATTATATTACAATTAATCTTGTCTGTTTGCATTTAAAACACAAGGCAGTTAGGATACTTGTTTAATTCTCCTGTTCATAAAAGAAATGTTTGTTTTAATACAAGAATAAAAGAAAGTGCTTGCTATTTGAGATTTCTGTTGTTTTTTTTTTTCTCCATGTTGAAATCATTTCTTGATTATACAACAATTTTTTTTTTCCTTTTCAAGTTGATACCCCTGAGGCTGCCAAAAAGATTCAAATGGCTGCCAAGGAAAGTGCTTTGAAGGTGAAAGATCAGAAAAAAGCCCAAAGTGAATCACTTCAACATCAACTGAGGTAATATTCTTAAAAGGACTTAAAATCAGTATCCACCGCCCACTTTATTATTTTTTTTTTTTTTAATGTTTTACAGACATTTAAAAAAAACAATGTGTGTATGGGTGGTGGAGTAACTGATATTTTCAAATAAAAAACAAATTTTTGTAAAGTTTATTGCATGTTCTGTTGTTGCCTTAATTTTCTTTTAAGTTAAAAACTTAAGCTTTTTCATAGCACAAAAAAACAATTGGGCATTGTTATTTTATTTTTAAATTTTTTATTTTTATTTTTAAAAAAATTTTTTTTATTTTAGCTTGCTTTCTCCGGTAGATGTTTGTGAAGAGAAAAAGTTGCCTATAAAAGTTAGTGGATGTTTGTCAGAGAATAAGGACAGTTTTGATTCTACACCACAAATTCGAAACCACAAATCTTTGGATAAGGCTTCATTAAGGATGCAAGTAAGTGATGGATTTCTATTTAAAAAGTTTACACCTAAGTGAAATAGGATTAAACATTGGATTACAAAATAGTCATTGATCAGATTATATGAGAGTGGAATTTGTTATGGAAAGGCATTTCAAGTTGAATATTGTGAGGTTTGAAACCATTTCATTCAAAATCAAACTGCTATCTAATCCTGAGTTTAAGAAATTATTTTGTCTTTCAAAAAGTGTGGTCTGCTACTAATTTTTAAATTCTATTTTTTTATTTAGATTTAACTTTTTTTTTCTTTTCTCTGTACATTTTATGTCAAGTGTAGGATTGAAAATATAAAAATTAAGACAATCCTTAGATTAAAAAAAAACAAATTCAAGTATATGAGAATTAGCAGAATATGAATCATATAAGATGATTTAATTTTCTTTCTTGTTTTTTTAAAAGGAATGTTTACATTTTTTTTTTTTCATTTAATTAAAAGAAGCCTTTTGAAAAACTATTTAATAGGTAAAAGTTTAATGATAAATTGACTACCACAAATATTTTCAGAGTAATTACTGTCATCTTTATATATCATGACTAATGAATACCTAGTGTCCAAAATGGTTAATAACAGGCAAGGAAAAAATGTCACTTCCTATTTAAAAAGGAAAAACACATAATTTCTTGATTTGTCTATCATCTAAAAATGAAAAGTACTTCTAAAAATGAAAAACAGTAGAAAACCAGAGAGGAAAAAAAATGCTTAAGTCCATTGGTATCATAAAAAATTACAATCCAATCCAAATAACCCAGCATAGCAAAAAATCATATGAATCTCAACATGTTCAGTTCTATAGAACAGCCATCCTTTCATTTGTACTTTGAATCAAAGAAGTACTAGAACTAATAAACAAAGATCTTTATAATGTAACACCAATCACAATATCCAAACCTCACATAGACCTAACATTGACACATTAAAAAAAAAAAAGAAAAAGATACAATCAGCAAAAGCATATATGGAAAATTAAGAGACAAATATTGTGACTATAAACCATTCTACACAGATGGATAAGAAATCCTAGATAGAATAGGTACGGCAACCACAAACAGGCAAATTCACGAACAAACCAGGCTACCAAATAATGTATTCGTCTATACAGCTGAACTACAAGCCATGAAAATGGTACTTAAAATGATAGAAAATTCAAAAGATGGGAAATCTATAACCTTCTCAGACTCCATATCTAGTTTCACAGCAATTAAAGAAAATAACACAAATCATATATTTCAGAAATCCTAGAAAGTTGTGATCATTTAATAAAGCACAAAACAATAATATTGGCCTGGATTCTTTGCCATTTGAGCATCAAGGGAAATCATGAAGCCAACATCTTGGCAAAAGAAGCAACGAAAATAACTAATATCAAACTCTCATATACAGATTATAAAAACAAAATTACACAATGCATCAAGAGAAAATGTCAAGCAATTTGGGACGTGTTCCTAAACAATAAATTATATGAACATTAGCTGACAATAAGAAAGGAGACTATAGAGCCGTTTGCTGATTGCAGACAAGACAGGGTGATCAACAGGATAAGAATTGGACACACACACACACACACACATACACACGCTCAAGGCAGAAACTACATCTCAGTGTACTCAATGCAACCAATTCTTTACAGTCAAACCTATCAAAAAATATGTAGCTACTATTACCAAGCTCAAAATCTTAACATACTCTTCTAAAATGTACCTACTGCCCAAATAATAGGATATCTGAAGAAAATAAAATACTTCCAACTAGAAAATAGAGCATACATGTTGAACCATACAACTTATGTTTTGAAATACTCCTGAACTATGTAACTTGTGATATTTTAAAAACTCACAACCATTTAAAACGCTTTGAAATGTTCCTGAATAAAAGTCCAGTTTCAGCATTAAATGACCCATAGGAGTTTGATGTGCTGGTAAAACAAATAAATGGTCGAAGTCTGTCATCAGTTTCAATCAAGACCATTTTAGTAGAGTTTAGAGTTACCATAGGAGGATACGACAACACTTGTATCATTCAAGTACACTATCATTTAGCATTGATAAGACATTTTCATAAAGAGAAAATTTCATTATAAAACATTTTTAATTGGTATCACTGGATCTATTCAAATATAAAAATGTTTCATACACTTAACTTTTTTAAACAGATATAAATTTCAAAATTAATTTTTTTTTGTAAGTAGAAATTCTTGCCAATATTCTGATTATTCCTCTAAAATAAATCCTGTAATGTTTGTTAAATGTTTTAATTGTTATTGATTGTAGGTCAAGTATTTATTGACTTAACATTTTTATTTGATTAAAATGTTTCTTTGTTTTTCAGATCAGGTCTTTAGGAGTTAGAGCCAATTCTAAAAATGGCAAAGTGGTCAAGACTAGTAATAAATTCCGAAGCAAATCAGTGTCTGATTTCTCTGAGAAGAAAGGGGTTGAAATCTGGGCAGATCAGGTAAAAATGGTTTTGTAATAATATTTAATAGTTATTACAGTGAATAATAATTAAAAGAAATTGATAATTTGTAGCCTGTTTAATTGTATCTGAACTGCATGTCAATCTAGTGACAAATAAAATTAAAATCCATTTCAGTAACCACTTGATAAATATTTGCATAAGATTAAATGCTTTTGTCATCATTAGAATACAGACTTATAGATTACTTTACATATATGTCCAGTAGGTACGAAATATTATCTACTAGAATATTTAATATGCATAAATAGTAACTGAGAGGTTATACTAAAAAAAAAAAAAAAAAAAAAGGAATAATTAGGGTGGTTGATTTTGCATGTCAACCTTTGTGTAGCACCCAGTTAGGATCGAACTTCCTACTTAATAATGATAATGGCCAATCAGAGTAACCTTGTTAAGCATTACAGCATACTGAAATGCCTTTTTAAATGTGTTAGAACATTTTAGTTTTGTACTTCTTATATAAATCATTTGTCTTTTTAAATGTTTGTTTTTATTCATCATGTATACAGACACATGTAAATTTGTAAAGGTGGATCAATAAGTTTGTAGCCTAATACAGTTATATGTTGAATTTTGATCAGAAATCCTCCCTGTATAATGTTTGATCTGTTGGATTATTTGCATTGACAAGGGAGCAGATTATGAAAATATTTGTAAAATGCTTCTTTTCATTAGGCCATGGACTTATTGATGTACTTGGTTGAAAATATATTTACATAATATGAATCAATCTCGTGAGACAAAGACATGTTTCTCCATAATTAATAATTTACTGTTGTCTTTTTTTATGGTTTTTCTTTTCCTTTAAACCAGTTTTCTTATGTGCTGTGTCACTTCAGGATGTGGTTGATCATGGCTCTCCATAGCTTCCTGTCATTTGTAGCTCTAAGCATTGTCTGTCCCTTTACAATCCCTCTCTCTAGCTCTCTGCTTTGCCATTCATTTACACAAGCATGTTAGGCAAGGGTTATTTGATGTTTCACTCTTCCCCTCTTGCTTTCATTATGTCCTGTGAGTGTTAAATTCTCTAAGCCCTCAGAAATTTCAACTGTCTCTTTCTAATTGTGTTCAAACTTTCTCATTGTTCAAATGTTCTGTCCATGGTATTCTCAATATACTTATCTTTTGTTACTTCAAATCTCCTCTTCATTTATGGGAAAATGTTCTCGCATTCAATGCCATGAACTTAGGATCTTTTATATTTGATTAAAAAACACCAAATGATGTTTTCTTGTCAAGTATTAAACATTTTATTTCTTTTAAGAAAGAAGAAATTCATTTATAAAGCCAATTCGATGATGCAACATATCATACTATATGATTGATAAATTTCAATCTTGTAAATTATTTAATCTTCCAGATTGTAGACCATGTGATGGGAGTGAGTGATGTTGTTCCACAAAACATTACAGAAGCCCTTTGTAAGTATTCTCTTCTTTCTGTGCCAATCTCAAAGCTACTATGTTCATGACGATGATAGAATTGGGTCAGATTTATTTCATTACTTGTCTTGAAAGGTGAATTTAGACTAGGCATGGGCAACCTTTTATGATTACTGGGTTGCATGAAATATGGCTCATCATTTTCATTACTAAAAAGATTCAGAATAATTTTTCGTTTAAGGTGCCTCAGCCATTTTCACTACAGAAGATATTACACACAAGAAATGAGGGGTGGGTGGGAATGTTGATTCCCCCACCCCCACCCTTGGAGGAAATATTTTTTTTCTATAATTAAAAAAAAAAAAATGAAGTCTTGGTATAATATTAACATAGATGATAGTGTCATAAACACACACTGCTTCATATGATTAATTTCTAATTTGTTCCCTTGAAAATACAAAAAAAAAAAAAAAAAAGTTTCTTCTCCAGAGAAAAAAATTATGAATGTTTCCTGTTCCTTATGCAAAAGATACTTGTATGTGTGATCTTTCCTAGCGAAAATTGCCAATCATTTAAATGAGGAAAATATTACTTTTGGTAAAAGTTCAAGAGACATTGCTCTTATTCATTGTTTATATATCTGGTTATGTATGAAGGAGATTGTGTGAGTGAACAAGTGAAAATGAATCGGAACAAACCAAATTTTAAATCCTTATTTCTTTATGAAATTTGGTGTGCTATTCAGAAAGCCAAACAGGCTGCACATGGCCCATAATTGATTTTGTTTGTTAAATGTTTAGTTTTAAAAACATTGACAGTTTATATTGAAATCTATTTTTTTTTTTTTTTTTTTTTTTTTTCATGCCTTTTTGTATTTGAATATGACAAAAAAATTGCATGGAGAGAATTGTGAGAGTTAGAAGTGTAGGATTAAACCATCCTGTTGTAATTATGCTTGTTCCTGCCTTTGCTAGTTTACATGAATGTTGCATCCTGCCAATACCTCATAAATAATGGGATATTCTGCATTTTGATTGCATGGAAAGATGAGGGAAAGATATTACTTGGATTCAATGAGAAAAGCAAAGAGAGAGAATGAATGAATTTAAGCTGATAAAAACAGATACTACACTTTGTTCTCAGCCAAAAGGTGGAAAAGTGATAGCAGCCAATGAAAGTGCCATTTTTCAGATGCACCATATCAAATGATTGAAACTAAGTAAGGCAATCACATAAATTTCAATTACCATTAATTAAATAACATCTGCTGAATTATTTTAAAATTATTATTATTAAGAGAAATGTTTGTAAGACTGGGATTTGGCTAGAAAGAAAGAAATGAGGGAAGATAAGTGTTTAATGTCTTCTGTCAAAATATCTCATAAATAATGGACTATTCCATTTTGATCTCTGGAAAGAGGGGAAAAGACATGGATTTGATTTCAGTGAAATGGAAAAGTTATCACTTTCAAATCGTTTCATTTCTACACACTCCCATAACTATCATCATTCATATTTATGAGTGTTATTGCAATATTTTGTTAAGCTTAAATATTTAACGATGCAATAGGGAAATTTCTGTGAATATTTTATTGTCACCATGAGCTTATTCAATCATTAACTGAAAAGATTCATCAGAAAATTTAAATAGGAAAAGTCATAAAATTTTCACAGGTCATTCTAGTTTTTATAATTGGTTAGTTTGGAGGGGGGTAACTTTTGAGCTTTTAGTTTAATATTGGTTGCTTTCTTGGCACTTAGATGCACATTCTATTCAAGAGCTAGATTTTTCTTTTAGCATTTTGATATTATGAATATATAAGAAATACCAGTTTTCTTGTTGGTGCAAATATCTTTGGTTTAAAGTCTATTAACAACCATCTAAAGTTTCAGTAAAACTTTCACTTAGACTCATTATTGTTATGTTTGTAAGACTTACTTATAATCCATCTCTCTTCTGAGTTACTAAGTCGGGCAGTTTTATTGCCTGACGCTTGAATCCAAATGTTTGTTTGTTTGTTTGTTTATTTATTTATTTCACTATTTGCAGCTATGGATGCTTTCAAATCTAGAGATAAATTGGCACGTAGTCCAGTGAAAAGCACCTTCTCTCTAAAGAGGTTCTCTACCTGTCATGGTAACTTAACATTGTTTTTTTATCTTTTATTAGTTTTTTTTTTTTTTTTTTTTTTAAAGAACATTTTAAAAAATGTTGCTGAAGATCATGCTAAAACAACATGATTGTATTATGACATTTGAAATGGTTTCCTTGGTACAGATATTTGGTCCAGTTCTTAAAAGAAAAAATATTTTGCCTGAAAAATTAGACTTGTATTTATTTAAATTGATTTCTTGGTGACAAGTTTCAATTGCAGTGGAATTTTATGAAGTCTTTAACTATTGCAAGACTGTAATCATAAACCAAAGCCCTATTCCATTTTTGTAGCAATTTCTTTTAATAAAGGAATACAATTGTTTTATTGGATCATCACTTAGACATTAATTTGGTGTTTTTGAAATTTTTGCAAAATGTGAAGCTGCATTGTCTAGCATGAATATCTTTTGGCTTAAAGCTTCTTCATTGTAACCTGTATCACTTTAAAGAATAAACAACATTTTAAGAATTCTAAGAATTTACAATAATTCTGTGCATTTAGCTTAAATCATAATTATCAATTTTGAAAGGAGCTATAATTTTGCTGCATATTCTCAAATCATGATTCCACTTTATAATAGTCTCAGTTAGCCATTATAGGTGGAAATCTTGCTGGTGTCTTTGCTTGGTTGCTTATATGAATTTTTGACACAAAGGAAAAATAAGTTACTTTGTAGCTGTCACAAACAAGATATATAATAAATAATAATTATGTTGTAACTTTTTTTTATTTTCAATGAATGAAAAATAACATAATACTGTAAAATGACAAATTCAATACACATTTTAATGCACAAGTCTTTCTTGCTTATGCAAACTGTAACGACAGTCTTTGTGTGGTGAAAATTGCATTCACTTTATTTAAATGAAAAATGTTTAAATCTGCATTCTGAATTGATTGGCCTTAACAAAACAAAAACCGTCTTTTAAATCTGGCTATTCTGAATAAAATCACATTTTGCTCAAAGGTCGATTTTACTCAACTTTCAAAATTTAATCAGTTGATTTTTAAAGCAGTGAAATTTGATGGCCACAGTATTTTATAATCTGAACAAGGTTGGAAGTGAAAGACTGAATTTAGTTCTAAGAAGAGCTACAGATACTTCATTTTTTTCTATAGACTATATTTGTTATTAGTCAGTTAAAGTTAATCCTACCTTGGGTGAAGGAGGAGGGTCCCTAGCAACAAACTTTTTGTTTATATTAACAATATTTTTTTGTATTTATTGCCTACCATGTGTATGAAAGTGGCAATTGCTGTATGATTGGCCTGTAGGTAACAAAAAAAAAAGTTCTCAAAGCTGATATGGACCACAACTGATTTCAATTATTTTTCCTCTTTCTTTATAAGAGAAAATATTCCAATATAGACCAGGGTGGTAGCATTTGTTAGGGTCCCAGCTATGGTCAAATAGTGAACCCCCTCAAAGTTGGGTTAAAACATTATGAAAATATAAAAATAAATTTTTATATTAAAAAAAAATTAGCAGCAATACATTTTTGAAAAAAGATAAATTACCAAAGCTGCCAAGAAAATGAAATTTCAGCATTAAATGAGCCATAAGGAGTTTATATACAGTTAACCACAACTGATGTCGATTATTTTTTGTCTTTCTTTATTATAGAAAATATTCCTGAGATTGAAATAGATGCAGGCACTCCTCCTCCTTCTTCTTCTTCTTCTTGCCAAAAGAGTGTCAATCTGAGTTCTGTTTCCAGCTTGACTGAATTGTACAACAGTCCAGGGATTGTGTCAACTGACACCAAAGGCAACGGCCGCAATGTGTCGTCCATTGTTAATACTGAGCGACGATCCAGTCAAATTGGGAACAATCTCGACATCAGTCTGGATGCATACCTCCAGTTACCTTCAGATCACAAGGGACTCAATCTGGATATATTTGAAGATGTTCCCTGTCCCAAGATGCATTTCAGTGATTTAAATTCTGGAGAAGATGCCTCGGACCGTATGACACTGACAGATGGCGTCAGTCTCTCACTTCCTCCCAGCATTCAAGACCTCTCGAAAGATTGTAGTTCTAAAGATACATCAGAGCAGCAAGACATTGACTGTTCAGATTATTTCACACCTCTGAAATTTGGTCTGCATTTAAAACGGACTTCAAATTTGTCATTTTTGGAAGAGAAACCTGCAAAAAGTAACCAAAGTAAGTTTTTATTTTTTTATTTTTATATATTGTTCAATTTGTTAGTTTGTTCCCTTTTTATTACCTTTTAATTGTTCACTTATTATTGTTGTTGTTATTATGTTAATTCTATTAAATAACTAAAAGAACCATCATTTTGATATTGCAAAATGGATTTACCTATTGGAGATTTTCAAATAAACTTAGTGTAGATAATGTCCTTATAAAATTTTCCTTGGTAACTTTGTTATAAGTGAAGTTTGAATGCACCTATGCAATTTATTTTGTTTTATTATTTTTATTTTTATTTTTTTTTTGATGCCATTATCTTCATTTTCTGTTTTATTCCCAACAACATTGTTTGCATAATGTTAGGGACAGATCTTCATGCAAGAGGTAACAGAGCCTGGGGACTGAATTGGTTTTTGTTCTTTGTGGGGAGACTTTCTGATAGTGACACGCCCGCCAACATTTCTTGGTCGTTTGCTCATTGACGAAGAGGAGGAGGAGGAGGAGGATAGTAATAGTTCTTGCATTGTTAATTTGTCAATGGTTGAGAAATGCTAACATTTTGGATATACTGTGATAAACAAAAAATCTTCAAAGTGAAATTACATAAACAATGAAATAACTAGCATGGCATTCTATATTAAACAGCCAAGTCATAAGGTAGATAGGAAGAGAACTGGAGCCCAGTTTTAAATGTTCCTTGATCCGATGAGAGCAGTGCAGCATTTTAGTGTCACTTTGGCTAGCTACTCCACTGATGTTGTTGCCTTAAGAAATTCAAAGAAATTTTTCCTTAAATTTTTGGAATATCATTTACATTATTTAAATGAAGTAAGTATAAGATTTATTTATTTTAGTCTGAGTTGCAATATTATTTATTATGTAAATTGTAAAAACAAACTTTTTGTGTCTGTAATTCACTATGCAAAAATGGTATTTAGCCTAAATAATTTAGGAATCTTGGTCTTGTTACTTTGAATTTTAAACTTCTTATTTAACATTTTTCCCCTGAAGTATTGAAGGTTCTTCTCAAAAAAAAAAAAAAAAAGAAATAAAAAAAATAAAAAACACAAATGTGCTTAGCTTCTTTTTACATGCTTCTGTTTTTACTGCAAAATTTATTTATGTAAAATTAAAATAAAATGCCATTATTTGTGAATGGTTGCAAAGTTATTTTAATATTTTTCTTTGATATTTTTATTCGTAAGAAATATTCATTGATAAGATTTAATTCTTTTATGAGTAATTTGTGTTTTATTTTAAGCAGTAAATTATTTTAGTTTAGTTTAAATTAAATGCAGACGCAAATGTAATATGTTTGTATTTCAAAAGGAATGAAAAAGACGTGAATGTTTTTACATAAATTTAATATATAATTATAATTAAATTCTAAATATTTAATTCAGTATTTATTTTGATATTGTAAAAATGCTGTGAAGGTGAATGAAATTAATCCTGCTGCTCAGTCATTTTTCCAGAGTCTTCTAGAGTTTTTAAAAAATATGGTAAAAAAAGTTAGCTTAATGACCACTGACTCAACATTTTTCTGTTAACAGTTTATTCGATGTTCTTGAAAAAATAAAAAGTCAACAGTTACACTTCAAAAATGAATTCTTTTTTTACGCCCTGTATATTTGTTTCTAAAAGTTAAAAAAAAATTATGAGTCTTTTTTTTTATTATTATTATTATTTTTTTACCATATTCTCTGTTATTGGCAACTGTAATGATTTACTTGTTACAATTAAAGAAAAAAAAATGACATTAATAAATAATGTTACAATAAAGTTAATGTCTAGTTTTTAACAGATGTATGTCTTTTCAAAGGCATTTTTCTACGCTTGTTTTTAAAGTTTTTATACTTTGAAATTTATTAAAAAATAAATTACCATTATTATTATTTCATAAAGTTACTTTTATATTTTTCTTTAATGTTATTCATAAAGAATAAATGCATTCATAGAATTATTTTTTTAGTAGTTGTATTTTTAAGATAAAATAAACAAATATTAATGTTTAGTTTAAGTTTTAAAATTTTCCATTAAAGTGTAAGATAGAACCAAATGTCATGTGTTTATTACAAAATTAATGAAAAATCCATTTAAAAATGTTTTTATGTAAAATTTTAATGTCTTATAATGAAATTTAATAAATTTAATTTGATATTCTAAAAATGTGGTGAATGAAATAACCATACTGCTGCTCGTTTCTCAAGGTTTTTCTAAAGTTTTTATATTACTCTGTTGAGTTGAGCATGAAACTAATCTTTGACACAAGAAGACTGAGATTAAAGTGTATTGCGCCACCATGAATCATTGTCTCAAAAATAGTCTCAGGCACTGAGCACCCACCCCACCTTTAAAAATCGAGGAGGAGGTGTTGCCTGGAGGAGCAGAACTCTGAGTGAACCAGGCAATAGCTGATCTTATGCTGACAAGTGCCAGAAATTTAGACACTTAATCAACTCAATAATTAATTAAAAGATTATGTAATATTTTGCACCCCCCCCCCACACACACACACAAAAAAAAAAGAAAAAATTAAAAAGTGGATTTCCAGGTTTAAGGCAACCCTCTAAAATTTCTGTTTTTCACTTATTGGTATTGCAGGGGAAGTAAAATTTGGGAATTAAGAGTATAATTAATTTGGCTTGAAAAGTTACCCCTAAATTGAAGCAGTAAAAGAAATAATTGTGCTTAAGAAGCTTATTGAGAAGCTTATCATTTCAGATGTTATCTTGTTTCCAGCAATTCCCTGGAAGTGTTGTGTCGTTGCTTGCAAAACAAATTACAGAAGCCAGCATGACAAAGCTGTGTGTGTGTGTGAATAGAATGAAATATCAGTTTATCATTTTCTAAAAGACAAAGATGAGAGAGAATGACAGCAAATGCCAATCTGAAGGTTACGAACAATACAATTATTTGTCAACTACATTTTGTTTTGTTGAGCTTTTGAAGCTCTGGTCTTGAATACTCTGAGCTTTGGAGCTCAAATAGCTCATCTGCTGGATGGTATTCAGAATTCTATTTTAAAATCTGAACAAAGAATTGGATAATTATAATCTATTTTAGTATCTTATTTCATTGAATGACCTTTATCTTTGTGTGAATGATCTGAATCCCATGACCCTTTTGTGATTTTTATATACATATATATATATTTATGAATAAAAATGACAATAGGAAAACTGGTAATTGCTGACGCGTTTCGTCCAATGTGGACTTTATCAAAGCAAAAATGAAATTAAATGAACAAAGTAATTAATAAAAACAAAAACAGAATGTACCTAGCAACTGGAATGTAGAGAAACGCTATTTTCATATTTTTAACTGAAAAATAACGTCGGTAATTGTCACGTGTGGAGAATATTGTCATTATATCTGTGTTGATGTATTCAACCATTTTCCTTTGATTTTATGAATCTGTTGTGTATATTTGTTTGTAAGAGCATTAATTTTGTTAAGAAAGGTGAAATAGGGAAAAAACCTGGGCGTAGATTAATATTTGGATAGTTTACTATGGCGGCACTCTCCAGAATTTTCCTTCTGAGTGAGTTATTTTCTTTTTTTATGAGTGTAGCATTTTTAAAATCAAAATTATGGTTGAATTTATTTCTATGTATGACTAGTGCATTAGCCAAGTTGTTTATATATATATATATATATATATATATATATATATATATATATAGATATAATTATTTATTTAAAAATATGATTCCAACACGCTACATAAGAGGTGTCATGTTTCAAAACTAGAGCTGAAAACTTCAATATAATTATTTGAATTAAAGTAAGCTCTGTTCCATCTTCATGCAAAATTTTTTTTGGAATAGCTTATTTCTGAAATTTACATGTTTTAATAGCATATTCATAATTGGAATCAAAATTTCCATGGGAAATCAAACCACCCTCCATCCATAATTAAACATATACCCTCATCAATAGAAAATAGAATTAGCATTAACTCTGCTAACAAAGAAATATTCCAACAACACAATAGCTTCTATAATGCTGCCCTAAAAAATAGTGGTTACAAAAATGCAAACATTAACTATAGAAACAATTGCACTGGCCAGAAGAAAAAAAAACAGGAAAAGAAAAATCATTTGGTATACCCCTCCGTTCAACCAAATGGTTAGTATTAAACTAGGACAGAAATTCTTAGCTTTAATTGATAAACACTTCCCCACCAATAGTAGGCTTAGTAATATATTTAATAAGAACACCTTAAAATCGAGTTACAGCTGCACTGAAAATCTAGAAAGTATAATAAAAAAACACAATAATAAAATCCTGAACAAACCTCCATGCCTGAATAGTATTAATAAAAACCCTACACTTAAATCAGACAATAACAGTGAAAAATTGTGTGATTGTAGAAACCCATAAGACTGCCCATTAGAAAATAAATGCTGCATCAAATCTGTGGTATACCAATGTACTATCTCATCCACTGAGAGTCCTAATACTAATATCATATACATTGGGTCCACGAAGAATGAATTTAAAGCCAGATGGAGGCAGCATAAGTGCTCTTTCAACAATATAAATAAAAGAAATCAGACTTCTATCTAAATATTTTTGGCATCTGAAGGAAATAAATAGGACACCTAATGGAAAATTATAAACAGGATTAGAACTTGTAAAACTTGGGATGACCCATGCCCTTTGTGCCTCCATGAGAAACTGCACATTATTAAGTTTCTAAATAATAAAAATCTATTAAACAATAGACACGGGTTAACGGTTTTTTGCCGACATCATCAAATTTATGCATTGAATAATTAGCTTAAAAACAAACATACAATAAAATAACTTTTCTAATCCATAGCCCAAATAAATAGTTTAAATACCCTACAAAAAAAGATAAACCTTTATGAAGTTGTTAAAAAAACAAATGTTACGGCAGTTTTTATATACACAAAACCCTTTCATAAAGAAATAAAATAAAAAAATAAATAAATCTCTATAGACACGTAAACCAGACTAGGCGAAAACCTCTATGAAAGTAACTCTATACTGATACAAATTATTAACACCCAACACCCCTACCTATTTAAACAATTCGCCCTGGCTGTTACCATGGAAATTTTGATTCCAATTTGAATATGCCATTAAAACATGTAAATTTCAGAAATAAGCTATTCCAAAAAAAATTTTGCTTGAAGATGGAACAGAGCTTACTTTAATTCAATTTAATTCAAATAATTATATTGAAGTTTTCGGCTCTTGTTTTGAAACATGAGACCTCTTATGTAGCGTGTTGGAATCATATTTTTAAATAATTATATTTATGCTCTACTTTTGTATCGAGCACTATTTTTAAAAAATAACAAAAATACTGAAGAACTTTGGATTATTTACCTAACCAGTTCTTTCCTATTTTCTATATATTTTCACACACACACACATACATATATATATATATATATATATATATATATTATAATTATTTTTTGAAAAAAATATTCCTTCCCTACATAAGAGTTCTCATGTTTCAAAAACGAGAGCCGAAATCCTCAATATAATTATTAAAATTAAATTGAACTAAAATAACAAGCCCTGTTTCATCCTCGAGCAAAAATTTAGGAATAACCAGTCTTGAAATTTACGCACCGTTATAAGCATGTTCTTTCGTTACTATAGAAACGGCTAGGGTGACCATTTTTGATAAGGGGCCTAAAAGTTAATTTTTATCCACATATCAGTCACCTTCAGGAAAGGGTCAAACTGAGGTAGGGTGGGGTGTCTATTTCAAAGCAAATGATGGCATTCATGTACGCACATCGTCTGGTCAGTCACAGAGAAAGATAGGTTTTGGCACCATGGTATGTTGTTAAGTGTCTGGATAATTTTTGTTTTAATTTATTTTATTTATTTTCAACGGGCTATTTCATATATAAACGCGTCTCACTGAACTGCAATTTGTTTTTTTGACAACTTCATAAAGGGTTTTTTTATTTAATGATTGAGTTAAGCTTTTATCTATGAAATTTTTTTTATTTTATTTTTTTTTTTTTTTAAAAGCTAATTATTTAATGTGAAATTTTGTTGATGTCGGCAAAAAACCGTTAACTCATGTCTATGGTTTAATAAATTTTAATTATTTAGAAACTTAATTATGTGTAGTTTTTCATGTAGGCATAAAGGGCATGGGTCATCCCAGGTTTTACAAGTTCTTGTTCTATTTATTATTTTCCATTTTACTTTTGGTGTTTTATTCATTTCTTTTAAATGCCAAAAATATTTGGATAGAGATGTCTGATTTCTATTTCTAATATTATTGAAGGAGCTTTTGTGCTGCCTCAATCTAATTTTAAATTCATTCTTTGTCGACCCAATGTATATCCTATCAGTGTTAGGACTCTCAATGGATGAGATAGTGCATTGGTATACCATGGATTTTATGAGGCATTTATTTTCCAACGGGCAGTCTTCAGGGTTTCTATAATCACATAATTTTTCATTATTTTTGTCTGATTTTAGTTTAGGATTTTTATTAATACTGTTTTGGCACGTGTGTGTTTCCAGGATTTTATTATTGCTTTTTTTATGATTAATTTCAAAATAATAGACTGTTCTCAAAAATATCTGCTGGATTGCATGTATTTTAAAATCTCTTGTCAAACTGTAGCTATTCAATTCACTGTTAGTCAAAGCTGTTTCTTGTTGAGAGAAAAATGTTTTTATTCTTTTATCATTTCATGTCTGGTATGGAGAGATTTGTATGATTTTCTTCTGAATGATTCATTGAATATACATTAATTTCTTGACCAATTTATCTTACTATCACATGGTTGTAAAATCTCTTCTTTCATGGAATAAGTTTCAGCAAACCAATAGAGAAGGTGGAATGAGAAGTTCTTGTGCTTGTAGCATATTGCCCAAGCCTATCTCTTTCATTACGTTATTTGCTTCATGCAACAATTTTTGTTCAGGCTTGCTATGAAGTTAAAAATTATCTTAAAACTGGAATGATGGATTTAATTTGAATACACAATTTACTTGAATAGTTTCAAATAAAATGGTGAAAACACTGTAATGATTAAGAATATTACAAATAAAATAGTTATCAAAATATTGTAATTTTTGTATCAATTTAATATTGATTTACAAGAATTGAACAAAGTTCAACTTTAGCTATAATTAAGTGGCTTTGATTTTTGAGATTGTTTTTTTTTTTTTTTTTTTTTCCTAAGATTTAAAAATCTTAGAAGAGGCAACGAAAAAATAAGTCGATATGAGAAACCTGAAGAAATTCTAAATGCCTTTGTATTGAACAATTTCATGTCTTTCTTGGTTAGGTTTTGTTCTTTTAGCAATCGGTGACAAATTTCCAAAACCTTGTGGATCTTAAAAGGAAAAAGATCCTTCTGAAATTAATGTCTAATATTTTATACAGTTAGTCTATAAAAGACAATATATTTAATGTCTATTTGCAGGTAGCTTGCTTGATACTGTCCTGACTACTTCCATGGCCGCTTCACTTAAAGAACCTGAAGAAATGATATTTGAAGGTGAGTTTTACTTGGTTTTATTTTGGAATCTTTTTTTTATATTATTGTATTGGACTTGTCAAATGAATATTGGGTTTATTGTGTTTGTTTTGTTTTTTTTTCCCTTTGTTCATTTGAATAAAATTTATTTGTAGGCAAAGCAATAGATCTTAACCAATATTTTAATTATGTTGTAAGTCTTCAGAATTAACTTTTCATCTTGTTTCAATATGATCTCTCAAGTTTATCACAAATTTATCAATATTTTAAATTGTCTGGGACTATGGCTATCGATTCCCACACTTTTTATCGATAATGATAGTTTGAATTAAGCCTATCAATATGTTAACTATACTTAAAAGTATTTGGGCTTCTCTCTGACTTGACACCTATTTGGACATTGTACAGAATGTTTTCTACTCTATTGCTGAATTATACATCTATTTTATATAAAGCCTACATTTTAGGTTAAAAGGAAAATCTGCACCCCTTTTCTTTTCACTATTTTGGCTAATTCATTGATTTGGATCGGTAGGAGGAGTTTTTTGATTGGATGAATGTGAAATCATGTCTTGAATATTCTTCATATTGCATTTAAGGAAAACCAAATACAATCTTTTCAGTTTGTTTTAATTTTCATTTAAGAGGACAAATGTTCTTTTCTGTTTTTATTTTTTGCCTGCTGTTGATTAAATGCATTGTGTGATATTTTAATCACTTGCAGCAATAAATAGTAATCAATAAATTTATATATAAAATGAATACTAATTTTGCTCACAGTTGTTATGGGGGTAAAAAGAGTCATTGTAAAAGTCTATTACCAAACAAAGGATGAAATTTTTGAATGTTGACTCCATTTCATTAAGTTAAATTATTGATTATTGAATGTATTCCTTTGTGCTAAATGCAATTTTTGTGATTTCTGTAGTGGAAGAAAAAATTATTATTTAAAATGATAACTTAGATTTTAAGTTGAAGAGAGATTTTCTAAATCTAAGAAAGTAATTAACAATGTAAGAGACTTGGTGTTAGGGTGAAGCATTTAAAGCCACAGATACTTTATTCCAATTTTGAAATTGGACTTTAATGATTTCTTCTATTATAATGAATATTTTATCAATTTTGAATAATATATTTATTTTTGTTGATCGGGCTCAATATTTGAGAAATCTTATTAAAGAAAAATATGTGCTCACCTGCAGGATTTGAACCTGCATCCCACTGGGCAGAAGGGGAACCACTGTTAGATCTGACGGGCTTTAAAGCAACTTGGTTCCATCTTCTCAGGGGAAACGCAGGTTTGACTCCTGCTGGAGAGCACTTTTTTTTTTTTTTTTTTTTTTTTTTTTATAAGATTTCTTGAATATTCAACCTGGTTGATGAAAATAAATAAATATATTGTTTAATAAATAGATGGAGGGTCTACTCAAATATGAGTATTTACTAAAAAATAATGTTTAAAGTGACACAATCTGTCAGACTAATAAATAAAAATCGATTACTTTAGAAAATGAATATTTGTGAAGATACAATTAAAATTATTTATAAAATGTCTGACTTTGTTTTGGACATTTCACAAAATTAATTTCTAATTATCTTGCATGTTTCAGTGAAGATACAATTTTGACTATTTAAAAAAAGAAAAAAAGTTTCTCTGCAGGTATTTTTATTTTTTAACTTTTGATAAAAGTTCTATATATATATTAGGTTGGTGCAAAAATAATTTCGTTTTCTAACATATGTTACTATGTGAGAAAACGAAATTATTTTTGCACCAACCTAATATATTGTCCACATGTACCTAAAGTGATAACAAAAGAACAGACTTGTTTACAAGTAAGACTAATTTCTTTATTATTTACATTTAAACTATTTTGTTTGATTTAATTAATTTGTTTTTTTTATTTTTCAGATGAAGACCCAGTTTTTCTTGTTCCCTGAAATGATATTGAAGTCTAAATAGGAATAGTATTGAAAATTCCTTGTGAACTCTGACCTTAAATAAGTCTGTTTTAACCAACCAAAATGTCTACACACCTGTATATTATTATTGATCAACATACTTTTAGCATCTTATCATTATCACCTTTATCTTGTCCAGTTGTTGAATTACGTATTTTTAAAGTTTCACATTTTCAACTCTATTTGAGTTTGATATTTTCTGTAAATAATTAATCTTTTTGAAGAGATCACATTTTTAATTTTTCTTTTTTTTTTCCCCCCTAAAAGAAAAAGGAGATAATAAAATAAATACCCCCATTTTTGATCAATGGCCAGAATTCGTCCAAATTGGAACCTTATTATATTTTTGCATATAAATTTTGAGAAAATTGCCTAACTCTTAATTCACACCTGTAATAAGATTGATGAATATTTACTTTCAAAAGCCATTCCCTTCCCTTGTAATTTCTATCTGTAATAAATAATCTATAATTTAGCATCCCTTTCGATTCTTTTTGTAATTTCTATTTTTTCAAATGTTTGTAATAACAATTACTTCTTGAATTTTCAAAGATAACTTAAAGTTGTTGATTAGACAATGTTTATTTTTAACAAAATAATCGCCCACTGAGAAAATGGAAATAATCATTTCATATTTTTTCTATGTTAACTTTTTCTGTGGCAACACATTTTCGAATATTCTTTTTTAATTGCATTTTGTTGTATGAAAACATTTTCTTGAAAAATATTAAAAAAAAAACATGAATCCATTCAACTTTAATAAGCTTTTCTGCTTAAGTTTTCGGCAATCTTCTTTTTCACTTGAATTTCCTTAATTATGTGATATCAGTGGGACAAAACAAAGCCCAGGGCTTTTTTTTTTTTTTTTTTTGAAAAACAAAACAAAAAAAAATAAATAAATGAAATTATCCGTAGGACATAAAATAATTTTTTTTTTATGTAAATCATTACGCTTTAGGTGTGATAATGAGCAGAAATCTTGAATTTAATGTGCTGTGTGTGATATATATATATATATATATATATATATATATATATATATATATATATAATGCATGTACACATGCACTTCCTTTTAACAAGTCATTCATTGAAACAAGATCATATTAAAACCAAATGTGCTTATTTGTTCCCAGAAATAAAACGATGAAGCAGGATTTCAATTATTTGTAGACAGTTTTTCAATCCAGTGTAATTTTCTATTTTATTATAAACCATAAGAGAGAATAAAAAGGACTTAAAGATTTGAATATGCCTAACTAAAAATATTCATAATTTAAAAATTTACATCAAAAGGAAGTTTTGTAATTTTACCTAACTTTTTAGATTGTAAAGTGAATCCAAGCTGTTAACCTAATTCCAAAAGCTTGCTTCCTTTAACAAGAATTTCTGCAAGTAAATAATTGTGTTGCTTATATTATGTATTTTATTTTTGACAAAAACTCTGTCTTGCTATGGAATAAAGACGAATTGGTATCGATGATCATTTATTGATCCAATATCAGATTTGATCTTTAGGTTCTATAGACTAAATCCTGCTTAGTAAATAAAAAAAAAAAAAAAAAATAAATGAATGTTTTAGTTGTCTTCAAACTTTTAAACATGAGGGGCACATTTTATAGTTGATTATTCTTGTGGGGGAGGAGAATTAAAAAAAAAAAAAAAAAAAAATATAAACGAATGAATATTTCCTTGTAATCAGCATATGATATAATTTAAGGCAAGAGAATGTGACTAATTTTGTGGTCCTTAAGATGCATGGACAACTTTTTGTGATCTAATGCTAGGGGAAAATATTCAAGGGAGATAATTCATATTTGACTACCCAAATATTTTACAATGTAAAAAAAATTTTCTTGATTTATGAAATATTTTCTAAGAGATAATTGGCTAAGTTACTTTGAAATTTAAAATAAAGACTTTCAAATGAAGTGCAATTTTTTTCATGCTATCAAAAAAGTTTTTAAACCAAAACATACATAGATTCTTTGTTTATAAATGCTTAATTTGTTTCTAGCATTTTAGTACTGTATTTTTTTTCTGTTAATTACATTGAAATCATTTATATAAAACTCTTTGATCCAAGGATGTATAGAAGGTGACATAAAAACAGTCTTATTTGATGCTCTATAGTGTGAATATTATCCTTTCCACATTAAAGGATGGCGGCAACAATTATTTATTTATTTTTTTTTTTTTTATTGATAGGAAACAAATTATCAAAAACCACAGATGCCCTTTTCTCTAAACATAAAAAGGCAGAGAAAATGGTTGGCATTAAAGAAACTTATATCAATTTAGAATTATTTTTCTTGTGCTATATTGTCTGCAATTATGTTAAAAGAATTTTGAAAATGAATTTAATTTTTTGGGAAACTTATTACAACTTTTTAGAGAAGAATTTCTTTTATGTTTTTAGATATTGACAGTTTTAAAAGATGTATCCTTGAAAAAGATTTTTTTTTTTTTTTTTTTTTTTTTTTTTTTCAATAGTAATTTAAATTTTAAATTATTAATTTATAATTTTAATCCGTTAAATGCAAATTAATTTGTTTTTAAATTTTTCATATAACTAAAATGTTTGAGATTTAGCTTAAATCTTTTTTGGGTTTTTCTTTTAGACTGAAATTTTCTGTGGAACATTTGCATCTTCATCAAAAAGTAAATTTTGTCAACCAGGATAACAATGGAAAAAAAATGTCCAGTCATTATTGAATTCTGGCTTGAGATTTAAAAAAAAAAAAAAAAAAAAAAAAAAAAGTAAAAGCTCCAGTTTTATTGTTTAGTCAAAGTGAAGAAGAAAAATAAGCAAGTAGGATTAATTATTTGTTTGTTTTCCTTCTTCACTATTTTTTTTTCTCACTCATTCACATACACACTTTAGTATGTCTTGTTCTGGTGAATGCTACCAAACATACACTTATCTTAAACACTGGTTTGTTTCATTTCATTAAACATTTGTATAAATAAGAAGAAATATTACATTAATAATTTAGATTAAAACTTATCTTTGTTTAAAGTATGAATTATTGATAAACCTATTAAATGTTTATGATTTGCTTAAGTATTTCTTCTGTCTTGGGGCTTGTTACATGGGGTTGGGGTGGGGCTGACAAATGAAATGTTTTGTCAAAAACAAACGAATGAGGGTTGTTTGCTAAAGCTGAAAATCCAAAGCTGAAATTTGCATGTAACTTAGAAGACCATGCTTTTTAATGTATATAAAATAAATCAAAACAAAAGCTGTAATACATCATACATTTCTGTACAATATAAAATAGATGACATTATAATAAAGAATGTGATATTTACTTACCTTTCTGACACTGTATTTCAATGGGATTGGACACCCAATGTTTTAGCAATAAAAATTATTTTAGACATACAAACTTTTTGACCATTGTGCCTGCCAGCCTTCATCAAGAACTAATTGATCTGGGTAACCTACAGGGCATTCTAAACTGAACTCTTTATCTAATCTACATGTGTAGACTTTTCTCATTCCACTACCCATGTCTCGGGTTATTGAGTCTAGTTTTTATTTTTAATACTGCTCAATTATTTCTGAGTCCAAGTACACACTGCCTGGACCAGGGATTGAACTCGGATACTATGGTACTAAATTCATCAACCAAAGATTTAATCCACTAGGCTATTGTCAGTGGAAACTGGGTGAGCAATAACTGAGTAGTATTAAAAAATAAGAACTAGGTGAGATATCCCTAGATATGGGCAGTGGTACGAGAACAGTCTCACTGCATAGATTAAAATAAAGGGTTCAGTTCAGGATTCCCTGTATGTTACTGTGTTGAAAATGAATGATGTTTAATGTACTGACAGTTGCCATCTCACCCACAGTTGCCAAATGCAATCCTCTACCCAAGTGCATACTAGTTTTCTACTCTGAGGGCATACAAGCCAACTCGGAGACTCTTTTTTTTTTTTTTTTTTTTTTTTTTTTTTGTTGTCTGCCAAATCAAAAACTTGTTTCATTTTGGGTGGGGTTATTGGATGCCACATGCATACCAAACACTTCTCTGCTATTTCTGACACCCTGTTGCATGCCAAACACTCTTCTTCCTTACTACACTCCTGGTCGCTGCATCAAGTTGGGTGTGGTCGTTTTTGTCTGGTGGTGCTTTCTTGTCATCAATCTCAATTTGTCTGGAGAGTCATTGAATGGGTTGAGGTATATCTTTAGTTTTTACTGATGCTTGGACATATAATCATCCGCTCTGCTTGTGGCAGAAAGCTGATCTCATGTTGGTCAAAGATCTTTAACATGACATGGCATGCACTCGACAAGTACAGACTGTGGACTGACAATCTTGTTCACTGTTCCTGTCGTAAATTTGGAAGTACAGTGGCTCTGGGCTGGTTTCACCCATGCAGCATCTATTATATTTAATACATATGTTTTGTTATTGGTTTTGGTGATGATAGTGTGTCAATATCTTCCAATCTAACCTCATGGGTGTAGACTGCATTGGCTGATACAGTAGGGTTTGAGGTGCTATCTTTCAGTGTTGCTTTGTAACAATACATGGCTTCCTGCATCGCACACTGCTTTCTTGTGTTAATCTCTCCACAATCCCATTTCCTGATGGAACATGAACACACTGAAAGAGGGTTTTTGCAAATCATTCCAAAGTTCACCAAGTGCTTTTTCATTCACTCTGCAGAAACCATATTGTTGTTAACATAAATGTGATTGATGTATGAGGAAGTAGCCCTTTTATTAGTGTGCGTAAATTAATGCATCAGAGGAGAAAAATCTCATCTGAACAATTGACATGAAACTGTAGAAGAGACGTAGGGAGGGAGGGGGAACCACTTCATCTTGGAGAGAAAGTGACTAAAGTTGAGATGCCAGGTTAAGATCGATTACATTGCAGATGTGTTTTTGAATTTGATCAAGAATCTTGAGATATAAAGCAGGTACACCAGATCAGATATGGCAGCAGTATTCAATGCATAGACAAATGGTAGATTAATAAATGTGCAAAATGGATTCTGACAAGAAAAATCATCTGGCCTGACACGGTGAATCAACTTTCCTGACAGTAGACACCCCCCCCAACCCAAGCCATTGATTCAATCTAATCACTCCACTCCATGTCAGTGGAAGACATTAGCCCAATAAGGTGCAATGATTTACTCTGATGGTAGGCAAAAAAAGTGATTAAAGTCTATAGTGATTAAATGAAAGCAGTTTTTGTAGGCATTAAAATTTACAAGCCATTGCTTGCCCCAGTTAACCACTAATTGGAGGTTCTTTTTGAGAACAGTTGCCTGTTTTACTTTGTTGGGCCTGTCGAACTTGTTACTAAAACAGGAATATATAGTTGTCATTAGTGTTAATACCTAGTTGGGAACTGATGACACGAAAAAGGCCGCTGACGAAGATAAACAATGTAGGTGTAAGGAGAGAGCCCGTCCGTTCAATATGAACTTCATTACATGGTTTGTTAGGAACGATTGGATTAAGCCATCTACTTGTCTAGAGATATGGTAGCCCTTTGAGCTTTTGGAGAGGGCCAGCATGCTACACTCTACTGAACACCTTTGAGATATCTGAAGCCACTGCCCAAGTTTGGCATCAAGCTACAATAATGCATAAACTGTGAGAATTGAAATTTTGTACATTGTTTTATTAAATTTATTTACAATTGTTTGTGTAACGAGGTAATAATATCAAAATACTGTAGTCTAAAGTGAGTTCTCTCCCTTGAATCATTCATACAGCGAAAGGTCATATTTTCTTTACGACAGTTTTGTAATAGTTTTTTTTTTTTTTTTTTTTTTTTTTTTTTTTCAAGTAAGCATGTGACTTAATTGTCCATTGTGAAGATGGAGAGGAATGGAAACTCAGAATGTTAATTTTTTTTTAAGTAGCAGATTTATTCTTCTTTTATGTCTTTAAAGAAATCTAATGCGTTATTTAAAAAATATCTTCCCAGCGAGGAAAGGTAAAAAAAAAAAAACGTCATCATTGCTCAAGGGATTTAAACGAAAACATATTTCAACTCAAATTTCTCATCTTACCTCTATCCTATTAGGTTGGTTCAAAAATAATGACGTAATAATGTCGTTTTTTGACGTTAATATGACATTATTACGTCATTATTTTTGCACCCACCTAAACAGTCATTAAATGTAGTGTATGAAAGATCTGTGCAACTGTAACAATTATCATGGCGCAGGGTGAGTAGTTTCATAATGGAAAAAAATTAGAATCTCACCCTAAAAACACCTTTACCAAAAAAATGAAACAAATAAAAGAACGAAGACTGGAAGTTGGATTCAAATTTAGGATGTTGAATAAAAGTATTTTTCTGTGAAGTACACTTTGGTACGAGATTTTATGACCAGGAGGTTGCATTATACACAGGTAATTTCAGTGAAGTGGTTAAAAATCATGCATTTACACATAGGTAAATTTTTTTCGCACATGTAACTTAAATTTATAAATATCTTAAATCGCTTCTCAGCCTTCGGTTCGGTGATCAAATGTGGGATATTTGTTCTATTTAATCAATGGAGAAGAAATCTCGTCCGAGGAATTTCAACCCTGCGTCAGCATCTTCCTCAGTGAACGAAATAGTCGGTGGGATACCAAAGCCAGCGAACAGTGGTTGTCGGAACCGGGCGATTCTTGGATTGGCTGATGTGCACCATGCATGAAAACGACTTTCTGTCACATCCTACATTCGTGGGGAAGGTGGGTAAATAATCTTAAATGGCTTACTTAGTGGTATTTTACAGTAATATATTATAGATTACTGTAAAATCCTTCTGTATGGGGAACTAGACACCCACACGACGACGGCCTCATCTTCGTTTCAAGGACATCCGCAAAATGGACATGAGGGCGATGGACATGGACATTAAGATTGGTAAGACGTCGCCAACGACCGTTCCCACTGGAGACGCGATTTGCAACGAGAGCTGGAGCAAGTGAAGAGAAGAAACAGAGGTTTGCGCCAGGAAGAAGCGTGCTCGACAGGAAGAAAACAACGCTCTGTGTGGACCTGTACAGACATAACAGATGCAGCGCCGGGGCATCAACAGCTGAAGCATGACTGACGCAATTAACTTTGCAATTAACTCCGCCAGAAATTTGAAAACGACATGCTCTACTGCTTGGCATTGGTGCTGGGAGTGTTTTGGTGTCAATTTGAGAACAGTACAAAGGGTTCGGAAAGAGTTGGATGAGTCTAATGGTGATTACGAATGTGTTTGGAGTGATCATTAGTGACAGTGACGTTATGCCTTCATTCATCTTCCCACAGGGCCTCAGACTCAACACAGAAGCCGACATCAAGTGCCTTGAGGATGTAGAGATGAAAACAGGACAAAAATAAACTAGGGAGATTGGGAATATCGACATGGGTCATAATAAAAGAGAGCCGGGAACAACACTTATTCACATTAACTTGGAACACAAAATAGTATCTAATTTAACCAGGGAGGGTCCACAGGAAACCGCCCCGTTGCATCAAGGGGATTTAAAAGAAAAAATCAAGACTAGCCCCGTCTTCACGAATCAGGCTCGCCTCAGTCACCCACTTGTCGCTGAAATCTGTCGAAATCAAACGCTTTCGATTCGATCTGATTTTTACCCTAAGCTGATGCTTAAATAAAACAACCAGATCTTGATGCGAATAACGTTCACCCCGCAAGATTCTCTCCTTTCTCGACGTGCACACCACCATTCTTGGCACGGCTAGCAACGTCAAAAACACCATCCGTTTTACCTCGGAAAACGGGGGCGACACATTATCACACGCGTACGCAAGATCGATAGGCACGAGCCGATCGGGAGCGATACGAGCCGTCAACTCGCTGACATTATCCCAGAAAGGGTGCACCTGAGGACAATGGTAGATGGTGTGCCGAAGCCGTTTCCTCTAAGCCAAGGTCACACTAATGACAGTCTGGCAAATCTGCCTCACCCCATCTGAAGAATACGTCATTGAGAGGTAGAACTTTCCGAGTCTAATCGCCAGCTAAGCGAAAACTGAAATAATCTGCCGCTGGCGCCCATGATTAAAAAGAGTGCAACTCTGATGTCGACAAGCCGAGCCGGTCACACAAAGGATCCTTCGCGACCCCTTCCACTAATTCGCGATACGATAGTCTCCAAGGCTGAGAAAGGTCACTTGACCGAGGAATGACCTTCAAGGCCGACCGACACTCGCTGAGGAAACTTGATAACCTTCCACATCCGCGACGGCGCTTACCCTAAGAAATGGGAAGAGTGATGGTAAGGCTAGGGAAGGCGTCCCTAACACTCCGCACTGAAACTGAGTCCTCCGTCAAAATGCGGCGTAAAAAAGCCAACCTTCAGGAATGGCGATGACTCGCCAGATGTGGCAATCCTAACCCCCCGTGACACGGACGCTGGTAGTGAACCTCTTTATGAACCCAATGCTTGCGAACACGACACAAACGTTCTATTGCCTCCATACGGGTCCCGCAAAGAAGAAGTACAACCAAGCGGTAAAGGATGAGGGGCAAGACGTAAGTGGCACACGTCTCAGCCCTACCCTTTAAGGATATAGAGCTCGAGCTCTATCAGGGAAAACGGCGATTCCGCGTAGGGCCGGACTGTACGCTCTATCCCTCAGCCGGCGAAGGAGGCGCTCCAATGTCAAAGCAGAAAGTAATGGCGGTAGCAGACAACCCTGTCGGACGGACCGTGACAGCGCAAAAGCGTTCGACCGCTTCCCGTTCACCTGTACCACAGCACTGGGGGAGCGATATATTAGGTTGGTGCAAAAATAATGTCGTTTTCTCACGTATGTTACTAGGTGAGAAAACGACATTATTTTTGCACCAACCTAATAGAAGGCTGATCCACTTGCGGAACTCAGGTTAGAATGTGGCGGCCCGCATGGCATCAACCAGGTACTGATGGTCGACCCTCTCAAATGCCTTGGACATCCAAATTAATCAGCGCAGCTCTATCGTTGTCTTTTACACCCTCTATGATCATGCGGATGCAGGTTGCTTTGAATTGTTCGTCCCCTCACAGCACAAGTCTGCTAGGGTCCCAACAAGCTCGCAACAACTGACTGCAACCTTTCCGTCAGGATCTTGGCCAATTTTTTTAAACTCTTGTGTTTAGCAGAGTAATAATGGCAGTAGTCCATGAATTGTAGTTAGTTTTCGGCTTCATAAATTATTGTGACGTCATACTGCAGTGTTTATTACTTTTTTTCTTAATGACGTTGTAATTTCCCTTGTAAGAAGTTTAGAATTTTATTAGCTTTCGAGTAATTCAGTCACAATTTAGATCCTATTTTAAAGCAGTACAAGAATAATGAAACCTTCGTCAGGAGTTTAGCCCTAAAGTTTAAGGATCAAGTCTCCAACCATAGATTATATAAAAAAGGTTCTTCACTTTTAGAACGTTCATTGACCATTATGGCTCTTGAAAAAATCAGTAAGATGGCCATATCATCGGAAATGAATGAAATGCTATTAGAATATTCTTTGATGTTGTTTGAGATCAAACAGTTGCTGAGAGAACTTCGAGGCTTTGTTATTTGTCTCAGTGTAGCGTGTTGTGATCCTAAGCCGGCCACTGAACTTTGCAAACTTCAGAAATATATTTTGGAAGCCGACGAACCAGTTAATAAGAAAATGCGTTATATAAATGACAAGATTCGACTTTTACAACGGCCATTCACTGATGAAGCTTTCCACTATTTGGATTTTGCAAAAAATCTTTGGAAGGAAATACAAGAAAAAGTTCAGTGTAACAATTTGATCAAAGACATTAGCGGACTTTAATTCTGTTAAAAATAAATGTTATTCCTCAATCTATAATCACTAATGCTTACTGCAATGGATGATCATTATTAGCTTTGAATCCATGAAATTGTTTTCTTTTTAATCCAGTCTAAACTGATTAAAACGTTTCAGTAAGTTTTTTTTTGAAAGCCATTTAATAATAGCTAAAAAGTCGATATATTTTCATACGTAGTTGTTTTACAACGGCTTTCCCTACCCCAAGGAGCGCCTAAATACGAGGTACTAAAAAGAGGAAATTAAAAGAAGGGTACCAAAAGACTTTTATCATTTTTTATTACATGCAACAATGTAAAAGAACAATACAACATGACATAAAGATAAACGTGGTATTTACGATAGACGAGCTTTACATTCGGTAAGTTTATTACCCTTGAGCTAAGGCGAGGTGAGGCCGTCAACTACCGGTATCTATCTTCCATGCTGTGAGTCGAGACGCCGGTCGCAAAGCGTATACAACCTCTTTCCAGGACCGGACTGACTCTAACTGTGTCAAGGTACCCATTTCATGTATGGACTTTCTTTCCAGATTCTTCCGGAGAGATTGGCAGGGGAAGAGAAGGTGTTTTTTTTTCCTGTTGGAGTAGACGCCGCGGTTGTAGTATCTGTTCCGTGCCATTCCTCCCTTGCGTTCTCCCCCACAGTTCCGTGACATGTGTTACGTAGCAGTGGAATGGCTGGCTATGACTAGCTTAGACAAGCTATGACCAGCTAAGGTCAGCAGCCCGAGTGGAAACACTCGGTTCCCAATGTTAAAAACCGACCTTATGTCACAACCTCAGTGTTTTTCAAGGTAAATCGCGGGCCCCAATTCTTGTCAATTGTCTTTTCTGCTTCAAGGGCACGTTAAGAAAGCTTGCAGATTTATAATAAAAAAAGTGTTTATTTTTAAATATAATATATTTATACAACTAGCATTAGAATACTTAGAGGCGGACTGTGCCTAAAAATATTGGTTGCTTGGAGATAAAGGGGTCCCACCCACAACCTTTCTTTTTACCTCAGAACCCAAGGTACTGCTGCATATCTTTTCAAGTTGCCGGTCATCTTAAATGCCGAACTGCAACTTTACCTTTAAATTCACACACTGTTGCTGAAAAGTTATATTTCCAACTATGTCTGACAGCGGTGAACCAGTCCTTTTCTCTCCTTTTCACATCCGTTTAAGACTGCTTCGTTCCTTCATACGAGGGTCGACTGGAAATTTTCTCGTCTGACCAAGATATAAATGTAAGTGGATACACACCAATTGGTAGACTAAAAGACATACAAGTATACCTACCAGAATACAACAGCTGAACGACCAACTGTTGTATTCTGGTAGGTACACTTGTATGTCTTTTAAGTGTTTACTTATGTCTTGGTCAGTCGAGGAACTTTCCAACCGAACCTCGTACGTACATTTAGTAATTATTTATTTGTTTCTTGCATTTTTATTTGGGTTTGCTCTTTTTAAAAACAATTATATTTTATTAAGCCAGAATGCTAAACCTAGGAAAGAAGTTGGACATTTATTTATCTAATTAGTTATAATTTTTAAGGGCCCTTAATAGATTCACGGGCCCCTTCTAGGATCTGCCGGTCGAACCAAGAGTTCTGCTTGATATCCTTTGAAATTGCCAACCATCTCAAATCACGAATTGTAACTATATTTAAATTCACACATTCTTGCTGAAAACATGGAATTTTTAAAAGTATGCCCCCACCCCCATTCCACTAGCTTTTCCGCTTCATTTATTTTCATGCATTGCTTATTTCTGTTCTCTTTTTTTCCTTATTCGTTTTTATTACCTAAACAGTTGTCTGTGTTTATTTATCGCATTTTTATTCGATATAGGGGGTTCACTTCAACAGGGGTCACTTGCCATCAAGCAAGCTGATATTCTCTTCAGTCTGGTCACTGTGTATATTTGTCTGAACGCAAAGATGTTTAATAATAACTCTTCATTAAAAAAAAAAAAAATATATATTTTTTACTTATCGGTTTCTGTTTGACCGACTGAGCTGAAACAATATTGGCATTTATGAGAGTTATTTTAATTTGTTTGTTTTGATATTTTAGTTTGTTTTTGGGGTTCATCTCCTCTCTTCTCATTTTATATCATGTACATATTTTTATGTATAGTATTTTATAATCATGAAATTATTAAATGTGCGTTTTTTGATTCCCCTTGAGAGTATGTGGTATTATGGTATATGGAAAATTGATTGGCGATGGATAAGTTTTTGTAGTGAATGTGACAATTGTAACGAATGAATGGGTCGTGAATAGATTTAGCTAGGTATAGGTTAATAAGTGACAACAAGCCTCAACCTTATTCATCCCCTTTTCGGCCTTGTGCCACAACTGTGTATTTTACGCAATAAATCTTAACAATATTGTCATTTGTAATCAGATGATCTGCCTTAGCAAATTTATAGCAATCATTCTACAGCTCTAGAAAGAACCTGACCCCTTCTGTCATATTTTATATTTAATAATAATAATAATGGATTAGCGAATCGTATCCGAGGATGTCTGTCTACTAGGGCGGCTAGACAATCTGCGTTGCAGCCAAACCTAAATGCACCTGCTCAGACACCTTTGTGTTCGTTCAACACCCACAGAGCCCACCTGTGGATTATAGTGCAACTATACTAAGTGGACCATAGTTACAATTTCAGAGAGAGAGAGAGAGAGAGAGAGAGAGAGAGAGAGAGAGAGAGAGAGAGAGAGAGAGAGAGCTCGTTATCTAGAGTGATCGACAGTCTGAACAAGGCTAGCACTCTCAAACGCTCGGTCACGATGACTTGTGACTTCTTGCTAGCACAACCATTGACGACCCCCCCAAGAGTTCCGTTTACCCAATTTCACTCTCAAGGCTTTGGGTTTTACCCGTGGGTATGCTTTTCAGGAACTTTCCAAAGGTGTCGCATAGTGGGATGCCCCTCCCCCCCGACCGATAACATTAAGAAATCACCTTCCTGACAAATCGACCATAGTGAGATCCGAACCCCGGTCTCATGGTCAGAAAGCGAACCTTCCAAACACTCTATCACGTGCTCATTGTTTTATATTTACAAGAGTAAGATTAGACCCCAAATTGATGATTGCTGCTATGTCTGGGCTGGGGCTGCACAATCCACACTTTCCCGCTTTAATAGATTTCAAAATTGTTTACACATTCTTGTAGGGTGTGTGTGAATTATTTTCCACCCTACAACCCCTTTCCCCCAGAAACGAAACGCCACAAGCTTATTGCTACTCAGTCACTATTTGGATAGGAAATATTCAGATGAGCGCTCCACTCTATTTTCACCAGTTCAGACGTTTATATCTAGGGCTCGCTAGGACTCATTCACATTTCCTCAGTATTCTAGTGGCAACGGAGACGATTCACCGAAACAGACTCCTGTGTAGGTGCTTCCCTTACCGTTAAAATCTCAACCTTTTCAATTTAAGGACCAATCGCTATATATATATATATATATATATATATATATATATCTTGTTATATAGATTATATATATATACTCCTTTTACTTTCATATCAAACACCTCATTCAGTATCGCTCTACCTTGAGTAACTCTCGACCTTTGCATCGAGTGAACTTTAGTTAAAAAAATCTATAAATACAATATTTGGAAAAGTCGTCACTAATCAGAGTGTAATGACTAACAAGCAAATCTCGTAAAACAGTTTGATTGATTCATTCGTTTTTTACGGCTTATCAACACGTTGCAGGTTATTTAAAGCCAGAATATATTTTTAGATTGTAAGATTTTTGTTTTGGAGGCAATAATGATTTACTGATACCAGTTTTACTAATTAATCCATAGTTGGGGGGAAAAGTGATAGATTCATACATAATCAGAATATGATAAACAAACAAGAAATTATAATATGGATATAAAGTGGGAGATCAATTCTGTATTACAATCACTATATACACTGGGCCCTCACTTTCTGGACACGGTAGTTTCTATACATTTATATTCTAGAGAATATAAATAAGTCTAAAATATATGTCTGTGTAGTTAATCACTATTTCATTGATTGATTGATTCGTATTGTACGGTTTATCAACCCTATGCAGGTTATTTAAAGGCAGAAAATATTTTTAGATTCTAAGAATATATTTTGGCGATATTACTGCTTTACAAGTGTTACTAATTTCTTCTTTAAATTTCTTTTGCTTAATCAGTAGATTGGTTGATTCGTTTTCTACGGTTTATCAACCCTTTGCAGGTTATTTAAAGCCAGAAAATATTTTTAGATTTAACGAATTTTGTTTTGAAATAATAATGGTTTTAATGATATAAGTCTTACTAATTAATTAACCCATAGCTTGGGAGAAGAAGAGGATTCATACCTTGGCCAAGGGAGAATATTTGCGTGTAAGTAAAGGTAACGAATCCAACTGGAATTGAAACTCGACTCTCCCAATAACAATTCCGAGCCATTATTTATTAGATAGGTAATTCAGACGGATTACTATAAAAAGAAACTTGTGACTATTTCTTTGTCGCGTAAATTTAGAAGCATACCCACTAAGCTTCTAAATATGTGCCCCCTTTTTTTTATTGATTTCCACAATGTCCCTCTTTGAGCATCCTCAGCGACTTCTCACTTTGCTTAACGGGCAAATTTAATTCGGTTTTATGCTGTGTGTTTTTTTTCCCGAGGTAAATGTCACTGCAGTCATATTTCGGATTCACTGTGCGTATAAAATGAGAATAAAAGAAGTTTCTGTACAAAATACGCAGGTGTGCTTCGACGATACAACAAGAGTAAGGCAAGTTCAGTAATTCATTCTCTAATTAGAACGTTATATATATATATATATATATATATATATATATATAGTAACCCGGATATAAGAGAGTTGCCGGGACCAGAGAAGTCTCTTATATCAGGGTTTCTCTTATATCCGGATTTGGTCTATTTTGTTTAGGTAAGTATGGCTCTAATTTGGGACAAGAGAAAATCTCTCTTATATCCAGGTTTCTCTTATATCCGGGTTACACTGTATATATAATCATCCAGAACGTTTCACGGGTATCTACTAACAATAATGTTATAAGTAATAAAGATTTGGGTAATAGGTAAGCTATGCAAGAAAGGTTTATTCTCCCGGTTTGTAGTTCCCTCCATTATTGGTAATATTATATCCATGATATAACATCACGGATTGAAAGGAGTGGTTGAAATGAAAAGTAATGACAAACATGCTTTCTTCTCAGAGAGAGTTTTATACCGCTAAGTCACACAAAATATTACACACACGTATTTACATTTGATCCAAGCTGAGAAAATATAACACCTATATGGAACAACAAGCAGTGTAAAAAGAATCGGAAAGAACGTGTCTTACATATAATAATTCTCGACGAACCTGGAGCTGCCGGAGATTCTTCTGTGTTTCTGGAGGAGACATATTTAGGATTCAAGATTCGAGCAGGCCGAATTTATCTGCTATGTTACTACCGGGGAGATATTCCGCAAACGGGAAACTGCGAGTCCTGTTTTTTTTTTTTTTTTATCCAAATTGAAGACTGCGAGCCGGAGATATTTTCTATATCTGGTGAAGATACATTTCCATAGGAAAACGGTACCATGGTCTTGTAAGCTGCAACAGGTAACTGGGGCAGGCAGATTTAGCTTCAGTCCTGGACAAAGAGCCTGGGCTAAAAAAAATGCAACTGCTTGGTTTGACTTCTGATTACTGACTGACTGTAGGACTGACCACTTTCCTCACTCCATGAAGTGACTCCACTAAGCGGTCGTCACGTGACTTCATCTCGACTAAAGGGAGATAATCGCCTTTTGTATCAAAGCGCAAAAATAATGATGTTGGCATTTCGAACACACCAAAGAGAAACCTGAAAGTGTTAGACATTTTGACGGTCGTCTTCGACTATAGAATCCAGAGGTTAGCAGTGAATATTTCGGAGACAGTAGGAAAGCGTAGTTCAGGTTAGCAGTGGATATAGCAGCAAAGTAGCAGAGCGTAGTACTTCCTTCTGTCATCTTTGTTGGCACTGGTCATTCAATATTTATTTGTATGATAAATACAAAATGCGGCACAAGGCCTAAAAGGGGGATGGGGAAGGACGGTCTTCATCTGTCTTAATTCTAAACTTAGCTAGTCGCAGACACTGACCCAAACACGCCAACAATATTCCAATTACCAAAACACATTCACTCCTACCTTTCTTACTACGTCCACCATAATACCTCAAATTCTCGATGATGTCTTAACTAGTCCCCTTATATACAATTATTGTTCGTGGGGGGGAGGGTAGGGTAAACAAAAATGTCCGCCTTTATACACGACGGATAGAATGTTCTGCGGCTTCTGATTGGTTAACCTTCTATTGGTAGACTATAAAGGGAGTTAAGTCATTTTAACTGGCTCACTAGTTACATACAGATACATAGTTACATACAGAAATTAATCGGAGTCAGCAGGGAAACAATGGAGGAAGTCCTAAAGGCTTTACAAATTTCCCCAAAAGTGCTGGCAAGACGATCAAATGCCATGTGGGATATTCTTCTTCCTACAGAGCAGGAAGCCAAACAAATGGCCGGAAGTATATTGACAACTAAGAACCTTAGACTATAAACGGAATACATGGACACACGGAGGACACGGATTATCGTACATGGTGTGCCCGTGGATGTATCCACCGATAGAATGGGTGCATACTTCTCAAAGTTTGGCAGTGTCGAGGAGATAAAGGCAATAACCGGGAAATCGGGGATTACAACAGGCGATATGCAACTACAGGTTACGCTAACCAAATCAAGTTTCATGGAGATTCCCAATGTTCTTCTGTGTAGAGAAAGAAGAATGTTGGTGGTGGTGGAGGGCAGAAGGCCTTCCTGTTGGTCCTGTGGGATATCTGGCCACATGGCTAAAGAGTGCCCCGCTAAACGCCCTCCACCAACAAAGCAGCCCACATCATCGAAAACAACAACAACAACAGCAGCAGTAGTGGCAACATCCCCGACAGCTGAAGCAACCCCAAAGGATGCTGAAGGAACTTGGAAAGTGGTAGGAGGTGGCAAAAAACCCAAGAATGTGTCTACCCCACCCAAAAAGGAAGACACCCCAAGGAAGCAACAAACGCCACCACAACAGAGGGCAAAGAAGGTGCCCCTCCCGGAACAAAAAGTCGAGAAAGAGAGGCAACAGGTGGAAGCTCCAAGACAGAAAGGAGATAAAAAGCAGCAACAACAGCAGCTGCATCAACACAAACAGCAACAACTCCGGCAGCCAGAAGAGCGACAACCCCTACAGTTGGAGCAGCAGCAACCAAAACAACAGGAACAAGATCAAATGGAGGTAGAACAAACACCTCCACCTAGAGCTACATCCCTCAAGAGGTCAAGGGAGGAAGATGATGAAGAACCTCCACAAAGGCATCATGACCGTGGTAGGGCGGAGAAGGTCATGGAGAAGTCCAGGGCAATCTCCGTCCCTGCTTCGTTCAAAAATGTCAAAGAACCGACAAGAACCAGATGTCACTCTTCTTCCCCTTCCCTTATTACCCACCATTCTCCCTCCACTCCTCCCCGTAATTTAGTTTCCACCTCTCCCCTCTTATCCACTTCCTCCCCTCCTCATCCATCAAGGGAAAAGAAGAAAAGAAAGAGAAAGAGCTTTGCTGGTCCGGAATGGATCTGCAAAATAGACAGAGAAGAATACAAAAAGGGCCTCTCCAAACAGAGGAAAGCCCTTTTAGGTGGACTCTATAAAATGGAGACTGTAGAGGGGAAAAACATCGAAAACCCTCAAAATTTGAATGTGAGGGGCTTAAGGGATCGGGGTAAGGCTGCCCGTCTGCTCCGGGACCTTCTGTCCCTGGATGTGGATGTTGCCGCGATCGAGGAGACCCACTTTGTTTGCAGTTCCGATGCGTGTGTGCTGGAGGATGACTTTGTCGTCTATTCAGCATATGGGGACCGTTCTGCCAGAGGAGTTTCTTTGCTTGTCAGGGGTACTCTTGATGCGAAGGTGGACCTTGTGCATACCGATGCCGAGGGCCGGTTGATCGTAGCCGATATTGCCGTGAAAAGTGGTTTGTTCCGAGTCGTTGCGGTTTATGGGCCCAACGACCGGGAGGAGCGGGTCTCGTTTTTTCGGCGGTTGGGACCGTTCCTAGTGGATTCAACGCGCCTAGTTTTAATGGGGGACTGGAATGCCATCCTGGACCCCAAGTTAGACAGGGGGCGTGGAGCTAGCGTGAGAAGGGGCGATCGTAGCCAGGTTGATCTGATCGACGATTATGGTCTCGTCGATAGATACCGGGTCGATCATCCCGGGGGGAAAATGCGGACGAGGGCTCTTAATTGGCCTTTTGACAAGGTAGTTAGCTACCTTGACAGAATGTTAGTTAGAAGAGCCGACATAGATCTACTAGATTGCCCTACGTTCCACTGGGTAGGCTATTCGGACCACAAACTCGTTTGTGCCCGGGTGGCGTTAGACTGTAGGCCTAGAATGGCTGGGTACTGGAAGTTCAATCTGTCCTTACTGGACAGGGAGGACTTTCGGGAACAGCTAATTAGACTAGTGCAGCGGGAGCTAGTGGGGGCGGTTATCGGGAATAAGTGGTGGGAACGACTTAAGTGTAGGATTAGGTCCTTCACCACTGATTTCGGCAAACGGCTCGCTCTAGATAGAGCTGATAAGGTGAAGACGCTTAAAGCTAGTTACACCCGGGCGGTGGCTGGGGGGGATCCCCTAGAGATAGCCTTAGCTAAGGAGGCCCTGGATCGTTCGAATAGCGAGCGGTACATGGGCCAGGTAATTAGACATAAGTTAAGCAAGATGTCTTCCGAAGCTGTGAAGTTGGGCGCAGATCTGCGCAGGGAAGAGGTCCGTCGAGGTGGCGATCGTTACATTCGTGAAGTCGAATCCCCGGAGGGGCGTACTCTTCGGGCCACCGACGACATGTGCGAGGCGTTTCGGCGCCATTTCGAGAGCCGGTTTACCAAGGAGCCTGGTCTCCGTGAGGAGGAGTTTCGTAGCTATTTGGCTGACTTTCCTCGGCTTTCGCCGACTGAAGCGGCTAGCTGCGAGGGAGAGATCACGGAGGGCGATGTCTACGTGGTTTTGAAGAAGGTCGGCAGAGGCAAGTCGCCCGGTCTGGATGGTTTGCCCTATGAATTGTACTTGAGGCTGTCGCACATCTTTGTTCCGATTTTGACTGCAGTGTTCAACAACTGGTTTCGGTCGGGGTCCATCCCCAACCGGATCACCAGGGGTGTGATCACTCTGTTGAAAAAGGGCAAAGGTGGTGGGGGGAATCTAGATGACTACAGGCCCATAACTCTGCTAAACACAGAGTTAAAGATTATGGCCAAGATCCTGCAGGAGCGTTTGCAGTCAGTTGCCGAGTCTCTGTTGGGACCTGAGCAGACTTGTTCTGTGAGGGGCCGAACAATTCAGAGCAACCTGCATCTGATACGCACGATCATAGAGGGTGTAAAAGACGACGAGCAAGCCGCGCTGATCAATTTGGATCAGTCCAAGGCATTTGATAGGGTCGACCATCGCTACCTTGCTACTGTCCTGCAGGCCGCTGGATTCGCACCCAACTTCTGCCGCTGGATTAGCCTCCTGTATCGCTCCCCCAGTGCTGTGGTACAGGTGAACGGAAGGTTGTCGGACGCGTTCGTGCTGTCTAGGTCGGTTCGTCAGGGTTGTCCGCTGTCGCCTCTCCTTTATGCTTTGGCGTTGGAGCCTCTCCTTCGCCGGCTGAAGGACGAGACCGGCAGTCCGGCCCTACGCGGAATCGCCGTTCCTGGAGGAGCTCGAGCGAGGGTTTCCGCGTACGCCGATGACGTATCTGCTTTCGTGTCGTCCCGGGACGACATCGAGGCGGTACAGAAGGCGCTTGATCGGTACGAGAAGGTGACAGGGGCCAAGATAAACCGCGACAAGTCTTCCGGCTTGCGGTTAGGTGCCTGGAAGGGGGTCGCTCTTCCGGGCCGCTTCGGTTGGACGGATGGACCTGTCCGCATTCTTGGAGTGTGGTTTGGACCGGACCTCCAGCTGGAGAAGAATTGGTCTGAAGTACTTGCAAAGGTCGATTCTGCCGGCAAGACTTGGAATCGACGGCGGTTGTCCGTGAAGGGCAGGTCGGAGGTGTGTGCTACATACATTTTCCCCCTGATTCTTTATCGGTTGTCGGTACTTCCTCTCTGTGAGATCCATTGGAAGGCGCTCGCTATCCTCCATTTTATGGAGGGGACGCGTGAACAGTGTCGACAGACGAGTCTGCACTAAACGTCCGTGTCATGGGGGTCTGGGAATGCCGCACCTGCTGAGTCACATCCGTCCCTCTAGGTTGGCTTTCCTACGCCGCGCATTGACTGGAAGAGATCCGATTCTGGAGGGGATTGTTAGGGACGCCTTCCCTAGCCTTACCATCAGTCCCCCCATCTCGAGGGTTGAGCGCCGTCGTAAACCCCAGGAAGAGTCGGATTTCATCCGCGAGTGTTGGTCGGCCTTGAAGGCCGTTCCCCGGTCCAGTGACCTTTCTCGGCCTAGGAAGGTCTTCTATCGTGGTTTAGTGGAGGGGCCCGTGAAGGATCCCCTACGTGATACGCTCGGCTTGTCGGAGGAGGAGTATCGCTCCTACTGGTCTTGGGCGCCAGCGGCGGATTACCTCAGTAACCCTGAGTTTTCGCTTACCTGGCGATTGGCTCGGAATCGGCTGCCTCTCAACGACAAGGCTTTCATATGGGGTTTGGCGGATTTGCCAGACTGTGAACGGTGTGGTCTTAGCTTAGAAGAAACGGCTTCGCACACCTTCTACCACTGCCCCCGGGTCCGCCCCTTATGGGACCATGTCGGCGAGCTGACGGCTCGTCTCGCTCCCGAACAGCTTGTGTCCATTGATCGCGCATACGCGTGTGACAATGTGTCGCCCCCGTATTCCGGGGTGAAACGAATGGTGTTTCTGACGCTGCTAGCCACGGCTCGAATGGTGATTTGGACGACGCGAAAGGAGGAAGTCTTGCGAGGCAACCGTCTTTCTCATCAGCATCTAATCCAATTCTTTGAGCATCAGCTCAAGATGAAGATTAGATCTGATAGAAAACGATTGCATTCGACAGTCTTTGGCGAAAGGTGGGTAAAAGAGGCGAGCTTGGTTCGTGTGACCGGGGCTAGCCTTGATTTTCTATTCTAGGTCAACCTATTGCACATCGGGGTGGCTTCCTGTGGAACCCTCCCCTTGGTTAGGTTAGACAAGCTTAAGTGTACCTAGTTAATGAGAGTAAGTGTTGTTCCTGGCCTGTAACCCGGCTACTCTTTGGTTATGGTCCAAGTCGAGATTCCCAACCTCCCCAGTTTGTTTTTGGGCCTTTCTTTTTATCTCGACTGGGTCAGCTTTATATCTTCCCATTCCCGCATAATATTTTATCCGTTTTCCCACTCCCTTAGCGAGAGTTGCCTCTTGATTCTGTCCCTTGGGCAGAATACAGCGGCCTCTCTATTTTGAGGGTTGGACGGTCCCCTACTAACATATGTTATGTTTAGTTTGCATTTATGTTACTTTTAGTTGATTATTGGGTTCATCTCCCCTCCCCTCTCATTCTATCATTATTAGAATTTTAATGTATAGCATGTGTATCATCATCAAATTTTTATGGTGTGGGGCGCGTTTTGGTAGTTTCCCTTGAGAGGATGTGGTATTATGGTGATTGAAGGATTGTTTGGTGATGGACGAGTTCTTGTGGTGAATGGGTAAATTGTAATGTATGAATGGGTCGTGAGTCAGATTAGCTAGGTATAAGATAGTTAGTGTTGACCAGCCTCTACCCCTCCCCTTTTCGGCCTCGTGCCACAATTTTGTACTAGTACAAAATAAATATTCTAGTTACATACAGATACACAAAAAACTGTAACAGAAAGTACTTCGTTAAATGAAAAGATGGAAGTTCTTAATAAAGGAAGAAAGGGAAAAATTGCGTGTTGTCTTTTCTTGGATCTACGATAAGAAATCTTTTCTCTCTCATAACTATTACTACAGTAATGACAATGGAAATATTAACTGTTTCCTTATGAGGAAACATTTAGCATTCATTTACCGAACAGCCGATGTAATTGTTGGTAAAATTTGTATGACATTTCTATTAAAACACCTTTTCTGGAAAAACATGTGTCTCAAGCCTACTGACTATTATCGCTCTTTCCAGTATTGATGGGAGTTTCCTTCCTAACCTTTTGTTTGAAGCGGTGTGGAATAACAACATCTTCATTATGTCATTATTTTCTCTTCGAGTTACATGTGATATTCATTTTAGCTGTTGCTGCTGTTGTAAGTTCTCAAGTGATGTACTTTCTATTATTTAGTTCTTTGTTAATGATTCTGTAGCGCCAATCCACGAGGTTAGGAGAAGGACAACCCTCTTCAAGACCTACTGACTTCATTTGCTCGGAACCATGTTTAATTATTGATCTGAGAAAGCGGTTGTATACAACTGACAGTTTAGATATTTATGAACGGGTTGGGCGCCACGCATGTCGTCCGTACCAAAGTCCGATCTAATGAGGCTATAGCGAAGAAAACTGCGACTTACCTCGTCAAACCAAGCGACAGCGTGTCGCGTCTATTCTACGACGGAAAAAGTGGCGAAAAAGAAAACTACTTACCAAACAGAAGGGAACGTATTCCGCATAACATGCTGAAAATGGAATAATTGAATTAAAGAAAAAAACAAGTCAGTCGCAGGAGTCGCTATAAAAGTATTTTGATATGCAAATTACGGAAAATCCTATCCCAGCTGTCGACGAATAGAAGAAATAGGTTCTGCCGATAAAAGCAGTTGGTGTTCTCAATTCGGGAGGAAAAATTCGAGCATTTTTGGTTTCGGCGTTTGTTAGTGAGCGAGTTATTTTTCTGACTGGTTACACGCATTGTGATTTGAAATAGTACCGGCGAATCGAGCTTTCAGCATTTCTTTCTGCCCACGATATTCGAGTCTGGACTTACATTGGTTCTTCTTTGTCTTGTGGAAGTAATCTGCGACAAATACTTCCTTTGCTTTCAGAACGCTTACAGAGGCTACAGTAGATTGATATAATTAATTATTCTATTATTAGTTTTTTTTTCGTTAATCACTTATTGTCCGTAATTTATAAATTAAATTTTATCTTAGGTAAGTATATTTGATTTGAAGGCTCACCTTTGTCACGGACACGTGATCGATGACTTCAGTCTAGGAATTTTTTTAGTCTGTGATTCCATATGAAAACCGTCCTAGATATCTTGACAATAGTTCAGTTCCATGTACAAATTTAGTTTGCAGCCAGTCGAAACAATTCACTTCTAATCCTATCAGAGACACAGCATCACATTTTTCGGATGCAAACCGGTTTTTGAAGTGGTCGTTTTCGCTCCACATAAATAATCCGTTTTTCATTGTCTACGAACGTTCTTTCTGTAAAAAGGGTTGATTATGTCGCGTTTTATCAGAGAAAGATTTAATAAAATATATTGTCATTTTTGAAAGCAGAGGTAAGCGACCAATGATCTTGCAGAGGTTTGGTGATGTTTATTGATGCCCGGGGCCCACTTCTTGATTGTATGCCCCCTACAATTAGGGGGCATAATAATGAGAAATGTGATAAAGGAAGACATTTTAAATATGTAAAAACAGATGAAACATGAAATAAACATTTCATTCAAATTAAATATAAACTAAATTTTTATTTCATTCTTAGAGTGGACGCTCTCCCAATATGGATGCCCGGGGACGTCGCACTCCCCGTTCTCCACACTACTGAATGCTACTCCTTTGTTTTGTAAAGCTTGGGCGTTTTATATGTGCTGTTAAGCATATCACTGATGTCCCTAGCCATTGGCAAGCGTGTGTGCCACGAAAAACGTGTAATAAGTTGTGAAGGGCGGTTTGTTGTTTTAGATTCTTTGTTGAAGCTTCTAACGACCGAAATTTGTAGGATGCCATTAGAGTCATCTGCAATTAATTGAAAGGAAAAATCTGAATTTCCATATTTATAGGCGACCTATGTATAGTTGAAATCAATTGAGAAGCCGTTATAAATTATCGATCAGCGAATTGTTGGGCGTTCGATCGATATTCAGATAAAAGGCGACGATTATGACGCTTTAATTAGATTACATCGTTCGGCAGTTTGGACAATGCAAAAGCTTTTGTGTCGTTCAGCGATTAACATCGTCCAAACTATCACTTTGCTTTATTAATCATAATCACATAGAAATGAATATTAGTGTGGAAATTTTCCATATTCAATAATTTTATTGTTTTCCGGCTTGTACATTGGAAAATTGAAATTGATGAGTGATTTTTCTTTTTAAACGAGAGGGAAAAGAACTTTTCACACACTTTGAATAATAGGACTTAAAAGATTGATTCGGTTGATTGATTTCTAGATATGTCTCAACCTCTGTTTGCATTATTTAATGTCATTTTTGTTGTTGTTATATCTGAGTTTATAAGCATTTATTTGGTCCAGGAATAGGTAAATATGGTCCATTTATATTTGTGTTTGTAAGTGTTTACTTTGTTCGTAGATGCTTTACCATGTATAAGTCTACCATTAGCCAATGCTTAGAATATTGCTGCCACATATTAACTTTGAGCTCTTTGATGAAATCCAAAAAAAAAAATCAGCAATATTATTGGTCCTGATATGGCATCTCGGATTCAGTCCCTTTTCCCACCACCGTAAAGTTATCTCCCTTTGCCTTTTCTATAAATACTTTCATGGTAATTGTTCGGTGAGCTCTTCGCTATGGTACCTAGACTTTACGAATTTAAGCGCAGTACTAGACTGGCATCAAAGTCTCGCTAATTTACAGTTGATCTGGCTTGATGTAACCGTAACTTTTATACTAATAGTTTCTTTTCTCGCGCCTCTCGCTTGTGGAACTCATTTCCGACTCCATGCAATAACTGATCTCTTTCTAGCTTCAGTAGTTTGTGAAGCTATAATAAAAATTTCTGTTATGGCATAAGCAATTTGGAGAATTTGACTTTTGTCAATATTTCAGAAATTATAAAAAGAAGTTTGACTTCTGATCCCAATACAAATCAGCAATATTATTGGTCCTGATATGGCATCTCGGATTCAGTCCCTTTTCCCACCACCGTAAAGTTATCTCCCTTTGCCTTTTCTATAAATACTTTCATGGTAATTGTTCGGTGAGCTCTTCGCTATGGTACCTAGACTTTACGAATTTAAGCGCAGTACTAGACTGGCATCAAAGTCTCGCTAATTTACAGTTGATCTGGCTTGATGTAACCGTAACTTTTATACTGATAGTTTCTTTTCTCGCGCCTCTCGCTTGTGGAACTCATTTCCGACTCCATGCTTTCCAGTTAACTTTAATCTGCAAAAATTTAAATGATATGTCTATCGCTATTTACTTCTTGATTACTTTTTCCTCTCCCCACTCATTATTAATGTTTCTGTTTCCTAATTCTTCCGCACCCTGTAACCCTTTGTGTCTTAATGGCTTTACTGCCTTGAATGGGTTGATACCGATGAAAAAAAATAGGTAAACAATAATAATTGGCTCTGTAACCGGTTATTTGGTCCGGACATAGGTAAATATTGGTCTTTTATAGAGTCTGTAAGCATTCGCTTGTTAGTTTGCTCCTTTTAGGTCTTACCCGTTTTCATATTCAAGCCTCGTCGGGTGGTACTGTAGAAACTCTTAGAGTCAGTAGCTATGATATATTTATATAAATTTCCACCCGCCCCTTTGAACATTTAATATGGAATAATCCGTGTAAGAGGGTCATATAAAAATGCTGGTAGACAAAGACAATTGAAATAAAGGTTCTTTATTCCTTTCTCTTGTCCGGTGAATGAGAGGTCAACGCCACAACCATTGTTCTCCTAGAGACATATACATCCCTCCTCCCCTTCCTACTCTATGTAACTACCTTAAAACACAACTTCCGCTAATCCTGTTTTTCATTTCGTTTTTCGGTTGATTCCAGGAAGAACATTTGAATCCACTCATTGTTTTGAAACCGCAAGGTCTAACGAAGCGGAACCGAATTTTATCGGTATCGCGAAATATGAAATATTACCATGGCTTTCTGAAGTCACCGATTTGTTAATTAATTATTACTTGCTCTGTTTATTATATTGAGCTCTCGAGATTTATATCCTCCCTGGAAATATCCGTACGGATTTATCATATATATATATATATATATATATATATATATATATATATATATAGTAAGGTAATGAAGGCTTTGGTAATCCCTATGGATAATTCCAAAGAGGATGTAATCCAGAGAGCTCAATGTAACAACAGAGCATATATATATATATGATAATAACTCATGTTTGGTTTAACCAACCGCTATAATCATCATGATACCGTCCTTAGATACTTGTTACTAAGTGGTATATTTAAGAGCTTTTAATTCTTTTGTCTATCATATTTGGTTCGTACCGCTTTCGATAATTTTGTTGTGTCTATAGTAACATCTGTAATAATAAAGATGAGGACAATAATTCAAAATAATTAAAGTAAAATCAACTTTATAGACAATACAAAATCATAAAGGGATCTGGCGCCAAATGTCGAGGCGGGATTTATGGCGTCGCCGAGAGGATGTTGAAGTCTCTTGAATGAACCAGAATTTGTGGAGACTTGGATTTGTTGTTTTGCGGCCCAGATTAGTGTGGGAGAAAATGAAATAACTGATCTCTTTCTAGCTTCAGTAGTTTGTGAAGCTATAATAAAAATTTCTGTTATGGCATAAGCAATTTGGAGAATTTGACTTTTGTCAATATTTCAGAAATTATAAAAAGAAGTTTGACTTCTGATCCCAATACAACAGGATTTATAAAAATGTGTTTTGGAAAAGCATTAGAACTGTAATAAGATCTTTATTGTGGGATCCCACTCTTGTGGCCTTGAGTCGCACAAACCGAAGTGACATTGAGATATTAAAAGTTAGAGATACGAGTTTTAGGCAGAAGCTCGAGCTGGTCGGCCGATAAAAGAATGAATCACAACATCTGGCTTTACTCTTTTTTTTTCTTATCTTTTAATATTGATTTTTTGTGTCTCATTTAAAATAAAATCTTTATTTCCTTTTCTTTTCAACATAAAGATCGGTTTTTATCGATTTACGTGTAAATTTTATCTCAGAGTTCATTAGTTTGTCAGGATTTGTCAGCCGAACTTGGATGAGCAAAATTTTGAAACCGCCGAGAAGATTGGGACGATAGAAAGTAATTCTAAACGTCTGGGCCGTCCACAAAAGTAGGTGGGGGTGTTTTAGAGGGCGTTATTCTCTGTCTTTTGACCGTCCCACCGCTTTACGAGCGTGTTAGGGGGGCATAATAAACCATTTTGGGGAAGCGCTGAGGTGATTCGAAATAAAACTTGTGTGTAAATGTTACTATCAGTCAGTTATGTGCCATACATAATACACTCGTAGGCGATCATGTATCTTTTGATACCCGACTGACGAGTCAGATTTTTCCCGCAGTAGGTTGTCATTTCATTCTGCGGTAGACTAGTTGTCATCCAAGGCTATAGAACCTAGTCTGTCCCGCTATTTACCCACAGCTAGCGGGAGAAGAAAAGGATTCATGCCTTTCCCAAGGGTATTATTACGTAAGCGAATATAGTGATCGTAAAATGGTGCCTGTGTGGTGTAAAACAGTGGGAGTTTACGTAAAATATATAGGTTTAATATTAGGAGATGTGAACTTAGGGCGATTATATAAGTTTTGTATTACTATTTCTTTAACAGGAACATTAGTAAACAAGTACCATTTACGGTTACTATAGTAATATTTATACACAGACTGAAGGTGTACCAATGGGTTCTTCGCTGTGTCCTACTTTATCTAATTTCCACAGGAATTATGTAGAAAACAAGGCCTTTAATATAATGTCCACAATCCCTATATATATGCCACTTATATTCACAACATTTATATATATATATATATAAATGTAAAAGTATTTTTGATACACTATATATATATATATATATATATATGAAGAAATATAGTTTTAAGGTGTGCTATATTTATGAGATAAAATCCTCAATATCAGAGATAGAGCGTGTGTAAATATAAATGTGAACATAGAAGTCAACACTTAGAGGCGACAGTCTGTTTCATGCTAGATGCAATTGTCAGGCCACCTTCAGGTGTCTTGACGATTTCATCTAGCATGAAACATATAATATATATGTCATTAAGAAGTGTACTCCCGAAATGGCTTCTGTTCTCTCTAAACTTTATAATAAATGTATCTTGCTGCCTTCTCATCTGTTGTTTCAGTTTTTAAGAACACAAGTGAATAGCTTCATTTATCAGCGTATTAGCCTTCTACCACTTTTGGGGAAACTAATGTCCTAATCAAAGCTGAATTGGTTAAGCATCTCTCAACGCAGAGCCTTTTTTCGGACAAGCAATATGGCTTTCGTTTCTCCAGGTCAACTGCTGATGTACTGATAATAATTGCAGAAAGAGCCTGTCAAGATTTAGATAAGATTTGTGAAACCCGGGCTGTATCTTTGGACATCTTGAAAGCTTTCGACAAAGTTTGGAACGAATGTCTTCTCCACAAGCTGAAAAGTTTCGGTGTCACTGGACACATTTTTGAACTGATACAATCTTTCTCATCAAATCCTGGACGGCCACTCTTCCAGTTCCTTTTGTGTTAATGCAGTTGTCCCTCAGGTGAATATCATTGGACCTACTTTGTTTTTAATTTTCATTAATGGCTTTCCTGATGGCATCAGCTCTCAACTTGATATCTTCGCTGAAGATGCGACCATTTATTTCTGTCTCGAATGTAAGGCTGATTAGTTTGATAAGGTGAAAATGGAAACTGTTGTTAACTGGGGCAAAGGATGGCTTGTTAATTTTAACACCTCCAAAATTAAGTGTCTTCCTCTTGCTTTCCTGTCTACTGGAAGTCCTCATCTGTTGTTTCAGTCTTTAAGAACTGAGGTGAACCGGCGACTGCTCCATTTATCAGCGTATTAGCCTTCTAGCTCTTTTGGGGAAACTAATGTCCTAATCAATACTGAATTGGTTAAGTATCTCAAAACGCAGGGCCTTTTTTCGGACAAGCAATATGGCTTTCGTTTCTCCAGGTCAACTGCTGATGTACTGACAATAATTGCAGAAAGAGCCTGTCAAGATTTAGATAAGAATTGTGAAACCGGGGCTGTATCTTTGGACATCTTGAAAGCTTTCGACAGAGTTTGGAATGAAAGTCTTCTCCACAAGCTAAAAAATTTCGATATCTCTGGACAAATTTTTGAACTTATCCAATCTTTCCCATCGAATCCTGAACGGCCACTCTTCCAGTTCCTTTTGTGTTAATGCAGTTGTTCCCCAGATCAATATCATTGGCCCTACTTTGTTTTTAATTTTCATTAATGGCTTTCCTGATGGCACCAGCTCTGAACTTAGCATCTCCGCTGAGTATGCAACCATTTACTCCTGTCTCGATTGTAAGGCTGATCAATTTGATAAGGCGAGAATGGCAGCTGATATCCAAAACGACTTTCAGTCTGTTGTTAATTGGGGCAAAGGATGGCATGTTAATTTTAACGCCTCCAAAATTAAACCGCTCTCCATTAATCATCTGAGAGATCCCTCTCTATTCTTCATTAGCGTGGCTGATGCTGACCTCCAGGAGAGTGACTCATTGCGCCTTATCGGGATAATGTTCTCGGTTGACGTGATGTGGAAAGACTAGATTGAATCCATTGGTATGTCAGCTGCCAAGAAAGTCGGTTCACTGTGTCGAGCAAGACAATTTTTCTCTCCAGAATCTATCTTGCATATCTATAAGTCTACCATTCTTCCATGTTTAGAATATTGTTGTCTCATATAGTCCGGTGCTCCTGATATTTATCTACAACTCCAAAGAAGAATCAGTAATATTATTAGCCCTGATATGGCATCTCGGCTTTAGTTACTTTCCCACTGCCGTAAGGTTGACTCCCGTTGTCTTTTCTATGAATACTTTCATGGTAATTGTTCGAGTGAGCACTTCGTGATGGTACCTAGACTTTATGCATATAAGCGCAGTACTTGTCTGGCGATAAAGTCTCGCCAATTTACAGTTGAGCTGGCTCGATGTAACCGTAAATTCTATACTAACAGTTTCTTTTCTCGTGCTTCTCGCTTGTGGCACTCCCTTCTCGTACCATGTTTTTCCAGCCAATTTTAATCTGCAAAAATTTAAATGGCATCTGTCGGCCTCAAGAAACCTTGGATCTGTGCCCGTAGAGTTTTACCTCAGCTGCTGATGGCGGTGCAACATCTGTTATGGGTGTACAGGCACCCACGGGAGTGGCAGTCTCGATTGCAACGAATGCACGTGAAAACGCTCTCTCTCAATGTCGCCTTGTTTTCTTTCCGTCGAGCACGCTTCTCCTCGGCGGCAAACCATCGTTTCTCCTCTCCTCGCTCCAACCGTCGGTGTAAATCGCTTTTCCAGCGTGAGCAATCGTTGGTGACGTCTTCACATGTCCATCGCCTTATGTCCCTTTTGCGGACATCCTTGAAGCCGAGTTGAGATCGCCTTTGTGTCTTTTCGCCGGTAGTCAGTTTCCCGTACAGAAGGATCTTCGGATCCTCCCATCCGGTATATGCTGCATAAGGAACGCTGTTCTCTGCTAAAATAAGGCATCATGTGACAACGTTTAATTCTTAGAAACTGTTATGACAACATTAAATTTAAATTGTTCAAGTTTCATATTTTCATAACTTCGCTGATGTAAAAGGAATTTGTGAAGGAGAAAATCTTTTGAAAATAACCTCATAAAATTCCACATCGATCATATAATTTCAGATATTCGATACCAATCATATATATATAAATCAATATATAAATCTAGGTACCTTCACGAGATCGCTAAAAAAAGAGTATAGCATGATGAAAAAGACCCTAAACTTGACGAAAACAAAATTTTATCGTCAAAATGTTTGTTATTTTTTATTTTTTTTTAAAGCTTAGCGCCCCGAGCAAGGCATGAAGCCACTAGGATGCAGTGAGGTCGCAGAAGATTTGTAGCAAGAGCAGATAGGAGTGATAGAAGAAAGGATGAAGGGAAGGGTAGTGTGTAGATCAAGGTAACTGGAGATGTCGATTGACATTACATTTGAATAGTTGGAGATTATAGCTATCAGGGAAACAGTAATTGGGAAGGGTGTTCCACAGGCGAGAGGTGCGAGGTATGAAGCTATTGGAGTAGAAGAGACGGCTACATTTTAAAGTTTCTACAGTGTAAGGGTGAGAGCGGGATGCCAGCCTCGTAAGGCGCTTGTATTCATGGAGACTGGGGACCAGGGAAAGCAGCTCATCGGAGCAATTGCCATGAAAGTATTTGTAGAAGAGTCAGAGAGAGGCGACGGCGCGTCTGTGAGATAGTGGCTGCAGGCGAGACGCCAGATCAGGGCCAATCACATTGCATATCCGTCTCTGGATCTTGTCAAGAACTCCGAGGTAAACAGAAGGTGCCCCAGACCATATATGGCAGCAATACTCCATGCAAGGGTGAATGGTCGTTTTGTATATTTGAAGTATCGATTCAGGGGAGAAAAATTTCCTGGCGCGGCACAGAGAGCCAACTTTCCTCGCGGTGGACGATGCAATTGACTCAATGTATTTGTTCCATCTCAGGTCAGCAGTCAACGTGAGACCGAGCAGACGCAGGGAGTCACTCTCAAGAAGTTGACTATCAGACATTCTAATGGGGGGCAGGTAAGGATATCTATGGTGTTTAATGGAGAGTAGTTTAGTTTTTGAGGCGTTAAATTTGACCATCCAATTGTTGCCCCAGTTAACAACCGATTGGAGGTCCATTTCAAGACGCGCGGCCAGGTTAGTTTTGACCGCGACACTAGATTTGTTTTGAGGCAGGAGTAGATTGTGGCGTCGTCCGCGTAGATGCCAACTTGGGAACCTATGGCGCCAGGAAGGTCGTTGATGAAAATAAGGAAAGTGTGGGGCCAAGGATGGAGCCTTGGGGAACACCTGCGTTCGTGGGATAGGAACTGGAGGAGAAACCGTTGAGAACGACCTTCAATTCTCGGTTTGACAGGAATGATTGTATTAGATCAAACAGTCGACCAGTAATACCGTAACCCTGGAGCTTACGAAGAAGGCCGGCATGCCAAACCCTATCAAACGCACGAGCCTCACCATTATTTTGAAGTGCTTGGTAGACGGTTTCAGTGATGGCCGTAAGCACGAAGAGGAAAGATCAAAGTATTTTTGGGGTATTTTTTTTCCATTTTTTAATCGTTCCTAGCACGTCCGAAATTTTCGTTAAAAATCTAGTTTTTTTTGAGTCAGCAGAATTGACCATTTTTTTCCATTTAAAAAAACAAAACAAATGGAAATCTCACTTTGAAATTCTTTTAAATATCAATTATCATTTTTTCCAAACTTATTTTAAGAAAATCAGAAATTATAATGTTTATTTAAAATATTTTGAACCAAACTTAACTTAGCTTTTGTGCCAAAAAGATGTAATTTGAAAATAAAACAAAGCAGTCTCTTGACAGGTGATGAATGACATATTTACGAATTCCATGAGGCAAATTTGTTCTATGGAAGGAGAAAAGTGAAATAATTTACATTTAAGTGAACAAATTATTTACCTCGTTATTTTTAACGAAAACTTTCAGAGGTCTAATTTTTTTTTTTTTTTTGTACTTAGCTTTCACTTGTACTTATGATGCTTTATGGAAAATATATTATAAAGAAATTAAAATAAGACTGTTAACAGTGGCATTAAATTTCATATTTCCTAAGAAATGTATCTAATTAATTTATAGGTACCTTTCTTATGAAATTTTATCAGAACTGTACATAAAATACTATAATTTTATGTATATTTATTACATTTTACTGTGTTATTTGTATTTGCATTCATTTTATTATTAATTTTGATATTTCATTTATGGAAAAAATGTCATAACTGAGATTAATATAAAAATAAGATCATATAAATTTCATAAGATGATACTGATACTTGTAGGTACCCTTTTCAGTTGAAATTGAAAAATCAAATTAACTTCTCCACACGTGTTTCGCAAAAGTAAAGGCCTTAACAGCGGAGAACAATGCTTAACTCAAATAACGCAACTCATTATATTCTGGTTGGTCTTCCGTACTTTATAATTACAGTCCGTTTATAAGCACAAAATTACATTTCTTAATTACTGTGGATCTTCTGATTAGTCAAAATGATACAATTTACAACGCGCTAAAAAAAGATCTATCTCATAAGGACACTTAGGAAAGCCGATGGGGCTTTTAACTAATTTTATAATATTTAACAACTTAAATGTAAAATCTATTATAATTAAAGAAATAACAAATAATTGTATTAAAAATTAATTTTTCATCGAAAAAATTCTTTTGCTTTCAGAAAATATTGTCCATATTCATAAAAACAACTAAAAGCAAATAAAAGCATTTGAAATTAAATAATATCTTTGTTTTATTGCGTTTTGTATGTTACAATTCAGAGCTGATTTTCAGGTACGTTGGCTCCAATTAAAAACAAAAAAAAAAAAAAATGATTTGCATTCCTCAAAGCCCTGTGCTTTTAATTATTGTAATCACGAAACCCGATGCGATCGAATTTCTAGCGTTTTCATAAAATTAGTTATGGGGGGGGGTAATAAATATTTAAAAAAAATATTTCTACCATGACTTTAATAAAAAAAAAACATATTTTTAATAATTTCGATCATCTGTGAATAGTTCCTGAAAGTTTAACATCCGACAATTATTTCTATTTTTGCACGATTTTTCAAATTAATGTGTGTCATACCAAAAAAACGTGCGAAAAATTGTCTATGTTATTTACTAGTTCCGCTGATACAAATAGAAACAAGGTGTTTTTAATCAAAATTTAGAATGTTCTAAAAAGAAGGAAATTTTTTTTAAAATAATTAAAAAAAACTTTGGTCTTTCCTCTTAATAATAACATAAGGATTTAGACAATAAAATTTTGTTTTCAGCAAGGTTGGCGTCTTTTTCATCAAGCTATGCTCTTTTTTTAGCGATTTCGTGGAGGTACCTATAAAATCAATATATCATACTTATGGATGTCGCTTTTCTTGCTTTACACAAATCTGTGTCAAATAAAGTCTTTACAATTTAAAAATTTACTGCAAAGGCAAATGATGAGATATCTTAACCAGATTTGTTCTTTGTACTCAGTAGTTATCAAAGTTTTTAATCAAATTTCATTTTTTTTAAGCATTTCACCCCAAACAAGGCGGGAGTGCCACTAGCACACAAGGATTTACAGAGAGAGTGACCAAGATGAAAGAAACGTGATAGAGGAAAGAAAGAGAAGGACGGGGAATTAGATCAAGGCATCTAGAGATGTCGATTGACATTGCATTTAAATAATTGAAGATTATAGCTATCAGGGAAGCAAGTGATAGGAAGGGAGTTCCACTGACGGGAAGTGCGAGATTGACGATTGGACAACATTTTTCCCAGCAATTTCAAAATGTCTTAAAGTTGAAAGGATTATATCGATTCAAAACGACGTTGGGGCTCAGTAATGGGGGAGTGTAGTATATTGAAAAGATATTAACCGATTATCCGAACAAAACACGTCAATTCATCGGAAGCAAGTCGGAAACTATGAAAGTAGAAAGTAAAATAAAAAAAAACAATTTTGTAAAAAAAAAATCTGGAAATTTCCTTCATATGTCCAGGGCGTCTTTCATTGGAACTTGAACCCAGGTATCTCAAACGCTTATTTACAAAGTATTAAGAATTTCCTATTTGGCGCAACACAATCTTCTGTCTCCATTCCTTTTCATTTAACGTTGTGCCATACTCAAGAGTTTAAAAAATATCTGTAATGGGCTGCATCTACAGGGTGTCCATAAAGTCTCTTTACAATATGAAAAAAATTATTACAAAAGCAAATGAACAGACAAATATGTGGAAATTGTTCCAAAATGAGGAGTAGATATTGAAGCTTCTTTTCAACTAATTTAATCCACCTCTGTATGGGCGCCATTAGCTGCTGAACGTCATCTAAAAAAAAAAAAAAGAAAAGAAAAAGAAAAAGAAAAAAGACGATTACCTGTATAATAAAAAGTGATGTCTATTTAAGAAATCTTGTATTTGTAAGATATCTGTTATGGTCCGGTTCCTTGTACCATGGTGATAGTCCAAAATAGAACCAATAAAGAAGAACTCGAACACAGGTATGGAATAACACAGACATATTACAGACAGGAATATATACAGAGAAGTAGAAGTGTTAGTATGAACAATCAAGTTTAGTAGAGAGAACAATATAGTCTCGGCCAGTATCACTATTCCAATGTCTTGCAGTAATTGTCCGAACGCGACTCTGTTTCGGACTGTCTCTGACTCGATTCTGCCTACTCCTGAGGCGCAGTATTTATTAAGTATGGAATAGTCCATTATTATTATTATTATGGGTAAGATCCTATAACAATATCAAGCACTTTTTTTACATTTAACTTATTATATTCAGTGATTCCAGAACATTATTAAACAAAAGATATGACATTGTTTTCCCTATTGAATAATTATGGCGTCATATTTGACGCTACTTGCAGCAGACATCTTGCTATAGGTTCGGAATAAATCGTAATTCATTAATATATTTTTGTTTACATATGCAATAAAAAAAAATTGAAGGAAATATTTAAATAATTTTTCTTCTTTATAGTTAATTTATTCGGAATAATAAATATATTTAGATTTCTTACTTGAATATTAACAGAAAGAAATAGCATCTGATTCCTCATTGAATAATTGGTTTTATATCAACAGAAGAATAATGATAAGAATTCGCAGCGTTGAACATTGACACACACGCACACACAAACACACACGTACACACAGAGGTATATATATATATATATATATATATATATATATATATAATAAGTACAGACGATCCTTAAAAATCCATTCGGTTATAATTTATTTCATGAATATACTTAAACATATTCATTCCCTTCAGACCGGCGTTTCTTTAATAAATGGAGTCAATTTATTCAGACGAAAGGAAAAGGGAAAGGAAAAAAGATAAAAAAAAATGAAGAAAATAAACCGTTTCAAAAAGAAAATAAAAAAAGAAAGCTTTTCAATTTTGGGGTTTTAAAATTGAAATCTGATCTAACTTTAAAATAATTAATTTCTTAGATATCACTTTCAATCTCTTTAACAACACATTTAAGCCATTTCATAAAGAAAATAAAGAACTTTTTCCTTTTCTTTTTCCTCTCCCTTTTCTTTTCGTCTTGATAAATTGACTCCATTTATTAAAGAAACGTTGGTCTGAAGAGATGAATATTTGTATATTCATGAAATAAATTATAATCGAATGGATTTTTAAGGATTGTCTGTACTCATTATTATATTGCTCTGTTCTTACATTGAACTCTCTTTGGATTAATGTCCTCCTTGGAATTATCCCTACTAATTATCAATTGGTATTATATATATATATATATATATATATATATATATATATATATATATATATATATACATGCATATATATATATATATATATATATATATATACGTATATATATATATATATATATATATATATATATATATACATGCATATATACATACATATATATATATATATACATGCATATATACATACATATATATATATATATGTGTGTGTGTGTGTGTGCAACATTTTCAGATATAATAAAATCTGTAAAAAGGAAAATATGACTAAAGACAAAAGGAAAACATATCTTAGCCAACGCGTTTCGTTCTCTGATGGACCTTATCAAGGCAAATGCAAGGGTTTTATTTTGCAACAAGGATTTATAGTTAACTTTCCAAAATTTTAAATGTAAGAACGCTAATAAATATATATCAAGCTAACTACATTTTTCAGCTAGCCATCAGAGGACAAAACGCGTTTTCCTTTTGTTTTTATTCATATATATATATATATATATATATATATATATATATAGTCATCCACAGACAGACTATTTCGCTGTATCACAGTTCATCAGTGTGGCTAGACGTCCGGTTGCCTCTAGCTAGGACTGAAGCCATTTCATAAAGAACTTTTTCCTTTTCTTTTTTCTTTTTCCTCTCCCTTTTCTTTTCTGAATTGGCGTCAGTCAAGGATTTTACCACTATATATCACAAAAGCAACCGTCCAACACTGAACAAAATTTATTATGAGTGCAATAGCAATGTTTTAAAATGCATTTGAGTTGACTAACATTTAACGCCATCTTGCACTTTTACTATTTCTGGTTATCTCCCTTACATCGTGGATACTTGTTTACAAAAACATTGTAGCTACAATGGATAACACATTTTTACAAAAATCACGATTACAGTTACATTGTCTTCGCAATTCACCTCTGAGGATGATTTTTGAGGCGATCAAAAGTGCTTGGATTAACAAGAACAACAGTGTCTTCCTTGATGAATTTCAACTTAATATCAAGAAGCTAATTAGTATTAAGTCAAAAGGATTATTATAAAAATAAATAAACATAATATGCCTATATTATTCAATGAAACATGCTTGAATGCAGATATGCTGCCTAAATACACACACACACACGCGCACACACACATATTTAGTTAATGTATATTTGGACAGAAGCCTTTCTTTTAAACATCTTTCGTTAAATATAAAAGACAGGGAAAATTTAATTAATTTTTATTTAGTTTTTTCTTCAGCGTTCTTACGTTATTTCGTTTGGTGGGTGTAAGGAAGTACAAAAATTTCCATAATTTTCATTGTCCCAAGCGCTTTCGACCACTTCTTTAGTCATTTTTAAGGGAATTTTGTTTTAGTAGTTGTTCATGCTTTGACTGTTTAAGATGCATTTTATTTTTGTCTTGTTTTGAATACTAGTAGAAGAGTTTATTCCGAGCCTTCGCATGTTGAGCGCAGCTGGAATATATTACCTTATATATATATATATATATATATATATATATATATTGGCAGTTGGAAAAAACATTCATGAAATTAAAATGTTTCGAAAACACATCCGACTATGTATTTCGCCGATTAGCCTTCATTAGATCCAAGGCGAAAAAATGTGTTGTATGTATTTGTGTGTGTTTAGAATAATGAAATCTTATATTTTTTCCTAAGCTCGCGTTGCTTATGACTAAAAAAGAGAAAGAAAATGATTGTGAGAAAAGAAAATGTTTGCATAGAAATTACGGTTAATTGTTGCCAATGAAGTACTGCGCCTAAATTCATAAATTCTTTGGACCATTGTGAAGTTCTCATCTGAACAGTTGCCATGAAAATATTTGCAGAAAAGGCAGAGGGAGGAAACTTTCCGGCGTTGAGAAGGTGACTGAAGACGAGGAGCCAGGTCAGGACCAATAATATTACAGATTCTTTTTTGGATTTTATCAAAGTTAAATAACAGGAGCAACGGATCATATATGGCATCGATATTCTAAGCATAAAGAGTAAACTTTTAATTATGTATGATAGATTCTAGAAAGAAAAATTGTCTCGAACGACACGATGAACCAACTTTCTTAGCAGCCGACCTAGCAATGAGTTAAACAAATTTAAATCTCGAGTAATAATAACTTTTACTAAGGCATGAATACACTTTTACTTGATGCTACCTATCTTGGCAGAATGTCTTGTCACTGGCATGCTATAATATTTTCTACCATGGTATTAGTAACAGTAAAAAAGCTGTTACATCTATCGTCAACTATGGCAGTTAGTCAGTGAAATAATAGTCTAGAAATTAAATCTATTTTATTTATTTTCTTCCGTCTTCATAAAAATACATTTTAAATGTATTTTTAAAACTATTGGTAGTTTTTAACGTTACTTCCGGCAATGGTACTCGAACTCAGTACTCCAGACACATATCTACACTTTTATTATTATTATTATTTTTATACAAATATTCGCTCAATACAAGGCCTAAGAGCCACTCAAGGTAGAGTGTTGCATGAGCTTCAGAAAAGGCAAGGTGAAGTTTATGAGGTTATGGAGGAAAGGTAACAGTTAACCCTAAACTAAAAGAGATCAAGATTGTAGCGATTGGGAAATCATCCTGTTAGGAGTTTGTTCCACAAAGCAGCAGTTCTTGGGAAGAAGCTGTTCGAGAGAAATACAAAGGGTGTATTGGCGATGATTCAGTTTTGCATACGTAGTATGCTGGGTCCCAGTTGCAAAAGTCAGGGCTGGCGAGAGTAAGGAAAGTACCTCGTCAGAATACATTCCGTATAAATAGAGACAGAGCAGTGCGAGGCTCTCAGCGTTTCGTCTATGGGGAAAATGATTGTAGGATGAAAAATAATTAATTACCCACAAGTAGACATTTTTGAATTCTATCAAGACAGGTAAGTGAGTAGCTTCCCTGTGGCTTTTCTATAAATACTTCCATGGTAATTTTTCTGATGAACTTTCCTATAGATCCTAGACTTTATGAGTTTAAAAGCAGTACTAGATTGGCGGCATATTACAGTTGAAACGGCTGCTAGATGTAACTGTAAGTTTCTAAGTTGCTAACAGTTTCTTCTCTTGTCCTTCTCGCTTGAAGAGTTAGCTCTGTTCCACAACGCAGTAGTTATTAGGAAGAAAAAGCCCGAGTAGAACTTCCTCCTCACTAATGGTATACGAAGGGAAGGAGGATGATTCACTCTAGTGTACGTGGCATGGCGAGTCCCAGTTGTAAAGGTCACACGTAGAGGGTCTAAGAAATCTAGTGCGCCAGAAGACATGACATTTGTCAAAAAGAATTGACCCCTATTATTTGCAGATATATAAGTTATCGAAAAAAATGAAACTTGCTGAAAAGTCACGATATGCTGTCTAACATTTACTTAAGTTTCCAGCGTTTCGAACTTATTCAGCTTGATTACTAATTTGAAACATCTACAATCATGGGATATATACTCCCCCCTATTTAATAACTCGTGTCATCTTTTATTTTGTTTCGATTTTTATTCACGACGTTTCAAACTACCCCAATGGACGAAATTCCATTCAGCTGAAGAAGGCCGGAGCGTACAACGACCGAAACATAAATATGGCAATAAAGATGATGACAACAGTCCAAACAATGTAAATAGTGTAAATAGTTACAATACCTCATCTGAGAAATAGAAACAGATGTTGAAGGTGAATATGGCAATAAAGATGAGGAGAACAGTCCGAACAATGTAAATAGTGTAAATAGTTACAATACCTCATCTGAGAAATAGAGAAAGATGTTGAAGGTGAATATGGCAATAAAGATGAGGACAACAGTCCAAACAATGTAAATAGTGTAAATAGTTACAATACCTCATCTGAGAAATAGAAACAGATGTTGAAGGTGAATATGACAATAAAGATGAGGACAACAGTCCGAACAATGTAAATAGTGTAAATAGTTACAATACCTCATCTCAGAAATAGAGACAGATGTTGAAGGTGAATATGACAATAAAGATGAGGACAACAGTCCAAACAATGTAAATAGTGTAAATAGTTAAAATACCTCATCTGAGAAATAGAAACAGATGTTGAAGGTGAATATGGCAATAAAGATGAGGAGAACAGTCCGAACAATGTAAATAGTGTAAATAGTTACAATACCTCATCTCAGAAATAGAGACAGATGTTGAAGGTGAATATGACAATAAAGATGAGGACAACAGTCCAAACAATGTAAATAGTGTAAATAGTTACAATACCTCATCTGAGAAATAGAGACAGATGTTGAAGGTGAATATGGCAATAAAGATGAGGACAACAGTCCAAACAATGTAAATAGTGTAAATAGTTACAATACCATATCTCAGAAATAGAGACAGATGTTGAAGGTGAATATGGCAATAAAGATGAGGACAACAGTCCGAACAATGTAAATAGTGTAAATAGTTACAATACCTCATCTGAGAAATAGAGACGGATGTTGAAGGTGAATATGGCAATAAAGATGAGGAGAACAGTCCGAACAATGTAAATAGTGTAAATAGTTGCAATACCTCATCTGAGAAATAGAGACGGATGTTGAAGGTGAATATGGCAATAAAGATGAGGAGAACAGTCCGAACAATGTAAATAGTGTAAATAATTACAATACCTCATCTGAGAAATAGAGACAGATGTTGAAGGTGAATATGGCAATAAAGATGAGGACAACAGTCCAAACAATGTAAATAGTGTAAATAGTTACAATACCTCATCTGAGAAATAGAGACGGATGTTGAAGGTGAATATGGCACTAAAGATGAGGAGAACAGTCCGAACAATGTAAATAGTGTAAATAATTACAATACCTCATCTCAGAAATATAGACAGATGTTGAAGGTGAATATGGCAATAAAGATGAGGACAACAGTCCAAACAATGTAAATAGTGTAAATAGTTACAATACCTCATCTGAGAAATATAGACAGATGTTGAAGGTGAATATGGCAATAAAGATGAGGACAACAGTCCAAACAATGTAAATAGTGTAAATAGTTACAATACCTCATCTGAGAAATAGAAACAGATGTTGAAGGTGAATATGGCAATAAAGATGAGGAGAACAGTCCAAACAATGTAAATAGTGTAAATAGTTACAATACCTCATCTGAGAAATAGAAACAGATGTTGAAGGTGAATATGGCAACAAAGATGAGGACAACAGTCCGAACAATGTAAATAGTGTAAATAGTTACAATACCTCATCTGAGAAATAGAGACAGGTGTTGAAGGTGAATATGGCAATAAAGATGAGGACAATAGTCCAAACAATGTAAATAGTGTAAATAGTTACAATACCTCATCTCAGAAATAGAAACAGATGTTGAAGGTGAATATGGCAATAAAGATGAGGACAATAGTCCAAACAATGTAAATAGTGTAAATAGTTACAATACCTCATCTCAGATATATAGACAGTACTTTTCTTGTTTCAGAAATGTAAACACTCCGATTCTGTTTTTAATGAAAGGCGTATCTTTTCCACAGCCAAACATTTATTATTTTATTCTTAGTTTATCGAATGAATATTTCATAAAATTTCAGCCTGATTCGTATTTTTCTTTTGTTCTGTAATGTTTTCTTGAAAACATATTGGGTATTATATATATATATATATATATATATATATAATTATATATATATATATATATATATATACCTCCTTTGTAGATATACATACCCTTAAATTAGTCTAGTTTGATATATTCGTTGCTGTAATTAATATGAATTTTACTTTTTATTTATCACGAGCCTCGCAAGTTTGAAATTTATATATAAAGAAATATTTAAGAAAGTATTGTTCTATAACGTTGCTTTTCTGCTATTCGTAAATAAGAGAAATATATTTTTGCACTTGAACAAGAATAAATTTACAGAATGAATATATTCCCAAGGTGGGCAAAGTCACAAATTACCCGGAAACAAATGAAATATTTGAAAGCGACGGCGGCACAGTAACCGGGTCTAAAATAGATGTTTATCTTTAACTGCCTGACAAAAGTAATTACTGACGGTAGGTTGATATTGGAAAGTAAAAATAGATGACGGCTTCAGCGTTTGCAAGAATTTCAAAAGACGATCTTTGACGACTCAGAATTCTTTGATTTAAAACGACGTTCTTGATGAAAGCGAGCAAAATAACTTTCTTCCATTTTATGAAAATTTTCATAAAACAGAAGAAAGTTATTTTGCTCGCTTTCATCGAGAATATTAAGAATAATTTTTCTTGCTTCTTCAAGTCTTCATTATTTGATTTTAGTTTTTTAATTAAAATATCATTTAAAATTACATTTTTTATATCTTTAGACATTTGACGTAACGAGGAATTGATTTCTCTATCAACGAATGAAAAGCTTTAAGAACTTTTTTTTCTTTTTGAGAGTCATACAGAATTTTTATATTTATGACGTTTAGCATAATCGTTGCTCTCAGTGGCGAAAAGCATCTTATTGACCTCCGTCAAGGTTGACTATGGGTGTAGCAGCATTTTATCAAGCTAACTGGTAATGGAAGAAGAAGCAGGAAGAAGGATATTAGATGCAAGGTAAAGATAAACATCTTAACCGAAATTCGAATTCAGTATAAAAATAAATTTATATAATATAAAAAGAAAGTTAAAATTATATAAAAATAATTGAAGGATAAATAAAAAAAAAAATAATACAATAGACTAGGTTTGTTTATTACAGTTTCTTTGGGTGGGAGTGTTTTAAAAAACATTTATTAGAAGAAAGTTGTTTATAAACTTCAATCTTCCATGAATCTCGTACATTCATAACTGCTCATGGTGTATCGAATGCAAACAAATGACGTCATACATTAAGAAATGGACAAAGTCCGACAATTTATTTATTAAAGACATTTTATGTTTAACGTTCTTTTTATAGATACAAGTATTTAAGTAAATGCTCTGTTTATAATAAACAGTATTAAATAACATTTACCGGCCTGAATGTCCGAGAAATTTTCATAGAAAATATTCGTCCTTATTTAATATTGTTTATTATAAACAGAGCATTTACTTAAATACTTGTATCTATAAAAAGAACGTTAAACATAAAAATGTCTTTAATAAATAAATTGTCGGACTTTGTCCATTTCGTAATATATGACGTCATTTGTTTATATTCGATACACCATGAGCAGTTATGAATGTACGAGATTCATGGAAGATTGAAGTTTATAAACAGTAAATTCGACCTTGCCTACCGAACGATCCTTGGTTGGCGAGCGGTCAAGGCACGTCAGCGTAAATGATAGAAGAAAGTTATTAACACCTATTCTTTAAATAAAATAAAACCTGCTATAATGAAGCCAGACCCCGTTAGTAAAAACTAAGTGGTTTACACTTAAGCCACTTAGTTTTTTTTTTTTTAGTTTTTTTTATTTCTATCTCCAAATCTTTGTTCTTAGTTTTTCAAAAACCTTCGCAGAAATGTTTTTGTCACGTGATACACAAATGTCAATAATCTTTTCTGACTTTAGTTTGGGAAATGTGCTTGTATTGTTCGATCTGTGTCGATAGAAAGATCCCAGAGAATGGTAACATCCGCTCCTTCAACTACAGATTCAAAATGATGTTCAGACCAGTTTACAGTTGTTTTAAACCCGTAGTGATGACAGATCTTTCAATACAGATATTGACCTACCCTGTCATGAAGGTTTTTGTAGTTATTGGGTGTGACTATTGGGTAGCCTGATATAAGATGATCAATAGTTTCAATGTATTCGTAACAGAACTTACACTTTGGGTCTGTTTGGTAGTTGCGTGTAAGCAGGTTCTGGTCATGTGCAATAAGAATAAACCCTTTAGTCTCACCCTTAAGCCCTGAATTCCCCAGTCACTGCTGTGTTGCGAATTGATTTAGACCAGCATTTTAGATTCGTAGAAGGAACTGGCTGTGTAGAGGTTTTTGGCTCCAGCTTTCTATTATTATTATTATTATTATTTCGATTTCTGCTATGGTCACACTACGTATCAAGTCTGCGGGAAGATCTAAGGCAGGTAGTGGTGTGTTGTTATGGCTACATTTCATGATTTGTTTTTCCAACTCCCATAAAATCATTATCGTTACATGGACAAAGTTCTGATATTAAACGTCAGAAATATAATAATTCAGTATGACTCTCACAAAGAAAATAATTTTTATCAAAACAATTTTTTGTATTTCTCTTAACATGAGAGTTCCAAGGATTTTTTCAATGTGTTGTTGTGTTCCTTTTTTTATCATTCCAAGCGCACCTACTATGACTGCTACTATTCTTGTTTTCAATTTCCACATTTTTTCTATTTCGATTTCCAGGTCTTTATACTTCGATAGTTTTTCAAATACCTTGGTTGCTATGTTACAGTCCGCTGGATAAGTCATATCAAATAGTAGGCAAGGTTTTTTTTCGGTTGTTGATAATTATGTCCGGCCTATTTGTTTCAATCTTCCTCTTTGTAAAGATGGCGTAATCCCATAGAATTGTGATGTCTTCTGTTTCTGTAACCAGTGCTGGGTGATGTTCATACTGGTGTTTGTTAACATCTTTTCCAAAGTGTTTTCACATTATCTAGTGTAAGTATTGCCCCACGATTTTTATACTAATTTGGCGCAAGTGGAGAACATCCTGAGATCAGATGGTCTATGGTTTCTTGATATTTGTCACAGAACCTGGATCTATACTATTATGTATATTTGCTTGAAAGTTCCCAGTGAAAAGACTTTGATCTTGCCCTACAAGAATAAAGCCTTCCATTTCAGCCTTTAATCCAGATGCTCATAACCATCGATGAGTGTTAACTTTATCAACATCGGCTTTATTAGAACATTCTGGATATTGGCCATGCAGAGGTTTGTTTTGACAGTGTTGTTTCATCTGCTCAAGAGCTTTATACTTAGCTTTCTTTTTCATAATTTTGCTGCAATAGTTGGTTGTTAGGTTCTGTTTTAATTTTCTACAAAATCAACTAAATGTAAATCACGTTTGTATTTACAACCTTCTTTTATGATTGAATATTTTTCTTTCCGTTTTTGCGTTGTTTGACTAATTGTATCATCCAATCCTTTGTTGTTTCCATGTATGCTAGTATGTCAATAGTTGTCTTGTATGAGAATTCTAGCTGAAAAAAACATCTTCCACCTTCTTTACGGAGTATGTATATCCTTTTTGCATCAGCCATTGGATAATGCATGTTATGCTTTGAAAGAAGCTTTTTGTATTAGAATCCATTCGTCTGATATCATTTCGGGTGCTGTTCAAGATGTTGAAACTATATTGAACACCACTGGAATGCCGAGGCTATAAATGGCCATGATTCTATTCTGAGAATTCAATTCAGTTCTTAATATCAGACACACCCTTCTATCGTATACTTTTCGCACTATTTCTTTTATTTTTATGGTGAATTCCTTCACACTGATTCACACCGAGGTACTTATAAGCTCCTTCTTGCTCTAAATATTTGATTGTTATCCCCGGGGTCTAAGCTAATAAAGGAGGTTTGTTGTAGTGATGCTCGTAATATTGTGGCTTTAGCAAATTTATCGAAACCGAATTCCATTCCAATATAATCACTGAAACATTTTACCGTTTTCAGGAGACATTCCAGCTCACTGTCATTCCTAGCATACAACTTTAAGTCATTGATATAGAATAGATAACGTATTTTCTTTTGAGATATCTTATAGTCATATTCTATCCTGTTAAGTTCACTGGTTAATGCTATTAGCGATATACAAAATAGTAAAGGAGACAAAGAGTCACCTTGAAATATTCTTATGTTAATGCCTATTTCACCAGACTTAAAAACTCCATGATTGAGTTGAGGTATTATTTTCCATATCGTCATACTTTGTTTGATGAAATTGATGATGACGGATGATACCTTGTATATATTTAAAGAAGTTAAGATCTAAGAATTGGGTACACAAATCGAATGCCTTATGGTAATCTATCCAACGAGTACTGAGATTTTTCTTTGTATTGAAGCAGTTTTACAAGACCATCCTATTAATAAATAATTGGTCTTTACATACTTAAGAGCCACGTTTGCATCCTTTTTGTTCAAGAGGTAGTATGCCTTTTTTTTCGAAGAAGGAATGTATCTGTTTTGTCAAAATAGATGTCAACAGTTTTTAAATAGAGGGAAGACATTTGTAGTTTTTTGAGACATTTGTAGTTTTTTGAGACATTTGTAGTTTTTTGAGACATTTGTAGTTTTTTGAGACATTTGTATCACTATTCTTGGATAGAAGGAAGGTAATTTCTTTGTTTTTCCATGCCGGAATTTTAGCATGGTCATTGACTATTTCTTGGAGTTGTTTGGCCAGTTTTTGTCTCCTGTATTTAGATAATATAGCCAAAAGTTAAGGATTTTATCTATTCCAGGAGATTTCCAGTTGTGTGCTATTATTATTATTATTATTATTATTATTATTATTATTATTATTATTATTATTTCCTTTGATTTCTGTTGTATACACATTTCCTTCCGGGTCCCAATCAGAGACCTAAGGTCAGAAATAACATCATGACATTTTCGCTAACCATTTAAAAAATAAATAAAAATAAAACAATCTAAGAACACACACATTTTACATTGATAAAAACCCTTCGTAAGGCGAGAGTTGTAATTGTGAGAACAATTTCTTGTATTTCTTTAGGGCATTGGCTTCCAGGAATCCCTTCAATGAGTCTATGGAACCTTTTCTAATCTATCCGAGGGCTTCAACTACAACTGGAATTATTGATATCTAAATGTGTCACATTTTTTCCCTCACTTTCACTTCAAGATCCTTGTATTTTGATAGTATTTTGAAGATCTTCTACTGTCTACAAGAATTGCCATGTCACTAAGAAAGCACATTCTTAGTTTTTGTGGTCTTTGATTACGATATATGGGCGAATAACTTTGATTGTTCTGTCTGTGTGTAAAGTCCCATAAAATTGTTACAGCCCCTATCTCTGAAACCGGATCTGGGTGATGTTTATACTAATTTCTTGCAATTTCTTTCCCGGAAAAGTTACAGATTTTTCCGTGCACATATTTTCCAACCCTCTCAGTTTTATATTCGGTTGATTTTAATCCATTATTATTATTATTATTATTATTATTATTATTATTATTATTATTATTATTATTATTATTATTATCCATTTGCGGTTGATTTTGATCCATCATCATCATCATCATTATTATTTATTTATTTCTTTTGGCTAGAGATTCCTGTCTTAGATTCTTCTTTTTTCCATTTTGGTTTGGTTATTCCGCACAGTTTTTTTTAAAAGTCTTCACTTCCGGTCATTAAGTCAGCGACCGGTTTCGTGTCATCAATGCTGCCTTTTCTGTAATCAAAACTGATAGGCGATTTGTTATCTGCTAAAAATATTTTCAAGTTGTTCAATAAACCAAACGTCGAACTTCCTGCGTTTAAAAAAAAAACAATTTGAGAAAATTAAAATGAAGAATTAATAAACAAAATTAAAACAAAAACGACTGAAAATTGTGACTTCAAGAATGGGGTTGTTGTTAGATGTCAGGTTGAAGCGGAGTAAACGAGAGAAAAAAGGGAGAAGACGGAGGAGAGTGCGCAGAATATTGAGAGAGACTCTAGTGAATACAAATAACTTGAAGCAGAAGTGAGAGAGAAGAGGATGTGGAAAAGAAGTGGGAAGTGAAAGGAGGGATAGGAGGAGGATTGGAAAAAATTAGAATCGGCTGAGGTTGAAGTAACTAAAAAAAAAAAAACCCAAAAAACACTACAATTTTTGTTTTAAGAATTATCCAGAAGTAGCCTTGTCTTGTTAGAATTTTTCATTCTTTTTCTAAATATCCAGGATTTAATTTTACTTCACAAATTTCGGTCAGAATTGGTTCTTCTTGTTAAGAACCGAATAGTCTTTCTTTGTTGATCTTTTTTTGTTTCATACTTTCTATCTTTTCTTTCTCTCTCTCTCACTTTTAGTTTCTTTATCTGTTTTTTCTTTCTCTTTCTCTCCCTCTCTTAGTTTCTTTATCTATATTTCTTTCTCTTTCTCTCTTCCTTAGTTTCTTTATCTATTTTTCTTTCTCTTTCTCTCCCTCTCTTACTTTCTTTATCTATATTTGCTTTCTCTTTCTCTCCCTCTCTTAGTTTCTTTATCTATTTTTTCTTACCCTTTCTCTCCCTCTCTTAGTTTCTTTATCTATTTTTCTTTCTCTCTCTCTCTTAGTTTCCTTATCTGTTTTTTCTTTCTTTTTCACTCTCTCTCTTAGTTTCTTTATCTATTTTTTCTTTCTCTTTCTCTCCCTCTCTTAGTATCTTTATCTGTTTTTTCTTTCTCTTTCTCTTCCTATCTTAGTTTCTTTATCTATTTTTTATTTCTCTTTCTCTTCCTCTCTTAGCTTGTTTATCTATTTTTTCATATTCTCTCTTTCTCTCTCAGTTTCTTTATCTTTGTTTCTTTCTCTTTCTCTTCCTCTCTTAGTTTCTTTATCTGTTGTTTCTTTCTCTTTTTCTTCCTCTCTTAGTTTCTTTATCTATATTTCTTTCTCTTTCTCTCTTTCTTAGTTTCTTTATCTATTTTTTCTTTCTCTTTCTCTCCCTCTCTTACTTTCGTTATCTATATTTCCTTTCTCTTTCTCTACCTCTCTTAGTTTCTTTATCTTTTTTCTTTCTCTTTCTCTCTCTCTCTTAGTTTCTTTATATATTTTTTCTTTCTCTTTCTCTCCCTCTCAGTTTCTTTATCTATTTTTTCTTTCTCTTTCTCTTCCTCTCTTAGTTTCTTTGTCTATTTTTTTCTCTTTTTCTCCCTCTCTTATTTTCTTTATCTTTTTTTCTTTCTCTTTCTCTTCCTCTCTTAGTTTTTTTATCTGTTATTTCTTTCTCTTTCTCTCCCTCTCTTAGGTTCTTTACCTATTTTTTCTTTCTCTCTCCCTCTAAGTTTCTTTATCTATTTTATCTTTCTCTTTCTCTCCCTCTCTTAGTTTCTTTATCTATTTTATCTTTCCCTTTCTCTCCCTCTCTTAGTTTCTTTATCTATTTTTCTTTCTCTTTCTCTCTCTCTCTTAGTTTCTTTATCTGTTTTTTCTTTCTCTGTCACTCTCTCACTTAGTTTCTTTATATATTTTTTCTTTCTCTTTTTCTCTCTCTCGTAGTATATTTATCTGTTTTTCTTTCTCTTTCTCCTCCTCTCTTAGTTTCTTTATCTGTTTTTCTTTCTCTTTCTCCCCCTCTCTTAGTTTATTTATCTATTTTTTCTTTCTCTTCCTCTCTTAGCTTTTTTGTTTTTTCTTTCTCTTCCTCTCCCTCTCTTAGTTTCTTTATCTATTTTTTATTTCTCTTTCTCTTCCTCTCTTAGCTTGTTTATCTATTTTTTCATTCTCTCTCTCAGTTTCTTTATCTTTTTTTCTTTCTCTTTCTCTTTCTCTTCCTCTCTTAGTTTCTTAATCTGTTTTTCTTTTCTCTTTTTCTTCCTCTCTTAGTTTCTTTATCTATATTTCTTTCTCTTTCTCTCTTCCTTAGTTTCTTTATCGATTTTTCTTTCTCATTCTCTCCTTCTCTTACTTTCTTTATCTATATTTTCTTTCTCTTACTCTGCCTCTCTTAGTTTCTTTATCTTTTTTCTTTCTCTTTCTCTCTTAGTTTCTTTATCTATTTTTTCTTTCTGTCTCTCTCTTTGTTTCTTTATCTATTTATTTTTCTCTTTCTCTCTCTCTCTTAGTTTCTTTATCTGTTTTTTCTTTCTCTTTCTCTCCCTCTCTTAGTTTCTTTATATATTTTTTCTTTCTCATTCTCTCCCTCTCAGTTTCTTTATCTATTTTTTCTCTGTCTTTCTCTTCCTCTCTTAGTTTCTTAATCTATTTTTTCATTCTCTTCCTCTCCCTCTCTTTGTTTTTTATCTATTTTTTCTTTCTTTTTCTCTACCACTCTTAGTTTCTTTATCTGTTTTTTCTTTCTCTTTCTCTCTCTCTCTTAGTTTCTTTATCCATTTTTTCTTTCTCTTTCTCTCCCTCTCTTAGTTTCTTTATCTATTTTTTCTTTCTCTTTCTCTCCCTCTCGTAGTTTCTTTATCTATTTTTTATTTCTCTTCCTCTATTAGCTTGTTTATCTATTTTTTCATTCTCTCTCTAAGTTTCTTTATCTTTTTTTCTTTCCTTTGTCTTTCTCTTCCTCTTTTAGTTTCTTAATCTGTTTTTCCTTTCTCTTTTTCTTCCTCTCTTAGTTTCTTTATCTATATTTCTTTCTCTTTCTCTCTTCCTTAGTTTCTTTATCTATTTTTCTTTCTCTTTCTCTCCCTCTCTTAGTTTCTTTATCTATTTTTCTTTCTATTTCTCTTCCTCTCTTAGTTTCTTTATCTATTTTTTCTTTCTGTCTCTCTGTTTGTTTCTTTATCTATTTATTTTTCTCTTTCTCTCTCTCTCTTAGTTTCTTTATCTGTTTTTTCGTTCTCTTTCTCTCCCTCTCTTAGTTTCTTTATATATTTTTTATTTCTCTTTCTCTCCCTCTCAGTTTATTTATCTATTTTTTCTCTCTCTTCCTCTCTTAGCTTTTTTGTTTTTTCTTTCTCTTCCTCTCCCTCTCTTAGTTTCTTTATCTATTTTTTATTTCTCTTTCTCTTCCTCTCTTAGCTTGTTTATCTATTTTTTCATTCTCTCTCTCAGTTTCTTTATCTTTTTTTCTTTCTCTTTCTCTTTCTCTTCCTCTCTTAGTTTCTTAATCTGTTTTTCTTTTCTCTTTTTCTTCCTCTCTTAGTTTCTTTATCTATATTTCTTTCTCTTTCTCTCTTCCTTAGTTTCTTTATCGATTTTTCTCTCTCTTTCTCTCCCTCTCTTAGTTTCTTTATCGATTTTTCTTTCTCATTCTCTCCTTCTCTTACTTTCTTTATCTATATTTTCTTTCTCTTACTCTGCCTCTCTTAGTTTCTTTATCTTTTTTCTTTCTCTTTCTCTCTTAGTTTCTTTATCTATTTTTTCTTTCTGTCTCTCTCTTTGTTTCTTTATCTATTTATTTTTCTCTTTCTCTCTCTCTCTTAGTTTCTTTATCTGTTTTTTCTTTCTCTTTCTCTCCCTCTCTTAGTTTCTTTATATATTTTTTCTTTCTCTTTCTCTCCCTCTCAGTTTCTTTATCTATTTTTTCTATGTCTTTCTCTTCCTCTCTTAGTTTCTTAATCTTTTTTTTCTTTCTCTTCCTCTCCCTCTCTTTGTTTTTTATCTATTTTTTCTTTCTTTTTCTCTCCCACTCTTAGTTTCTTTATCTGTTTTTTCTTTCTCTTTCTCTCTCTCTCTTAGTTTCTTTATCCATTTTTTCTTTCTCTTTCTCTCCCTCTCTTAGTTTCTTTATCTATTTTTTCTTTCTCTTTCTCTCCCTCTCGTAGTTTCTTTATCTATTTTTTATTTCTCTTCCTCTATTAGCTTGTTTATCTATTTTTTCATTCTCTCTCTCAGTTTCTTTATCTTTTTTTCTTTCTCTTTGTCTTTCTCTTCCTCTTTTAGTTTCTTAATCTGTTTTTCCTTTCTCTTTTTCTTCCTCTCATAGTTTCTTTAACTATATTTCTTTCTCTTTCTCTCTTCCTTAGTTTCTTTATCTATTTTTCTTTCTCTTTCTCTCCCTCTCTTAGTTTCTTTATCTATTTTTCTTTCTATTTCTCTTCCTCTCTTAGTTTCTTTATCTATTTTTTCTTTCTGTCTCTCTGTTTGTTTCTTTATCTATTTATTTTTCTCTTTCTCTCTCTCTCTTAGTTTCTTTATCTGTTTTTTCGTTCTCTTTCTCCCCCTCTCTTAGTTTCTTTATATATTTTTTATTTCTCTTTCTCTCCCTCTCAGTTTATTTATCTATTTTTTCTCTCTCTTTCTCTTCCTCTCTTAGTTTCTTTATCTATTTTTTCTTTCTCTTCCTCTCCTTCTCTTTGTTTTTTATCTATTTTTTCTTTCTTTTTCTCTCCCACTCTTAGTTTCTTTATCTGTTTTTTCTTTCTCTTTCTCTCTCTCTCTTAGTTACTTTATCCATTTTTCTTTCTCTTTCTCTCCCTCTCTTAGTTTCTTTATCTATTTTTTCTTTCTCTTTCTCTCCCTCTCGTAGTTTCTTTATCTTTCTTTCTTTTACTTTCTCTTCCTCTCTTAGTTTCTTTATCTTTTTTTTCTTTCTCTTTCTCTCCTTCTCTTACTTTGTTTATCTATATTTTCTTTCTCTTACTCTGCCTCTCTTAGTTTATTTATCTATTTTTTCTTTCTCTTCCTCTCTTAGCTTTTTTGTTTTTTCTTTCTCTTTCTCTCCCTCTCGTAGTTTCTTTATCTATTTTTTATTTCTCTTCCTCTATTAGCTTGTTTATCTATTTTTTCATTCTCTCTCTCAGTTTCTTTATCTTTTTTTCTTTCTCTTTGTCTTTCTCTTCCTCTTTTAGTTTCTTAATCTGTTTTTCCTTTCTCTTTTTCTTCCTCTCATAGTTTCTTTAACTATATTTCTTTCTCTTTCTCTCTTCCTTAGTTTCTTTATCTATTTTTCTTTCTCTTTCTCTCCCTCTCTTAGTTTCTTTATCTATTTTTCTTTCTCTTTCTCTCCCTCTCTTAGTTTCTTTATCTATATTTTCTTTCTCTTGCTCTGCCTCTCTTAGTTTCTTTATCTTTTTTCTTTCTATTTCTCTTCCTCTCTTAGTTTCTTTATTTATTTTTTCTTTCTGTCTCTCTCTTTGTTTCTTTATCCATTTATTTTTCTCTTTCTCTCTCTCTCTTAGTTTCTTTATCTGTTTTTTCTTTCTCTTTCTCTCCCTGTCTTAGTTTCTTTATATATTTTTTATTTCTCTTTCTCTCCCTCTCAGTTTCTTTATCTATTTTTTCTCTCTCTTTCTCTTCCTCTCTTAGTTTCTTTATCTATTTTTTCTTTCTCTACCTCTCCCTCTCTTTGTTTTTTATCTTTTTTTTCTTTCTTTTTCTCTCCCACTCTTAGTTTCTTTATCTGTTTTTTCTTTCTCTCTCTCTCTCTCTCTTAGTTTCTTTATCCATTTTTTCTTTCTCTTTCTCTCCCTCTCTTAGTTTCTTTATCTATTTTTTCTTTCTCTTTCTCTCCCTCTCGTAGTTACTTTATCTTTCTTTCTTTCACTTTCTCTTCCTCTCTTAGTTTCTTTATCTGTTTTTTCTTTCTCTTTCTCTTTCTCTATTAGTTTCTTTATCTAATTTTTCTTTCTCTTTCTCTTCCTCTCTTCGTTCTTTTATTTGTTTTTCTTTATCTTTCTCTCCCTCTCTTAGTTTCTTTATCTGTTTTTTCTTTCTCTTTCTCCTCCTCTCTTAGTTTCTTTATATGTTTTTTCTTTCTTTTTCTCTCCCTCTCTTAGTTTCTTTATCTATTTTTCTCTTTCCCTCCCTCTCTTACTTTCTTTATCTATATTTCCTTTCTCTTTCTCTCCCTCTCTTAGTTTCTTCATCTGTTATTTCGTTCTCTTTCTCTCCCTCTCTTAGGTTCTTTACCTGTTTTTTCTTTCTCTCTCCCACTTAGTTTCTTTATCTATTTTATCTTTCTCTTTCTCTTTCTCTTCCTCTCTTAGTTTCTTAATCTATTTTTTCTTACCCTTTCTCTCCCTCTCTTAGTTTCTTTATCTATTTTTCTTTCTCTCTCTCTCTTAGTTTCCTTATCTGTTTTTTCTTTCTTTTTCACTCTCTCTCTTAGTTTCTTTATCTATTTTTTCTTTCTCTTTCTCTCCCGCTCGTAGTATATTTATCTGTTTTTTCTTTCTCTTTCTCTCCCTCTCTTAGTTTCTTTATCTGTTTTTTCTTTCTCTTTCTCTTCCTACCTTAGTTTCTTTATCTATATTTTCTTTCTCTTGCTCTGCCTCTCTTAGTTTCTTTATCTTTTTTCTTTCTCTTTCTCTTCCTCTCTTAGTTTCTTTATCTATTTTTTCTTTCTGTCTCTATCTTTGTTTCTTTATCTATTTATTTTTCTCTTTCTCTCTCTCTCTTCGTTTCTTTATCTGTTTTTTCTTTCTCTTTCTCTCCCTCTGTTAGTTTCTTTATATGTTTTTCTTTATCTTTTTCTCCCTCTCTTAGTTTCTTTATCTGTTTTTCTTTCACCTTCTCTACCTGTCTTAGTTTCTTTATCTATTTTTTCTTTCTCTTTCTCTTCCTCTCTTAGTTTCTTTTTCTGATTTTCTTTCTCTTTCTCTCCCTCTTTTAGTTTCTTTATCTATTTTTTCTTTCTATTTCTCTTCCTCTCTTAGTTTCTTTATCAGTTTTTTCTTTCTCTTTCTCTCCCTCTTAGTTTCTTTATCTATTTTTCTTTCTCTTTCTGTTCCTCTCTCAGTTTCTTTTTCTGTTTTTCTTTCTCTTTCTCTCCCTCTCTTAGTTTCTTTATCTGTTTTTTCTTCCTCTTTCTATCTCCTCCACTCTTAGTTTCTTTATGTGTTTTTTCTTTAAGTTTCTCTCTCTCTTAGTTTCTTTATCTGTTTTTTCTTTCTCTTTCTCTTCCTCTCTTAGTTTCTTTATCTGTTTTTCTTTCTCTTTCTCCCTCTTAGTTTCCTTATCTGTTTTTTATTTCTCTTTCTCTCTCTCTTAGTTTCTTTATCTGTTTTTTCTTCTTCTTTCTCTCTCTCCCCCTCTTAGTTTCTTTATGTGTTTTTTCTTTCTCCTTCTCTCTCTCTTAGTTTCTTTATCTGTTTTTTCTTTTTCTTTCTCTTCCTCGCTTAATTTCTTTATCTGTTTTTTCTTTCTCTTTCTCTCTCTCTCTCAGTTTATTTATCTTTTTTTTTTTAAAGCGGAACTATTTTTTTTCCTTCACGAAATTTTTTTCTTCGTATCATTTTTTCTCATTTTTCTTCTCAATTTTCATTTTTATTTTTTATCAGCTTTTTATCAGGCCATTTTCGCCTTCATGTTTTATTTCTTATTTTATCTTTTCGTCCCTTTCCGTCGAATTGGTGATGGGTTGCTAAAACGACCTTTTGTTCTCCTCAGACTTTTGTGGATTTAACTTAGTCATTGTTTATTGAATCACCCTATTAAAATCACCAGTCATTATAACTCTGGGAATATTTTACGAGCCAATTCATTAGACACACCTTGTTGTGCCAATTTTAGAAACAAATTCAATACCTTATTGACCCTGCGTGATCGATCATTTATATTTTAATTCTGATGGTAAGTAAACAGATTCATCTTTTTATTATCGCCCTGTGATTACACCTTCCATATTTATTGAACAGGAATAAAGGATTTTCCCTTGTTCCTTGTTTAGGATATGGTTTACCATTTTTGGCCATCAGACTGGTTAGTGGCTACGATTTTTCATTATGCGGGTAGCGGGTTGGTAGTTTTCTGGTTGCTGTTTCTGACTGATAGTAAAGAGTCCGAAATCTTTGGTAGCGCTTAGAGAGATTTCTCTGATCAACAGTCGAATAATATCAGAGTATTTGTAGTGCCATATCGCGCATGTATACGTACCCCTGCATGGATTTCTGGTGGCAACTCTGAGGCCTCATTACGTTTCAGTCTGGTCAGTTTGTATTGCCAGAGACGATAGATAGTGATAATTATTTTAACTTTTTTCTTCTTAAAACAAAGCATTCTTGTGACAAATAGAATGAAAAAATACGCGTAAACCAATAAACAAAAGATCATCTAATCAACTCAACCATTCTTTCTCCAATATTTGTGGTATTCGTTCCAATTTTTGTAGTACAGAATCTTTTAAATGGTTCTTCAGATATCTTTAACTTTGTGAAACTAATTTAAATTATTCTATCGCAACCAATGAATTCTCTGCTCCAGATTACATTCTTTTTTGCCGAAAAGCTTCTAGCGTACATATGCATGACAATGGTGTTCATATTTGGGAAAATATCCAAATTGTAAGGGAATTGTCCCTTGAGTCCCCAGATGATTCTTTCATGTGCTTTCGACTTTCGTTGTTGCACTCTGTTAGTTATAGTTTTTTCCTTTATCACTCTCCTTCTCAGGATTGTAATATATTAAAAAACATGTCTGATAATCTAAATCTAAATCCAATCTACATTCATCTGTGGACATTTTTGTGATTGGTGATTTTAATGCTCAACACGTCAAGTGGCTTAAGGATTCTAATATTACTGATGTTGCTAGTATTCAAACTTTTAATTTTTCTGTTGCTCAGTCTTCAAGTCACATAGTAGATTTCCCAATTTGTATCCCTGAAAAATATGATCGACATTCTACCTTACTTGGTTTGTTGCTTGCCTCCTTTTCTACATCTTGCAGTACATCACAGATTTTCTCTTTTGGCAATTCGGATCACGCTGTTGAGATTTCTTTGAGATGTCTATTAGACAGCGACCTCCTATTCACAAGGCTTCTTTCTGTTACCAGCGTTCTGATTTGGATTTTATTCGAGACAACCCTTGGATTGATATTATTGACCTTCCTATTGAGAATTGTGCTACAGATGTTTCTTGTGTTAAAATCGGTATTGATGTTTTTGGACTTTGGTAATTTTGATAAGAGTAAGTTGAGGGTGTTATCTCACCGATCTGTGTTCCGCGTCAAATGAGAAATTATAAAAAAAAAAAAATTGAAATCTATGAAATGCTGAAACGTTGTGACAGCGTAGATGTGTCAAGAAAGTGTGGTTAGCCAATCCCTGCTGCAGACGCCTGCTCAGACACATTTGTGTTTGTTCAACACCCACAGCACTTACCTGTGGTTTATACTGCAAATGATTTTGCGTTATCTAGAGTGACCAACAGTCTGAACAAAGCCAGTACACTAAAACACTCGGTCACGATGACTTGTAACTTCGTGCTAGCACAACCATAAACGGCTTCCCAAAGGGTTCCGGCTTCACTCACAAGACTTGGGTCAACCCGTGGTTTTCAGGCACTTTCTAAATGTGCTGTACGCTGGCATCGCCTCTTCCATACTGATAACATCAAGAAGATATCTTCCTGACAAATCGACCATAATAAGATTCGAACACAGATCTCATGGTCAGAAAGCAGACCTAACCACTCATAACAAACAATCACTGAACCTCCTTTAAAAGACATAGAAAAATGAATGGAATAGGCAAGAAAATACACGAAGACAGATTTTTTACAGCGATGAATGCCATGCTAACCTGCATAACAAATGAAGCTATGTAGTTACTGGCAGAGGGTAATGTAATGGATTTAGTGTGTGATGTTTAGAGGTGCTAAAATTGTAGGTCCATTGCTCTTTCCGACTTGACTGATCCAGAGTTTCGCGTAGCATCGTTCATCTGGGTCAGACATGCTGATAAAATCTATTGAATTATTACCAGATAATCATATTTATACTCTACAAAATAAACACTAAGCGTAAACTTAAAACTTCAAATTTCAAATATGTACTATGCTTGAGTTTGTTAAAAGTATGACAGCATTTATTGATTCAAAAGCATTTAAAATAGTCGATTGCTTTAATATAAATTCGTGGCTGTAAAATATAATTTTGTCAAAAAGGTTATAAAATAAATACAGTAAATGTACCAACTATTATATAATTTGGAAAATAGAGACACTTAAATTATCATAATATATATGAGATAATAATATATAAATTTTCATATATAAAGAACACTATTGGGAGTGCGGATATATGACGCTCTAGAAGTTCGATGAAGTCCTAAAGCGTCGTGAAAGCGAGTTTGTGGTGTGACCAACATAAATATTATTTAATTTGTTGGAGATACAATCTCCCAAAGGGCACTTGAATTTGTTATTAGTCTTTACTAATTTTTTTAGTATATTTATATATATAATGCATACTAATTATAAACGAGATGAAAATGTACTAAAAAAGTGAGTGAATACTAATATATCTACAACAGATCCTAGCAAAAAAATAAGTTAATCATATACTACACTAAATCTAATATATCCAATTGAATTCGCAATGATTCTTCTACCCCGGTTAACGATTTGCAAAAAACAACATTGTTTACAAATTCAAGTGCCCTTTGAGAGATTGTATCTCCAACGAATTAAATAATATTTATGTTGGTCACACCACAAACTCGCTTTCACGACGCTTGACACTACATTTGTGTCATCTTTGATAATGGCTTATGTAAGCCGAAAGCTTAGATAGGATTAAAAAATATGTATCAATATTGTGATTTTCTTTCTTCGTTTAATGATAATGTTATTAAGCTTATCAGACGTTATGAAAGGAATTTACATAAAATAAATCGACAACACTTGTCTATATTATCTAATGAAACATGTATGAATATATATTCATGAATTATTCATACATAAAACAAATACAAAGGTTAATGATTAAATGGCGAGAAATCCATCTTCGCGAACAATTCAATAATATACAAAAACCCCGAATCTGTTTATGAATGAAAAGATCCTGTTTTATAAATTTCCGTTGCATTAGATCTTTTTATTTTACAAGCTTTCGTCTGTTCCTACAGACATCCTCAGGTATGAAATAGATTGTGTTCTTGTTTTTACTCGCAGTAATAAGTGAAAGTCAAAGTCCGACAATTTATTTATTAAAGACATTTAATATAAAAAGAACGTTAAATGTCTTTAATATATATATATATATATATATATATATATATATATATATATATATATATATTATGGTCGCTTAGACATGAGAATAAAACAACACGTTCCTACAAAAATTAGAAATCATAACTTGCCGTTGAATGGACTCGTCCCGAACACCTATGGTTCCGCCATATGCGAACATCTATTAAAGAACAGAGATTGTGCAGCCAAATGGTGTTGACTGGTTCAGTCTAGAGTCGGACCGGCTGACTGGTTGATCGGTTGAACTCTCTGCCTTCGGGCGAGGAGGAACCCGAATGAGGCTACGCCGAAGGGAGGAGTTTCTTTCGGGGGGTAAACCAACCCTGAACCCGTTTATACGGTTCAAAGGGCATATTTTTGGGCAAGCCCACGGGCTCGGAGATCCCAAGGGCTCGGAGATCTCACGGGCTCGGAGATCTCACGGGCTCGGAGATCCCACGTTAAACCGGCCTTGTGCTACATGATGCCCTCGTGGGAGGGTGACTAAATACTAGTGTTGACTGGTTCAGTCTGATGTCGGACGACCGGCTGGCCGGTTCAACTCTCTGCCTTCGGGCGGGGAGGAACCCGAAGGAGTCTTCGCCGAAGGGCGGAGTCTCTTTCGGGGAGGTAAACCGACCCTGAACCCATTTATAGGGTTCAAAGGGCATATTTTTGGCCGAGCCCACGGGCTCGGAGGTCCCACAGGCTCGGAGATCCTACGTTAAACCGCCCTTTTGCCACATGATGCCCTTGTGGGGGGGTGACTAAACACTAAATATTTCCTCAACAGTAGTAAAACTGATGCATAACGCAATTGTCAGGTGCCGATTGAAAACTGCCCGTTGCATAATTTAAATATTGACACACACACACACATATGTGTATATATATATATATATATATATATATATATATATATATATATATATATATATATATATACACCGTACTACAATGACAGTGGGCCAGTCTGTTTGATGTACCGTGTGTGTTGTTATACATCGAGCACTATTTTATTAGCACCAGCACTCCATGTCTAATATCATATATATATATATATATATATATATATATCTTCAGAACGTTGATAATAATGTCTCTCCACAGCTTCGTTTTCTTTATTATTTGGGAATTGCTATGACGTCTTGGGAAAGGTAATGAAGTAGTTTCATTATCCACGGTTTGGAATTCAGAGTTTTCATTCTCTTTGACTGCCACCTAAATCTAGAGGTTCCACTCAACTCTACTATTTAACCAGTGAAGGAATTATGCCTTTATCAAGGATATTAGTGTGAAAATGGACGTAACAGACTAATCCGGTATTTGAACTTGTCTCTCCGATTCCACTTTCTTCGCCGTTATCTGTTGCACCACCCACACATCAATTCCGGACTCACACAAATGCTATTCATTTAAGCTTAAGCATAGAGTTGAAAACGAAATAAAGGAGACCTTTACCCGTGTATAGATAAAGCATATATGGACTTTGAGATTTAGACAGAAAGGTTTTGTATTTCTTTCAATAAAGTTCGACATTACAGTCTTGTTGATGTAGAAATCTATATGAGGAATAAAAGCCGAGTAAATGTGAAGCATTTTATGTCATCATTTTATGAGAGTAAAGAGAGAAAATCGACAAACTGTTGTAGGGAAAAAAATTGGTGTGTCTTAACTTTGGCCATTACTGTTTCGCCATCAAAGTTGAGTAGAAAGAGAAAAATCAGAAAGTTGATGTTAGCACATCGCTTGTCAGGCGATTCTTACCACAGTAAAAGAAAACGTTTGGAATTATCGTTTCTTTCTTTTACTCTTCCTTTTAAATGATTTCTTCGCCAATTTCCCAATGGTTGGCAATTCTTTGCCGTGGCAAAGATTCGCCATCACTTTTCGCCAACGTTTTTCTTATGACTTTTTTTTTCGTTTCTCATTTGTTTTTCGCTCCTTTTTACTAAAAGATATTTCCGCTTTTTTAAAATTTATTTCTGTTCAATTCGATATTCAATATTTTCTTTTTAAACCCCTTTTTTCTTCATTTTCTTTCTTTCTTATTCTGATTTATTTTCTTTCTTTCTTTCTTGCTTTCTTTTTTTCTTTCTTTCTTTCTTTCTTATTCCGATTCATTTTCTTTCTTTCTTTCTTATTCTGATTCATTTTCTTTCTTTTTTTTTTCTTTTTTTTTTCTTTCTTTCTTTCTTTCTTATTCTGGTTCATTATATTTCTTTCTTTCTTATTCTGATTTATTTTCTTTCTTTCTTTCTTATTCCGATTCATTTTCTTTCTTTCTTTCTTTCTTTCTTTCTTATTCTGGTTCATTTTCTTTCTTTCTTTTTTTCTTTCTTTCTTATTTTGGTTCATTATATTTCTTTCTTTCTTATTCTAGTTCATTATATTTCTTTCTTTCTTAGTATGATTTATTTTCTTTCTTTCTTTCTTTCTTATTTTGGTTCATTTTCTTTCTTCTCATTTCATTCTTTTCTTTGTTTTCTTGTTTCTTTCTTTTCATTTTCTTCTTTCTTTTTATTTTGGTTCATTTTCTTTCTTTCTTTCTTTCTTTCTTTCTTTCTTTCTTATTCGGTTTCATTTACTTTCTTTCTTTTTTTCCAATCTTAATGTTTTAGTAAATTCATATTAAAAGTCAAATTCACCTAAAAACTAATAATCATGCCGGCAATTTAATTCTGCATCTGGGATGAGAATTGTTTTTTCAAGAACATCTGCAAATTTTTCGTCATTATATTTTCTCTTCTTTAACTCTTCATCCATTTTGAAAGATTCGTTTTTCCTTTCTTTTTCCCTTTGTTTTGCTCGTTTTCCTACCCTCTTCATGTAGCAGCTTAGCATTCTACTCCGTCTTCTAGTTCTTTTTCATTCTTTTTCTTTTTTTTTTTAATTATATTCATTCTCTTCTTCTTCTCCCCTTCTTCTTCTTCTTCTTGTAAGCTTTCTATTTGCCCTCCAACTAGAAACTGATCGCAATCTACACTCGTATAAAATCATTTCCTCTTGCCAAACCATTCTTATCACATCCATCAAAATAATCGATTGCTTCCAGCCAATCTTCGATTTTTTCCTGCATTTTTCTCTGCTTCTTGACAGATTTAAATCTCATCGAAGCCAAAACCAAAGTTGCTGATCAGTTTTCTCTCCTACTCACACTTTCTCTCACCCTCTCTGTATCCTCCCTCTTTCTCTCCTCTCACTTTCTCTCTTTCGTTCACATACGCAGAAACGTATACGCATGCGCAATCAGTTTTCTATTTACAAACGTTGATGATTTCGTATTCGCTTGCAAATCCAAATTTATAAACTGGGTCCGACTTGTCATCGGATGTTCGTTTATGGTCAACTTTAGCGTTAAAGAAAATAAAAAAAACTAACGGATTGAAGGATAATAAAAACATGGCCGACGATATTTGATCTGCAAAGGGAAGAAACCGATCAATGAAATCAATCATTAAACATTACATTAGAGATGTCAACATATGAGCGCGTGTGTGTGTCTGTGTGTGATCTTCTATTATTGATAGGATTGAACACTGAACTGATTAAAGGTGTCAACTGACGAAAAGCGTACAGAATTGGCCATTTGGAAGAATGTCGATTCCCATTAAGACAATGTCAGATCTTGTATGCATGTGTGTATGGTGTGTGTGAGGGGGTCTGGAAATGCTCTCGGTTCCACACAAATATATCTGATGTTCTATCATTTGGTCATATTTTTGGAAATGAGCAGGAACGCTTTAGTATTCATTCATTCATTCATTCATATATATATATATATATATATATATAATTTACAGGCAGGCTGTTTCGCTGTATCACAGCTCATTAGTGTGGATAAACATCTGATTTCTTCAAGCGTGGATCGAATTTCGACTGATTTGGCATGAGTCAGAGATTCTACCCCTAAGCTATCGGCGCACAGCAGAGGAAGGGGATCTTTTAACACATTATATACGTGGTGTATATAAACGCTAGATCAGCAGCCAGAGCGCTCAATTCTGACGAAGAGTCATGAGTTGAACAGGAGCAGCAGCTCGTATATATATATATATATATATATATATATATATAGAGAGAGAGAGAGAGAGAGAGAGAGAGTTCACTAAATATGTACAGGAAAGGAAAAGCCTGTATAGATATTGTAATACTAAATTTACTTAGACATCACTAGATTAATGCAAGTTACCTTTAAACTCTACAATAAAAAAAGATGTTAAAATGGTGACCTTTAGCTTCCAGGCATTTATCAGTACAGCGAATTACTGCTTGGGCAACGTTGGCCAGTGGAATTACAGTGGAATTACAGTGGAATTTCAATTTGTTGTCTAAGGGCCGCCAACGTAGTCAGTTTTCTGTGATACACAACATCCTTTAGGATTGTTGATGCTACAACCATCAAGTTAATGCCATCTGTCGAGAAAATACTACAATAAACAGTGTTATTACAATTTGATAAAACTACAAAAGACAAGATTTTCCTTGAAGTTTATATACATATTTTGGGTGGACTCATTTTTTCTCATTTGTCTATCTGTCTGTCTCTCTTTCTTTCTCTCTCTCTCTCCCTATATATATATATATATACATATATGTTATGGTCCGGTTCCTTGTACCACGGTGATAGTCAAAGCTAGAACCAATAAAGAAGAACTCGAAGGCGGATATGGAATAACACAGATATATTACGAACAGGAATATATACAGAGAGGTAGAAAAGTGTTAGTACGGACAATCAGGTTTAGTAGTAATTGTCTTAACGGACTGCCTCTGACACGACTGACTGACTCGCTCGGTCTGAGTAACTGACAGAGTCCTGACGGACTTCTGACGGACCTCACTCCAGACTTCAGACTGAACTCAGACTTCAGACGGAACAGTATTTAGTCACCCTCCACGAGGGCATAATTTGGCACAAGGCCAGTTTAACGTAGGATTAACGGGCCCTTTGAAAAATATGCCCTTTGAACCCGTATAAACGGGTTCAGGGTCGGTTTACCTCCCTGAGCCTCATTCGGGTTCCTCCCCTGCTCGAAGGCAGAGAGTCCAACAGTTAAGCCGGTCAGCTGGTCGCCCGACTTCAGGCTGAACGGTATTTAGTCACCCCCCACGAGGCCATCATGTGACACAAGGTCGGTTTAACGTGGGATCTCCGAGCCAGTAGGCTCAGCCAAAAATATGCTCTTTGAACCGTACAAAAGGGGTTCAGGGTCGGTTTACCTCCCCGAAAGAGACTCCGTCCTTCGGCGTAACTTCGTTCGGGTTCCTCCCCGCCCGAAGGCAGAGAGTTCAACCGATCAGTCGGTCAGGCGGTCGCCAGACTTCGGGCTGAACGCTCTGCTTCCTCTTGAGGCACAGTATTTATTACGTATGGCATAGTCCATTATGTTATTATGGGTAAGGTCCCATAACCATATATATATATATATATATATATATATATATATATATATATATATTAATTAATTCAACCTAAGCAAGGCTATAATGACACTAAGATGCTAGGAGCTACTGGGAGTGAAAGAGAATGAAAAAGATTTTAGAAGGAACCGGAAACCCAATCCTAAACAGGAAACAAGGGATAAACCTTTACTTCTGTTAAAAAATCAGAGAGAAGTGTGAACAGGTCGATAGCCGAATCTACGGCCTTATATTGTGGAGAAAAAAAAGTAAAACTCAGGACTTAAACAAATACATCAGAAGTATAAAGTTGAAGTAGACATTAGAAGGAAGCGGAAACCAAATCTTAAATAGGAAGCAAGGGATAAACTTTTACTCGTTCAAATAATTGAGGAGGAGACTGACCCGCGCGATAGCTGAACTATATATATATATATATATATATATATATATATATATATATATATATATATATATATACTAGCAGCATGGCCCGGCGTTGCCCGTAGTTGATTCAAAAATTGTAAGACTCATACAGCAATCGCTATCACTTGACTTAAAATATTTTTGCCCTTCCTTGCCTTTAAAGGAGTGCCCTTTGCTGTGCTGATGTTGCTACATGCCTTACTTCTTGCCTATCTCACATTGCTAATTTTTTCTAAGCTCTATACTGAACATTAAATCTGTTACGAAAAAAGAACTAAACAAAATGAACACAAAACGATCAGCTTTAAAAAAAGGACTCGTAACTGGAAAAACCGAATGAAAAAAGAATGTTAACAACAAATACTTTTTCACACCCAACCCGGTTCTGCGGAATCAGAATCAACGTTGAGCTTAAGCAAGCGAATGAGCCAATTGGAGTAAAGTGCCATGCAGATTTAAATTTTTCCCACTTGTGACGAATGCAGCTATCGATTTTTTTGCATGCTAGCATGCTAGTTAAGATTCGTTTCAGTCAGCTGTTGGCTCTCACGCTGGCCAATAGAATCTTCCTGCCTATTCGAGGCAGCCAGGAATTGGCTCTCACTCTGGCCAGTTGAAAATGGCCGCAAACTACATGAAAACTGTCGTAGAAGTATGAAAAAATCGATTATTTACACTATCGATGGGAGTTGGGAAATGCAAAGTCGGTCTTGGCCTTCCCACTAACTTGGAGCATGTAAATTTTGGTGCAAATCCGTCGAAAATTGCGGCCGTGCATTCGTTACACACACACACATCCTTCCTTTGATATATATATATATATATATATATATATATATATATATATTCGCGGTTTTGATCATTGGTGTTACAAAGAATATTTGTAAAGAAATGGACGAAAGAGGTCCTGTTTGAAGAATGCGTTTTGTCATTTTCAAATCCGTATTTAAATTCTATGGTACGCAATTATATATATATATATATATATATAATTTAAATGTTACACAAATAAATAATAATATCAATCTTAACGTAAGTTTTTCTTCTAGAGAAGTTAGTGTTTGCCTGTCTACTATTCACTGCATCACTAAAAATGTGAACAAAGACAGAATGACAGGGGAGTAATGTATCTCAACATTTCAATATATATTAACCCCTGTCAAGGGTGATTATAAAGGTAAGAGCCTGTTGACGCCATTGGCTCAGTAGGTAATATAGTTTTAGGAAAGTATGTTGTTATAGTGTTCCTTCTACACCCTTTTCCTTCTACAATCGGGACATAGCAGTGACAAGACCTTTTGTCAGTATATTTGACGACGGGGCCAAGCAGATTTTAAGGTGGATTAATGACTTATTGCGTAGTCGTTCTATGTATGCATTTGTCTTTTGCTGTATGTATGTAAAGCCCTGGTGGTAAGAAAGTTACCGTTCCGACCATAAGAACCGGATTCGAATCTCACTGTACGATTAGTCAAGCAGTTGACCTTGATAATATCAACTGAAGAAGACGATCCCGACGTGCGGCGCCGTTGAGAAGAGCCTGAAAATCACCCCACACCTTGTGAATGAAATTCGTTTGGTGAAGCTTTTTGGAAGCTGCCAATGGTTACATCAAAAGTCATCATTTAAGCGTACTGACTTTGTTAAAACTGGTGATCCAGTCAAATTAGGCGCTATTTCCTAGAAACTGTAACTAAGGTCCGTTCAGCATAATTGTAGAATAAACCATGGGTTTGTCTTTGTGGGTGGTGAAGAAACAAAAATGTGCCTGAGGTGGCATCTACAGCAGGGATTAGCTAACCACCCTAACAGATGCTTCTACTCAGAAACACGCAGCTAGTCATTATGTATGTATGTATGCGTTTTAAGGACTGCATCAAGGATGCGATGAGGAATGAATGTGTATCTGATCGCAATGCTTTGAATTGAGGCTGGTAGTAGTGTAAGGCATCACATTGAAGATGAGAAGAGGAGGCACGCAAAGCTTAAAAGAAATGTGCATAAAGGCGTTCCCGTTGAGCTTCCTGAAGACACTCGAAGGCAGCTCGATCTAACATGTACAAATTGTGGTAGAGTCTATTTGCCGATGGCTGGTCTAAGGAGTCACTTCAGAGCGCACCAGCTGAAGGTGGCAATTGACATTCAAAAATTGAAATGTGATATTTGAGGTAAGACATGCGGTTTCATGCGACATTTTAAAATAAATGATAATGTACAACCTGCTGTTGGACCTCTTAAGTGCCCTGTTTGTGACAGAGTATGTAGGTCCCTTGAGGGGCTGAAGAGCCACATTCGTTCAGCACATCAGTAGATTTTCTCCAAAAAGATATGTAGTAATGGCCGTACTCGGATATGAGACACGAGTTGGCAATTACCATATATATATATATATATATATATATATATATATATATTTGTGTATTTAGGCAGCAATCCTTGGTTCATGCACATTTCATTGAATACGACAGACAAGGTGCGTTTATTTAGTTTTTGTTATACAATTTCTCATGCGATCTAATAATTTTTTCTTTTCGGATGATAAATTATATAAAACTGTCCGAATATTCTTTATATCCGAGCGCTTTCGGCTATACATTTAGCCATTTTCAAGGATTAAATATTTTAACTATTAAATAAGAAATAGTTTGTTGTATGTATGTTGTATAAAATGATTTCATTTTTCAAAACACGCTCAAGATATTATGTCCACGTTCGAAGTCAATATTATTAAGTGTTGGTTTGTTTGTTTTTATTAATAAGGCTTCCATTATTTTCAACCTTTTTTGCATGTAGATGATGCTATTATATTCACACTGTTTTTATATAATTTATCAGCCGAAAAGAAAAAAATTATTAGATCGCATGAGAAATTGTATAAAAAACTAAATAAAACACCTTGTCTGTCGTATTCAATGAAATGTACACGTACACACACACACACACACACACACACACACACACACACACACACACACACACATATATATATATATATATATATACACTGCGTTCTGCTTGATTATGCAAAGTAAATTTTTCACCTGACGTGTCAATAAATTCTGTTTTTTTCAGACTTGGTGCATCTTGCAGATTAATTTATACTTTCAGACAAGTAAATATGGTCAATGAAAAAAAAGTTGTATAGTAACATAGTTCTTTTTCTCAAATTATGTAAAAAGGCACAGTTTCAAGTGTTCGGTCTGATTAAGCAATCACCATATAAATCCTTAATATGGGTAAGAAAAAAGGGTCTTACTGAAAACGACCATGCTGAAATTACTCGCATGCTTGGAAGTGGTCTGTCAACGCTAGAAATTTCAAAAAAGTTACAGAGAGACCACCGTACAATCAAAGCATTCGTCTTAGGCAGTAAATCATGCAGAAAGACACCTCGAAGAAACCGCATGAAACTAGTAAAAAAATATTTGAAAGCGCTGGAGTGCCCAAAGTTGGTAAAACTACACGTTGTGTGGTCCTCAACACCCTTGCCAAAGTGAAGAGTCCCATCAAGAGGCCCCCATTGAGCAAAGCAAACAAGATGAAAAGAGTTGAATGGGCACACAGTTACATGAAGACCAATTTTAGCAATGTGATTTTCACTGATGAGTGCCATGCTACCCTTGATGGGTCTGATGAGTGGTCATCTGGATGGGTGTTAAATGGTCGACCGGCAGGAGTACGCATTCGTCGACAACAGGGTGGCGGAGGAGTGATGCTTTGGGCTGGGATCCGCGGAAATGAACTAATAGGCCCACACAAAGTACACAAAGGGCTTAAGCTAAATTCAAATGCATATTGTAGGCTTTTGGAAGATGCTTTCCTGTCCTGGCTTGATGAACAACCAATTCAGAATAGAAGATCGTTGATATTTCAGCAGGATAATGCTCCAGCGCATAGATCAAGAAGCACCACCAATTAGCTATCAGACTATGGGTTCAAAGGGCAAAATTTAATGGTATGGCCTCCAAACATCCCTGATTTAAATCCAATAGAAAATTTTCGGTCTATAGTCAAGAGGCGGATTAATGCTGAAAACAAGCAATTCACCAGCTTAGAAGTCCTGTGGAAAGCAATTGTAAGTGCTTGCCGATCAATCAAACCTTCTGAAATTGAAACATTGACGTCAGCAGTGGACAGACACCTCATAAAGGTCTTGAAGAATGGAGGATGTCATGTTTGTTCGTAGCCGCATTAACAGACTTGTTTTGTTTAACATGCTATACATATGTATTATGTAATGTAGGACTTAGAACACACGATGTATTGTCATATGCGCTACAATTCAATTAATAAAATTTAGTATAGAATGTGTTTTTCTTGTTTTATTTTCCATTTGCATAATGAAAGTGAACACTAAATTAGGGCTTAAGCTCATAAATCATTAAAAAGAAGCCCGTTTTGTATATTTCGACAACTTAAATGATTGACAAAATAATAAAATAGTATCAACAACACTTTAGCTTTTATTCTTCAGAATATATTGCTTAACTTGGATATTTTTAGGTAAAAAATAACTTTGCATAAACAAGCAGAACGCAGTATATATATATATATATATATATATATATATATATATATATATATATATATATATACACCCACGTATAAGATTGGTGTATACGGCATAAATTCCAATAACCAAAAAAATACTATTCTTAAAACAGTGCTCAATACAAAGTAGAGCAAATATAATTTATTCGAAAATTATAACATAAATATGTTATAAATTTACTACAAAAATAACCATTTTGTTTCAATACTTCTGGTGTCTTACAAAGTGATGGTGTTAAATGTAGTGTCATACCTTGACTCAAACCTTTTGAGTGAAATTAGGCAGACGGAACGCTTAGGAGCCTTCAATGGTTGTGCTGGCACGAAGTCACAAGTCATTGTGACCGAGTGTTTGAACGTGCTCGCCTTGTTCAGATTGCTGATCACGCTAGATAACACGTTCTCTCCCAGAAACTGTAACTAAGGTCTGCCCAGCATAGTTGCCACAACAAACCATAGGTGGTTTCCGTGGATGGTGAACAAACACAAATGTGCCTGAACGGGCGTCTGCAATAGGGATTGGTTAGATGTCTTAGTGCTATTATGTATATTTGTACGTAAGTAGATAGGAAGTTAATACATTTCTAAAATGACAATATTACAGTGAATAACATTTATCTACTCCTTCTTTAAATTCATAAATATCAGATTTTTTTTCAGGTAAAAGAAGCTGTACACTAATATTGTCGATTCACAAATGATAATTTACTTCTTTTTATCAATTGAAACACTTTATGCTAATAGAGAGTAACATGAATATTAGGAACAAGATATTTTTCCCACTTTCAGGAATTCTTTGTCGTAAACAAACCACGTGTCACATACAACACAATACTGTCACTACAATGTCTCCCATTAAAAATAACCTCAATAAGCTCTCCACCATCACATCAATATACATCACTCTTCATCCCAATAAAAATGTCTTTCTTCAACATATGGTCAGTGCACCATTACAAACTGTCATTTGCCAAATTTCTGTATTGCTTCCTGCTTTTCTTTTAAAACATACTCTGCCAATTATTACTTTTTAAGGGCATTGCAATAGAAAATAAGAAACATTTCTGTGAAGATAATGAAAAAAATGTATTAAATTTGGTTTCCAAAATATTAATCTTCTTTAAATTGTTGGTTTTACCAAGTATATGTGGTCGGCTTCGGTATTATCTGGCCGTCAGAAGCAGTTATTTACTCAAATATTTAAAAAAAAGAAAGGACGTCTAAGGAGAATTAGGAAAAACAAACGAAGTTTTATTTTCTAGAGAGAGAGGGAGAGAGAGGGAGAGAGAGGGAGAGGGAGGGAGAGAGGGAGCTAGAGGGAGTGAGAGGGAGAGAGAGAGAGGGAGAGAGAGAGAGAGGGAGAGAGAGAGTGCATGCTAGCAAGGAGTCTAGAAAAATGTAATACATGCCTTCTCTGCGACCCTGAAAAGGAAAGTTAGTGGATGTGACAAAAGTTGCCTTTACCCAGAAGCCCAGCACGTCATGTTGCAAGAGACTGTGTTTTACCCATGCGTCAGGAAAGCATCTTCTCTTCGCAGTGTCTTCCGCCCAAACTGTCCTCCGTTTCAACGACTCGCCATTATAGGTTATAGAAGGAAGGAAAGTTGACCCAGCAAAATTGCTACATAAATATACCTGACAGGTTTGCATGTCTCTCCCGAATAGTTTTACGAAAAGAAAAAAAAATGAGATTGTCAACACACACACAAAATGTTTTGCAGTTGAGACAGCAAGCATATTTATCGATTGTATTAAGGAATATTGTCTTGCTTTTTTGTGACATGTTGAGTTGATTTGAAAGCTGCGTTATAAAGATTATATTGTCTTTTTAACGACAAGCCAATCAAACAGCGTTTAGTATTCATACATTTACTGACACGGTGACTTGCTTGAAGAGACGATATGTTATATGAAAGTAGTTTTCAATTTGTGACCTGAAGTGTTGAGTGCGAGTCAGATTGCATAGACGGAAGATTTTTGTTTCGTTTTGAAGGTAAAATCAGTTGATTAGATTTGCGTTGGCCTCTTGGGTCTGCGAGATGGAGAGAAAAGAAAGAGCAAGTAAAAATATGTTTTGGTTTTGTTCATATTTTTTGATTAACGGAATGTCAAAAGTGAAGAAAAAGGAAACGGAGATGATGATGATGATGATGAAGAAAAAGAAAGGAAGATGATGATGATATTGATGAAGAAGAAGAGGAAGAAATGAATAGATTAATTAAAACTGTGACAGAAAAGGAAAAAAATGAAAAGTAAACAAATCAGAGGGAAAATAAAAGAGCAAAAAAGAAAAAAATCAGGAAAGAGAGAAAGAAATAAAGAAAAAAAATGGAAAGATAGAAGAAAATAAAACCGGTAGAAGTATTAAAAGAAAGAAAGAAAGAAAGAAAGAAAGAAAGAAAGAAAGAAAGAAAGAACGGAAAGGAATGTGGGGAGCAGAAAGGAAAAAGAAAGAAAAGAATGGAGGAAAAATCAGAAAGGAAAGTGGGGAAGAAAGAAAGAAAGAATGAAGGAAAGAAAGAAACAAAGAAAGAAAGAAAGAAAGAAAATAAAAGAATAGAGGAAAAGAAACAAAAGAAAAAGGATGGAGAAAGAAAGAAAGACAGAGAAGAATGGAGGAAAGAAAGAAAGAAAGAAAGAAAATAAAAGAATAGAGGAAAAGAAACAAAAGAAAAAGGATGGAGAAAGAAAGAAAGACAGAGAAGAATGGAGGAAAGAAAGAAAGAAAGAAAGAAAGAAAATAAAAGAATAGAGGAAAAGAAACAAAAGAAAAAGGATGGAGAAAGAAAGAAAGACAGAGAAGAATGGAGGAAAGAAAGAAAGAAAGAAAGAAAGAAAGAAAGAAAATAAAAGAATAGAGGAAAAGAAACAAAAGAAAAAGGATGGAGAAAGAAAGAAAGATAGAGAAGAATGGAGGAAAGAAAGAAAGAAAGAAAATAAAAGAATAGAGGAAAAGAAACAAAAGAAAAAGGATGGAGAAAGAAAGAAAGACAGAGAAGAATGGAGGAAAGAAAGAAAGAAAGAAAGAAAATAAAAAAATAGAGGAAAAGAAACAAAAGAAAAAGGATGGAGAAAGAAAGAAAGACAGAGAAGAATGGAGGAAAGAAAGAAAGAAAGAAAGAAATAAAATAAAAGAATAGAGGAAAAGAAACAAAAGAAAAAGGATGGAGAAAGAAAGAAAGACAGAGAAGAATGGAGGAAAGAAAGAAAGAAAGAAAGAAAGAAAGAAAGAAAATAAAAGAATAGAGGAAAAGAAACAAAAGAAAAAGGATGGAGAAAGAAAGAAAGACAGAGAAGAATGGAGGAAAGAAAGAAAGAAAGAAAGAAAGAAAGAAAATAAAAGAATAGAGGAAAAGAAACAAAAGAAAAAGGATGGAGAAAGAAAGAAAGACAGAGAAGAATGGAGGAAAGAAAGAAAGAAAGAAAGAAAATAAAAGAATAGAGGAAAAGAAACAAAAGAAAAAGGATGGAGAAAGAAAGAAAGACAGAGAAGAATGGAGGAAAGAAAGAAAGAAAGAAAGAAAGAAAATAAAAGAATAGAGGAAAAGAAACAAAAGAAAAAGGATGGAGAAAGAAAGAAAGACAGAGAAGAATGGAGGAAAGAACAGAAATATAAACGTGGGTGGAAGAAAGGAAAGAAGAAAAAAAGAAAAAAGAAAGAAGAAAAGAAAGCAGGAAAATAAGAAAAGAAAGAGGAAAGAAATAAAGAATCAAATAAAGAATAATAGAAGTCAGGAGTGGAGAATAGAAAGAAGGAAATAAAAGAAAAACAAGGAAGGAGAAAATAAATAAATAAAGATGAAGAAAAAAAGAAAGAAAGAAAAGATAGAATATAAAAAAGAAGGATGAAAGAAGAAAAGGAAGAATGAAAGAAGGAAGAGAAAACGAAAACAGAAGAAGGAAAAAAAAGATCGAAAAAAAGGAGGAGGAAAGAAAGAAAGAAAAAAGAGAGAGATATGAGGAAAAACGAGAAAAATAAAAAAGAAAAGAAAGAAAAACGAAAGGAAAAAAAGAAAGACGGTGAAAAGGAACAAGTAAATAAAGAAGAAAAAGGAAAAAGACAAAAAAGAAAAGTACAGAAAAAGAAGGAAAAGAAGAACGGAGAGAAAGAAAGAAGAAAAGAAAGAAAGAATCTAAATAATAACGATTCAGTCATACCAATCAATGCATCGATTAATACTAACGTTCATGCATCAACATCGATTTTTCCATTGGTAAGAGAATTTCCGGTTGTTTGCAGGAATCGTTTCCATATATATATATATATATATATATATATATATATATATATATATATATATATATATATATATATATATATATATATATATATATATATATATACACACACACCCAAACACATATGCACACCCATGCAGAATCTCATTGGTTCGCGAATATTTGACATTTCATTGGTCCACTCCGATAAAAGCAAAATACAACACATAAACGTTTCTATTCAGATTTGCACATATAAGATTGTTTCGTATTTATACACACAGTTACGTTTTTTGGCGTGGAAAATGAAATCGTCTACTTGAGTTCAATTCGAAGTTATGTTCAACCTGGAGTAATGCCCCTGGGAAAGGTATAAACTTGACTCTTTTCTCTAGCATCCAGAAATAGGAAAGTCTTGAATCTTTAACCCTGGGAGGAGAATTCAATCCTTGCTTGAGGAAATGTCATGGCTCAGCTTGACAGCCCATTACTCTTGACATATGTTTGAGAAGATTGTATTCTGTTGTAGATGGAGATAAAGGCTGATATAAATAATATCTGAAGGGTTGCGGAAAACTTCTTCGCTCAATCCAACTTATGATATCTGAAAACATACATAAACGCTAATGGTACAAGCACGAATAAATGCATATGTATTAAGTAAAAAAAAAAAAAATGTTACACGCAAATGTATATGGCACTAATAATTAAAATCTTGAAGTAATAGTTACGATATAGTGTATACAAAGATACGTGAGTGCCAAGCTGTATTAGGCTTTACCTTGCTCTTGGACAACATCCGTGGAGTGCAGCATGCTGTATGGGCAACTGCCGATCTCTCATAAAAACCTTCCAAGACCTGCGCCCTGAAGATGACACTCCACTGTCGTCTCACAGCGACGGCAAAACACGGGAAGCAATAACATAACGACATCGTGGGGGAGCGTCTTTACATGCATTCGGTACAACTGAGACTGTCACTACCCCTACCCACCGTGTAGCCATTTACAGCCATAAAAGAAGCTGCGCCACTATTACCATAAAGACATGAGGCATAAATTCTTTGACGTAGATCCAGGGTCTTTCTAGACTGACGGATGCCACATACTATATATATATATATATATATATATATATATATATATATATATATAGATAGATAGATAGATAGATAGATGAACCTAGTGAGCCAGACAAACCTACCCAGGTTTCACCTAAGCGGATCGTCAGGGAAAGCCAGCCTGAGTAGGTTTGTCTGGCTCACTAGGTTTATCTAGGTTTGCCTTACGGTTGTATTGAGCTCTTTTGTTAGTTGTTTACTCGTGTCAGTTTTTTTTTTCTTTGGATTTTAAACCTGTATATGTGCGATTTTTTTTCAACAGACTTTCATGTTCCTGGCTCTTTCTTTGTTTAAAACCTTTTTTTCCTTCGAGATTGTTTTGATTATTGGCGAATCAAAAATTCGAAGGTTTTTCGAGACGAGTATAGTTACCTATATATATATATATATATATATATATATATATATATATATATATATATATATATATATATATATATATGTGTGTGTGTATATATAAAGAGAAAAAATGTCAATTATTGTGGTAGCAGTATTATGCAATGAGGTGTTTTTCAGGCAGTGAGACTGCTAGCCTGGTTAAAGTGTACGACCATAAAAAAGAATTTATTCAGATTTTAAGCTACAATATCATTCTGTATGTAAACTTATGTTGTAGCATTGGTGGACCTTCCATCAAGTCATTGACGCAAATCACATATCAAAGTTGGTGACTTGTTTTGGTTTGGTTAGTTTTGCTTTACGGCATATCAACCTCAGTGGGTTATTTAATACCGATAAAATTTTTATTGCTGGTAATATATTTTTTAAAAATGAATTGCTAATAATATTGTTTTTACAAAAATATATTGCTGATATTAAAAACTATTTTTACACTTTCATAGTGTTTTGACTCAACTTTGGGGGTTAACTATTTATCCATAGCTGGGTGGACCTGGGAATACCAGCAATTAAAAAGTGGTTCCACACGCATAAACTACATCCAGCAGCAAGGCCTCTGACCAGAGGCCTTGCTGCCGGATGTAGTTTATCATCATACCCAGTACTCTTTATTTTCGGGGAGGGTCTTACCCTACTGCAGAGGTGCAGTCTGCATATTCTCAAAACCCAACCGACAAGTTGATGAAAACGTTACATGGATATAATGTCAACGTCTTAGAATGGCAAAGTCAGTATCTAGACTTTAACTTACTTGAGATTTTGTGGACAAAGCTGAAGACAATGAAGTAATGGAAAGGAAGCCATTCAACCATAAAGATCTGAAGACTTTAACGAAACAGGTGTGTCTTAAAATCCCTGTGAAGATTTTTCAGAAACTTATGATGAAATATTAAAACCAATTCGAGAGAGCGATAGCTGTTTAGATGTGGCACAAGGCCGAAAGTATGGAGCACTCAGTGAGGATCGAACTCACTTTTCACTGATCTAGCGAGACAAGCTTGCTAACCGATAGACCACGTCAAGTTTCCTCAGTTCTTTATTATGACGTAGGAAGTTTTGAACATGACTTTTGTGAAGAAATTGCAAATAATATTTCAAAGAAATTTAGAGTTTTTCTCGCTATTCCTCAGTTTCTTTTATATGTTTATTGAGGTAAGAAGAAAAAATTTCTTTAATAACATTTTTTAAAAATTCAGAAATTTTCCAGGTGCGCGTGTCTGTGTGTGCGATCAAATCGGGTAGAAGGATATCATTTTATCTTTTCTGGGTGGATAAGATCTTAACAAATGAGAGATGCTTAACATTCACACAAATCCCGAGATGATGCCTTAAAGTTTTTATAACTAACGCAACTATATCTGATTTTAACATTATTTTTGTTAAAAATCTTTTTTAGTATTGTTGAATGTTTATAATGCTTATGGATTAAATTTGGGAAAATTCTTTCGATATTAGTTTGAACATTACGATTAAAAGGTGGATTGAATTTTACGCTTACGGTGTTTCTGTTTATTTTTTCTTTGTTTTTCTATAAACTCTAAATTTAATTTATAGTTGCTTAGTTCTGAAGTCTTTATATACTTAATTTTAGACATCAAATATTTCCTTATTGCTGGAGTTTGTAGATAATCTAACTTGGACTGATTTATGTAAATTATCTAAAATTTTATGAGTTTGATTATTACTGACGTATCTATGATTATATAGATCTTTGGTATATGGTTTGTAATAACTATTATTCAAATCCAAGGTCACATCGAGAAAGTTTAAGTTCACTTTAACATTGGTGGTAGTGGTAATATTTAATTCGTGATCTTTAAAAATATTTCAGTTCCTTTCTCAATAAATCTCAATATTTCGTGGTCTTGTTTTACGGAGGAAAATTACGCCGTCGTCTCCATAGAGTCCGGTGTCCTTAATCTCGAAAGAAAATCTAAGTCTCCACAATAATAATATTCCAAATAATTCGCATGCTTCTGCTGAGTCAAACGCTCCTATAGTAATATTAAACTCTGGGTTACTTCTTTTGGTCCACAGGTAATCATTATGGAATAGTATAGATTTTTGTGCCTACTTTATGATATTCATTTCGCGATCTCTAATAGGACAGTGATTTTTTGCTAGATTTATATCCGACATTAGCAGATTCTCGATGATGGGTGGGCAAAAGTAACAAATATCGAATTGGATAAATGGACATTCATTCTTCCTTCTGTAGTATTACATCGAGTACTGTTTTATTAACACCAGTACTATATGTGAAATATATTTTAATCTATTTATGTTAATTTATGTTTGATTATGTTTGGTAGTTGTGGGAAGATATTCTACTCTGTGTCCGTTTTGGGATTGCACTCATACGCATGCAGACATACAGGTGTATGCATTATAGTTCACACAAACAGACACACACACATATAAGCAATGCGGGACCAAGCGCAGACATGTATCCATGTGATAGAGCACACATCCATACGCAATTGTAATATATATATATATATATATATATATATATATATATATATATAATATTAGTTGTAAATATACACATACATATGCAATCATATATCTAAAATATATAAATATATGTACATACATACATACACATAAATATATATTTGTATAAAAAATAAACCCAAGAGGATAGAATCCAGGTAGAACTCAATATCCGGGACAGAGTAAAGATATAATAAAAAGGCTTAAACACTAATATTCCATGAATTTATTCCATTGGAATCGTAAATACGATCCAATTCATCAGACCTACAAATTCAAAAATCTTTTTGAATTTGTAGGTCTGATCAATTGGATCGTGTTTACGATTCCAATGGAGTAAATTATGACCATGGAATATTAGTGTTTAAGCCTTATTTTTATTATATATATATATATATATATATATATATATATATATATATATACAGTAGCGTCCAAAACTAAGGGACAAAATTTTAAAACCTAATATTTGTTAGAAATAACAAAATAAATAAATAATTGTTATAATTCTTTTTCTATCCTTTGCAAATGATTCAAATTTTAGTATGTTATTATGGATGATAATGACTACCAGTTGTCAAAATTTCAGCTTTTTACAGTTGTTATTTCTAACAAATATTAGGTTTTAAAATTTTGTCCCTTAGTTTTGGACGCTACTGTATATATATATATATATATATATATATATATATATATATATATATATATATATATATATATATGACATGGCCTGAAGATTGCATTCAAGCAATGAAACAGACTCAATGCGTTCAAGCATGAAATAGATTGTCGCCGTTTGTTGTTGACTTCAGTGTTCACTTATATATATATATATATATATATATATATATATATATATATATATATATATATATATATATATATAAGAATTAAACAATTAAGAAATAGACAACCTTAAGTTTCCATGACTATAATTTATTTCTAGTCCTAGGACGAGAGATGCGACCAGATGAATCAGGAAAAATATATTTTCTGGGGAAATAAATTATAGTCATGGAAACTTAAGGTTGTCTATTTTTTAATTATTTAATTAATATTTTCTCTGGTCTTACATTGAGCTCTCTGGATCACATCCTCTTTGGAATTATCCACACGAATTACCAAACCCTTCATTACCTTACTGTATGTGTGTGTATATATATATATATATATATATATATATATATATATATATGAGTATGTGTGCGTGCGTATGCGGCCGCGTGCGCGTGTGTGTTAGTTTGATTGAAAGTATTCCAATGATATCTTTGTCGGAATTTTAAAATAATGTCGGAAGTGTCTTTGAATCTTAACCATTGTTTGTTGCCTGTGAATGTACACATACTGAACGCAGAAAAAAAAATGATACTTTTATTTTATTTGAAAGAAATCATGCACATTCGATATCCACTTTTCATCTGGAGGAAAAAAAAACTGCAATACGAATGAAACAATGATGCAGTAAACGTCCAACACGCAACGTGAATTCTTTGGCAAATTTTAACAGATTATGATTTCAAGAACAAAGAAGGTTCTGGAAGAACTTTAGGCTGGTCAATTTTCATCAGATTGCCATACGCATATATATTTTCATTCACAACTGACACGCTTGGCTTACATACATATGCACATGAAGATTTTTTTAAGTGTAGATTAGATATAGCACAAGGCCAAATGTATGGAGCACCCAATGAGGATCAAGCTCACTACTTAGTCGTAGTTGTGTCTAGCAAGGCAAGCTTGATAATCATTAGACCAGGTCGAGGTGCCCATGCGCGCACACATGCATCAATACACACACACACCAAACTTTGATGTGTTTGCAGATGTGCATAAAAATATATGGAGCATTTGTTGAACCCAATTCGATGACATAAAATCATTTTTATTTTTTCATAATGTCAAGCAGCCTTTGAATGCTTCAAGTTTTGAAGAATTATTTCTTGTATTTTCATAGAATTTCGCTCGAAGCTGAAATCTAAAAGTTGTCGTCCGTCTTTCTTCCATCTTTTTTTTTTTTCATTTATCGACTGTTCACGGATTTTTACGATCTGTAGATCGAATTAAAAATCCCCAACTGGATTAAATCAATTTTTTTTATTATTATTAATCTTTAATCAGTGATAAACACGCTTTACTCTGTCTTTTTTTCGATTTGCTTTTTCTTTGACAAGGACTTCATCCATTTCTTCTGTTTATCTCTGCCTGACAATGACATGGAGGAGCAGGTACTTCCTTCACATTTTCCCTCGCGTGAAGATATTTGCTTTTATTTTTATATCGCCAAATTTTCTTTCTTTCTTTCTTCTTCTTCTTAGATATTAGAAAGTTCCTCATAAGCACATACGAGGCTGGATAAAAAAAATATAATGTACATTCCAATCAACCCGCCATCGATGCATCTGTAACACCCTTGTCTTCCTTGTCTTTTCCTTCTTCTTCTTCTTCTTCTTCTTCTTCTTCTTCCATTTTATCACTTCTGAGTTTTCCTTCTTTCCTTTCTCTGTCTCTAGCCACTTACTATTTTTCCTCTTTACTTTCCATTTCTCTTTTGCCTTATCTCTTTGACGCACATTCTTTCCTCCTCCTCCTCTTCTTCTTCTTTTCTTCTTCTTCTTCTTCTCTCTAAGTAGATTACTATCCCTCTTTCATTTATTTCCACCTCATTCTCTTTCAGTTGCACGCAAACACATACGCGACTCTATATATAACCTTCTCATTTTGGGGACGTCTAAGGACGATGGTTAGTGATCTAATCCCGTTAATCGGTAGTAGTGAGTTCGAACTCCCCTGGATGCCTTGCCTTTATGATAAAACTAATCTACGCTTAGTAAATAGCAACTATTTTCTCCATTTTCTCATCTATATTTGATCCGTCTCCCCCCCCCCAACCCCGAGGGTGCACGGAGACATCCACACGTGAGACTTATCATGATTTTCAAACCTCAAACCAAGGCGCATTTTAGTTTTTATTTTCGGTTTAGGTTTTGGTACAATAAAGCGTTTTCTTTCACGCAATGAATATTTCTAGTTTCTGTCTTTAGTGAGACATTGGAGACGAATCCAACCAAACCAAGACGTCTCTTCTCGTTTCTCGGGCATAGACATTCTTTAACTGATCATCTCTTAGTCTTTTTCTCGCTTTGATTCTCATTTCTAACGCCTACCCTCCTATTTTTTCGTCCTAAACTGTGATTCACAGAAATTCCGGCTATTAGGATTCGATTTCTACGTCATGAAATTATTTATAATTAAATTTCGATAATATATGACTTGAATAACGCCTAAATATGTCTTGCCACGAATAAATTATGATAAATTTAAGACTAGCAACATCATTAGAAGAAAAAAAAAAAAGGTCGCTTCCTGTGATTCAGTTCATTTTTCCAACGATCCATGCAGAACGCAATCATTGTTTGTAAAAATTGAGACTTTTTATACGGCTGCTAGAACAATGTTCAAGATGGACTACGTTTGCTCTGTTATTTAATCAAATCTGGCGCTTTCATGCCTTTCCCGAATGCATTAGTGCGAAATGAAAGCAAACTATTCTAGACGGAGTTTGAATTCTCTTCATTGATTCAAATCTAAGTGCTATTAACGCCGCCCACACAACAATTCGAAGGAAAGATATTCGACTGGTTTTCTGTCGCCATTTTGTTTTTAAATTTCGAGTTTTACTTCTTAGAGATTGGTTACCACCTAAGGCTAAAGAGACCAGACTACCCTGATATTTAACCCATAACTGGGGAGAGGGAAGGTAATAAATGGATTCATGCCTTTTCCAAGGATAATAGTGTTAAAGTGATTGAAGCTTGATCTCGGCTTGATTCTCCTTCCCGCATCACACATCTAAAATTAGTGATGGTTTTGTAGTTTCGTTTTAGAAGCTACGTTGTATATTTTTTTTAGTAAATTTGTTTAACCCCGGGTGCTCCATGGATGAGACCTTGTGCCAAGTGTGACTGTTCCGATGTCGTCTATTTTTCTTTATAATTATATTTTTGATTTAATCTTCCCATAAGGAAACAACCACTACCACCACCACCACCACTACTAATAGTAATACTACTCCAGCTGTTGTTGTTGCCACCACAGTCGTGATGATGATTCTTATTTCTTTTCTTATTTAGCTTTCCTGGATAGCAACTAATTTAACCCGCAAGTCGCCCATTTTCTGTCGCTTTGACGTGAACGTGAGACTTTCGTCTCTTTTTTTTTTATTTCGCATTATTTTCTCTGATTTCCCGCCCACGGTTTCATCGTCGACTAAGACTTCTCAAAATTAACGAAAGGAAATGTTCCTTTCTTTCTTATCCTTTCAATCAACGGAAAATCTTCCAGGCCACTGGTTAGATTTCCTCTTTGATTATAGCCTAACATAAGGGAGTAGTGACCTATTCTGGGACGTGGGGGGATAGATAGATAGATAGATAGATAGGGAGTAGAAAGAAAGTGAAAAAGAAAGTAAGGCTGGCAAAGCGGGAGAAAGTAGAGCATATTGTAAGAGGAGAAAGGACTGGAGAGAAGAAGCTAAAGCTGATGACAGAATGAGTACAGAAGAAAGAAAGAAAGAAAGAAAGAAAGAGAAAGGCGGAAAACAAGTGAGTGATAGAAAGAGAGATGGTGAAAGAAAGAGAGAGAGACTTGGGAGGGAGAAGGATAGGGAGAGAGAGGGGGGAGAGAGGGGGAGAGATAGACAGAGAGAGAACGAGAGAGAGTGGGAGAGAGGGAAATACTCTAAGAAGGAGCGAGCGAGAACGTAATAGAAATATTATCTTTCCATTTTGGACGGGAGATCGACAGAGAAATAGAAAGAGAGAGGCAAAGAGACAGAGACAGAGATAGAGACAGTTAGACAGACAGAAAGAGGGATAAATGGATAAACAAAGAAAGACGAACAGAGAGAGAATGAGAGAGAAACAGAGAGAGAGAGACAGAGAAAGAAAGAGACAGATAGAGTGAGGCAGAGATAGACTGAGAGAGTGAGAGAGAGAGAGAGGAAGGAGAGAGAGGAGGGTGAGAGAAAAGGAGATAGGTAGAGAGAGAGAGAAAGGGAGAGAGGGAAATCGTGTAAAAAGGAGCGATAAAGTATTCAACTCCTTTTTTATTCTATACAATGAATAGCTTTCTTCTTTTATGTGCCATGTCCCTTCAGGACGTAGGCGACCATGGCCCTCCACATCTCCCTATCACTTATAGCTCTTAACAATCCATTTACTCAAGCCCATCAAGTATGCTTCGCGCTGCTTTCTTCTCTCTTTCCATTTTGGACGAAAGATAGAAGATATATATATATATATATATATATATATATATATATATATATATATATATATTTATATATATATATATATATATATATATAGAGAGAGAGAGAGAGAGGTAAACAGAGAAAGGTAAACAGAAAGAGAAAGACAGTGAGAGACTCACACACAGACAAAAAAAGAGATAGACAAATTAAGTGAAGGGTTCAAGAAATAAATGAAGATGAAGGAAAAAACAAAAACAAAAAAAAAGAAACTTTCACTCTTGCTCTATCACCCCTTTCACTCTAATATCCTCTTTCCTCTCTCTCCCTTTCTTTCTTTCTTTCTTTCTTTCTTTCTTTCTTTCTTTCTTTCTTTATCACACAGAAATCTTCTCTCTTTAGGCAGATAGAGAGAACCATTACGAATATTGCATATTTTACAAGTATATGAATGTAATGGATGCTGTCGTTTTGTAGCAATCTTTTTACCAATAGCAAGATCCTGTCCCGCTTGACAATCCCAATAATGACAGCAATGGAGCAATTTGATCGAGATTTGGTCGGAGATAGGTCGATCCAAAATGGAGAACGAGAAATATTGCAAAAGAAAAAGAAAAAGAAAAATGGAAATAAGAAAAGACAATTCTAGAAAGATCCACAGACTTAATTAAAGTAGACTCTACAATTCATCGGCCATTTTTTTCTTCCTCACTGTTTTCATTCCTTTTCGATCAGTGATTAGTTTCATCTATCTTACCTGGTCGACCATGTCAACATGGCGGCGCACAAAACTGGCAAACCATCGATAGTTTATCATCGTGTCAGTCTCTCTGATCGACAAGCATTTTCAAGATTTGACTTTTGCTGGACAATCTTCTCAAAAATGAATAAGAGACTTGAAGCAACAGAAATATGGTTCTGCAAAAGGATGCTGAGGATACCATGGACTGAACATGTGAGCCATGACGAGGTTTTGGAGGAAATGGAAACAAAAAGAAACTTATACTTAACACCAGGAAGTGGCAGTCGACAGGGACAGGTAACGAGGAAGGAGGGCTTGGAAAATCTGATACTCACAGGAGAGATTGAAGGAAAGAGAGACAGAAGAAAGTAGCGTGAAGCATACTTGATGGGCTTGAGTAAATGGACTATAAGTGATAGGTAGATGTGGAGGGCCATAGTCGCCTACGTTCTGAAGGGACATGGCACATAAAAGAAGAAGGCTATTCATTGTATAGAATAAAAAAGGAGTTGAATTCTCTTTTATAATTTAGTAATTTCTTTGCGTCTGTAAAATATCTGAAAATATGGCATTAAACATATCAGAATCTTGCACGGTTTACAAAAGATAATCATAGCTGAAACTCCTAACTTACCAAACATCTTATGAATTGAGTTGGATCTTTTCTAATTGATCTCTTTATCTCTAAGTTGAAACGATGATCTCTCTTCCTGTTGTGACCTCCTGATCCAATTTTCCTCTCTATT
>OZ010592.1:89090672-89095672 GCA_963932145.1 Acanthosepion lycidas | reverse complement strand
GTCAGATATTAGTTATCTCCTGCTAATTTCCCACTGCCTTAACCGGGTATTGAACTCACACTCTTTGGGTCCTGTCACTGGATCTACCCAACTCCTTTATCCACTGTGCCATGTGTCCTTGAGGACATCGGTGTATGAATTTCTGGGTATTATAAACCTAATATCTTCAGCAACCATTTTTTTAAAAAAGAAATATAGACAGACTCTAATAACGTGTAGTTCTTAACTTTACCTCAGTTATGGCGGCTAAACCATGTAGCATAGAATTCATAAAGTGTTGGAGTCATTGAAGGGTTGTATTTATCCAGGAACATTCCCGGTCTGTCCATAACCGTGTTGTGTTTGTTGGCTTTGTGGCTACAGGCAATTTACTGTGATCTGCAAAGCATTCCATAAATGCGCAATGGGGTATAAACCTGGCGAGAAATAGAAAACATGAATGGTGTAAATGGCCTGCAACAAAAACATTATATGTTATCCTTGTTATGACAGTCTTCAGCTTCAGTTGGGGCCCCTACGAACACGCCTCATAGTATTACAGAGCTACCACGATCTTGCAAAACACCCATTTGAGAGGATGGCTCCATAATTTTATGTGGTCATAGACAAATTCGAACGTCTTCCCCAAAGAGCAGGGAACGTAGCTTGTCTGACAGGCGACTCAGCACCAATCTTCCACGATCCAGTGGCAATGTTCTCTGGCTCAGGCAAGGCAGCTTAATAACCGATACCACGGTGTCAATAGTCTTATTGATCGACGACTATAGAAGGTGTTGCTGATGTGTTGAGCGGTATAAGCGTTGAATTGGGAACTTATTTGATGCTCTCTTCCCGTTTTATTATTTTTATATGCAGGGGAACTCATAGTTTTCACGCGTCATTGATGTCTGCTTGGAATTCACATGGTATGAACTTCTCACCCGCCGAAGTTTGGGTACCTCATCAATCAGTCTCTGCCTTCGCGACGCCTTTACCCATTAGCTTTCACATTCGTAATGCAAGCGAATTTATTTCTCCGAGGAGTACGAAACCACACACAGAGCACGATGTTATCTCTCGAGTGTTTAAACTTTATTCTATATTCGCAAAAAAATGGCGGCATTATTTACACAGAAATCAACACATGCCTCTGATCGAAATTCTTGCTAATTCTGCATGGTATCAAAATGTCATTCCCTGGAACTTCGTCTTGAATTAGAATGTAGCATCTTAGCACTATGTGAAAAGAGTTACACACACACACAAACACAATATATATATATATATATATATATATATATATATATATATATATATATATATATATATATATATATATATAATATGAGTTAAGGATCATATATCCGACAGGACGAGAAGATAAAGAAAAAGTAGGACATGTTTCCAATCTTGTTTCATTTTTGTTAAAGCTTCGATGTACATTGTATTTTATATATATTTCTGGTAATTTTCATTACTAAATTATAACAAATCAAAAGCTTCTTTTCTACAGATCTTGGTCATTATATATATATATATATATATATATATATATATATATATATATATATATATATATGGCGGACTCTCCCGTTGTATTCGACGTATGAGGGTCAAGCAGCTCAGTTCCTTTTTGCAGAAACAACTACACTTTTTGAAGGGACGAATACAGAGTCCTGGTGCACTTACGTGCTACAAGGTCCCCAAACGACCCTCCGCAGGTTTTTGTATTCAGAGCTGTCCTTCTCCTAGACAATTTGCTATTCAAGGCAATAGAATCCAGTCTGTCCTGCTATTTACCCATAGCTGGAGGGAGAAGAAGAGGATTCATACCTTTCCCAACAAGGGTATTAGCACGTAAGTGAATGTAATTGGATTCAACTACTCCACCATGCCTCCTTATATATATGTATTAGGTTGGTGCAAAGATAATGTCGTTTTCTCACATAGAAGCATAGGTAAGAAAACGACATTATTTTTGCACCAACCTAATATTTAGAAATATGAATGACAATAGGAGAACTGTAATAGTTGCCGACGCGTTTCGTCCAATGTGGACTTTCTCAGGGCAAAAAACGAAATGAATTTATTTAAACAAAATGACTAATGATAATAAAAACAAAATGTCCTTCGCAACTGGAAGAACTTAGAGAATGCTATTTTAATACTGTTAACTGAAAATTACGTCAATTACTGTCACTCATAAAAAAAGAAAATAACTCAGAAGGAAAATCCTAAAGAGTGTCGCCATTGAATATTAATCTACGCCCAGGCCTTTTCCCTATTTCACCTTTCTTAACAGAATTACTACTCTCCCAAACAAACGTACGCAACAATACCGTGAAATCAAATGAAAATGGTTGAATCAGTCAACACAGCAATAATAACAATATCTTCACACGTGACAGTGATTGACGTAATTTCCAGTTAACAGTAGGAAAATAGCGTTCTCTAAATTTGTTATTTTGTTTGTGCTATTATTAGTTACTTTGTTTAAATAGGTTATTTAAGATTTAAGAAACAGCAGATATTTTATATATAGTGTCCAAAATAAAAATAAATAAAGATAATATAATAAAATAGAGCATTAATTTTATATAAAAAGCATTACTTAACTTTAAATATCATTTTTTTGTTGTTTTCCCCGACTTCGAAGTTTCTTGGTAATGTTCATTCTTCTTTTCTTTTTTAAAAAACGGAACCTATTGATAGACATTATATTATTATAAAGAAATCTTAACTATATGTATCTTGTATGATGTGTTTGTGTGTGTGTATGGGAGGGGTACGACTAGCGTGTTTTGCCAGTCTGAACAAGGAAGATCAGTTTACATAACACAAAACCCCAAATAATAAGCCTATCTACAAAGAGCGAAATTAATCTATTAAAATTGGGCCTCAAATTCTGCCCTGCCCCGAAAAGCAATATAACAGATCTTAAAAAAATGCGAAATTGGACACAAACTCAGACTAATAGAAACATTTAATGATAACAAAAACATTATAGAAAACTCAATAGAAAAAAATAAATCCAAATTCTTAGCAAACAAAAACAATAATACATATGAACATTTTTTTATGAAAAAATCTTTAACCTTAACCTACAAGAAAAAAACAAAATCCTTCAATAACCTCACATAGAGACAAAGACTAGCCTTAGAGATGATCCAGAAAAATAAGAACTTAATTATAAAAGAAGCAGACAATGACAGCGCTATAATCAGCATCGATAAAATATGCTATAAAACAAAAATTCTAATGGCACAAGAGAACAAGGACAACTATAAATTAATCGAAACCAACATAGACAAGAATATTATACAAGACTCTGCACAACACATAATAAGATATTTAACAAAAAAGAAAAGCACTTGCTAATAAACTTCATCCCCAAAACGAGCATTTTTTACAGACTATCGAAAATTCAGAAATCCAGTGAAATAAAAGTAGCTATTCATACGCAAAAATCTGAATGTATTAACATCCCAAACTCCAGTGACCTTATGTTTAGACCTCTAGTAGCAGGACCAGCCTGTCAAACTAGCAGACTCAGTAACCTAATAGACATCTTGCTACAGCCATTTACTAAAGAGATTGAGCTGCATCAGAGTCGATATCCACTTCCTAAGCTCCATACCACAAAAAGTAGATCCAGGAACACTCATGGCAAAGTTTGACAGTAGTAGCCTATATAGCAACATACCTCATGAATTAGGTAAACAGGCAACCTCATTTTGGATGGATAAACACACAGAAATACTGCACCCCAGATTCACCAAGGAATTCATTATCGATAGTATAGACCAAATCTTGAACAAGAACAATTTTGAATTTGACAACAAAATCTATATTCAAACCCTAGGTACCACGATGGGAACGAAAATGACATCAACATATGCCAGCCTAACATTAGCTTTCCTAGAGGAAAATCTTTATGAAAAGATAAAGCAAATATATGGGGAAAATTTAAAACCCCACTTCACTAAATCTTGGAAGTGATACTTAGATCCTTCATCTTCTGTAAATCCTCATGGGGCGATATTAACCAATACACAATCAACTACAAAACTGGCATCCAAAGATCAAATTGACCCAAAGACATAATTTTTAACAAACTGCCATTCTTAGATATGCTCATCACAAATGGAAATAATCACATTATCACAGATATCTACCACAAATTTACAAACAGCCAACGATATCTTCATTTCAAGAGTCATCAAACAAAAGCTGTCTAAAATCCACCCCTATTCCCTAGCACGTACAATTTATACTATAGTGGTTCGCAAACACATTCGAAAAACATGCCTAAAAGAATTACATAAAACTCTGAAAAAACTAGGTTACGCCACACCACTAATAAACAAAGGGTTTGAACTAGCATAAAAATACCTTTAGATCAACTACGAAATCCAAAGGAACTTTACGTCGAACAAAATCTAGAATATATCTCAAAATACAACAAGAACAATCCAGAACTATTTACAGAAATTACAATAAATCTAGACCTATTTAATAAGGATGATAAAATGAAAGATATACTAAAATCAACCAAATAATTAAAACAAGCGCCAATCAAAAAACTTAAAACACGTTCTAACCTCATCCAAATTTAACCAACACGCAATACAGGAGGTCACAAAATGAAACAAGAAAAGTGGGGATTTTGATATTATTATAGAAGGAAGCCTCTACATTTAAGAAAAACCGAGAACATTCAAAATAAAGAAAAACTTAAAGTGCAACTCCAAATATGTGATTTATGCACGCAAGTGCACAAGATGCAGCAAATTCTGTATAGGTTTCCCTTTAGAAAATCAACATTGAATTACCTGACAACAGAAAACTCTTTGTGTCACAACACATCCACAAATGCAGCAAAGGTAAATTTAAAATTATGCCAGTATATCAAACAGATGATTGCACTTACCTACAGATACAAGAAAAACTTAGATAAATTTAAACCAGCACTAAACAAATCATAAACCCACACACATAAACACACTCCATACACACACAGT
>OZ010592.1:89003172-89088172 GCA_963932145.1 Acanthosepion lycidas | reverse complement strand
AGTGCATTAACACAGGAAGCGAAAAGCCATTCGTCATCAACTAATCGTTACTATTAATTTTCATACGGCATTGAAGATTTGTTCGTTTTTAAATTAATTAAAGGTGAAATTTGGTAATTGGTTGCCGTACAAGAGAAAGATAGCATTTTTTTTGTCTTTCCCTTTGCAAGCACCGTTCAGCATTTACGCATGTTGTTTCTGGTTCCTAAACAAAATCGATACGCGAGTTAATCTTCCTCCCCGTCATTTGAATAAACTACTTGAACAATAACGCGCCATTGTCAAATCACGAGACAGCAGCAGACACAATTGATCATCAACAGAATTCATTTGCTTATACAGGGTTAGAGTTAGGGTTGCTTATACACGGTTAGGGTTAATCTTGCTTATACACGGTTAGGGTTAGGCTTACTTATACACGGTTAGGGTTAGGCTTGCTTATAAAAGGTTAAGGATAGGCTTGCTTATACAGGGTTAGGCTTGCTTATACACAGTTATGGTTAGGCTTGCTTATAAATGGTTATGGTTAGGCTTGCTTATAAAGGGTTATGGTTAGGCTTGCTTATACATGGGTTAGGTTTAGGTTTGCATAAACACCGTTAGGGTTAAGCTTGCTTGTACACAGTTAGGTTTAGGGTTGCTTATACAGTTTTAGGGTTAGACTTGTTATACAGGGTTACGGTTAGGCTTGTTATATAGGGTTAGGGTTAGGGTTAGGGTTAGGGTTGCTTATGTAGTTTTAGTGTTAGGCTTACTTATACCGGATTAGGGTTTGGCTTGTTTATACTGGGTGGCTACTGAAAAACTGAATGTTATAAAACAAAAATAACATTTACAAACACTTGAGTATCTTGGGGTAGTAAAATTTGGACCATTTGTATCTTGTATGGAACCATTTTTAAATCCAGTTTCAGAATCTTCTGAAAGGATGTTCTGGCGATGCCTACTTGAGTAGAGCAACGGCAGATAGAAGCTGATGGATCCTCAAAGACATTCTGCCGTATAGCTTCTATTGCTGCATCAGTGTGCACGGTGCGTTTAGGACCTCTTCCCGGAAGATCGCCGACTGATCCAGTTCTTTCAAACAGGACGATTAGATTCCGAATCATGTTATCACTAAAATATACTCTGACATTAAAATGTTGCCGGTATTTTCTCCGAGTTAGAATAATTGATCTTTTATCGGAACAGCAAAACTCAATAAGTTTTAACCGTTGCTGGACATCATTCGTAGCATTTTAATCTCCAAGGGATGCTCTATAACCTGCAAAAATAAATAAAGAAATAAAAAAGATTGAAAACGAACAAGTTATGACTATTTCAAATTCTTCAGTTTTTCAGTGGCCATATTATACAAATGAAAGTTTTGTAGACATTTTTATACTTAATGAAATCATTGTATTTTATCAGGATTTACTGAGATTGGCTGGTAACATGTCGGGATTTTTTATCAATTAACCCACCCCCTAAAAAAAACTATAATGCCACTAAGATGCAAGGTGCTATTGGAAGTGTAAGAGAACCGGAAATCCATTTCTAAACAGGAAACAAGGGATTAACCTCTACTCCTGTCCCCAAAACAGGAGAGGAGTGTGAACATAAAGAAATGAGACAAAGCAGTCAGCTAAACAGATAATAGAATTAATTTTGATGCGATTTAATCACTTGAATTGAACAGCGATCCCACAGAAATATATATATATATATATATATATATATATATATATATATATATATATATATATATATATTTGAATTATTGTTATTGCAAATTAGAACATTATATATTTATATTTTCTGATTAAAAAGCACGTATTTGTGGGGAAAATAAAATACTACAAATATATTTCTGAGAATTTACACGATTTACTTTTGTCCTCATCTTTATTGTTATATTCACGACGTTTGGGCCATTGTACGCTCCGGACTTCTTCATGTGATACACGTTGGAATTTCGATTCGAACTCTTTATTTCATTCACTGGGGTAGATTGTTCTAGTTCCACGCGCCATGCCTTTTCTGGATGTCTCAGTTAACTCTTTTTAGTAACTCAACTCTCCAAGTTTTTGTCCACCTCTGCTGTGGCCAAGTATTGAACTCACATCTCTTTGGGATTACTTCGTCACTGGATTACTTCGACTAACGCTTTTATCTACTGGGCCACAAGTGAATAGATTTTTGGGATCATTTTTTTTTACCAGAGCTCATAATACAATTTGTTGTTATTATGGCTTTTCTCTAGCAGTTCTTACTACTGGTTCTCATATTGTATTCATTTCTATGCTTGGATGGCTTAGGAGATTTTTGTAGTTTAGCATATGTGCTGATTCCTTAAGTTTTCGTATTTTCCATTAATATTCTCTGTCTATTATTTTAACCTTATCCCACAGGGGACGGAGATCTCCCTTTTCCTTCCCTATATGGTCAGCCACATCTGACTTTTCTATTTCACTCATGTTCCGGCTTTACAGGGATCATGTAATTCTTATCTTAAGGTGTGCGGCCTGTTTCAATAGGAAATTTATTTAATTTAATCTGTTGGAAGTTATTGTTGTGTTTTTTATTGTTAACCCTCCACCCACCAAGAATCAACTACAAAAACCCTTAATGTTACAGAGACACACTAGCAGGTCACCCAGTAAGGATCAAAACTCATCAGCAATAATGAACAAGAATATCTTAATCGTCATTACTCTACGGCAAGCACTCAAGGTATTAATCTCACCACTGGCAGGCACGAGGACACATATCTTTTTTTTTTTAAGCGTTTCACCGGAAGCAAGGCGGGAAGCCACTAGCACGCAAGGGGTTGCAGAAGATTTGGAGCGAGAGCAAAGAGGAATGATAGAGGAAAGGATGAAGAGAAGGATAGGGGATAGATAAAGGCATCTGGAGACCTCGATTGACATTACATTTGAATAGTTGGAGATTATAGCTATCGGGGAAACAGGAAAAGGGGAGGGAGTTCTACAGGTGAGAAGTTTGAGACATGAAGCTATTGAAGTAGAAGAGACGGCTACATTTAAGTTTCGACATTGAAAGGGTGAGAACGAGATGCTAGCCTAGTTGAACGCTTAAATTCATGAAGTCTGGAAACCAGCGAAAGCAGCTGATCGGAGCAGCTATTGTATTTGTAAAAAAGACACAGAGGCGATGGCACGTCTGTGAGAGAGCGACCGCAGATGAGATGGCAGATCAGGGCCAATTAAATTGCATATCCGTCTCTGGATTTTATCAAGAACCTTGAGACAAGCAGAAGGGGCTCCAGACCATATATGGCAGCAATACTCCATGAAAGGGCGAATGCTAGATTTGAAGGATCGACTCTGGCGAGAAAATTTTCCTGGCGCGGCACAGGGAGGCAACTTTACTTGCGGTGGACGAAGCTATTGACTCAATGTACCGAGATACTCGACAAAGATCGAACTTTCTAGTGAATAGTTAGTGAAATGTTGTAACTCATTCTCGTTGCCAACTTTTGTATTTCGTGTTTTCGAGATAACAGAGGGAAAATAAATCAGGAAGACAAACTCGTAGGTAATGTCAGTTCAGCAATGCTGTTCGACATCTGAAATTTTTTTTCAACAACCGAGGCTTTTTCATCTCGAATTTTCTGTTCGAAAACCGATTTGTTCGGCATGTGAGACGTTAGTGAATCGCGGTTGCTCTGTAGATGTATTATTTATCTTTGAATGTGAAAAACATTATGATCTAACTGTTAGAACGAATTTTATGCTAATAAACAAAACAAGAAACTTATATTTTTTTCTATCAATATCTAGTTAAAAACTTGAATGAACCATTAAAAAAACAGCAATTATATGTTATGTTTTTTGATTATCATAAATTTGAAATTAAAGTATAAGGGGGAATTTGAAAATAAGGACAAACATTGACAACTTAGTCACAACACAGGTCATGTGATTGCAAATGAAAGTTCTTTTTAATAAAGACTTTAATAACTTCTTTAGCACTTTGGTTAGAAGGCATTAATATTTGTTATATAGAAAAATGAATGCATCGAGCAAAATTCTGAAATTAAAATTACTCTGAGTATGAAAATTAATTAAGAACATTCCCGTGTAAAATTATTCACATTGATTTAAACAAGTGTTTAAATATAAATTTATTTATAGAAATTTATGTAAAATTGAACTAATTTGTTTTTGTATTTATTTTTAAAATTTTAATAATTTCGCTTTTTTAATTTTTGTTACGATTTACATTGAAACAAATAAATATTGAAAGATTGACTGTAGGACACGGAGAACAGAATTTAAAGATTTGCAGGAATTAAAAAAAAAAATTATTTCCTAAAGATTTTAATTGCTTTTTTTTTTATTTTGCTAATAAAGATGATAAATGCTGAGAAAGTAAAACCTTTTCATTACGGAAAGGTCGAAATTTTTGTCAGGACGATTAAGGTTGTTTTTTTGCAACGATTCCTGAATGATTCTGCCCTACGTTTCTCTGGCACTGTGGTCAATGAAAATCTCACTTGCTTACGGGCGTATCACGTTGAAACAACGGTTCTCGCAAGGCCCCCGGAGTTACGCAACGTCGAGCCTTGTCAATAACTATATGGGTGACCGCTTGAAAATACCAGCTGCTGTACAGTTGAATATGCATGTCGTGCAATAGAATTGGAAATTGGAGAACAGTCGAAAGGTAGGAATCCAACTCTTATTCTCCCAGCTATAGGTTAAATAGTAAGACTTGTATCAGTAAATCATTGCTACCCCCAAAATATTATTATAATCTAAAAAATATTTTTTGTTTTTAAATAACATGCAAAAGATTGATAAATCGTAAAAACCGAATCAATCAATTTCTAACAGCTAGCAATATAAATAGGCGAAGCAATATACTATTAAAGATTACTTCGGCTAATATTTATGTAGGGTTAGACGTCAAACAATCCCTGGTGCTTTTAATCTTTGTTTATCTCTGATGGCGCACGTTCTTCTGAAAGAAAAATTGTTATTGTCTGTCTGAATAGCCCAGTGCTTGGTGAATTTGCTGATATAGTAATTGCAAATCAATCTCTGGGCCGGGCAGTGTGTACTTGGACTCGATGTGAGCAATTATTTGATGAGTTATCTCCCCTAGACCTGCGCAGTGGAACGAGAACAATCTAATCCCTGTAGATTAAATAAAAGGTTAAGTTTGAAATTCCCCGAAAGTCACGCTGATCGACAATTACCTGATGAAAGCCAGCTGGTACATCGGTCGAAACGTTTTGATAACAACAACGAAGATGGGAGAATAGTCAACGTGTAAATAAGTTGTTATTGCATTATTGACTGTTGGCAATGTTTTATGGAATTATTTTCTACTATTTCTGGAGGGGTGGTAGCACCTGTTAGGGTCCCAGCTATGGACAAATAGTGAACCCCCAAACAAAAAATAACATTATGAAAGTTTAACAATATATGTTTATAATAAAAATACCAGCAATATATTTTTTATATGAAAAATGACCAACGATGCCTATTCTATAATAGAATTTTCTCATTTGACATGAAGTGGAAACACTATAATAAATCCATTGCTAGTTCAGCTGAGAGGAAGGTTAGTTCACTGTGTTGAGCTAGACGGTTTTTCTCTCCAGAGTTTAAAAGTCTACAATTCGTCCATGCTTAGAATATTGCTGCCACGCGTGATCCGGTGCCCCTGCTATCTATCGAGAGTTTCAAAGAAGAATCAGCAATATTACTGGCCCCGATCTGGCATCTCGGCTTCACTCACTTTCAGTTGTCTTCATTTGCCTTTTCTTTAAATACTTTCTTGGTAATTCTTCGGATGAGCTCTTCGCTATGGAGCCTGGACTCTTCAAATTTAAGCGCAGTACTAGACTGGCGTTGAGATCTCATCAATTGACAGCTGAGCTGGTTAGATGTAGCCGCAAGTTCTATGATAACAGTTTCTTCTCTCACATCCTCGCTTGTGGGACTCTCTTCCGGCTCCATGCTTTTCAGACAACTTTATTCTGCAAACATTTAAATGCAGTGTCAATCGCTATCTGCTGTCTTCCTGATTACTCTTCCTCTGTTCTCGCTCCTTAGCAATCTTCTTGTTTTTTTCTTTTTTAACTCGTCCACACTCAGTAGTCCCTTTGAGTCTCAGTGGCTCTACTACCTTGCTTGGGGTGAACTCGATTAAAAAATACTTTTTATAGCAAAATGACCAACAATACATTTTATCTGTAGTTGAAGCCATAAAATTGCGTTGAAAATGTTTAGATTCGATATTAAATAACCCATAGAAGTGTTGATATGCCGATAAACAATTAACCAACCAACCATCTTTAGAATTATCGTCGTTTTAGCTGCTCGTTATCGGTACACGTGATTATATCAGCGTAAGATTACCATTTCTTTCTCAAAGGAATTAACATAGAATAATTCGCATCATATGACAGATTATCAGACTAGTTATTCTTGTCTGTGTTCGCCGACATTATAAGCCTATATGCGTTGTCTTTTTTGGCGTATTTTGATTGTCATTTCGAAAAACAACAGAAAAGCGGACAAATTGTTCTTATAAACTTCTAGACATATAACTGAAAGCAATTATAGAAGTAAATGGGACTATGTATAAACAGAAGACACAATTACGCTGGTGTCTGTCTAGAAACGCTATATAATACGGGGAATATTGATCGAGAGAAAAGCTGGAAACAATCAAACTTCAAGTTTCTAGAGGGAAGCACCTGCAACACACGTACCACAAAGAAAGCATCAAGTTGGCAGAGTCATTATATAAATTCAAGTGAATTCTAAGCTTGATAAAAAGATTATCGGAAATGATATACTATTGTACAAGGAAGCCGGGAAATAATTGGAGGAAAGTAAAATATTTAATTGTCATATGAAGGGTGGAGAAGCAGCCAAGTTTTTCAAGTAGGACTATACCTACCCCAATCCCAGCACAAATACACGAACACACGCGCACAAAATAAACACGCGCGTGCACGCCCGCGCACACACACATCTTTTCTTTTTATGTGCTGTGTCCTTTCAGGACGTAGGTGATCATGGCCCTTCACTTCTCCCTATCCCTTGTGGCTCTCAACAGGTTTTGTTTTTCTGACAACTCCCCCAGACCAGGCTCCGCCATCCACCTACCCAAGCCCGCCACGTATACTATGCGCTGCTTTCCCGTGTCTCTTTTTTCCTCTATTCGTCCCGTGAGTATCAGATTTTCCAGGTCCTCTTTTCTCATCACGTCTCCCAGAAATTTCATCTGCCTCTTAAGCACAAGCTTCCTCCTTTGCATCCTCTCCAAGACCTCATCGTTGCTCACATACCCGGTCGGTCCATCATATCCTCAGCATCCGCCTCGAGGCTCTTCTTCATCCTTGAGCATACCACCCAACATTCGTTGTCGTATAGAAGGACAGATTTCACGTAGCAGCTCAGTGATCTTTTCTTTGTCACCATAGAAATCCTCCTGTTTCTGAAATGCATCCTTGCCATCTCGATCCGTCTTCGGATCTCAGCGTCGCACCTCTACGTTTCTGAACAAAGGATTAGATTCTGAACTTAGAACAATTTGGATATTTGGGATACAAAATAAAGTTGAAAGAAGCAAATATACTATACAGAGTGCGGCAGAAATACCTCCTACGTATACCTCACGCATATACCTCCAAGAAATACCTCACACATATACCTCCAAGAAATACATCTCACATAATAGTAAGACATTGATTATATGAAGACACCATTGGCCCCAATGTCTTTTCGCGGATATTGAGTACTTTTACCCTATAAATATTGCACACATTAAAACAATATTTTATCATATCTTGTCCCTATAACTCGATACATACAGAAAACAATCCATACATTCAGTTAAAAGTATATCTGTCGGTCACTGGGCGTGTTTCTAAAAATAAATACGCTAAAAATCCACCTTCATCCCGACAGCTTAGTCGTAGAATATACGCCTGATACCAATTCAGTCGGGTTGCGATCCTAGCTAGAGGCAACCGGATGTCTAGCCGCACTGATGAGCTGTGATACAGCGAAACAGTCTGTCTGTGGATGACATTATATTAGCTCCTGAATTAGATTTAATTCCAGTTGAGCACTCTCGGGCTGAGGTATGGGTTTGTAAACAGTGGCTATTATAGCTATATAGCGAGACTCTTCGCAAGCCGAATTGAGTCACTGTCGGTTACTGGGCGTGTTTCTAAAAATAAAAATGCGCCGACAGCTTAGTAGTAGAATATCCGCCTGATACCAATTCAGTCGGGTTTCGATCCTATCTAGAGGCAACCGGATGTCTAGCCGCACTGATAAGCTGTGATACAGCGAAACAGTCTGTCTGTGGATGACATTATATATATATATATATATATATATATAATAAAAAGGCTTAAACACTAATATTCCATGGTCATAATTTATTCCATTGGAATCGTTTACGATAAATTATGACCATGGAATATTAGTGTTTAAGCCTTTTTATTATATCCTTACTCTGTCCTGGGCATTGAGTTCTACCTGGATTCTATCCTCTTGGAATTATTTTATACAAAATATATATGTATGTGTATGCCTGTATGTATATATATTTATATATTTTGGATATGTATGTGTATATTTACCAGCAATATTATCTATCTATCTATCTATCTATCTATCTATCTATCTATCTATCAATCTATCTATCTATCTATCTATCTATCTATCTAGCTATGTCTAAATTTCTGAGATGAGGTATTATGTACACTATTTACATTATTCGGACTATTGTCTTCATCTTTGTTGCCTTATTTATCACAACGTTTTGGCGTTGTACGCTCCGGCCCTCTTCAGGTGGCTGGAATGTCGTACTGGACCCTTATATATATATATATATATATATATATATATATATATATATATATATATATATATATATATATATATATATATGTATGTGTGTGTGGTTGTGTGTGTGATTCATTGAATTTGAGAGACAAAGAATTTTTTATAGTTTTTTTCATTAGTTCTTCTAATGTTCTTTACTCTTACGATGCCAAAGAGAGCGCAGCAATTGCGTAGGCTGTTTTAAATTAAAGACATCCAATAGGGCTTAGAATTACAACTATTTCAACACAATACATCTTATAGCAAAAACCTAGAAATATATGCTAACAACGAATACCTTGAAAAAGGTTAATAAATTGGTCCAAAGCTCTCAGGATAGTAATTACTGCGAATAATTTCTAAGTTTTTCTTTGTTTCCAAAATCTAAAACTCGAAGAACATTCTAAAATATGAATAAAAACACATTTAAAATTGTTTTTGATCTTTCTTACATGAAACATACATAAAGGAAAGACGTCTGCCCAACTCTACAGGGTGTGGCAGAAATACTTCACGCACATACCTCCAAGAAATACATCAACATAATGGTAAGATATTAGCTGAATGAAGACACCATTGCCACTGATGTCTTACCATTATGTGGGAGGTATTCCTGCCCTACCCTCTAATTTAATAATATATCGTATACCCGTATTAACGCAAATTTAAATTTAGAGAAAAAAAACAAAAAACGTTAAAGTTGTCTAGAGGTTTAAAACGCTTTTTTTATTTAATCGTCTCCCCACGGGGGAATCTGACACAAGGTTGTTTTAATGTGGGGTGCCTACACGCATATATATATATATATATATATATATATATATATATATATATATATATATATATATATATATATATGCGGGTTAAATAAACAACGTTGTCGAAACCGACGGGAAAGTCCATCATATATATATATATGTATATATATATATATATATATATATATATATATATATATATGATGGACTCTCCCGTCGGTTTCGACGTATGAGGTTCCGACAACGTTGTTTATTTATATATGATAGACTCTCCCGTCGGTTTCGACGTATGAGGTTCCGACAACGTTGTTTATTTAACCCTGTGTGTGAGTCGCAAGTAACATTTCAGTCCTGCTAGTGATTTGAAAAGAAGTCCACAGATTGTACAAGAGTGTGAATTCTTGGAGTATATGGCTGGAACAGCAGAAGATATTTTATCCCTTTCCCTATGTGTGTGTGCGTGTGTGGTAGATAAGGAACAAATAAGAAACGTTTTATAAATTACGTTTTTATTTAATCTTCATCACACACACACACATACTTGTCTATATTTCTAAGATGAGGTATTTTAATTATTGACATTATATACATTGTTAGGACTGTTGTCCTCACCTTTGTTGGCATGTTCACGAAATTTCGGTCATTGTACGCTCCAATCGCCTGAAGAAAGCCGGGGCGTACAACGTCTGAAACGTCGTGAACATGGCAACAAAGATGAGGATAACACTCTGAACAATGTAAATAATATAAATTTATATATACTTTTATAATCATTTTATCGCGAGCAAGGCAATAAAGCCACTAGGATGTGATGGAGTTACTGAAAGGGAAAAAAAACAGAGTGGAGAATAAAAAAAACAACCAGAATTCAGGGAGGCTGATGACGATTGACATTGTATTATAATTTTTGAAAATCATATTTGACAAGAAAGTAGGAAGCCGTAAGAGAAGCGGGAAGTGCAAGAGAAGAAACTATTAGCATAAAACTTACGGTTACAACTAGCAATACTAATTATGAGACCTAGTTGCCAATCTAGTACTACACTTCAATTAATGAAGTCGAAGTAGCAACGAGTAAAGCTCACCAGAACAATTGATGTGAAATTTTTTATAGACTTGGCAAAGGGAAAAGATGTTACGGCGGTGAAAAAGTGACTGAAACCAAGATGCTTAGGTTAGGACAGATAACATTGCCGATTCTTTAAGAATCTGATGACGCATAGCAAAAACACTAAATGGTAGACTTATAAATTTTCAAGATAGATTCTGGCATGAAAAATTGTCTAGCACGACATACTGAACCGATTTTCCTAGAAGCAAACTTAGAGGACAGCCGCCCCCCAAAACAAGCATTGTAAACATCCACAGTGCAAACTGCACAAACGCTATAGATTGCACATTTAAGGAGGTCAGCATAGACATCTTTGAAGATTTTGAAAGAAATTGAAATCGTTTAGGTGGGTTAATGTAATGACATAACCCTTGCTGGGCAAATTTATGTCGGATATAAAACATATCGGACATATAATGTTGTGAATTAATAGAGAGGCAGAAACAGGGCTGCTTAACATTAGAGTCAAAATGGTAGCCATTGGATCGGTTTTATACTAGAACAAAAAAAAAACGTAGGCATAAGCCTGGTTTTACACTAAAGTCAAAAGGCTAGACATTGGTTCACTTTTACAGTGGAGTTAAAAATGGAGACATTGGTCCAGTATTGCATTAGAGTTAAAATGTAACTATTGATCGAGTTTTACACTGGACTTCAAAATATCGACATTGGCCAAGTTTTGCATTGGAGTTAAAAATGTAATCATTAGTCCATTTTTACATTGAAGTTAGAAGTGTAGATAACGGTCCAGTTTTACGCTGGATTTAAAAATGTAGACATATGTCCAGTTTTATGCTAGATTAAAAAAGGTAAACATATCTCTGGTCGTTAGCCTCTTTTTTGAGGTGTCGGGTTGATCTTACCAGTCTGTAGCAAATGCAATCAGCTTATTCTAACTGCCACCTACAGGGCATCGTTCAAAGTAATCTTCGTTATCATTTTTTTTATTGCTTCATAACACACAATAGAAAACTGTAGATCAAAAAATATTATCGATCAGTTTTCCCTTATCAGTTTTGACGATAATCTCTTTTCAAACTTTTATTTACATTCATTTTTTACCTAAGTATCTATGACAGAAGAAACAAAAATTAATTCATACCATTTAAATAAATCTGACATTATCTGCATAAAAGGTTGTTTATGCTGCATACTACAGACGAAATTTCACTTTGACTTAAAGTGCGTCTGAAATGTGTAAATGAGCTTCTGTGTAATAGAAAAGAACGCAGAAGAAAAACAAAATAGACAGCCTCCATCTCCGCTTTTGAGGTCACAGGAAACAAATAAAAAATATATATGGAGAGGTTTTTATGATATGATTCCAGATAAAATCGCCCGTCTTTAAAAAAAACTCAAACCTTCTCTCAATAGAAAAGGGATTTTTTTATTGTAAATACACAGAACTGGAAAGGTTCATGCTGACGCATGAGTCTTCATATCTTCAGAATTCGAAATTTGCAATCTATTGTTTGCGATGGGTAGGTAGGGTAACGGGTATGGGTGTGAAAAGTATAATCTGCGAACTGGGTTCAAATTAGAGTCCCTTTTACTGAGTTCACTTTCGCATTTAATACTCATAGGAAGACATGAATCGATTTATTTTCCGCCAGTTATCGTTTAGATAGAAAAGTCGAGTGTTTTTCTATTCTTGGAACCCTGTCAGTCTAAGAGAAAGAAAACTAAATTCAGAACCGAAGAAGGTCGAAGCGTACAACAGTCGAAACGTCGTGAATATGGCAATAAAGATGAAGACAACGGTCTGAATGATATATATAATTTCAATTTTCTTGTCTTCTATACTAAAAGTGTATATACTGCTTCATTATCTTGTTGTTGTTGTTGTTCTTCTTCTTCTTCTTCTTTCGTTCACCCTTAACCTCGGAAGGAATCATTGCGGCGCCGTCGTGGTGAGCTGTCCACCATTTTCTTCCATCCGTCGCGGTCGTGTGCTAAAGCCTTGGTCTTTGTGAATGATTTCTCGGTGTGCTCATCATGTGGCGTGTTTTGGGAATTTGAACCTGGCAGAGCGCATCCCTCTCCATGTTAGACCACAGCTGATGTCTTCCAACGAGGTGGCTCGAAAGGGTCGCGAGCATGTAGCCGTTGTAATTCATCCCTTCCGCCCTGACCGGTGACCTTCGTCGAGGAGGTCCTTTACCCAGTGGTGCCGTGTTAACATAAACCCCTCACGCGAATCCAGCCCGCCAGCTGAAATGGTTTACCGGGGAATGGTAACGTGGAGACATCTCGTGAAAGATTTAGGTGATGGTTGAGAACCAGGGTTGCCCTTCCAGCCGAAGGTGCAGCGTGCCAGACATCAATGGTATTACCTCCATCCAGACCCCCTATGCCCACTTACACTATTGTGAGTCATAGTTATTAAATAAAGCCAACTTTTGTTACATTTGTCTTTATGGTAAGGAGAACAGAATAGAAAAAATAGAGCAAAATATGTTTTCTGATTTACAAATCACAACACATGAAGATGCGTAACGAGACAATCACCAGCAGGAAACAAGCAGGAAAAACAGAGACGGAAACAGGAGTAAATTCTGAGAACCCGAACGAGGCTACGCCGAAGGGCAGAGTCTCTTTCGGGGAGGTAAACCGACCCTGAACCCATTTATACGGGTTCAATGGGCATATTTTTGGCCGAGCCCACGGGCTCGGAGATCCCACGTTAAACCGGCCTTGTGCCACATGATAGCCTCGTGGGGTGGGGAGTGACTAAATACCGTTCAGACCGAAGTCGGGCGACCGGCTGATCGGCTGATCGGTTGAACTCTCTGCCTTCGGGCGGGGAGGAACCCGAACGAGACTCCATTTCTCTATTCTGGGTTAAAATACATCGACGAAAAAATGAAGTTGACGTTGAAGGTTCTGTCAGACAGACGACAATACTAACGGGTAATGGACTCGCAAAGAAGATACTGTTTGTCTCGAAATTTGAAGATGAAGAAGTGATTGAGAAAGAGCAAAGCCAAAAATGCTGAAAATTGAATCGCAGTCAATGCGTAACGATAAGTGATTTGTTAATTTCTACGAAGATATCGAGAAATAATTTACGCAACAAAGTTCAGAGTGCAGCCCCAAACCGGAACCAGAATTACCAACGCCAGCTAATTAAGATACACTTTCGCTCTCTGAAGCACCGATTAGAGAGGGAAAATATCCACCCGCTCCTAAAATCCAGCACAGTGTATTTTTTGAATGTGAATAGTAGCAAAATTCTTTAGTTCTAACATCTTTCATTTGATCCTTTTGAAGCATTGTGGAGGTGCCATCTTGAAAAGAGATCAACAGGAACAAGGCTAAGATTAGTCTAATGATCTCATGTTGTGAATAGCCAAAAATGATAAGCACTAACAGAATACAATTTAGTGTATGGTGATTTTCTAAGCATAGCGCAGATGTAACATAAGGCCGAAAATACTGAGCAGAGAGTAACCCGGACGAAGCTGTGCCGAAGGGTAAAGTTTCGTCCAGGGTGGTAGACAGACCCTGAACCAGTTTATATGTGTTCTAAGGGAATATTTTTGGCCAAGCCTACGGGCTCGGAGAACCCATGGTAAACTTGTGCCACATACATCCCTAGTGGGGGGATGTTAAATATTGACAGTCGAATAGATCTGTTCCAGGTGGGCTGGTCAAACTCTCTGCCTCTGGGCAGAGAGGATCCCCAGACGAGGTTAAATCGAAGGGTAGAGTCTCATCGCGGAAAACAGCTACTCGAGCTTTTTTTATACGGGGTCTATGGGGAATATTTGGCCGAGCCTGAGGGCTCGGATTGCCCGACATTAAACTCGGCCTTGTGCCACATATATGGTGATGGTGGTGGGGGGGCTGTTAAATATAACAGTCGAATAGATTGAACGCTGGGTCAACCGACACACACTCACAAGTCGTGTAATATTCTTCTGTTGTACTTACTGATATATCTGTAACATTTGTTTTGTTATTTCTTTAACCTTTTACTCGGTCACAATAAGATTACTTAGTGTGAAAGAATATGAGCAAAAGAAAAACATTATTAAAGAGAGAGAACATTAAAAGAACGGGAATTAAGAAGACAGAAGATAACGATTGACATTGCATTTAAATTTGAGTTAAAAGCTATAAGTCAGAAGAGAGTTCTATAAGCGAGAAGTGCGAGAAAAGAAACAGCATAGAACTAACGGCTACCTCTAACCATTTCATCTGTAAAATGATGAGACCTAGCTGCCAATCTAGTACTGCGCTTAAACTCCTAAACTGGTTGAATTTATATAGAACCGATAACATTGCAGATTCTTCTTTGGGTTTTATCAAGAATCTCTAAATACATAACAAAAGCACCAGACCCCATGTGGCAGTATTATTCTAAGCATGGACAAATGGTAGACTTATAAATGTGTTAAATAGATTTTGGCGAGAAAATTTGTCTAGCAAAACACAGGGAACCAATCTTCCGATGTGCAGATCTAGCAATTGATTCAATGTAATCTTTTTCCTTCATGTCATTGGAAAACGTCGGCCTAAGAAGACGAAAGGAGTTACCTGAACATCGTGATAAAATTTGTTTCAAAGAAATATTCATAAAAACGATGTCACTTTACTGAGTTATTCGTCGCAATTCGAATCAAAATAACTACAAAAATTTTGTTTTACAGTCTTTAATCAGACATTTGTCAAAGATAAAAAAAATGAAAAGAAAAATTTAAAAAATTTAAAGCAAGATGAGCCGCTTTGCGAAGTTTTTTTTAAACTTAAATATGCAATGAAATTTTTCTTTTTCTTTTTTTAATAAAGTTTTTTTTTTGTAATTTATTGAACATCCTTCTAAAAACAAACCAGCAAAAAGACAACGAATAAAAGTGTTTATCGAATTTTCTAGGATAGGAAATGTATAAAAATAAAAATGAAATAGAGGCTAAAGTATAGCAATTGTACAAAAGAAAGCGAATAAAATAAATAAATAAAACAAGTAAAAACAAAATGAAATGAATGAAGAAACCAACAAATTAAAAAAACAAAACAGCGATCGTCTGTAAATTTTAGCCAATTTCGTTCGACAGGGGAAACCATTTTAAGAATTCCAAACTAAAAGCGGTTGATATTGCAAATTGTCAATATAGCAGACTTTCAGTCACCAAAGCACAACGAGGCAGACAAATGCCAAACAAGATTTCAAGGCAAGGGTTGTAGATGTCGGGTGTTGCACCGGGGATTCTTGTCTTATTCATCCATTATAGAAAATCGCTCAAGGGTAAAACTATTCTTTCTTTACTTCTAAATCGAAATTTAGTGTGGTATCATATTCAGGTTTGTCAAGGTTTAAAATGAATGAAGCAATTTTTTGCAGTTATTACTGCCTGTGTTGTAGTTATGGGAGAGTGGTTCGTCCAGATGTTCGTTCACTCATTCGCGTCTATAAAATATCATGGCGTGTCAGCGGCAAAACGTTATATATTGATGAAACAGAATTCAGATATGTGGATTCAGGCCTCTCCCAAATATATTCGTGATAAGTCAAAACAAGCAGCCTCAGCCGAAAATCGAACGCTGTTTGCTACTTTTATTCTTGTGTCTGTAGAGCATTACGTAACGCATTTTGTTGGAAGCCAAAACGAAAAGAAATCTGTCTATATTTTCGAGATGAGGTATTGTAACTATTTACATCGTTCGGACTGTTGTCCTCATTTTTATTGCCAAGTTCACGACGTTTCGGCCGTTGTACGCACCAGCATTCTTCAGGATCTGTCTATACTTCTGAGATGAGTTATTGTAACTATTTACATAGCTCGAACTGTCGTTCTTATCTTTATTGCCACTTCCCGACGTTTCGGCTGTTGTACGCTCCAGCATTCTTCAGGATCTGTCTATAGTTCCGGAGTTTGAGAGTCCCTAAGTCTTTGCATATTCCCAACATTGGAAGCTCTCCTGGCTGCTGTTTGATCTAGGTTTTCATTTGCACGGGACTTTCTTTTCCTCACTGCAGCCTTGGCACTTTTGATTGCAATCTTGTCCTCTGATGGCAGAGATTTTAATTTGCAAGGCATACTGGTGCCGTATGTGATGGACAACAATAAACTACAGAACTCAAAATTGATCGCTGCATTTAAGTATTGCATTAATATCTAAGCTTACCTTTTAAAAGTTTAATTCTTCTGTCGCCAGTTAATTTAAAAAAAAATGATACACGTAGGTCCTTACTTTACGTACAAAATATTTTTATTAATCTAAATATTTAGGATGTGTGCAAACGTATTTTTTAAAACTAAATTGTTAATCAGGTCGATTGATGTTTTGCCTAATATAATCTGTTATTGTTGTTACATGGTGGACTCTCCCGTCGTATTCAACTCAGTTCCCAGGAACCGATAGCCAGACATCAGCACATACGATTTGATTATAGTGATGAAGGCTTTGTGCAGAAACAACCACACTTTTTGAAGGCCTTGCGCTATGTGCCACAAGGTCCCCAAACCACCCTCTGCAGGTTTTGAATTCAGAGTTGTCCTTCCCCTAGACCAGTTGCCATCCAAGGCTATAGAACCCAATCTGTCCTGCTAATTACCCATAGCTGGGGCAGAAGAAGAGGATTCATACCTTTCCCAAGGGTATTAGTACGTAAGTGAATCTAATGGATTCGACTGTAATTGGAACTCGGCTCTCCGAGCCATCAGTCAGAGCCGACACCATGTGCCCTTTTCGTATATATATATATATATATATATATATATATATATATATATATATATATATAAATATATATATATATCAGAATGTCGGATAAAGAATCCATTCATTCATATATATATATATATATATATATATATATATATACCCGATGCAATGAGAACGAAAGTAATATATAAAGAATCTTTCCAGACTAGCCATCATTTAACACCTCACCCATCCTTCACCAAACTGCTAACAACAAACACTATTGTTTCACTCCGTCACTTTTTTTCTTTATGTATATTTTTTCTCAAACGAAGGGAAAAAAGGAAGTGGCGTTTAGAGTTAACATATTTAGTTTGTGATCCTGGGTTTCACGCTAATTGCGATCGTCAGACAAACTGATTAATTTTTAAATTTTGGATTTATATATGGTTACGTATATCGGTGTTTTTATGGAAGTGGGAGGAAAAATTGTCATCGGGACGCCACTCATACTTACGCAAACATACATGCACATACGTACACTCATTGACGTACGCAGATACACACGCACGCTCACTCACCGGAGCTCACTTAAACATAATCATATGTGAACAGTGTGGGACTGGGCATATAGGCGCATATATGTATTGTTGCGCACATATGTACGCACTTAGTCGCTGTATTCAATGTTGGAAAATATTTCTTGTTTGTTGCGCTGTCAACGCGCAGACCATTTTTCTACTTTTTTTTCGCTGAATAATGTTTTCTCGCACGCACGTAAATACGTATGATGGGGTCTGTGATAGGTAAAAATTGCTATTATTTTTAATTTTTTAAGGCTATTTTGATTTTATTTTAGAGCGGGTTGTTTGCTTGTTTTTGGCGATTGCGCATATGTAGATGGTAGAAATTCCAGTTTGTAATACTTATTAGTATTTATGTGATGGTATTAATTTTTCTGGGGGACGGAGAAGTAAGTATAGTTGTGAATTGATACGGTAATGGTAATTGGGGAATTGATACAGCAATGGTAATTGGGATGTGGTAGTAATAGCGGGGGAGTGGGTGATGATAATAACAATTGTAGCAGCAAATAGTTATTGTAAAGGGGTAGAAACCAACGTAGTAATGGTGGTGGAATGATAACAATAATTGTACTTATTATGATGGTAGTTTGAACTAGAAAATAACTGACGGTGTTATGGTGTCAGTGGTTTCTCTTTTCATGTTTATGGGGTCAATGGTGGTTTATGTAGTAGTGTTTGTTGGTATTTTTTCATCGGTTTGGCATAAATTCTGACAATAGGTATTTATTTTCATGTCTGCATTTGGAAATTATTTCTGATCTATGTTTAGTAAATTCTTTTGTTGGGTATGAGAAATTATTATGATGGTAGTTTGAACTAGAAAATAATTGATGGTGTTATGGTGTCACTTTGCCTACACGAAAAGATAGCAATAATTTCTCATTTTCTAGCCCTAACCAAATGCGTATGTATGTGCGCAACAACACATATATGCGCATATATGCCGTGACCCACACTGTTCACATATGTTTATGTTTGTGTGAGCTCCGGTGAGTGAGTGAGCGTGTGTGTGTGTGTGTGTGTGTCTGCGTACGTCAATGAGTGTACGGGCGTGTATGTATGTTTGTGTAAGTACGAGTGGCGTCTCGTCGACAATTTTTCCTCCCACTTCCATAAAAACACCGATATACGCAAACATATATAAATCGAAAATTTAAAAATGAATCAGTTTGTCGGACGATCACAAATAGCGTGAAACCCAGGGTCACAAACTCACACCAATCCAACTATATATTAGGTTGGTGCAAAAATAATGACGTAATAATGTCGTTTTTTGACGTTAAAAAATATGTAAAAAAAACGACATTATTACGTCATTATTTTTGCACCAACCTAATATATATATATATATATTTAAAATTTAAAGAAAAACAGCCCACTTTAAGGCTCCATTGTAATAGTTTATTTCACCAGAGACCTTTTAAATTATTCTGGATCTTCAGACATCACTTTCAAATGGTGAAGCGAAAAATGAAATGAAAATTTTTCATTTCACCGTTTGAAAGTGATGTCTGAAGATCCAGAATAATTTAAAAGGTCTCTGGTGAAATAAACTATTACAATGGAGCCTTAAAATGATCTGTTTTGCTTTAAATTATTAGCTCTGAATTTACATTGAGCTCTCAGGATTTCATCCTCCTTGGGACTACCCATACGGATTACCAAGTTTTTCGTTACTTATATATATATATATATATATATATATATATATATATATATATATATATATATATATATATATATATTATTATTATTATTATTATTATCATTATTATTATTATTATTTGGTCTGTTTTAACATTGAGCTCTCTCTTGGAATCTATATCCGCTTTGGAATTATCCATACGGATTACCAATTAATATATATATATATATAAAGACAAAAGAAAAATATCTTAGCCGACGCGTTTCGACCTCTGATGCACATTATCAAGTAAACGATATTTTTAGCGGGTACACATATTTGAGATGCTATCCCCGTTTTTATTTATAAACAGAAGTAAAAATGTCGTTAGTTTTTCAGAATTTTTCTTTTTAAGAGACGCTCATAAATATACATCTCAGTCTAACTGAAAAGTCAAAATTAATTATGGAAGATTTCAAGTGATATAATTTAATAAACAAAAATCAGTAAATGCTGTTATCGAATTTTTTTATGTAATTATTATTTATATTATTTTTGTTTGAGAAATTAATTTTTGTATTATACATTTTGTATACATTTTGTATTGGGACAATGAATAATAGAAGATTATGAAGTTAACCGTTTCCTTTCAGTATAAAAATTTTTTATATTCATGTATGGTGACTTGAGAAAGAGCTATTTCTTTTAGGAAAGAAGATATTTGAAAATAACCGGGTCGCAAATTTATATATATAAACGTTATTTTAGTGGCTAAACGTATTTCATTTGCTATCGTTGTTTTTATTTTATTTTATTTTCGGTTCTTACTAATTTCACTGTTTAAGAAAATAAAAACAAGGATAGCAACTCAAATACATGTAGCCACTGAAAATAGCGTTTATATGTATTTGAGTTGCTATCCTTGTTTTTATTTTCTTAAACAGTGAAATTAGTAAGAACCGAAAATAAAATAAAATAAAAACAACGATAGCAAATGAAATACGTTTAGCCACTAAAATAACGTTTATATATATAAATTTGCGACCCGGTTATTTTCAAATATCTTCTTTCCTAAAAGAAATAGCTCTTTCTCAAGTCACCATACATGAATATAAAAAATTTTTATACTGAAAGGAAACGGTTAACTTCATAATCTTCTATTATTCATTGTCCCAATACAAAATGTATACAAAATGTATAATACAAAAATTAATTTCTCAAAAATAATATAAATAATAATTACATAAAAAAATTCGATAACAGCATTTACTGATTTTTGTTTATTAAATTATATCACTTGAAATCTTCCATAATTAATTTTGACTTTTCAGTTAGACTGAGATGTATATTTATGAGCGTCTCTTAAAAAGAAAAATTCTGAAAAACTAACGACATTTTTACTTCTGTTTATAAATAAAAACGGGGATAGCATCTCAAATATGTGTACCCGCTAAAAATATCGTTTACTTGATAATGTGCATCAGAGGTCGAAACGCGTCGGCTAAGATATTTTTCTTTTGTCTTTATATATATATATATATTAATTGGTAATCCGTATGGATAATTCCAAAGCGGATATAGATTCCAAGAGAGAGCTCAATGTTAAAACAGACCAAATAATAATAATAATAATGATAATAATAATAATAATAATAATATATATATATATATATATATATATATATATATATATATATATATGAAAGTGGACATTGAAGTAAACACCTAGCGGCGGCAGTCTTTTTCATCCTTAAACGCAATCGTCAGGCCATGTTAATAATGTCTACCTTCTGTAGAACCACATTTATATCGCTTCAAATCTCTTCTCTACCTTTGAGGAGATTTTGCACCATTTACTGTCATATAGGAAGGCTGATACTACATAATTATTCAGTATTCTTTTCTATGTTTCTAATTAAATTTTTCTGTTTCTTAGTATTTTGTTTAGCTTTTGGAAGGCTTCTTTTGCTGTCCCAATGTGAATTCTTAAAGTTCCATTAAAAGAAAAACAAAGATGAAAAATATAAGTAGCTCTAAATAAATTTGAGTTTTATTTCGCCTCTCAGCCAATCGGCTATTAATCTTTGTCCTCTTGTTGATTCAATTAAAAAAGAAAAAGAAAATATGAGTTTGATTGTTAGCGTCATTCTTATGACCTTTTCTGTTGCCATTGTTAATAGCGTTTATGTTACCTTCATTTTTAATTTTATAAGCATTGTTATGTTTAATGTGAAAATCGATGTTCCTGAATGTTCTAGCAGTTCTTGTCTGCGTCTGTTTTTCTCGTTTTCTCCTTGTCTTTCTTGAACTGATTTTTCTCCTTTTCAAATATACTTCCACCTCCTCGCCATCATTCGATTTATTCACATTCATATTTTCGTCATTATTATAATTATTTAGACGATTTCACTTTCTGAGTCTCTAAACAAATTAATACATAAATAAGATCATGTTATTCCATTGTTTCAGAAATGACTCTTTCTACTGATATAAACGTGTTTTTGTAACCCTAAATTTAGAAAATATTTCGCAAATTACTTCGCAATCTTGGACGTTTTTACTCTGGTATTTATTAACAGAACAATATGTCTGACCTAAATTTGAAAAAAAAAATGTTGCGTGGAAAAGCTATTATTTTTGCTGGAATGTTCGTGGTATTCATATATCTACGGATATAAAAAGAGTTGTCTGTACATTAAGAAAACATTTATTTTAATGTATGTATTCAATTCAATATTCTCACTATACGTATTTGAATTGTTGCTCGAATATAATCCGACGTAAGATATCTAAAACAAAGCTAAAATAAAGATTGAAGAAAAAAACTTATGCACTGCAATTTTAAAAGCGTTTCCCCGGAGTTTTGAAAATTAGCAACATTATTGACAGTGATGCAAAAAATACATGTACCCGCCAAAAAAGTAAATAACCTTTTAATTTGAATGTCGCTTTTTATAGATATTCTGTCTGGCTGTATGCGCGAGTATAATGTTTTTATCTTGAATAAGATTGAAATATCTGCCTGATTTGAAGACCTTGAAAGTTGGAATCAATTCCACTTTCTGATCAGTAGTCTATACTATTATTCTCCTTGCTTGTATGTGCGATCATAACATTTTCTATCTATGACCGAGAAACCAACTTAAATCTTATCGAATTGGAAAGAACGCCAGGGAAGAAAGACAGCAACGAGAAGAAAATGTATGTATATATATTTCACATAAAAATTCACTGAGTCTAGAATAAAAATCTCAACAGAATGGATGGCCGTTTCGTCCTTTTGTGGTTTCGCCAGCAGTGCGCCTCCTCTACCGGGAATCGAAACTGGACCGTTACAACGCAAGCGTCATACCAAAGACATACGGTGACAAAGAAGAAACCAATATAGAGCAGCTACTCTTAATACTGGTGGTGATACTCATCCAAGCATGCATAACCCGCCAGAATCGGCCTCAAGAGCAACGTCTTCTTCGTCACCGAGGCATTTGAGAGATTGTTTTCCTCTTTGTAGAAGAAGCCACTCTTTTAGGAAACTTTGTTAAGCTTCTTGAATACACAGGCCGGTATACGTAATGCAAAGTGTTTAAAAAAAAGGCCGTCTACTAACATATGGTTATATATATATATATATATATATATATATATGGAAAGAGAGGGCGAGAGCGAAAGAGAGCGAAAGAGAGAGAGAGAGAGCGAGGGGTCGAAAGAGAGATAGAGAAAGAGAGTGTGATAAAAAGAAACAGAGAAAAAGAGAGTGAGGGAAAGATAGGGCGAGACAGAGAGAAAGGGAAAGAATGAAATAGAAAGAGAGAGAATGAGAGACTGAGAGAGCGAGAGAAAGAGAGAGAAAGAGAAAGAGCAAATGAATAGAGACAAAAGAAAGGCATGACGAGACAGGACAAATGACGGACTATCAATATCGAAAGATTAGCATTTACATATAAAACGTATAAAAAGATATATTATTTATTATAATTTTATCATATAGACAAAAACAGTTAACTCACTACAAAGATGCAACTTCGTTTCAGTGCATTTCAATTGCACCTCGACTAGTGAGAACCAAAAATGGTTATAAACAATTCTGCTTGTAAGTAAGCCGTATGTGAAACGTCACTTCCTTTTTTTTCCTTTGTTTGAGAAAAAAATATACATAAAGAAAAAAGGCACATTAAATTTGTATGGTCAGATAGAGCAAGAGAATGACAAAAGAGAGGTTACTGTAGAAAATATTTGTGAATTACTTATTACATTCTTGCCTATAGAACTAATCGATAATTGTATATCATTTACATAAGAAAAACATGAAGAGGCAACGAAGATTGGAAATGATAAGAGAGAGAACTAATATATATATATATATATATATATATATATATATATATATATATATATATATATATATATGTATATATATATATATATATATATATATGTAAGTTTCGTTTAAAACGACTGACAAGGTGAGGTGAATGAGTTTTTGTATAATATGTCATGTGTTCATATAATTAATATGATATAAAAAAAATTATATAAAAAATGTCCGAATATATGCGTGTGCGTATCTGTGTAAATTATTCTTAGATAGAGTGTATCTGTAAAGGAACAAAATGAATATGCATTTGCCTTCATAAAGTCCCTCAGAGGAGGAAACACATCGGCAAAGTATAATTTTTTCTCTTTTTATTCTTTTTATTCATTCATATATATATATATATATATATATATATATATATATATATATATATATATATATATATATATGTCATTTAAACGTTATTGCCAGATTAATAAAAAAAACAATACATTCGTGTATATATATATATATATATATATATATATATATATATGGAAAAACATTTATATCTATCCTGGATCTTTTTAGTTTTTTTAACGACCTTCCTGATGGCATCAGCTCTCAAATTTGTATCTATGCTGATGACGACTCTTTTACTCTTGTCTCAATGGTGAGCCTGATCAGTTCGATAAAGTCAAACTGGCAGCTGATGTTAAAAATGTCCTACAGTCTGTTGTTAACCGGGGCAAAGAATGGCTTGTTAATTTCAACGTGTCCAACACTAAACTGCTCTCTATTAATCATTTGAGAGACCTCTTTCTACCTTCCATCAGAATGGTTGTTGCTAACATCCAGGTGAGTGACTCGTTGCGCCTACTCGGGCTAACATTCTCAGCTGACATAAAATGTAAAGACGATATTGAATCCGTAACTGGGTCAGCTGCTAAGAAAGGTGGTTTACTGTCTCATGTTAGATAATTTTTCTCTCCAGAATTTATCTTATATATCCATAAGTCTAGCATTTATACATGTTCAGAATATTGCTGCCACATAGAGATTCTTGATAATATATTGGTCCCGACTTGCTGTTTTGGCTTTAGTGACTTTCCAACCGCCAAAATGTTGCTTCTTTGTGCTATTTCTATAAATACTTTATGGCAATTGTCTGGATGAGCTCTTCGATATGGTAGCTAGAGTTTTTAAATTTAAGCGAAGTATTTGACTCACCTCGAGATCTCAGCAATTTACAGTTATGTTCTCTAGATGCCACCGCAAGTTCTATGCTAACAGTTTCTTTTCTTGCACTCCTCTCTTCCGGCTCCATCCTTTCCAGTTAGCCTTGATCTGTAAAAATTTATAATACAATGTCACTTGTTATCTACTGTCTTCTTAATTAATCTTGTATTGTTCCTCCTCCTTTGTTTCTTTTTTTTTAAATTCTTTCACACCCATTAACTCTTGTATCTTTGTGGTTTTACTGCTTTGCTTGGGGCAAATTTGATTAAAAAATATTCTAATTTAATACCGGATGTATTTTTACATTTTTGTCTCTCATCTAAAACCGAGCGTTTGTCTACCCTTTTCACTCTTGTATAAGCCAAACCGACATGTCGACCTTTTGATTAAATTAACAAGCGTGGTTATGTCATTAAATTAACCGACATAACATAACCAAAAAGAAATTGCCAGTGATTTCAATACTCGGCTGCGACGAAGTTGGCATTGTCTAACAAATATCTCTCGTTGAAAAATGATTAGGTTTGTGGTTTGCTCGCTATCGCATGGATGTTTGGTTTTCTCTATTTGCACCCATTTCGTTGAACAAATATTAATTAATTATGTATTTGCAGCCCCATGGAGAAAGAAAGAAATGGAAAGGGAAAGAGATAGATAGATAGATAGAGAGAGAGAGAGAGAGAGAGGAAGGGAGAGAGAGAGAGAGAGAGCGGAAGAAAGAGAGTGAGAAAGAGTATGATAGAGAGAGCGGAAGAAAGAGAGTGAGAAAGAGTATGATAGAGAGATATTCTTTAAACTAATATCAGTTGAGTTGATATTACAGATTTTCTTAACACGACAATCGATTACGCTTTCTTATTAAGCCTTTTACTATTGTCAGTATAATAGCCTTTATTAAATTTACACGGTAGCAACAACAACAGCAACAATAACAACTACAATAATAATAATAATAATAATAATGATAATACCATCGTTGCAAGTGATAGGGGTTTAGTTTCCTTCTCGTGACGTCTACTTTACATGAGAGACCCCTACAAATAAGCAGAATTTTCCGTTTTCCGATATTTTCTTGCAATTTCCCGCCACAATGATCCGTCCCCTGTTGACTACAATCTGTTTTTTTTGCGCTCGCATTTCGTTACAATCAGTTCCCGCTTTGGATTTCCATCGTTTTGAAAATTTTTACGGGATTAACGAATGACAAAGCGACATTTATAGTTGAAGAATACTTGCCCGTCTCTTCCTGGCAACTCTTATTATAAAATCGACGTTGTTTATTATTTTTGCTTCCACCTTTTTGTCGTAGCTCGTTCAGTAAGAAAGTTGACTGTACGCAAAGAAATGAGACAAAGCAGTCAGCTAAACAGATAATAGAATTAATTTTAATGCGATTTAATCACTTGAATTGAACAGCGATCCCACAGAAATATACATATACATATACATATATATATATATATATATATATATATATATATATTTGAATTATTGTCATCAATTTTTTGGCAAGTTTTTATTGCATCGATTTCTGATGAATTTGATAGCAATTCCGTGTTCGTTATAGAAAAAGACAATGCTGTAAAGGCAATGTAATGCTTAATCTAAAAAATGTAATATCGTGACCAGAATTTAGGGGGCAACAAAGACATTCCCTGGGGTCTAGTGTTTTACCAAAGTCTATCAACCATATCGAACCCAACATTGAAGATGCGATCTGATGTCGTATTGAGATCTATATGGATTGGCCCCTACTGGGATCCGATCCACATGATTTGGCTCCAGCATGGATCCGATCTATATGGCTTGATACATACTCGGATTTGAACCATACAATTGAAACTATACGGCTTGGCGCCTACTTGGATCCAATCCATACGATTTGGCTCAAGCATGGATCTTATGTATATGGATTAGCATTTGCATGGATTTGATCTATATGGTTTGATACCTACATGGTACAAAACATACGATTTGACACCACCATTGATCTAATCTCTATCGCATGGCGGATGCTTGGATCCAATTCATGCGATTTGGATTCATCATGGATTCAGTCTGTAGCAAATACTTGGATCGGATCCATACGTTTAAGTTACAGCATGGATCCAATCTGTGCGATTTGCCTTCAGTATAGATTCAATCCATATGGCTTGGCATTTACTTGGATTCGATTCATGTGGCTAAACATCTGCTTGCTCCATGGTGTTCGGCTCCAGCATAGATCAGATCTATACGACTTGCTGCCTACTTTGATCCTATCCATACGATTTGGCTCCGTCATGCATATGATCTCTATGGCTTGGCTCCAGCACATATCCTAATCCGATCCATACGATTTGGCCCCAGCATGCATCCGATTTATATAATTTAAAACCTACTTAGATTCGAACCATACAATTTAGCTCCATCATGGATCTCTATGGCTTAGCATCTACTTAGATCCGATCTGTACGGCATGACACCTACTTGGATTCGAAACCTAAGATTTGGCGCATGCTTGGATCCGATCCATACGATTTGGCTCCATCATGGATCTGTTCTATCTGGCTTGGCGCATGCCTGAATCCGATTTACACGATTTAGCTACATAATGGATTCATATCGTTTGAAATCAATTCGGATCCGATTCGAGTGTCATCTGCTCGGATTCGCTCCATAAGTTTTGGTTCCATAATGCATCCGATCTTTACAGCTTGGCGCATGCTTGGATCCAATCCATACTATTTGGTACCAGCATTGATCAGATCTATACGAATTACCTCCTACTTTGATCCGAGCCATTCGATTTAGCACCACTATTTATCAGATCTCTGCGGCTTAGCGTATGCTTGGATTCGAACCATATGATTCCTACACCTACTTTGATCCAATCTATACAATTTGGCTCCCGCATAGATCCGATCTCTGTGGCATGCATTGATTCGATCCATCCGGTCCCAGTCTATATGGCTTGAGACCTACTTGCGTTCGAAGCATAGGATTTGCCTCTACCACGGATCTGAATTATTCAGTTTGGCGCATGCTTGGATCCGATCTTGAAATCAGATCAATACGAATTGCTTCCAGCATATATCCAATGTATACGGTTTAACATGGCTTGGCATGGCTTGGCATCTACTTGGACACGGTTCATATGTTTGAATTTGTTTCATAAGAATTGGCTTCAGCATGGATCCGAACTAAATATCTATAGTTTTATTTGCTCCATACGATTTGGCTCCACTATGGATCTGATCTATACGGCTTGGCGCATGCTTTGATCCGATCCATATTACTTGGCATCTACTTGGATTTGACTTGAGGATGGAATCGATCCATATGACTTTGAGCCTACTTTGAATGGATTTATAAGAATTGACTCCATCATGCATTTGATCTATACGGTTTGGCTCATGCTTTGGTCGATCCATACAATCTGGCTCCAGAACGGATCCGATCTATATGGATTGACGCCTACTTTCGAAACATACAATTTATATGCAGCACTGATATGATCTTTACGTCTTGGAGTTTGCTTGGATCCAATTCATACTATTTGGCTCCAGCAAAGATTCAAAGTATACGCCTCACCACATACTTGGATACGATCCGTACTATTGGGTTTTATACAGATTCACGCAATATTGGATCCGATCCATATGATTTGGTATCTACTTGGATCCAGCTTGACGTCTGATTAGATTGGCTCCATACGATTTGGCTTCGGCATGGATCTGACCTATGCGAATTGAATATATACGAACTGACTCAACCATGTATCAGATCCATACGATCTGGGTCCAGAAGGAATCTGATATATAGTTTGACACCTACTTGGAATCGAATCATACGATTTGGGTCCAACATGTTTTTCCAATAATACTACCCCAGATCATTATGCCTCCACCGCCTTGTTGGCGTCTAAAACGCTGATGGCGATTCTGTCCGTTCATTAACCAGCCTTTGCATCATCTATCTGGCCTATCAAGTATTGCTCGAGTTTCGTCTGTGAACAAAACTTTAGAGAAGTCAATCTTCATATTGTCCTCGGTCCATTTCCATCGATTTTGAATGTGATTTCTCGTCAACAGAGGCTTCGATACAGGTTTGCAACTGTTGTTGCTATTTCCCTCAGATAACGACACCGAGTACTTTTAGTACACAGTAGGATCCCCAATGCGACTGAAAAGCTCTTGATTGGTAAGTCCAGGGTTCTTCGTGGCCTCTCGTTTAAGTCGTGACATGAGACGACGTGAAATAACCCTCGGCTTGCCTCTATCTGCCCTATTGCGTACTTGTGTAGGGTCGGCAGTGAACTTTTTCACTGTTTGATGACACCTCCCTATCATTTTAGAAATTTCTAGGGTAGATTTACCTTTTGAGAGTTCTAAGGTGATAATTTTATTTTCAGCATCATTTAAACTGCTTTTACGGCCCATCATTTCACTAAATTCTTAGACTTTTCTAATAATTTGGCACGCTCAAATCACCGTGCTGATAACAAACATGACGCCAGTTTGTTTAAATTGCGCAGATCAGTACAAAATTTTCAGTGATTGCGCAGATTCGTGTTGCCAATATTGGGTGAAAATTTTGTGTGAATTGATTGGACGGTTTTTGAAATATTAGAAAAAAGTTATTTTAATAATAATTTGGCACGCAGTGTGTGTGTATATATATATATATATATATATATATATATATATATATATATATATATATATATATATATATATATATATATGAATGAATATAGTTTTAAGGTGTGCTATATTTATGGATAAAGTACTCAACATCAAGGATAGAGCGTATATAAATATAAAAGTGAACATTGAAGTCAACAGTCAGAGGCGACAGGCTGTATCAAGCTAGACGCAATTATCAGGTCCACTATATATATATATATATATATATATATATATATATATATATATATATTTTATAACAATAAAAAGGTTAGAATTATTTTACTTTTCAGGATTAAAAAGAAAAGTAAAAAATAAAACAAACACAGCCGACCGGTTTCGTCCTCACTCAACAGAGAGCTGGATCGAGGGATTATATATTGCAAGAAAATAAAACATGAAAACGATATGTAATATTAATGAAGACGGAATACAGTTTAAATTGCAATTACGTTTAGTCCAGAAAGACACTTCCACTGTTTACAGAGGGCGGGCTATCTGGACTGGACATAAATAGTTTCCAACACCTTTAACTCTAATATAGAGCGATTACGGCGCAAGATGGTAAATGAGACAATGCTAAAGTTAGCGGCACAATTTGTTTTTTTAATAAGATGTTCTGAATGCTCTGATACGTCCTGAACAACGCATATTGTTCCTCCATCACAGAGCACCTTATGTTATATATATATATATATATATATATATATATATATATTAGGTTGGTGCAAAAATAATGTCGTTTTCTTACATAGTAACATATGTGAGAAAACGACATTATTTTTGCACCAACCTAATATACATACACACACACACACACACACACATATATATATATATTCCTTATTACTATAAACATTATATTTAGTAAGTATACGTGTTTGAGTAAACATAATTGTTTTTCTTCAGACTGACTCCTTATCGTTAGTAGGACTTCTCACTGTCTAGGCCGGTAGGCATTAATGTCACTGCTTAAAAAACGGATGTCTACTCAAACACTTCCTACCCACAAATATGATATTCATAATAAAAACAAATAATGTCGGATTAAATAATCCATGACTTAAATCTTTCTCTCTCTCTCTCTCTCTCGCCCAATAATTGTTTATTTGGGCATCATTGTTATTATTATGAACACTGGCACAATGTGCTGTGTTCTGGAATTAAAACATTTATATTGCTAAAAAAATCTAAATCTAAATATTCAGACAAACAGAAACCGTACTCAGTAGATTATTCGAAAGTGAGAGAAGAAACTGTTAGCATAGAACTTACGGTTGCATCTAGCCAATTCAAGTCTAAATTGATGAGACCTTGTTGGCAATATAGTACTTCGATTAAATTCATAAAGTCTAACTACCATAGTGAAGAGGTTCATCAGAACAATTACTATGAAAAAGAGAAGTAACTGAAGCTGAGATGCCAGATTAGGACTGATAACATTGCAGTTTTTCTTTGGATTTGAACAGATCTTACACGCTCTATGCCCCAAATAGAAATATCTTTTACGAATATTAGAAATACATAATAAAAATCGGGCATCTCTAATGAAAACTATATATGACTGTCGCCGAAGAGTGCTAAACTCAATGTCCACTTGCATATTTACATACGGCCTATCCATTCCCTATCTAACCTATAAATATAGAATACCTTAAAACTATATTTTTATCATATATATATATATATATATATATATATATATATATATATATATAATATTAGAATTTTAAACACTTATGCCGTGAAGATGTGCGTGAAATACAGATTTTCAGTTATATATTCACTTCTGAATAATAATAAAAAAACACTAAGAACCTTTACGCACATAATATTGACATCGAAATGGAATAGAAAGAAATTTAATGCCCAACAGAACTATTAATGGATCAAGGGGTAATAAGGTAGCTGGAACGTATAGATAAGTTTCTGGAGAACTGTTAACATTTACTAGATTTAGAACTTATTACGGTACAAAATCACAAGTCGGTTAGGTTTGGTTGGTTGATTTTACAACCTTTTCTGTTATTTATTGTCGAATTTTGTATGAGGAAGCGGTGAGGATTAAAACAAAATTAGTCAGCCAGCTTAACCACGCTAATATTTATTCTACGTGAAGGTACCTGCAAGTGGATTGGTATCCATTAAAGACTGACTTCTCTATGTGTCGCAGTGAAAGTAATTGTATCTTTTCTGTCAAGAAACTACTTCCGGTGGAATGATTGATCAAAATTTGGATCACGAAGATGGAGCATTATCGATGAGAAACACTAACAGATATTTGTTTAGTTAAATTAACTAACTAACCAGTAGAATTAGATTCTTTTGGACGTTAATAGCTTAAAGCTAACTAGATTAGATTTGATTTAATAAAAATATGGAACTAGAAATAAAATTAAACATTAATGTAAATTATGTCACAGGAGTACCGCCATATACGCGGGGGATATGTTCCAAGAACCGCGGATAGTAACGTAACCATTCTATACCATAAAAAGAGGTTAATAACAATAAATAATAATAAAATAAAACAAATATAACGACGCCGATACTTATGAAAATAATGGCATTATTGACCCAATGGATCGATGCAGGTTAGAATCAGATTGGAACATCTTTTTTCTCCCTTGTTTCAATTCCTGGAGATCTAGGTTGTGTTTAGAATTTGCAGGAATGAGCAACACCAACCACTTATAAACAAATTGGTCGATTTTTTCAATTGAAGTTAGAAAAATGTTTTTATTTTGAAACAAGCACGTCGTTACTCATCATTTTAATAATAGTATCTTTATTTACATTATTTATTAGGTTGGTGCAAAAATAATGACGTAATAATGTCGTTTTTTGACGTATTTTTTTAACCTCAAAAAACGACATTATTACGTCATTATTTTTGCACCAACCTAATAAATTGTCCTCATCTTTAATGTCATATTCACGACGTTTCGGCCGTCGAATGTTCCGGCCTTCTTCAGAAACTGTCTATATTTCTACCATGAGGTATTTTAACTATTTACACTATTACACTGTTGTCCTCATCTTTATTGCCATATTCACGACGTTTCGGCCGTTGCACCTTCCAGCCTTCTTCAGGATCTGTCGATATTTCTGTGATGAGATATTTTAACTATTTACACTATTTAAATCGTCTGGACTATTGTCCGCATTTTTAATGCAATATTCACGACGTTTCGGTCGTTGTACGCTCCGGCCTTCTTCAGGTGATATACATTGGAATTTTGAACCGAAGCCTTTATTTCGTTTACTGGGGTAGATTGTTTTAGTTCCACGTGTTACGCCTTTTCTGGATATCTTAGTTTAGGTTATTTCCCTTTAGAATATCAAATCTCCAAGTTTTTGTTCATCTCTGCAGTGGCAACTCACACGTCTTTGAATCAAACAGTTGGTTGAAATAATCCAGTGATTTGACCCAAAGAGTTGTGAGTTCAATACCAGGCCACAGCCGAGGTGGACAAAAACTTGAAGAGTTGAGTTACTAAAGGAAGATAACTGAAACGTCGTGAATAGGATGATAAAGATGAAGAGAACAGTCCGAACTTTGCTGAATTGCCAGCATCGTCATCATTGAGTGCTTCAATCATCGTAGAAGAAATAGACTTTGATTTTTCTTTCTCTTAATCCTTTCAGTAGGCTTTCATAAAGCTGGGCGGCACCCATCTCTTCTGCAATGTTCTTGACCGAATATAATGTGGGTTGCCCTCGGTCCGTACACTAGGCTTTCACGTTTTGAATTCAGAGTTATCTTTCTCCTAGACCGGGTTCCACCCAAGGCTGTAGAACCTAATCAAAACCTACATCGGTTGACATCTATAGCTAGATCGGTTGCCACCCAATAGAACTCAATCAAGAGAAACCTAATCAAGAAATTTACTCATAGGGGTGGGGAGAAGAGGTGGATTCATACATTTCCCGAGGGTAATCGTACATAAGTGAATTTAATGAACTCGACTCGAATTCGAACTCAGCTCTCCGATTCCTCAATCCGAATTGATAAACATGCACTTTGAGACTTATTAAATCTTTATATCTGGTTTTGATTGCGGATAACTGAAAACCGTAGAAAAAAAAACCGCGAATAAGAGGAACCCACTTTATCGAGAAAATTAAAAAAAAGATTTGATTTCTAGTAATTAAACTTTGAACGAAATGTAATCTCCGTTTTAATGAGAGGATTTCTGATTTCGTTCTGTCTTTTGAGAGGAACGCACGTCTCTCCGTTGCCATGGAGTTATGTCATGGTGAATCTGATCAGGATTGTATTTAGAATGATCGTTACTGTTCTAGTTGGCAGGGGGTTTTATTCCTGCTGTTGGCGTGTCTCGGGGCATTTGCCTGTCGGTCAAATGGCTCACCCCTTCCTGAATTTTCTGAAAGATAAGCCATCCTCAATCTTCGAGTTGACAGCCAAGTGAATGCGACACAGGCCACTCTTGTTTTGCTGTCACAAGAGTCACGATTAAGGCGCCACCTAGTCAGGCTTTCCAGCATTAGGGGGAGATTAAAGCAATTGAATACTTGACAAATCAAGGGGAATGATTTTCCCGTTTTTGCCTGGGAGAATAAATTTGGAAGAAAGATGAGAAAAAAAAAAGTGTTGCGAAAAATATCAGCAGCAGTATGACGTCATGAAAACGTACGAAAATAATTAAATTTCTCGATAAATAAATAAAGCCGATGATAGCAATGGAAGAATTGGAAATCTAAAAAAAGAGGACTGAAAGCATCCAGACGACAGTCTTACGAAACTCACTTGGCTTCCAATAAAAAATAGAAGTTACTTTATTTATGTGCCAAGTCCCCTAGTACCTTTCTGTTATTTGTTGTTCTAAGTAATGTTTTATACTTTACCATCTCTCATTGTCCTGTTCTGCAGTTCATTAAGTTACACGTTCTTTCTCCCTGCTTCTCCTGAAATACGTCCTTTAAGTATTAAATTCTCCAGGCCTTTTTTCTCCGTTATGTGTCACCAAAATTTCCGCGACTTGGATTTCCGGCACTTAATAGTAGATGAGTTCACGTATCTGGTTCACACTCATCCACAGTCTTGAAAAAAAAGAGTAGAGGTTTATCCCCTGTTTCCTGTTTAGGAGTGAGTTTTCAGTTCCTTCTTCTAATGTCTTCTTATTCTCCTTCATCCTCTAGTAACCCATTGCGTCTTAGTGGCATTATCACCTTGCTTGGAGTAAGATAATTAAAAAAAAATCACTTTCTGATTGTTAATATCAGTTTCCTTGTTGTTCGTATTTTCCTTAAGACTTCTTCGTGGCTCACATGTTCGGTCCATGGTATTCTCAGCATCCTTCTGTAAAACCACATCACTGCTGCCTCGAGTATCTTCCTTATCTATGAGGAAATTGTTCAGAATCTACTGCCGTATAAGAGAGATTACATATTACAAAGCAGTTTAACACTCTTGTTTCCAGTGAAACTTCTCAATCACTTGATACTTTGCTTCGTTTCCGGAAGACATCTTTCTCTTTCCTCTCAGCCTCCTATTTTCTGTATCACATTTCTGTTTTTTGTAACGACACTACTCAGACATTTACTTTTCTGTACCTGCTTGATTTTGACGTCCCTCATATACATAGCTCACACATTTGGCTGTCTTTTTTGCTGACAACCATGCATTCTGTTTTCGTGCATTTAATGGTTAGTCTTTTCTTCTTCCTTTCCTTTACTACCTTGTTTAAGTGCTTTTCAGTTTTGCTTTTAAGTTTGGCACCAATATAGTCTCATCTGCGTATCTTATGTTGTTAAGATTGTTTGGCCTTCTAATTCTTTTTCTTTTCTTTTTTAATCAATTCACCTGATGCAGGTCGATAATGCCACTAAGACGCAAGGGGTTACTGGCTGTGAAATAGAATAAGAAGACTTTAAAAGAAACCGGAAGCCGAATCCTAAACAGGGAATAAGAGATAAATCTCTACTCCTGTTCAACAGTCCAGAGCATGATGATAGGCTAACCTATTTACTCATATTAGGATCGTCTCACTGAAATGCTTGAAAAAATCCGGTGATAATATTTGTCATACGCTTATTTCTATTTTTGTGTATTCACTGAACTTGTTCTCTGTCCGCGTGCAGGCTGATTGTTCCCGATATAGATTACTGATTATCTTAATATCAGTATTTTAAATAGGTTTTTTGTGCTGTACCGCATTAAATGCTTTTCTGAAATCTATGAAGCATAGGTCTTTCGCCATTTGCAATACTCACTCTGACAGCATTCTGAGCATAAAGATTTCTTGGTCCGGTATATTGAATAAAGCTTTATTGTCCTTACCCTATTTCCTATCTAATTATGATAAGAAATCTATGCTTTAGTATGCTAGTGTTAGTTTAGTTATGTGGCTCATTAAGCTGTTCAATGAAGTTAACGATACAATTACGCTTGGCATCTTTGGTATCGCTATGAAGGTAAATATACTAAAATCTTCTAGTATTTCACCACTGTCGTATATTTCATTTACTATTTCAGTAATCATATTAATACCAAAATCATGTAAGGCTGACAGTATCTCTATTACAATCTAAGCCCTCACCCTGTCGATATATGTGTGATCCCATTCCGAAGTGTGTTGTTTGTGTACAGAAAGTCAGCATCTCCATCAGATTATCTATTGGAATACTGGTCCTTTCTTCTAGGGATGAGTCAATCTGTCCCTGACTACTGAGAGTGCCTCCTCCGTGGGTACCTTGGTGAACAAACTCACCACGTCCAAGCTCACCATCTGAAAAAAAATCTCCTGAGCCGACCAAGCATAGAAATAAATACAATATGGGAACCAGTAATAAGGAGTGCCAGAGAAAAGCAATGATAACAACAAAGTTGCAATATGAGCTCTGGTAAAAAACATGCAATGATAACAGCAAAATTGCAATATGAGCACTGGTAAAAATGTTTGCTGAAGACATTAGGTTTATAATACCCAGAAATTCACACCCAGATGTAATAGAGATACTGTCAGCCAGATGTCCTCAAGGACACATGGCACAGTGGATAAAGGCGTTGGTTAGATCCAGTGACAAGACCCAAAGAGTGTGAGTTCAATACCCGGTTAAGGCAGTGGAGAACTTTCAGAGGGAAAATTAACAGGACATCCACCAAACATGGCACTTGGAACTAGAACAGTCTACCCCAGTGAGCGAAATAAAGGGTTCAGTTCGAAATTCCGAGCGTACAACGGCCGAAACGTTGTGATAAATATGGCGACAAAGATGAGGACAATAGTCCGAATAATGTAAATAATGTACATAATACCTCATCTCAGAAATATAGACAGACTCCCTCTCTCTCTATATATATATATATATCAAAACATATTTCTACTTTTCAGTCAACTCCGACCCTTTATCTTGTAACCAACGCCACATATTAACGTTTTTTTTCTTCATGTTTAAAGATTTTAATTCGTTTTTAACGGTTGAATGTTCCGACGAGAAGACAGTCTTCAGCATGATCTCGAAATATTACAAGCACACACCAAAGATAAACCGATGTATCAGCTTGTGAAACATATCACACATTAAAGCTTCTTGGCATTTTTTGTTTTTATTTTATTCCGTTTTCAAAAGATTAGTCTCACATTGATCAGATGTTACGATGAGAAGCATTATATAAAACTATTCTAGACACTATTATGTAAGAGAATGCTAAAGATTAAGTCTTCTTTCTATCTGTCCTCACCTGACATCTCGACTTCATTTACGTTTCCACCACCGTAACGTAGTTCCTCTCTATCTTTCCTATAAATATTTTCATGTCAATTCTTCTCATGAACTCTCCTTCTGGGTATCTCGATCGCATGAATTTAAGTGTACTACTATTTCGGCAACAAGGTCTCATTGTTTTACTGTTGAAACTGCTAGATGGAACCGTAAGTTCTATTCTAATAGTTTCTTCTCTCGCACTTCTCACCCGTGTAACTCTCTTCCGGTTTCTTGTTTGCCTGTCACATTCGAAAATTTAAATTCTACGAAAATAGCCATCTTCTGCTTTTCTGAATCGTGTTTTCTATTGTCGTTTTTTCTCACTAAAGTCTTCCCGTTCTCATTCACCCTCAGTAATCTGTAGCGTCTTAATGGCATTATCGCCTTGCTTAGAGTGAAGTGATATAAACAACATGTGCAGCACATTATAGCTTCTTTGGTTTTTTCCTTTTTAATTTAAAAAGACATTCCTTCTAGGAACGTTAGCCTCACATTGATCACTCTCTGCAGACATCGATGAAAAGACAGTCACTCTTCATAACAGTTTCTTATTTTTTTTCAACTGCAAACAAAATAATTGTATTTTAAAATATGTTCTGAAAGTATATATGTTTTGAGCTGTGTCAAAATCTATTTATGTATATTATAAAACCGTTACGTATTTCTTAAATAATGATAATACATGATTACGCATGCGCAACAGATAACATGTCAGGCATGCGATTGAGTGAAAGATCACGTAGAGATGCGGAAGTGTGGATTTGTGCCGACTTGGCTTAGTGCAAGTAAATTGAAATGAAGTTAGATTCAGTTTAATATCTGGACGGGAAGTTAATGAACATAATCATACTTGTTAAATTCTAATGTAATTTTATATCTATGAAGCCTGGAAATATAGGTAAAGTCGCTGTCAGTGTTTGGTGAGACGAACGCAATATGGATGGAAAGGGCTTATATCAGGAGTGTAAAAATAATGTTGATGAAATAGACAAAGCAAACGTTACCACAAAGCAACATTCGTAAAAAGAAAAGAAAAGATTACAAAAAAAAAAAAAAAAAATAACACGCTGTTTCCGAGACTTACATGCCAACCTTCCCATTAGACCCTTTCAGGATAGGAAAAAAATGGCTGCTTTTATAGATATTGCGAGTCGTGCCAAAAAAAAAAAAAAAAAAATAGAAAGAAAAAAAAAGAAAGCAAGTTTATACAATTATATGTCCATTAGATGCGACGTCTTAATACCAAAGAAGAAAATCGAATGTGTCGTAATTGTTGTGAACATTTCCTTGGATTCAAGACGAATGAATGAAAGTTTCAATAGAGTCGGGAATAAACTTTTTTTGTATCAAGGTTTCGGGGAAACGAAGTAAACAAACGTTATGTCGTAAAAAAGAAGTAGTTACAGTTTCCTGATTAAAATATTCTGGCGCATAAAAAAGTTCCGTCAAATGATTTACAACTAAAATCAGCCCAATTGGCCGAAAAGTATTAAATAGTTTTCAATTATTTTACAAATAGTGGAAAAGGCACAAGGGTCATAGACCTTTTTTCCCCAAGTATTATTGCATATTTCCTACGCGTTTTCTAAAAAAAAAAATGTTGATTTGTATTCAAAACCACATTTTGCTGAAATCTGTGATACCCCGTTTTTCACATGTAAATGAAACTCTTCGACACGGACATTGGTCATATTCAGCTGTTTGTTTTGAATTAGAAATCGAGATATTATTCGTCTTTTGTTTTAGAGCTGCTCAGCAACCTTGACATACTCGGAAAGGAGATTTGCATAATCACGTACATCTACTGGCAGCAAACCGCCTGCATACGGATAGAAAATGAGTTAAGAAGATATATAAAAATAAAAGGGGGTGGATGTTAAGAAAAGGGTGTGTCTTTTCACTGAACTTATTTAACCTATACAGCGAGGCGATTCTGAGAGAATTAGGAGTCCTATCAGGATTCATTATTGGCGGCCACAATCTTAACAACAAGATATGCAGATGGCAGACTGTTGATAGCAGACATGGAAAAGAAACTACAAAAGCTACTATAGAAGGTAGCGAAGGAAAGCGAGAAGAAGGGAATAACTATAAACTATAAGAAGACATGGTTGTTAGCAAAAGGGTTAGCCTAAAATTCAAATTACAAATCGGGGATAATGAAATCAAACAAGGGGAGTGTTCTAACAGAAGACGGAAAGTCCGATACTGAGATCCAAAGACGTCTTGGGATGTCCAAAAACTAAGCAGAGTATTAAGAGACAGGAAGATTTAGTTGGAAATAAAGAAAAGATTACTGAACTGTTGCGTGATATCTGTCCTCCTAAATGGCAGTGAATGCTGCGCAATCTCCACAAAGATGAAGAAGAGATTTGAAGCACCAGGAATGTGGTTCTACAAAAGGATGATGAGGTTACTATGGACCCGACATGCAAGAAACGACGAAGTTTTATAGAAAATGAAAACAAAAATGAAACATACTTAACATCAGGAAGAGACAGTTGAAATTTCTGGGGCACGTAATGAGGAAGGAGGGCTCGGAAAATCAGATACTCACAGGACAGATTACGAGAAAGAGGAACAGAGGTAAGCGGCGCGTAGCATACTTGATGGGATTGGGTAAATGGATAGTAAAACAGTATTTGGAGGAAATAACAAAAAGACAAAATTTATGAAGAGTTACAAGGGATAGGAAGAGGTGGAGGGCTATGATCGCCTATGTCATGAAAGGACACGGCGCATAAAAGAAGATGTCCGAAAACTAGGCGATCACGGATTTCCTTAAAATTGTATTTTATGCCATAAATACAGCTTAATGTAGTGTGTGGCATCTGTAGATATCGAAAGATCTATGGATCTGCGTCCTAAGAGTTATGCCTCAGCTGCCGTTATGGCTGTACAGGGCCACACGGGAGTGACAGTTTAGAATGGATATAAAGACTCCCCTCCCGATATCACCGTGTTGTTTTCTTTCCGTCGATCACGCTTCTCCTCAGCGGCAAGATTTCGTTTCTTCTCATCTTACTCCATAGTACATAATGACAAAATTGTTATGAAGATTGTATAGATCCAATCTTGAAAGGAGGTGTTGTCTACTTTGAAAATTATAACTTCAACCTTTTACCTGAATTCAAACATTATTCACTGGGATAGGTAAAAAGGTAGACATTAGTCGGGTCTATACTTACGAGTATAGACTCGATTAATGTCTACCTTATAAGATAACCACCGCTTTTAGGTGGGTATCTTATCCTCTGCAGGGATTGCGGCCCGTGTAAACAAAACTGAACGTAGAGCCGAGATAAATGTTCGGTTCTGTGTTTGGTAGGTTTATTACGAATTGCAGTCACGTAAGTAATCTATTATTTCAAAATGCCACTCAGAGCAACTGGATTGTTTGAATGACGTGATTTTACTGTTTGACAAAGTCGTTCTTTTCCAATGCTGACTTTTAGGAAATGTTAATTGGCTGCTCATCAGTTTTCAGAGAATGTCTTGAATCAAATCTGGAAACGATTTTTTTTATGACGGGATGCAAACTTTTAGCTAAAAGGTAGCCGATGCTTCAGAAAAAGCCGAAGAAAATGTTTTTGATGACTGACTTAGAACTTGTCATTAGAATAGAGACAACCTATGCGTGAACATATAAAAGAAATCAAGAATAGCATCATACAAAGTCAGAGAAAGAGTTTACGGTTGAATAATGAAGCTATGAATAAAAGTAATAATGCTGAAAATCTAGGCATCAAGCTTTCGCTATTAATTTTCTGTTAGCATATTAAAAATAGTTTATACAAAGCCTTTCACGTTTTCCCTCCGAAACTTTTCGATATTTCTGTATATAAAAGCTAGTGTCGTTTTATAACGCACAAAACATGTCACGCTATGTTTGTCTTCATATCTCAGAGTCTAGGTCGGAAATATCTTCCATATTTGTTGTACAGAAGCCCAAAATATGTCCATAGAAACGGTATAATTTATACGTTTCTCCTCCCAACTCAATGCACACCAAAAACGTTTTAACACAGCAATAAATAATAAGGATTTGATCGAAAGAATAATTTAAATATATTCTTTAAAGTTTTACCTGAAAATAGCTTCAAGTTTTAAAAAATAATAAATTTATTTTGAGTACTTAAAGCAAGTTTTAAACTAATTTCAATGTCATATTCTATCATTCAAAATTGACTTCGATTACACCAGGGTTGATGTCTACCAACAAAAAGAAACATTAAAACTATGTAATTTAAACGCTTTCAAAAAATAAAGTTTCTGTTAAAGAAATAGAAGATTCATTTCTGTTAATAATTATTTTAGGGGATTAAAACAATTACTTTTTACTTAAAATATATTTAAAAAAAAACGGAAAGAAATGAGTACACACCAGAAATCAAAGGAAATAATAATAATAATAATAATAATAATAATAATAATAATAATAATCTTTACTCCATAATGAAAGAAGCCAACAAATTCAAAATGAAGTTTCAAATGGGCGTAGAGATGCAACTACAGCACAATACACCGGCTGAAACTGCAAAATACTTAAAAAAGACAGCAAAGACGAATGCAACCGACCAGATACAGAAGCGATGGCAAGATAAACCGCTTCATGGCCAATACTCTGCCCGTATCAAACAAGGTGGTGTAGACAAAACCCGTACCCATCAGTGGCTACGCAGTGCAGGGTTGAAAGCGGAAACTGAAGGTTTTATCCTTGCTGCGCAGGACCAATGCTTGCTAACTAGGAATTATCAAGCACATATACTAAAATATTGTGTCAGCCCAAATGCAGATTATGTGATAAATATCCAGAAACGATTGATCATCTTGTATCAGGTTGCACGATGTTGGCACCCACTGAATATAAAACCCGACATGACAGAGTGGGCCAATATCTGCACTGAAAAATCTGCAACTTCTACGGGAAAGACACTGAAAGAAACTGGTATGAACACCACCCAGACCCGGTTACGGAGATAGGACCTGTTACAATTCTATGGGACTACACAATACACACTGACAGAACAATCAAACCCAACCGCCCAGACATTGTTATTAAAGACCACAAACAAAAAAGTGCCTCCTTATTGATATGGCAGTCCCTGCTGACTGCAATGTATCTTTGAAGATATTCAAAAAGCTGTCAAAATACAAGGACCTTGAAATAGAAATCTCGAAAATGTGGCATATGGGAACATCAACAATCCTTTTTGTATTGGAGCCCTAGGACTGGTTGGAAAAGATTGCAGTAGATTAATAGAAGGGATTCCTGGAAGTCCATGCCTCAAGGAGATACAAAAATTGTTTTGACAAGTACAGCCCACACTTTACGAAGGGCTTTATCTATGTCATTTTTTTTTTGTCAATGAAAAGTGTCATGCTGCCATTTCTAACCTTAGGTCCCTGGGCGGGACCCGGAAAGAAATGTGTAAACGCCAGAAATCAAAGAAAATAAATAATAATAATAATAATAATAATAATAATAATAATAATAATAATAATAAGCCGTATTATTTACAGTTTCAAATATACTTAAAATAATTTATGTTTTTTTCCTGAATGTCTGAGAAGTGGTGTTAATACTATTATACATTGACTCATTCAGACCAGGTTGCCTGTATTGTTTCTATCATAAGATTTCCATCCTGGCGCTCTTCTGTCTTCCACAGGTGTCTGTCACATGCGACAACCTTCCAGAAATGAGGAAACGAAACATTTATTTAATCCATGCCATTCTCCATACCATATCTGTCACGTCCGGTATACTTCCTTATAATACTAATTATCTTCTCCACTGAGATGTGAGTTTATATTCCTGAACAAACTCAACCAAGGATTGAACTCACAACTTCCAAATAATTAAATGAACGTTTTGGTTGATGATTGATTGTACACGTCAACACATGTTTGGCTACTTAATGTTGAATGTTGTATGGGCCACCCAGTGAGGATCGAACACACTACTCAGTAGTAATGGTCAACCAGACTAGCATAGCTAACCATGGCCACACGCCTCAGCACTTTCAGTCAGTCATTTATGAGCCATGCGTGATACGCACTTAGGCGATCATGTAGCTTTCGATACATGACTGACGAGGCAGATTTTTTTTTCGAAGTGGGTTGCAATTTCTTTCTTCGGTAGACCAGTTATCATCCAAGGTTATAGAGCTCAGTCTGTCCTACTATTTAACTATAGAAAGGGGGGGAGAGAAGAAGAGGATTCATAAACTTTCTCAACAGTAAGTAGTGTTTTGCCTGTACATTTATCGAGTAGACCATAAAAATCGCAAAGACAAAGAAATTGATCCGAAAGTATCAATGTATAATAATACATTGATGAAACAACATTTTTCTAAAATTTGACGAACGTTTGTAATAGATCAGTGGGAAAATGTATTCTTTCTTTCATGCCTTACAGTTGAAGAAAAAAATGAAGTTGCTAGTGGCTAAATATAAGTTAAATATGAGTTAAGGTCCATTGACTTTACGATACGTCAGCCCCTGTTGGGTCATTCAACATGTTGATTTAAAAAAAAAATTATATTTCTGTCTATAAATATTTACTTGGATCAGGAAAAGGTAAATATTGGTTGTTTATATTTGAGTCTGTAAGCATGTACTTGGTCGGTGATCTCTTCTTTGGGGGCCTTACCCCCCATCCCCTACAGCGGATGCAGTCAGTGTCTTCTAGATCACACACAGATCATGGACGCATCTGCCAACTTGGTCGTAATTGCTATATTAATGATCTCGTCTTTACAAGACAAACAAGAAAGGCCGGTACTTTATTTCTTGCTTCTTAAACAACTATGTATATCTATCTATCTATCTATCTATCTATCTATCTATCTATCTATCTATCTATCTATCTATTTCAGTCAGCTCGCTATCTATCTATCTATCTATCTATCTATCTATCTATCTATCTATCTATCTATCTATCACACTCTCTTCATATCTATCTATCTATCTATCTATCTATCTATCTATCTATCTATCTATCACACTCTCTTCATATCTATCTATCCATTTATCTCTCACTATTTCTATCTATCGCATTCTGTTCATCTAAATTTCAGTCTCATAACTATTGATCTCGGTATATCTATCTATCTATCTATCTATCTATCTATCTATCTATAATTATTTACTCCCCTAGAATAGATTCTCAGCAAATACAAATATAATTTTATAATTATTTACTCCCCTAGAATAGATTCTCAGCAAATACAAATATAATTTTATAATTATTTGCTCCCCTAGAATAGATTCTCAGCAAATACAAATATAATTTTATAATTATTTGCTCCCCTAGAATAGATTCTCAGCAAATACAAATATAATTTTATAATTATTTACTCCCCGAGAATAGATTCTCAGCAAATACAAATATAATTTTATAATTATTTACTCCCCTAAAATAGATTCTCAGCAAATACAAATATAATTTTATAATTATTTACTCCCCTAGAATAGATTCTCAGCAAATACAAATATAATTTTATAATTATTTACTCCCCTAGTATAAAGCAGGTATATATTAGAGAAAAGAAAATTAAAGCATCCTAGGGTACGATTTCAGATACAAAAGTAAGTTTAATTTAAATATTTCACGGAAATATTACTGAGTGTTAAATTTTGTTTAATTTATCTTAGATGAACTTTAGAGGAGGTAAAGCATAATTGATTTTGGAATATTTCAGGCAAAGACAAAATATAAATTAAATATGTCAGCTTTTGGGAAATTATAAATTTTAATTCTAATAATAATTCCTATTTTTTTCTTGAATCTATTCTAGGGGAGTAAATAATTATAAAATTATATTTGTATTTGCTGAGAATCTATTCTAGGGGAGTAAATAATTATAAAATTATACTTGTATTTGCTGAGAATCTATTCTAGGGGAGCAAATAATTATAAAATTATATTTGTATTTGCTGAGAATCTATTCTAGGGGAGTAAATAATTATAAAATTATATTTGTATTTGCTGAGAATCTATTCTCGGGGAGTAAATAATTACAAAATTATATTTTTATTTGCTGAGAATCTATTCTAGGGGAGTAAATAATTATAAAATTATATTTGTATTTGCTGAGAATCTATTCTCGGGGAGTAAATAATTACAAAATTATATTTTTATTTGCTGAGAATCTATTCTAGGGGAGCAAATAATTATAAAATTATATTTGTATTTGCTGAGAATCTATTCTAGGGGAGTAAATAATTAGAAAATTATATTTGTATTTGCTGAAAATCTATTGTCGGGGACTAAATAATTATAAATAATTATACCCCCTCCCGACATTTATATATACAAAATCTTCATAAAAATGAGAAACAGCAAAATGTGGAAACAATGAAACGTGTATTATTTATTAATCTGGTTGTTACGCGCTATTGGAAAAATGAGAGACAGTGAAAGGGAGTAAAATGGTGAGTTTGGGTTCAAATATAAAAGAAATATGGATTGACTCTGAAAGAAGGATAAAATAAACAATAAGTAAAGTGTATACAGTTTTTCTTTTTTTTTTTTATGTTTTTTTCATAGGTGTTTGTAATGACTATCCAAATAATTTAGTTGGAAAAATATAAAAAAAAATGCCTGGAGTTTTCTTAAATTAAATTTTTGTTGAGTACTAAAAGATAAATGCTTCTGTTATGGTCTGAAAAGGAAAAGGAGATGAAATTTTTCGAAACGTTGTGATAAATATAGCGACAAATATGAGGACAATAGTCCGAATAATGTAAATAGGGAATAACAGGGGTATTGTAAATTTTCAAAAAATTTCACGAATAAAATTTTGAATCTAATTTATATAGAATGTTTAATTTATTTAGTTAGAAAATGATGTGTTCAGAGAACACTTCATTATTTCAAATGTTTAAATAAGAAGAAATCACGTCGTTTGGTGACATGAGTTCGCTTTGATCATCCAAAAGATATAATATAATATTAATATAATACCAACTCAGGCCATTGTTATTCTACGTGTTCGTAAATATTAGGTTGGTGCAAAAATAATGACGTAATAATGTCGTTTTTTGACGTTATACGTCAAAAAACGACATTATTACGTCATTATTTTTGCACCAACCTAATACTTAAAAAATAAATTTCATTCCTTTTCCAGTTTCTCTTTCTGTTCATTGCGCATGACAAGTTTAAATAAAACGGCATCTCTCAACCCTAAACCAAGCGAATTAAGGTGTGTCTATTCTGCAGCCTAACAATTGGCTAAAGAAAATAGACTAAAATCTGCAGTCAAATTTCATTTTTTATTTGTTACCATCCCTAACCATTTCATTTGTTGAAACCGGTTCCTGTACGGTCATTAAGCAACGTCGAGCCTGGTCAGTATCTAGATGGGTGACCATTTGGGAATACCAGGTGCTGTAAGCTTGGATGTGCGGGTGGTGTAATAGTTTACGGCCACATGATTTTGAAACAACGTTTCCCTACCAACACCGAAGATAAGCAACGTCGAGCCTGGTCAGTATCTGGCTGAGTAACCACTTGAGAATACCAGGTGCTACAAGCTTAGATGTGCGGTTGGTGTAATGGATAATAGCTTGGAATTGCTAATTGGAGAGCCGGGTTCCAGTTCAAGTCGGGTTCGTTATATTCAATTAAGCGCAAATATTAGGTTGGTGCAAAAATAATGACGTAATAATGTCATTTTTTAACGTCAAAAACGACATTATTACGTCATTATTTTTGCACCAACCTAATAGCAGTGGGAAACGGCATGAATCCACCTCTTCCCACCTATGGCTTAATTAGTATCACTAAATCATTATTATCTAAAAAAAGAAATTATAACCTAATTTTTTCTGGCTTTAAATAACCTGCAAAGGGTTGATAATCCGTAGAAAATGAATCAATTAGTCAGTCAATCAATCAAACCATTTCATTCGAAATCAACTTTAAGAAAACTAGGGTTTCTACAGCAATAAAATGTTTCAGTTCACTTTTTAGGGTCTTCTTTTATGTCCCGCGTCTCTTCGGAGCATAGGTGATCGTGGCTCTCCACAATTTACTATCCCGTGTGCCTCTTAGCAGTTTTTCACCCTTTGCTAAGGGCTTTGCCCCTCGTTCACGACCTTGTCATGTAACTGGTTCGCTGCGTTCTTCTATCACTCTTGACTTGTGGCCTGTGAGGTTTAAGTTTTCCAATCTCCCCTTTCCTCATTATGTAATCTCCTCCACAATTTACCTCTTGGCATAAAATAACGCCAGAAAGGTTAACATGCCGTTAAAACCAATCAACCAATCATTCATTATGTGTCCAAGGAATTTCAGTTATCTCTTCCTTATTTTGAGTAGAAGTGTTCCTTCTTTTGCCATTTTCTTTAAAACTTCCCTGTTGCTTTACTCGCTTTGTCCATAGAACTTTCAGTTTTCTTTTGTAGAACCACATTTTTCTATTGCTTCTCGTTATTTCCTCATTCGTAACACACAGCAATCCAGCAGAGCCTATTTTAGTGTTTCTAACAAAATTTTACTTAGCTTTTGTAATGTTTCTTTCGTTAACCAAAATGTGTGTTCGGTTGTCGTTGGTAGATTTCCACCCTCTGTTAAAACACTCCCCACATATTTGGACTTTTGCACCTGCTTGATGTTTGTATCTCTAATTCGTTACAAGCATCTTGTCATTTTTTCTTATTTTTCTTTAAGAGACTTTATTGTACAACTGTCTGTTTACTTAGTTCCTATGACGAATCGGGTTCAAAACCAAATATTTAACAAAGAAAGAGTTAATGATGATCTCTATATTTTTCGAAACAAGACAACAATAGATAAACTTTCTAGATGATATAAAACTGAAAAAATAAGGTAAATACATATGAATAATAATGAGGCTGACAATGAAATCGATTCGAAATTTATTTCCGGATATCAGAAGATATGACGTCAAAAGCCCGATAGCCTTTTGTTTGGTGGTAAACTGATGAGCCAGGTCCCATGAATAATTAACAAAATTGATATTTTCAAATGTGTCGCAGCCAGAGTTGAAAGTTCTAAGGCTACGTATACAGCGGGTGTATTTAGAAAAAAAATATTGCTTGAGGTAAAAGGAGAAGAAGGCAACTGGTTCTTTTGGCTTGGATAACGAGTGTGAAGTTTTGGGCGGGAAAAAGCACGAGGAAAAGAAAATAGCCGCCACATTGTTAATGTAATGGAATATTTATCAACTTAGACCTAAAATAGAAAGTTAGAAAGAATGAAATGCCGAATTCTGTAGGGAGAGAAAAATTAATGATGGCGACTGAAGCTAGGCCGATGGAAGAAGATGATGAGGTCAGGACATTGCTACCGGCTATAGGCTTTAATATTAATGACCATCTGTGGACAGAAACTGATAGAAATAGACAGAGGGATCATTTGGATATGACTGGTAATCGATATTTGTCGTATTTGCGAGCGAACCCAACCTACCTTGTTTGTAAAATTCTGCCCGTACAAATGATATCTTCATTTCTAGCGCGATCACACAGTCAAGGTGATAAGTATCTTATTAAAGTGACGTAGAAGCCACGAAGCATTTTCAAAAATAAAACCAAAGGTCGGTGCCTACGAAATTGTTTTAGGGGTAGAGGAATAAATTTGAAGTTACAGTTTTTTTGAAGATCAAAATTTAAAATACAGTTAGATATCAAGAAAGATGAATATAAAATGCAGAAAGGAGAGAAAGAATCAAAGAGACAGGGAGAAGGAGAGGAAAAGAAATACAGAGGAAATGAACAAGAGAAAGAGAAAAAGATGTAGAGTAACATATGAAGAGAAATACAGTGTAACCCGGATATAAGAGAGTTGTCGGGACCGGAGAATAATTCTCTTATATCCGGGTTTCTCTTATATCCGGGTTTGGTCTATTTTGTTTAGGTAAGTATGGGAACAATTTGGGACCAGAGACAATCTCTCTTATATCAGGGTCTCTTATATCAGGGTCTCTTATATCCGGGTTACACTGTAGTTTGATTCGACAAGGATATAAAGATGGTGAAAATAAGAGAAAGGGGGATAGAGAGAAAAAAAGAAAGGACGAATAACACATGAAGGGAAATGGTTTGATCAGACAAGGATATAGAGAGGGGGAAGTAATGAGAAAAATAGAGATAAAGAAATGACAGAGCGAGAGTAACACCTGAAGTGAATTGCTTCGATTAGACAAGGGAGAGATAGAGTAGAAAAATCGTAAACATAGAGAGAAAGACGTGAATGTGGGAGAGTAACTTATATAATGAATTTATTCAGTATATATAGACGGAATGGAACCAGAGGAAGTGCGATGAAGGAAATGGTGAAGAATAAGAGTGAAATAGTTGAGGTGAGGTGAAATTGTCCGATTAGACAAGGATATGGATAGTGAATTGGTTAAACAAGGCAAGGATATAGAGAGAGTAGCGATCGGAGAGAGAGAGAGAGAGAGAGAGTAAACAGGATCAAGGATATAGTGAGGGAAATAAAAAGAAATGAGAGAAGGAGAGAGAGAGATATGGTGTGGGAGAAATAAAAAGAAATGAGAGAAGGAGAGAGAGAAAGAGAGAGAAAGAGAGAAAAAGTGAGAGAGATGATGTGGGAGAAATAAAAAGAAATGAGAGAAGGAGAGAGAGAAAGAGAGAGAGAGAGAGAAAAAGAGAGAGATGATGTGGGAGAAATAAAAAGAAATGAGAGAAGGAGAGAGAGAAAGAGAGAGAAAAAGAGAGAGATGATGTGGAAAAAATAAAAATAAATGAGAGAAGGAGAGAGAGAGAGAGAGAGAGTAAACAGGATCAAGGATATAGTGAGGGAAATAAAAAGAAATGAGAGAAGGAGAGAGAGAGATATGGTGTGGGAGAAATAAAAAGAAATGAGAGAAGGAGAGAGAGAAAGAGAGAGAAAGAGAGAAAAAGTGAGAGAGATGATGTGGGAGAAATAAAAAGAAATGAGAGAAGGAGAGAGAGAAAGAGAGAGAGAGAGAGAAAAAGAGAGAGATGATGTGGGAGAAATAAAAAGAAATGAGAGAAGGAGAGAGAGAAAGAGAGAGAGAAAAAGAGAGAGATGATGTGGAAAAAATAAAAATAAATGAGAGAAGGAGAGAGAGAGAGAGAGAGAGAGAGATGGTGTAGGAGAAACAAATGAATTAACCAAATTCTGACAAATTGCTTGAGAGTGAGACGAAGCAATGGAGAAGAGAATAATTATCACCCCCCCCCAAAAAAAAAATACAAATAGGCGAAAACAAATTGAATAGATTGCAATAAATAAGATTCAAATTATAATTTATAAGTCACTAATTCTACATCTGAAACGCAACATCTTTATTAATTTTAGAATGGCCTAAAGGGAAGTAGAGAAAAAATAGTTTAGGAAGACTGTATACCGTCAATATTACAAATCGAGGGAACTTACTTGAAATATTGCGAATCAGAATCTTGCCTTTTATCCGAGTACGAATGCCGTAATATTAATCATTCACGCCAAGGAAGGTGATAATACCACCCCGACGCTAGTGGTTACAGCGAGTGGAAGAGAATGAAAAGACTTTAGTGAGGAGAAAAGACAATAAAAGAACAAGTTCCATGAAGAGAGACGATAGCGATTAACGTTGCATTTAAACTTGAAGTTTGTAGTTGTCAGGGAAGCGAGAAATCGGAAGAGAGTTCCACAGATGAGAAGGACGAGAGAAGAAACTATTAGAATAGAATTTACGGTAACATCTCGCTAATTCAATATTAAAACGATAAGACCTAATAGCCAATCTAGTAGTACGATGAAGTTCATGCGGTCGACGTATCAAGTAGGAAAGGTCATTAGAACAACTGATGTGAAAATATTTATAGAAAAGCAGAAGGAAGACATGTCAGGGAGGTAGCAAAGTGACTGAAGTCGAGATTTGGATTTTGTCGAGGATCTCTAGATATACAGACGGAGCACCCGACCAAATATGGCAGCAATATTCAATGAAGAAACGAATGGTAAATTTATAAATGTGCAAGTTGGATTCTGTCGATAATAATTGTCTAGCATGGGACAGTGAACCAATATTCTTAGCAGCAAATCTATCAATTGATTCAATATAATCGGCCCATTTCTGTCTGGATTTCTGGAATGAGAAGTTATCATTATTTGCATTATTTATATTCGGACTTCTATTATAGTAGAAAATGTGTAACTAAAAAGGTGTAAACAGTTGGCATCAACCATGCTGATGGAGGGAAAATGGTTCTCTGTCATGGTTACAGAATAGCAGGTTCGTTATGGAGTTGTTAAAATTTACAAGCCATTTCTTGCCCCATTTAACAACTGATTGGAAGTCGTCTTTGAGAGCAGCTGCCAATTTTGCTTTGTCAGTTCTATTAAGGCAGGAGTAGTTAGTTGTATCGTCCTACCAGCTGACACCGGGAAGGTCTTTGATGAAGAAACAATAGTGGGGTGTGGGGAAATTCCGTATTAATGTGAAATGATCTAAAAGAGTGACCGTTCAACACGGATTTCATTACTTGATTTGTTAAGAATTATTAGATTAAGTCACATATCCGTCTAGAGACACCATAGCCACCACACACACACACACACACACACACACACACACACACACATATATATATATATATATAAAGGGAGAGAGAGAAAGGGTGGGGAGAGAGAGGGAAAGCCTGTGAAAATTGAAGAAAATGAATACTTTTCAAACACAACTCTACAAATTTAAATAATTTCATTATTGAGTATAAAAATAATCTCTTTTCTTTTAATCTGAGAGAAACAAGTTAAAAAAGTTCATACGAAAAATGTTTTTTCTTTACAGCACAAAAGAAATGAATTGTGTTATTATAGTGTGAAAAGTATGTGTGAAATTATCAGCGAAACATCCACAACTTACGTTATATTATTTGTGTGTGTCGTGAAATTAGCAGCAGGCAGGCTGTCAGCCGATTAAAATTAGTACTACTATGGCTTATACAATTATACTTTATTGCTGTGTCGCTTGTGTATTTTCGTAATGTAAACTCTGCAAACTTATTTATGAAAATACTTTAAAAAAGATAAACAATTTACAAAAAGTTGTTTAGTACTCAATAAGTTTTTTTTGAGTAGACGAAAATTTGACTAGTCAGCATTATTTAAATCCCAATCGAAGTTATACTGAAAAACTAATTTATTAATGTAAGTTATGCTATCTATAAGAAAAACGAAAAACGGATCACAGTAAGTTAAAAGTTAGATTGATTAAACTCAGAAGTTTTATTGGTTTCCCAATTTTTAATATCAATATTTTAAGAGGGGAAAATTGTTAATGTGAGCCATCATTTTTAGCATACGATACGGAAATGGTTGCCTGCTTTTTCAAAGCTTAAATGACTTTTGAGACAACCTCACTGATTGGTCAATAAATGCTAATGTGGAGAATTTGACCTTTGTGTGATTCTATTTTAAGCAAGCAATGTAATTTCTTGCCTAGGTAGGGCATTTAATAAATAAAAAAAAAAAAACAACAACAAAAAAAACAAAAAAACAATGAAAGAAGTTTCAGATCATTTTTTATTTAATTTTTCTTGTTCTTTTTTTGTTTTCTGCTTTTTTTTTTCAAGGTTTGGGCATTTCCCGAGAGCAGCACCGTTGCGAAAATATTCGAACATCAGATGATAAAATCCAAACTCGAAATATGGAGTCACAACATTATAAATGATAAGAAATATCCAGTTTGTAATATAATGCTAAAATCTATCAAAATAAGACTCCGGAATTTAAATAACTTTACTCAATGAAGATGTCCAAAGGGAATTAAATTAATTGGAGAAATAATATTGGAAAATACATCGATAATCATGAAATACCAGTAAAAACACTTGCAAGAAAACAAGAAAAATTTAAAAAAGAAACTATATAACATCAAATATATATATATATTTCCGTGTTCTTCAAACAAATATACAAAAAGAAAATTTGCTGTAAAAATAATATATATATATATATATATATATATATATATATATATATATGTGTGTGTGTGTGTGTGTGTGTGTGTGTGTATGTGTGTGTGTGTGGAAATATATAGAAAATAGGAAAGAACTGGTTAGGTAAATAATTCAAAGTTCTTTAGTATTTTTGTTATTATTTAAAAATAGTGCTCGATACAAAAGTAGAGCATAAATATAATTATTTATTTAAAAATGATTCCAACACCCTACATAAGAGGTCTCATGTTTCAAAACAAGAGCCGAAAACTTCAATATAATTATTTGAATTAAATTGAGTTAAAGTAAGCTTTGTTCCATCTTCAAGCGACATTTTTTTTGGAATCCCCCAAAAATTTCGAATGTTTTGAAACATGAGACCTCTTATGTAGCGTGTGGGAATCATATTTTTAAATAAATAATTATATATATATATATAAAAATTCATGAATCATTCATACAAAAAACAAATATTTTGTATGAATCATAATTGCACCTTATATATATATATATATATGCAAATCAAATTATACGACCAAGCTGTGGAGCGAAAGACAGGAATATAAAATAGTTCCTTACTACCAATAAACTATACACCCATCTCCCAAAAAATCATAGAAAGAAAATTGAAAAAAAGGAAAAGAAAAATGAGAAAGGGTTAACGTAAAACTGAAGAAATGACCAACACGCGAAATGCGATATTTAAGAAATGAAACCGGTGACAGTAAGTAACAAATGTCTTTGATAATGGAAAGATATGGGAAAAGTTTGTATTTCAATATCAAATGGAAATCAGAAAACTAATAGAAGTGTTGAAAGGGTAAATAAAAAAACATAATCGAAACTTTCGTAAAACATTACTATTCAAATATACGCAATACATACATACATTCAAGGAAAGTTAGGTCACTGTGTCAGGCCAGGAATTTTTCTCGTTACAGTCCATCTTGCTTATTTACGAACCTACCATTATTCCGTGCACTAAATACTGTTGCCATATCTGGTTTGGTACTCCTGCTATTTATCTCTATGTTCTTTACAAAATCCATAGAAGAATCTGCAATGTAATCGATCCTGACCGGGCATCTCGACTTCAGCCACTTTCACACCGATGTGACGTGGCTTCCACCTGTCTTTTCTACAAATATTTTCATGACAGCTGCACTGATTAGCTTTTTTCCCTGGTGCCCGACGACATGAATTTAAGTGTGCTACTAGATTGGCATCTAGGCCCCACCTATTTACAGTTGAAACAGCTAAATTCAAGCACGACTTCTACGTCAAAAGTTTCTTTTCTCACACTTCCCACCTGTGGAATTCCCTTCCGTTTACTTACTTTCCTGATAAGTACAATTTTGAAAAATTTAAATGCAACGTCAATCGCCATCTTCTATCTTCTTGAATTCCGTTCATCTTTTGTCTTCTCCTCAATCCTCCCTATACTCAGTTTTTTCTCTCACTTTCACTCTCTGTAACTTCCGTGCGTACTAGTGGCATTTCTATCTTGTTTGGGGTGAAATGATTAAAAAAAAAAAGAAAAGAAAGAAAAAAGGAGTAGAAAGCTAATATTATAACGACTGACCTTTGACTTGTAGAGTTTAAGACTGTAGCGTTCGTGGAAGCATCCATGCGTGTGTCTGTTCCACAAAGTAGCAGTGCCTAGGAAAATACTGTCCAAGTAGAACTTTTTCCTTTCAAATGGAATACTGAGGAAATGAAGCGGGGTGTCGACTCTAATCAAACCTCTATGTATAAAGTCATAGCCTCTGTCTGTCTGTTTGTTATCGAACTCCTCCTAGGAATTTTGGAGTTAGACCCCCCCCCCCCTAACCATATATACATTCTGAAACTAAATTACCCAGGGTACTTCGATAAGTATATTTCATTTTAAAACAATGTTTTACATATAACAACAACAGCAGGAACAACATTTTATTGCCTGAGCAAAGCTAATTAAAAAAATATAAAATTCTTCAATGGTTGTGTCTATATTAGAATAGACTGTAGTCGGGATCATTGACTGAATGGGAACGATTCTTTCCTTAGCTGCACCGGATGTGCTTGGCCATACCTGCATAAATCTCGTAGGTCCAGCTTTTTTACCCATAGCTGGGGAAAGAAGAAGATTCATACCTTTCCCAAGGGTATGAGCACGTAAGTGAATATAATGAATTCGACTGAAATTCGAACTCGGCTCTCCGATTCCTCAATCCATTACTCCGCCATGTGTACATAAGGTCAACTTATTTGAACTTAAGGTGTGTGTAAAGACCTATTTATGATTTTGATAGACTTACGTTGGAGAAGAATTTCGTATTGATTTGTCAAAGTTACCAGCTGAGAGAATGTGTTTATTGTATTGTTTGCATGCAATACGCGGTCCGCGAGGGATGATGAAATACTATGGAGGGGAAAAGGGATACATCTTGTCGCTACAACATGCTGAACCCAATTGCAGGTGGTTGACCCTCCAATATAACCTCTGGTATCAAAGACACAGCGAGATCTCGGGCCGTCAGCAATGCAAAATTGAACTAATGTCACCTCTGTCCCCAGGAAAATTTATACTGTTATAGAAGTGCATGAGTTTGTTTTTACAGACAATTGTATTTAACTCAGGTATTTCTGTTCGCAAGAATAAGTTGTTTGTAAGTCGGCCGTTCTGAAATCGGAAACTCATTGCAATTTGAAATGTTCAATAACAAAAAACAACAAAAAAACAAAACAAAAAGACAAAACAAAAAAACCCCAAAAAAACAAAACAAAAACAACAAAAAACAAAACAAAAAATCAATTTTTATAAAAAAAATTAGACAGAATTATAAAAGAAAGTTTTTCTTCCTTGTCCGTCGGTTAGTTTTAATTAATTTCTTTGAAGGCTGGAGAGTAAATGTGGGGATTAGTTTGTTCCGGATTTAAATCAACCCACAACATAAAAAAAAAAAAAGAAAAAAGTCGAAAAAGGTGTTTAAATATAAAAATATAAGATATTTTTTAATTTCGTGTTTTTTTTTTTTTTTTTTTACAATTAATTTTTTCTTAGCGTGTGTGAATGTTAAAGTTTTTATATTTGTCAGGATTTGTAGTTGCCCATGTAGTTGTTTTCCAAGATGAACAGAAATAAGAAATAAATGTGGTTTCTTCATGGGTATGTGTAAGAAAGAAAGGGAATTTCGTTTAAGTCATGCGTCGTGACTTGTCAGTTGCCTCACTTTCCTGTTTGTCTGGAAATTTTGCTTAAATATCCTTCAAAGGGATCACGAAGTATGTCTTTTATTGTTGGCGGGAACTGGACCCGTTGGTTGGAAAGTGTTAAATCTTTATTTTCAATTGATTCGTTTTTTTTTTTTAACGGGAACAATGCACAATCCTCTAACTCGGAAAGCATTTTTTGTCATTTGGTGCTTGACCGCCTTGTTGTTTATTTCCGTCTTCGCTGCGCAATAAAAAACGATTTAATAACCGTGTCTATCACAATTCAAACAAGAAGAGTTTTTCTTCCACTTCTTTTGAGATTAACAAAAAATTTACAGTGAAAACATCAATAGATGGATTCAACTGGAAGTGATTTTCTTTATTCTTGAGGAAATTATACGACTGGAGATGAAGTTGCGAAAATGATTTTCATTTGAGCAGCATATTCCCCCCCCCCTCCAGTTATCACCTTGTGATAAAAACAACAAGAAAAATAACAAAAACCTGATTTGTGTTTCTTTACAACCTAATCAATGGAAACTGGGTGGAAGGAAGAGTTGCACCCGGCCATTATGCTACCAAACAAATTAGGAAATCAAACACCGATATTTCTTTTTTATTAAAAGATACGTGTGAATTTTATATACAACTACTACTACTTCTACTACTACTACTACTACTACTACTACTACTACTACTGCTACTACTACTAACAATAATAGTAGTGTGGCGCCCTCACAAGACAGAGTTAAGGTTATGCGGGTGACTTTACAATAAATCATAGAATCATTTATGGCCAAATGGCAATAATTGCAGACAACCCTTTTAGGGAAACAGTAGTCTTATGTGTAAAGTGTAATTTGAATCTATCTATCTATCTATCTATCTATCTATCTATCTATCTATCTATCTATTCTCATATCCAATGCTTGATTGCTTTCTTTCTTTCTTTCTTTCTCCATATCCAATGCTATTTATCTATCTATCTATCTATCTATCTATCTATCTATCTATCTATCTATCTATCTATGTAAGCAAATATGTAGCTATAGATCCGATAGTATGAAGAAAATATGGAAAAAAAATCCGAATATGCAAGTATGCTGTTTTAATGTTGTTTCAATGTCGAATTAATAACTATGTCCTGAAGAAGGTCTACTAGACCGAAACGTCTGACGTCGACATTGAAACAACATTAAAACAGCATACTTGCATATTCGGATTTTTGTTTTTCCATATTTTCTATCTATCTATCTATCTATCTATCTATCTATCTATCTATCTATGCTTGTCTTTTCATCTCGCACTAATCCTATTCCCATCCCTCTTTCTCTCCGTTTCAGTTTATTTGTTATTCATCTTTCTCATTCTTTCCCGCTCTTAGTCACTGTCTACTTGAATTTTCCCTCCAAAACTATCGATTTATTTGCAAATCGCTTGGGGAGGATAACATATTTATTATATTGTGCATTGGTGGAAAGAATTCAATTTCATGGAATTCTATTTATCAAATTGGCAAATTGTTCTTTGAATGAAAATCCGCCTCAGTAAATAACACAATCAAAATTTATTTCTGAACATATTTTGTTAACTGAAATTCAAAAACACTTTCGCTTGTCAGAGGATGATCTATTATATTGATTATGAAAGATTGTTGCTTGTAAAATATACAAAATGTTATTTTATTCCGTCAAATTTTATAAAATGTTCCATTTAATGGGCGGCGTAGAGCCGTTAATTGTTCAGTCTACAAGAGTCAGTATCACAAGCAATCAACAACCATTCTATTTAATCCAATAGGGTGCTATTGCTCTAGAGTTGGAATACCAAATAAACTTCGTACATCTACTTTTATATCCAACCCTACTCAAAGAATGAGTTGATCATAGCTTAAAAGGCCGGGGATGTTTCATATTATGGTCACTATGAATTTTAAACAGATTTTAGGATCAAAATAAACGACTTTTACTACAGATGTTCTTCGTAGGAACACAACATATTGAGGATGTACGACACTTTTTCTTCCTTCATTTTTTATATGCCAATTCCTTTCATGATCTAGGCAATCATGGCTCTCCATTACTTCCCATCATTTATTAGTCTAAGTAAAGTTTGCTTTTTATCATTCGTTTTTGTTTTTGTTCTGTAATCAATTCCCACAAATCAATCTGTTTCTTCCTTGCATCATTTGCCTTTACTATGTCTCGTGAGTGCTAAATCTTCCAAGCCCACTTTTCTCATGATGTGTTTAAGAAATTTTGTCTCTCTCTTTGTGATTGTAATGATGTTTCCTTGTAATTTTTATTTTCTTTGATACTTCCTTCTTGCTCACGTGTACAGTCCGTACAGCCACACTGTGTCGCTTCAAGTCTCTTCTCAATCAGCGTGGAAATTGTCTCGCATTCACTGTCATATAAATATTATCTAGCAGTTAAATACGGATTTATTTTCTAAAAAACAATTTCTGGTCCATTATTATTTTGCTTATCTTCTGAAACGTATATTTCGCTATGAAAGTTTCGGTCGTTCTACCTCCCGACCTTCTTCATGTGTCTCTGTACACGGTAATATTCTTGGAATTTTAAACCAAACTCTATTTAATTCAAGGAATAGTTCGTTTTCATTCACTTTTCTATGCTTAGGGGAGATAACTAATATCAGTTAATACTGACTTTACAGCGATACCAGAACGAGGAATTGAACTCTCGACAGCCAGAAGACCAGATATTTTTTAACTAATGCTTTAATCCAGTAGACTATTATTGGAAAGCCGAATGATAAAGATTTACTGACGTGGTTTTAAAAAAAGGGTTTCGTTCGAAATTGTAAGAAGGTCATCCAGTACAAAGACAAACATCTGAAGAAGGACGGAGTGTACAATGGTCGAAGTATTGTGAACATAATAACCAAGAGGGACATACTAGTCCGAATTCAATTATGAGTAACGCATATTTCAGGCCCCTAACAAGGGATACGATTTTGTACCTTATTCAGAAATTATTTATTTCTGTCATCAGCTTATTCCACTTTCAATGTAGACGAAAGCATTTTCGATTTCTCGATTTTCTTTTAGGATCATCATTTCAATAAATAACTCTGCAGTCAGGCGTTTTGTAAATAACCAAAAAAAAAAAAAAAAAAAGAAAAAGCATTACGCTTTTTCATATAAAGGAATAATATAGGTTATTTCAGAAAAAAAAATGATATCCACTTGAACAATTCTGGTTCAAATGATCTCAAATTTTAACAGCATGTTTAGAAAGAACTCAAAATTCTATGTTCAATGTTTTATGTTTCTTTTCAAGTAAAGAAATGCTACTCATTGGAAAAGAAAGGGCATTTTGTGAGAGAATTTGCTAAAACTGCTAAAACTGCAATGTATTAGGTTGGTGCAAAAATAATTTCGTTTTCTAACATATGTTACTATGTCAGAAAACGAAATTATTTTTGCACCAACCTAATAGATTTAGCTATGGCACAAAACGTTCAAAGAGGAGGGCTGCCTTTGCAGCTCAAAAGAATCTGGACGACCAATCAACACCAGAAGAGGTGATTGACTGGTGCTCAATTGAAAACTTGTGAATTTATTCCTGAAATCCACATATCTTTGAATTTCTTATTCAAATATTGGTGAATAAATCTTATTTAGATCAACAATATTCCTGTATTCCTAGACTATAGAGGGTTATTAAAAATGAATGAACCGATTTCATTACGCAATATTTTAATAAGGAAAGGCAATAGAAAACTCCAGCCAAGTCACAAGTATTCTACTCACAATCAACTTTAATTTCTAGTCTTAAAAGTGTTTAACGTGGCCACCACCTGCGGCACGGGCAACATCAGTACGATAAGAGAATTCCTCCCAGACGCGTATCAGAATATCATGATCCAATGAACTGATCGCTGTTGTCATTCGATATTTAAGGTCATCGAGGTTAGTGGGTAGCGGTGGAACATAAACACGATCTTTTAAGTATGAAAATGAAAAAAATCACACACGGTGAGGTTTGGGGATCTCGCAGGTTAAGCACAAAGAGCAAGGTCTTGGTAAGTGCCTGAACGAGGCGTAGTCTGTAAGATTTCAAATGTCAACGTCTTCTTAGCACACGTCAGATAATGGAGTGAGAGACTTTGTGGACTTCTGTGGATGCCCCTCAAACGCAGCACGAATTCCCGCCACTTGTTCCTGTGAAATTTGTGTTCGACCTGAACCTTTTCCTTAACACATACACCCAATCTCTTGAAACTGTTTAAACCGCCATCGAATGTTCTTAGGAGAGGGCGGATTAATGTCGAATTGCATTCGAAAAGAACGCTGCACTGTGACAACCGTATTTGTGTTCAGGAACTCGAGAACGCAGAACGTCTTTTGCTGAGGACTCGTCATTCCAGAGTAAGCAAACAACTGAACGTTGCCGGAGATACTAGACACTCCCTCGTGTGGCAGCCATTTAAAACTTCTCTTTCAAATGGTCGCTAACTCATTCCATGAAGATACTTGAGAACTGAAGAAATGGGTTATGAAATCGGTTCATTCTTCATCTATATTTACCCAAATATATTCATCTCAAATGATATCAATTTTTTGAACAACCTGTAGCATTAAATGATTAACAAAACATATTTCGATAGACGCTTAAGGGGAACAACTTTCTTTACGTTTTAAAAAATATTTCTCTAGACAAATTGAGGATATTAACTCCATGTGCAATGTTTATCGTGAGAATAATTTAAAAAAAAATATCCATTTGTTTTAATAAATTTGATCTTTTGTTCCTCGGGAAATTATTTAACGAATGTTTGGCCTGAAAAAAATATTTTCATGGATGAAGTTTTGGCTCAACACTTTTCCTAAAGAGAAGAATTCATTTGACATGTTCACCCACTACAAGGCACAAGAGTCAGTCAAAGTAGAAAGTTACTGTTAAATTGGTTATGATGAGGTGTGTGATAGGAATGTAAGAGGAGGGGGTAGAAATGAATATTATGAGGATAAGGAGGATAGATAACGATTGACCCTTGACTTGAAGAGGTTAAGATTGTAGTGTAGATGGTTATTGTTAAACTGGTTATGATGAATGAGATGTGTGATAGGAATGAAAGAGGAGGTGGCATGAAGTGAAGATTATGAGGATAAGGGGGATAGATAACGATTGACTCTTGACTTGAAGAGGTCAAGATTGTGTCCTTGAAAGTATCCACCCAGGAGTCTGTTATAGAAAGTTGCTGTTCTTTGAAAGAAGCTGTGTGAGTGGAACTTTTTCATTACATTTGGAATACGGAAGAAATGAGGATGATTCGAGTCCGTGGAAGTAGCACTAGTTGATAAGGCGCATAAACTTTACTAGAATTTATAATTCTAGTTAGCTGAAGTAGTATTATGTTTTACGGATATCGCAATAAGTAATTTCTATGTATCGAGACTAATATTCGCGTGTATAGTCAGTGGTTCAAGCCAGAAGGCTACCAGAGGTCTAATTCGGATTTAATGTCAATGAAGAACTTTTGTTCTTGGAGATGTTGATCTGAGATAAGCTCAATGTTTTGAACTCACTCTTATTCTATAATAGACTTCGAATGTCAGGACATCAGAAAACCACGTTAATCAACCACTTGAACTGGAAAATGTCATCCGAGTCATCAGGTGCAGATTCTTATCACGAGTGAATGTCAAAGGCTACAAATATTAAATACTGTAAATAGGTGGCCGACGCAACTGCGCTTAGGATGTACATGTGTGGAACAACCGATGGCTGGAAGGTATATAAGCACCCACCCGAAAGGGAAAAGAGGAAGAGTCTCTTAGTGTCTCGCGATTAGAAGATATCATGTTTAAAAAAGCAAACAAAAACAGACAAACCTGAAAAGCACCGACCCACTTGCCGATATTGTTTTGATAAAAGTTGAATGAACAATAATTTTACTCATGAGAGGTTTAGTGTTGTTTTCTTATTCGTCTCTACGACAATAACAACACAACACGAAGGATAAAAACACAGCAATAAAGAGTAAATACATATCAATCTTCCGTTAACTAAAACTACCGAAATTCATGCACTTGGTCTCTTAGTCTTTTTTTTTTTTTAAACGGAATCACCCCAAGCATGACAGTACAGCCACTAAGACGCAAGGGGTTACAGAGTGTGGAAGAATTAGGAACAGAAAACATTAATAATGAACGGAAAGAGAAAAGAGTGACCAGGAGGACAGTAGATAACGATTGATGCTTAAATTTTTGCAGATTAATCTTAACTGGAAGGCATAGAGACGGAAAGGAGTTCCTCAAGCGGGAGGTGTGAGAAAAGAAACTGTTAGTGTAGAACATACGGCTACATCTAGCTAGCTCAGCTGTAAATTGATGAGATCTCGCCGCCAGCCTACTATTGCGCTTAAATTCATACAGTCAAGGTACCATGACGAAGAGCTCACCAGAATAATTACCATGAAAGTATTTATAAAAAAGGCACAGAGAGGCAACCTTATGGCGGTGGGAAAGTGACTGAAGCCGAGCCGCCAGATCAAGACCAATAATATTGCTGATTCTTCTCCAGATAAATAGAAGGTTCACCAGACCCTATATGGCAGTCATATTCTAAGCATGGATGAATGGTAGACTTATAGATATGCAAGACAGATTCAGGAGAACTCTATACTTTGAACCCAATCCCTACACTTTGAGATTTTTTCCTAATTTAAAAAGGAGTAGCGGTAGGTTCACTTATCGTCTCTTTCACAATCCTTACTCATCTTTTGAACAGGAACAGTGATTTATCCCTAGTTTCCTCTCTCTCTTCTTCTGAGGCCTTAACAAGACTTTTTTGTTTGACTGTTTTGACTTTTTGGTGATATAACTAGGTGGTGGCTACGACTCTTTATATTGAGGGTACCGGGTTGGCAGTTTTCTGCTTGCTGTATCCTGACTGGTAACAAGGAACCCGAACTCTTTAGTATAGGGCTTAGACAAACTGCACTGGTCATCAGTTGCATAATATCGGGTGTCTTGCAGTGCTATGACGCGCATGCATAGGAGTTTCTTTCAAGCACTACCGGTGAGTAACCCTGCAGCTATGCTATGCTGCAGTCTTTGCCACCTCCCAGTCGGCTTTTATTGCCTTACACGATGGAAAGTGACTGTTATTCTTGACCTTTTCACCCTAAAAGTTTATCCTATAGCAGCAACGTTCTTCTTGAGGTCTTCTGCTAGGAAAGTTGGTTCATTTCGTCGTGTCAGATATTTTTTTCTGGACATAATCTTGTACATTTATAAATCTACCATTCGTCCATGCATTGAATATTGCTGTCATATCTGGTCTGATGTTTCGGCTATATATCTCGACATTCTTAACAAAATTCAAAGAAAGGTATGTAATGTTATCCGTCCTTGGCATCTCGACTTCAGTCATATTCCCTCCACTCTGTTGTAACTTCCCTGTGTCTTTTCTAAAAACCTTTTCGTGGCAATTGTTCGAATGAGCTTTCATCCTTGTTACCTCAGGTGCATGTATTTATGCGTAATACTAGATTGGCGATTAGGTCCCATCGTGCTTACTATTGAAATAGCAACATGTAACTGTAAAGTTCTATTTTAACAGGAAATTTCTTGGTACTTGCCATTTGTTTGAACTCACTTCCAGTTTCTTGCTTCCCCGCCATTTTTGTCCTTCAAACATTTAAATGCAGTGTTAATCGTCATCATCTATTTTCCTTTTTCTTCACTAACGTCTTTTCATTTCCTTTCGCTTTCAGTAACCTCTTGCGTCTTAGTAGTAGTCTGTCTTTTCTGTGTGGGTGGGAAGCTTAAAAAATATCGGATAAATATAGTGTGGACAAAGGAATCAAGACCACATTATGACTGTCAGTTCCATGTTTCAGCGCGATCTACAAGCCAGGCGCCACTACTCCTTTAGCGGGCTGTATATATCGCCCTGTGTATAAGGTCACTAGGGGATTAATGGAAGTGGGAAAAGAGGATTACGGTCCTCCCCAGTTTCTTTTATTTTGTGTTTGTACATGGTTATTTACAGTTAGTGTTTATTGTTCAATGGAAACGGACGGGCAATAACTGAGTAGCACTAGAAATAAGAACTAGACGAGATATCCCGAGACATCCCGAGATATCCCGAGACATCCCGAGATATCCCGAGACATGTGTGCAGTGGAACTAGAACAATCTACCCCCGTCAATTAAACACAGCGTTCAGTACTAAATTCCCTGTAGGTTATCGTATCCACATGCATCTGATGAAGACCAAAGAGAACAATAGCCGAAACACTGTAGTAACAACAGCAAAGATAAGGACAATAATCCCCATGTAGATAATACAATAATCCACATGTAGATAATACAATAATCCACATGTAGATAATACAAATAATGATAACTCATCATCCCCAAAATTCAGAATTTTATACAACATAGTTTTTATACGAAATATATACAAATTTTGCTAGCACATAAATTTGCAATATATTTTCATCTTTTAGGAGTTTACTCACTGATACAAACATTTATGAAAAAATCGATAAGTAGAAAATAATTTCTTAGGCACAAAAAATTCAACAAATCGATTATAAAATTAGTTAATAATGAAGACAAAACAGGGTCAATACTGAGTGAATAGCATTTTAAAATAGCCAGAGTTGTTGATCGTCCAAAAACATATGAAGTAGTTCTTATAATAAATAAGAAACTTATGTTTAAAATGAGATAAAAATAATAATTTTATTAACAAATCAAATAAGAAAGGAAATGTTTTTTTGGGCAGTAAACCAGCCAGAGAAAAAATCTAGTAAATGTCACTTAAGCCTGAAGAGAAATGTTTGAATGGCCATTATCATCAGCAAGATTTTATTGGGCTTTTTTTTCCATTGGTAGAAACATTACAGGGGAAAACTACTTCGACATATTAGACTATTGCTTTCATCCACAACTATCCAGAAAGACTTTCTGATAAATGATATTTCAACCGGTCACTGCATCTGGAGATGACTCACATAGGGAACTTTTGGATACAGTGTAACCCGGATATAAGAGACCTGGATATAAGAGAAACCCGTATTTTCTCTGGTCCCAAATTAGAGCCATACTTACCTAAACAAAATAGACCAAACCCGGATATAAGAGACTTCTTCTCCGGTCCCGACAACTCTTTTATATCCGGGTTACACTGTATAAAATTACCAAATCGATGGCTTGGAAGAATGGAAGCATTAATTTGGGCAGTAAATTTTTGTTTTGTTTGGGATCATATTAAGAACGCGGTTTAAATCAAACCCCTAAACGTCTAAGGATTTAAACAATTTCTATGAAAAAGTAGCGGGTCCGATAATATCTGAAATGTGTTAAGATGCTATTTGAAGTTTTTTCTGAAATATTACAAATTTGCATTGAGAACGGCGGTTCATTTGAGAAAAACAGTAGAGGTGAACGAAAACTTGGAGATTTGAAGTACTAAAGGGAAATAACTGAAACTCAGATATCCAGAAAAGGCATGGCACGTGGAACTAGAACAATCTATCTATCCCGTGGACGAAATAAAGGGTTCGGTTCGAAATTCCAACCTATATCAACTGAAGAATACCGGAGCGTGCAGCAGGCGAAACGTGGGGAATATGACAAAAAAGACGAGGACAACATTTACACTATTTGCAACAATGTAAATAGTGTAAATATATTGTAACTTGATTCCCTCATGGAAACCAAAACAAATATGGTCATATGACGTGATTTGTTAAAATATTTGTTTTCCGTAGGGAGATCAAGTTATAATGAATTTACATAGCTGGATTCCCAATTAACTTTCATAAAATCTAATTATTTTTTTTTATATTCGTGATCTGGAATGTTTAATCGATAGTAAAATAAAAAAATTGAAAAAAAAAAAAGGTCTTTTTTATGGTCGCAGTGTCGATTGTAGGACCCCCTCCCCAAATTTCTGTTATCTATTTTCTTGATTTCTTTCCATATTGGGTTTCAAATGTGATAGTCACTGTATTTATAGACACACGCCTTTACATACACACACATGTGCACACAAATAAGACATAAAAATCGTCGGAATATGAACATTTTTCAGGAAATCTGTTGATTATTTATGTAGTTTTCGTGTCTCGTCAGATATCTCACACAAATGTCGAGATAATTCTAATAAAAAATAATTCATTTTTTTCGTTTATTGAGGAGGACATTTCGTTGAATAAGTTCCTTTATCTTAACATTCACACATATGTACACGCACACGTATATGTATATATGTAGGTACCTTCATGAATTCGCTATACGTAAGGTTTAAAGTGAATTTTTTAAAATGAAAAAACTTTCCTGAAGCTTTCAGTTTTGCTTTAAATGAAAGATAAAGGATTAAATTGACTATATTCGGTTAACAAAAGACAAAAAAATTTATTGATTGAAATAGAGTTGTGCTTTTTTCCCCCTATTAAAATCGATCACGTCAGCCAGTTTTAGGCATTTATAAATAAAACTATTTTCCCGCTTAAAAATTTTGCAAAAATAAAATATATATGTCTGAAACGATATTTGAGGAAAATTAGCAAATTTAAAGTTAAGCTAATCTGATTTAAAAGAAATATTACTTACTTATAACATAAAATGTTGTATACAAGTATCTCCTCACCACGGGCTCCTGTTTTTCTGACGTGATAATCGATTTATTGACGGCGGATAGACCGCTAAACGTGATCCCAATTAACTAGGATGTAGCAGATGACTAATCTAATTAGTGTTTTGGGTTTTTTTTTCTCGTAAAGGCCTTAAAACACGTGACATTTTATTAATAGATTTATCAATTTGTACATCCATATTTCAGAAATTCTGCATCGATATATATATATATATATATATATATATATATATATATATATATATATATGTATATATGTAAACAAATCGAAATTCTTTTAAAAATAGTCGGGGTTTTCAAGTTGTAATAAGATTTAAAGTATATCATTAGTAAATATAGTTTTACTTAATAACTATATTCCCTAAAATTTCTCTGATTGAAATTTAACTTTAAAAGATTCAAAACTTTATAAATTATTCAATTCTAAATTGTTAAAAATTGTAAAAAATGAAAACAAATCTTATAAAAATTAATTTTTTCATAGAAAAATTTGTTTTTCTCCAGATAGTATTGTCTTTAATATATGTTATTCATAAAAGCAATTAAAAGCTTCTCTAATTAAATAATTTCTTAGTTTTATTGCGTTTTTTATTCTTCAATTCAGAAGAGATTTTCGGTAAGACCGGTTCCAGTTTTGCAAAAGAAAATCGGTGATTTAAATTCTTCAAAGAATTCTGCTTTTAACTATTATAATTACTAAAAATTATCTCTCGATGATTTTCTCAGGATTTCGTAAAATTAAGTAAAGGGGAGATACAAAAATGAATTATTTTCTTAATAAAAAATAATTCCAAAATAATTTCATTCATTTGTGAATAAGTCCTGAAATTTCATTAAAATATGACAGTTATATGATTTTGTAAGAATTTCCAAATTAATGTGTCTGTCACCGCAAAAAAAAAAGAGAGGGGAAAGTTGCTATGCTAAAAGATAGTACAACCCCTGACGTAAGAAAAACAAGTTTTTTAATGAAAATTTCGAATGTTCTAAAAGTGAGTAAAATTTTTAATGAAATAATCAAAAATATTTGATCCTTCCTCTTAATAACAAAATAAATATTTTGACAATGTTTTCATTACGTTTGGAGCATATTTTCATCATGTTATAGTGATTTTTTATTATTTTTATTTAGGTCGTCTATTTCAAGTACGAGTCTCCTCTAATAATGACGCTTGAAGTAATAAAAAAGTCGTATATAAAAAATAAATCTATTAATTCTTTAAACACATATCTATCTATCTATATAAATCCCATATATATATATATATATATATATATATATATATATATATATATATATATCCCCTTACTCAAATCGTGAATTTCTAGACAAACCGAGCAACAGGCTTCTCTATTTGATTTATTTCTTACCTCCCCTTCTCGCTCTTGCCGAGTTTCGCAACACTGCTCTCTTGGTAATTCAGACCACTAAGTGGTAGCTATTGATATTTCGTTACAAGCATCCAATAAATATGGACTTCCTATGCATAAGACCTCTTTCTGTTACCAGCATGCTAATTGGGACTCATTCCGTGATTTTCTTCGTGATGCCCTCTGGTCTAACATCGTCATCATCGAAGGACGCTTTCATTCCTTCTCAGAAATACCAGGTGAAACCGGTTCTCTCCATGGTTCATACCAGCATGCTTGGCCGCCACATTACACAGAAACCATTATTTCCGGCTATACCAGCTTGACAGCTCCTGTCATAACAGGTGCTTATCCGTTACTTCTTGTAATAATTGTAAGCGAGTCCTCGAAGGAGCCAAGCCCTTGTTTGCCGAGACACCGCATAGCCTCTAGAAACTTTGGCTCTCGTGATTACTGGCGGCTTTGTAACAGGATACTTAATAAATGCAAGGTCTCTATTAACCTTGTTCAATGAATTTGAGGTATTATCATCATCTGCTGATAAACCTGAATGCTTTGCCCGTAAATTCTTTTCACACTCTACTCCTGACTCATTTGGAATAACCCTGCTTAAATTCCCACTTAGAACTGAATCTCTGTTGAATGATATATATATATAAAACTGTCCATGGTTTCTGCTATAATCTTTAACTTTGATTCCCGCAAAGCATGTAAATCCGTTGATATCCTTGTAATAGTCATTAAGAAGTGTGCTCCCAAAATGGCTCCTGTTCCCTGTAAACTGTATAAAAAATACCTCGGTGCCTCCTGCTTTCCCGCCTGCTGGAAGTCATCGTCTGTTGTTCCAATTTTTAAGAACTCTGGTCCGGCTGACCCAACAATTAGCCTATTAGCATTCTACCTCTTTTGGGAAATTCCTAGAGGCCCTAATCAATGCTGAATTGGTCCATCATCTCTCATCGCAAGGCATTTTCTCTGACAATCAATACGGTTTACATTTCTCAAGGTCAACTGCTGATGTACTGACGATAATTGCGGAAGGAGTCTATCATGCTCTAGATAAAAACGGTGAAGCCCGGACTGTAGCATTGGAGATCTCCAAAGCCTTTGACAGGATCTGGCATACAGGTCTTCTCCACAATCTGAAAAGTTACGGTGTCTCCGGACACATTACTGAGTTGACCCAATCTTTCCTGTCAAAACGTGAAATGAAAGTTATCCTGAACGGCCACTCGTCCCCCAGGGCTCCATCCCTAGTCCTATGCTGTTTTTAATTTTCATTAACGGACTTCCCGATGGCATCAGCTTTCAACTTAGCATCTACGCTGACGAAACTACCATTTACTCTTGCCTCGATAGTAAGGCTGATCAGTTAGACAAGGTCAAAATGGCAGCAAATGTACAAAACGAATTCAAATTCGTCGTTAACTGAGGAAAAGGATGGCTTATTAATATTAACGCCCCCAAAACTAAACTTCTCTTCAATAATCCTCTGAGAGACTTCCTCTCTGCCTTTCATTGCGCCTTCTCGGGCTAACGTTCTCAGCTGACATGGAGTGAAAAGACAATATTGAATCCATTCCTCGGTCAGCTGCTAAGAAAATTAGTTCACTGTATCGTGCAAGACAACTTTTATCTCTAGAATCTATCTTGCATATTTATGTCTACCACTCGTTCATACTTAGAATATTGCTGCCATATATGGATCAGTGTCTCTTCAATTTTCCTGAAGATCCTTGATACGATCCCCCCTCAAAAAAAAATCAGCAATATTACTGATCCTGATCTGGCGACTCGGCTTCAGTCACTTTCCCACCGCCATAAGGTTGCCTCTCTTTGCCTTTTTTAAAATAAATACTTTCATGGTAATTGTTCGGATGAGCTCTTTGCTATAGTACCTAGACTTTATAGATTTAAGTGTAGTACTAGATTTGGCGGAGAGCTCGCATCAATTTACAGTTACGCTAGCTAGATATAGCCGTAATTTCTTTGCTAACAGTTTCTTCTCTCGCACTTCTTGCTTGTGGAACTCCATTCCAACTCCATGCTTTCCAGCCAACTTTAATCTGCCAAAAATTTAAATGCAATATCAATCTCTATCTACTGTCTTCCTGATTACTCTTTTTCTCTTCCCGATCATTATTCATGTTTATTTTCCTAATTCTTCCACACCCAGTAACCCCTTGTGTTTTAGTGGCTTATTGACTTGTATGGGGTGATACCAATTAAAAAATACAGATATGTGAGCATTATATATATATATATGTTTGCATAAGTAGGTCTTTTAGAAAGTTTAGAAAGTTCTAATTATAAAAAAAACTTATTTTAAACAAGAAATATATATTTTTCAACATAATCTCATCCCTTGTGAATGTTTTTAACACAAAACTTCTGCATTTATAACATTGGTTAACTATTATACTGAGAAAATTTCAGATATATATTCAGCTAATAACTGTATAAGGTTACAAACTTACTGATTTATCCTGTATATAATAACCGTCTTTGTATTCAGGTTTGATACAGAAACAAAATACATGAATATTTGCTAGCAACGTGTTTATTGATTTATTCAAATTCTAACGACTTAACGTTTAGTATTGAAAATGTGTTTAAAAAACAAAAACACAAGCATACACTGAATACTTTTCAGGGGATGAAGTCAATTTTAAAGGCAGATTATCTATAAAAACAAAAGTTGGACGTGCAGAAAGGCAAGAAGAAAGTATTAGGTTGGTGCAAAAATAATGTCGTTTTCTCACATATGTTACTATGTGAGAAAACGACATTATTTTTGCACCACCCTAATAGTAAGAGTTGATATATATATATTTATATACTATGTAATCGAAATAATAATTCTTTAAAATAGGATAAGACTAAAGGAAAATTTCTCGTATATTTTTGTACATTTTGTTCGAAATCTAAATATTTGTTTCTTATTTTTTTTGCAATAATTACTTTTAAAATCGATTTTTAATACAGAAAATTTTCCTAATTGGATTTCCACAGCAGCACGAACAAGACGCATGAAAAGTCTATATATGTATCTTTTTATACATGTAAAATCTGTATAAGTATCATGGAAATGTTTTTAGTTTTTTGAAAAAAATATTAAAACTGGAATCGAAACAAATCATTCACTTTACGCTTCTATGTTTATTTTAGCATCAATCTGTCCAAATTTCTTAAAGGAAACACTGTCATTATTTATAGAATTCTGTATTGTTTCACACCTAGTATCAGTAGACATAATAGTCTTATGTTGTTCAAATTTCTTAGAGCAGACATCGTCATCATTTAAGTATTAGGTTGGTGCAAAAATAATGTCGGTTTTTGACGTTAAATAATACGTCAAAAACCGACATTATTTTTGCACCAACTTAATAAATCTGTTTTCCGCATTTCTTAAATCAAGCATCGTTTTTATTTACTCGTCTCTATATCGTTTTACGCCGAGTAGCAATAGACATAATAGTGTTAATTTGTCCAAATTTCCTTGAATATTGTTATATTAGCAGTACCTACAATTGCTTTATGTTCATTTCTTAAATGAAGCATTGTTATTATTAATTATTGACCGATTTTACTCTCATCTTAATTTAGTTAGCGTTTTATTCAAGTTGTGTTTACATTCTATGTCCATTAATAAAAAGACAAGAAAAGATTAACTTCCGACGATATTTGAAATTCATTTCTGATCAACGCTAAAAATTAGGGATCATCAAGCCAGATTCAGTCTTTATCGTGTGTCACAGCTGCACCGCCAGATGATCCGAGATCTGCAGATATTCCTTGGAGAAGTTTATGGGTTTATCTCTTTATTTGTTTCAAAGCTACAGAAACTATTAACATCGCCCAGATTGAGTAGTTATCGTAATAGCACTGCCATATTTCGTTATATCAGGGAAATAAAACACCCAATCAAAGATAAGATGAAGCATAATAAGGAAAAATAAAAGCTATGTAGAGGGGAGAGAAAATATTACAGATTGTGCCAGGAAGAAAAGTTGGCAATCTTGGTGTTTTCTGAATCTAGGATTGCTATTGACTAAGAGAGCAGAAATAATGATGAGATGCTTGCATGTAAAAAAAAACTATTTCGTTGCTAATATGGAATCCAGATGACACATACGAGCCTCCCCGCAAATATTGAGTTCTCTCTCTCTCTCTCTATCTATCTATCTATCTATCTATCTATATATATATATATATATATATATATATATATATATATAATTATTTTTTCAAATTGGTTCGTATGTCTGAAAAAGATTCAGCAATCATTCAACATAGTCCAGTAAGTATCGTAATAGCACTGCTCTGTCTAGATATATTTGGGAAATAAAAGGCGGACAGAACACCCAGTCGAAGATGAGATGGTGAATAATAATGAAAAATAAAAGCTATACAGAAGGGAGAGAAAATTTTGAAGAAAAGTAAAAGTTCGTAATCTTGGTGTTTCCGAAGTCGATACACCCAGAACACCCAGCGGCGACAGTCTGTTTCATACTTATACGCAATCGTCAGCCTATGTGCATATATAATGTCTGTCTGAAAAGTAATGGGGTTGGGTGTGCTGTCTGAGCTATGAGAGATAAGTGGATTGTGTCATAATCTAACATGATATATTGGGAGTATAAACTTAATTTTAGCTTTCTAAAACCATTGCATCTTTTTTCACATGCGAGAATTGCTGCTTCACCGCCACAATGCACCTGCTCACAACGCCTTGAGCATCCGGAGGTTACTAGAAGAACATCGCCGTACAGAAACAACCGTCCTATTCACCTGATCTTGCTTTGTGTAACTTTTTCTTTTCCGAAGCTTAAGGGGATCATCAAGGGTTCCAGTTTTGAAGGTGTGGAGGCCAAGAAGCGGGTCGAGACGCCGGAAATGAGGCGCAACCAAAAAGAATCCTTCCAGCAGTGCAGAGAAGCGTGGCAGAGAAGGATGAGAAAGTGCATTAGACTCAAGGGGAATTACTTTGAATGGAAAACCATGTAATTTGTTGTTTTGGAATTGAAATAAATTGTTTTTGATACCAATCCAGTTAATTTTCCGATAAACCTCATATATATATATATATATATATATATATATATATATATATATATATGAATAAAAATGACAATAGGAAAACTAGTAATTGCTGATGCGTTTCGTCCAATGTGAACTTTATCAAAGCAAAATAAGAAAATTTTTTTTTCGTATTTTGCTTTGATAAAGTCCACATTGGACGAAACGCGTCAGCAATTACCAGTTTTCCTATTGTCATTTTTATTCATAAATATTGTCTTCACAGACAACGAATATCTATCATGTTTTATCATGAGCCTTTCCAAATGTCGGATATTTTGGGGAAAGGTCCATGATAAAACATAACAGACATTGTTGTCTGTCATATTTAACAATATATGTTCGAACAATGATCTGCTGCCGCTATACACTCTCTCTCTCTCTCTCTCTCTCTATATATATATATATATATATGTGTTTAATATATTAAAAGTCTTCTGTCAAGAAACTTTTAAAAATAATCCTTAGCTATAGATAATTCAAGAACGGTTCACATCATCGTAATCATTTGCTATTCTTCAAGGATTTTGCAAAGTCCACACTTTCTGATGTACAGCATGAACTAAAGAACTTAATAAGTAGGGAATAAAATACTTAATTGTATACCTGAGATGATGTCGAAATTTTTTCGAACTGTCCTTCCCGCCATTTAAATTTCCTTTGGTTCAATAAGATACTTCATATATTATTTTAAATGGTGTACAATCTTCTTCGAAATAGTCCCCTTCTTATAGTCCATAGCGATCTCAGCGTCTCTTCTACGCCTGACATAGATTGGCTGATTGATTCGTTTTCTACGGTTTATCAACCCTTTGCAGATTATTTAAAGCCAGAAAATATTTTTAGATTGTTTTTTTTAGTTAATAATTATTTAGCGATATAAGTCTTATTAATTAACCCATAGCTGGGGGTGGGAGGATGAGGTGGATTCATACCTTTTCCCAAGGGGATTTGTATGAAAATGAACATAATGAAATCAACTGGAATTGGAACTCGGATCTCCGATTCAAAATTCCGAGCCATTATCCATTACACCACCCTCTCATCCATGGTTACAGCATTTGCCATTACAAATTGGCATTTATCTAGGTACCAGGATCGTCTTTGCTTCACGTCTGTGTTTGTACGGGAACTGGTGTTTCTATCTTCTACGCCTCAAAAGCAACGCAAAAATCCTCTTCTTTAAGGATGTTCAATATTGCATGCAATTCTGATGCTGAAGTTTTCTGTGGGGATCTTCTGGTTTACGTTGTAACTAATTCCATTTATGTCAAAACACTGATGAATTTTAGCGATTGTCTTCATGGATGAATTCACGACTTCCCCCCCACATTTTGTGATGTTTTGCTTGTGATACGTTGCTTTGAACGCTTCTTATTTTGACACGGCATCCGCTCGACCTTTCACAGAGTTTCACTTCCAGATTTGCCGGGTTTCACGCAAGATTTGTTTCAAATGCGTTGCTCGAATTTTTCAACAATCGCAAAGATCCCAGAGACGTTCGAACCCAACCCTACAGAATCTCGTGTGATAGTTAAACATAAATTGTTGTCAGGGAGGCTGTTGGCAGACGGACTCATTTTGTTGGGCATCAATGATCGTTAGCTGACTACGGAGTATTTTTTGGAGAGTAAAATTACAGAAAATAGTCTGGTAACTTTCCGATACAAACTCGTATATTTACTACGCTAGTAAATAATCGACACTCTCTCTTGTCGGTTTAGTTTTGCTTTGCTTTGATAAAGAAGCACTTAGCTTTCTACCAGAACCGGAAGTCAGTAGTTTACATTAGGCTTCGTTCTTAAAATTGATTCTGTGCGTGTCGGAAAGTGCGCTTAAGAGGCAACATAACCTAACAAATGACCAGTTTATTTGTATATTTATAAAATTCGACCAAGTGAGTCATTTCTCCTTTACGTCTACAGCACACCGGATCAGACACTGGTTTCTCCTACAAAAGTGTAGATATCCGAAATCTGCCGGAGGGCACGTTTTCTTAATTAAGATTGTCGAATACACAGGCCGGCCGATATAACTTGAACTGTTTAAACAAAACACAAAGCAAAAAAAAAAAAAACTAGGGTGTCTACACAGACACGTGTATCCGCTAAAATATAACATTTATGTAATATACATACATATATATATATATATATATATATATATATATATATATATATATATATATATATATATATATATATATATATATATTTGTGTGTGTGTGTGTGTGTGTGTGTGTGCAAATATATAGAAAAATAGAAAAGAACGCGTTAGGTAAATAATCCGAAGTTCTTTAGTATTTTTGTTTTTATTTAAAAAAAAAAACAAAAAAAAACAGTGTTCGATACAAAAGTAGAGCCTAAATTATAATTATTTTTTCAAAATATGATTCCTTCGCTACATAAGACTTCTCATGTTTCAAAAATGAGAGACGAAAACCTCAATACAATTATTAAAATTAAATTGAATTAAAGTATCAAGCTCTGTTTCATCTTCAAGCGAAATATTTGGAATAACTAATCTGAAACTGTCTTGTCTTTAAAAACATATTCAATCGTAAAATTAATTACTATGGAAACGGCTAGAGCAATTATTTTAAGGATCGTAAGGATTAACAATTTGTATCAACATATCAGTTACTTTCGGAAAGAGGTCAATTCAAGGTTGGGTTGGGGTGTCTAATTTAAAGCGAATGATGGCATTCATGCGCAAACCGTTTAGTCTTTTCAGTTACAGAATAAATGGCGTTATTGCTACACCGTTAAGTGTCTATGGATATTTTTTTCTAAAAGGGTTATTTATATATAAAAGCCTCGTATTGAACTATAATTTGTTTTTTTTTTGACGACTTCATAAAGTTTTTTTTATCTTATGATTGGGTTAAGCTTTTAAACCTTTTATTTAGACTATGGAATTTAAAATTTTTATTTATTTTTAAAGCTAATTATTTAATGCATAAATTTGTTGATGTTGGCAAAAAACATTTATGGTTTAATAAATTTTCATTATTTACAAAATTAATAATGTGTAGTTTTTCATGTAGGCATAAAGGGCATGGGACAGCCCAGGTTTTACAAGTTCTTGATATATATATATATATATATATATATATATATATATATATATATATATATATGTAAAAGTGAACATTGAAGTCAATACTCAGAGGCGACAGGGTGTTTCATGCTAGACGCTATCGTCAGGCCGCCATTGCGTTTTGCATGAAAACTCTGAGTTTTGACTTCAATGTTCACTTTTATATTTACATACATTTTATATTTCTAATATTGAGCATTTTATCCCATAAATATAGCATACCTTAAAATTATATTTATTCACACACACACACACACACACACACACACACACACACACATATATATATATATATATATATATATATTGATTTATATATATCAACATTATTTATATTTATTCATACATATATATATATTTTTTAAAATTTATATGTATATGTATGCATCTATGTATATATATTTATATATTTTGCATATGTGTATATTTACCACTAATATTATCTATCTATCTATCTATCTATCTATCTTGTCGTACTTGCCATCCTTTTGCATAGCTGAGAGTCATGGACTCTATGCAGGTACCATATACGCCAGCTAGATGTTTTCCATAAAAGCTGTCTGCGTGCAATCTGTGGAGTTAAGCTTCAAGATAGGACATCTAACGTAGACCTGTTTAATAGGTGTAATATTGGAGGAATCGAGACTTTTATCTTACAGTCTCAGTTACGGTGGACTGGTCATGTCTTGAGAATGTCTGATAACAGGATACCCAAGATCCTAATGTACAGCCAGTTAGATCAGGGCTACAGGAATGTAGGACGCCCATGGCTAAGATACAAAGACAAGCTGAAAAGCAACTTGTCAGCAGTTAATATAACACATAACACCCTTGAGCGCTTAGCTTTGGAGCGGGTAGAATGGAGACCAACGTGTTTTAGTGGACTCGGCAATTTTCAATCTGCTTGTCTGAATCATCTTCAAGAAGTGAGAGCAAGATCTAAATGGTCAACCAATCTAACAATGATCTCATCTCACAATCCTCACACTTGCTCCATTATTATTATTATTATTATTATTATTATTATTATAATATATATATATATATATATATATATATATATATATATATATATATATATAGCGTACGATGGGCAAAATGTCGCTATTTTATATTTTTAATTTCGCTAATTTGTTTTTGTTATTGTCGACTGCGCAGTATAATAGGGTCAGTTGCGCAAGAGCACCATGACGCCAGAAATTTAGAAACGTCATGCTGTACTGCTTGGTATTCGCACCAGTAGCTCGAACATTTAAGAGTGTTTGGGTGTCAATCTGAAGACAGTTTCAGAGGATTCGGAAAGAGTTAAGAAGAGTCTAAATGGTGATTACGAAGGTACGGCAGCTTGAAAAACTCACTCTGATCGTTCTGATATGAAAAAAAAACAAAAAAACAAAACAAAAAAAAACAAAAAAAAACTCCCGAATTAGACTTGAGGAGATGGCTGCTGGAAGACCCTACGTCTGGCAGCAGGACTCTGCACCACACCGCACAAGCAGGCATACTCAGTCAAATTTTTGCGACCATATCGCCCTTTACATCCGGCCACTTTACTCCCAAGATTACAACCCCATTGATTATTATGTTTGGGTCGCAGTTGGGCGAAATACAAAAAAAAAACTCCTTGTAATACCAAAGATGAACTGAAGGCAAAGATTTTGATAGCATTTATTAACTTAAAGAAGGAGACCGTCCAAAACTGTTGCAGGAGATTCCAAAGTCGTCTGGAGGCCGTGGTTGAAGCCAATGGCGATTTTATTAATTTTCTTTTTAGTATTTCAAGTTATTTTTGTGTAATTTTGGTAAATATATCTGTTAAAATGAGTGCTATTTTCATTTTTGCCTCATTTAAACGACAATTTATCCCTCGCACTCTATATGTGTGTGTGAGTGTCTGTGTGTTTAAAATTTCAAATAAAATATATCTGTAAAAGGACACTATGAATAAAGACAAAAAGAAAACTTACCGTAACCGAGGTTTTTCTATTTTTACTTTGTAACAAGTATTTATAGACAAACAAAATAAAATTCTTGCATCTACTTTGATAAAGTCGCTCAGAGGGCGAAACGCGTTGGCTAAGATAAGTTTTCCTTTTGTCTATCCATTCGTTCATATATATATATATATATATATATATATATATATATATATATATATACATATATATATTATAGTAAAAAGAAAGAACAATAAGATATATAATCCGGTGTTCTTATTGATATTTTTATTTTTACAAAACAGTGCTCAATGCAAATTTACTGTAACTTTTAAGGTCGGGCATTTAAATTTAAATTCTTTCTAATTTTATCGATTTTAAAGTTAGTAGAGTTCTTTATAACCATAAGTCCATCGTCTCTGTATAAAACAATGTTAGTTATATTAATTTCGTGATACGCTTTGAGATTGTATAATATAAAAAAGACCTATAAGGCGAGAAAACTCAGCTGAGTCTAGTGATCCCATTGTAATGTCAAAGTCGTCATAAGAATTTTTTATCCATTGTCCACCTTTATGCATCAGTAGTGATTTTTTCGCATTTATAATAATGCGCCTTTCTTCATCTGTTACGTCTGTGTACTGGGTAGCAAAGTCCAACGTATTCATGAACACTTCTTTTAATATTAATTGATAATAATTTTCAATATCAAACTGCATTAGTGTACAGTTTGTTTTATTTTTAATATCAGTAAACCAGTTTGCCGCTTCTTTGGTATTAATCCAAAGTTTCAGCCCTACTTTTTCTTTAATTTGTTGATTAAACTTTTTTAGGATTTTTTTTTTTTTACTTATTTTGCCGATCTCAGGTCTTGTTTTTTTTTTATCCTTGTAGTTGGATTGGCTTCGAAATCTGGTTTGTGGTCCTTTAAGGTTATATAGCACACTTTTTTAGCAAGTTTACCCACTCTGTCACTAATCTTCAGTTTATCTGTGATTTTTTTTTTGCTGCTAATGTTAATGTTGAGGTAATTATTATTTGCCTTTTTATAGTTCTTATGTAAAATCTTATTGATTAGATCGTTGTAGTCTCTTGCCGCTATTTTATAGAAATTTCCTGTTTTTAGTATTTATTAGTACATGTGAGTACGTGAGAGTGAAAAGTGAAAAAGAGAGAGAAAAAGAGGAAAATAGATAATCTTGAAATTCGGAAATAATTAAAAATTCTTCTTTTTTTTTTATACAATTCATAAAATGTCGAGGCTATTGCCTTCTCACTTATTATGTACGTCTTATTGCTTGCTTTTGTTTATTACTCAAGAGATTTGATATAATGAAAGCCGCAAATATAATTAAGCAATTATATCCTTCCATATCTTATGAAGTTGCTTTGAGCGGTCCCGTCCATAAGACGGATGCAGTCCTTGTGATAATAATAATATATATGAATAGACATTTTTATGTGCCTTCACCCTCATCTGTCAATACTTCTTCTCAATCCATTGGTCACGCATTCTCAAATATATTCTATTTTTCTTTGATGAAATCGATTTACGAAAATCATCTCTCTCTGTATTCTAATTCATATCAATAAATTCTTTTTTTTTGCTTCCTCATTTCAAATAGATCAATTTCTTTTTTTTCTGGACATCGTTTTTTTTTCCCAGGACAGATTCTAATTCGTTGTGTAGATAAATAGTTAACTGCGAAAGAAAAGTGACTTTACACACCTTTTACTGTCATCGGTGATTGAATAGGAACTGAGCTGTTGAAAGAGGAAAAAATTTTATTCTGCATAAAAAAAGTTCTATTAATTATGAAGACAGTTTGGCAGAAGAACTTCGAAGACTAATTGAATAGAAACTTCAAATCGAAATGGGATATAAAAGTCTAAAAAAAAAAAATGCAATTAAGGAAGAAAATTTTTTCCTTCTTTCTTAGACACCAGCCAATTGTCGATATGGTGAAAGGGAAAAGACAACACTTCGATGGTGTTTAATATATGATAAAAAAGATATCAAAATGATTATTGAAAAATGTCCAGAGTCTAAATGAAGTGTTCCAAACCTTTTTTGGCCATGCCCCACCTAAGCATCTTTAAAATCCTGGTGTCAACTCCCGTGGCGTATAATTCTTTTATTCAAAAAGTGGACTCCTATTCACGTGGAGGAAACCTCAAAGGTCATTAACTTAACTTTACTTAAAGTCTTGAGACTTCATATATGCAATAGTAATATTTAATTTTAGAATTTTGTAATATTTATAAAATATTGTGTTATATAAATATATATATATATATATATATATATATATATATATATATATATATATATATACGTAATTACACATGTACATGCGCACACAAATATTTTTATGTATGTATATTGTATATGTACCGTATGTATTATCTCGTACATACACTCATACTCACACTGACTCATTAGAAAAAATTAACTGCTAGTAACTCATTTTCGAATTGCCATCCCCACCAAAAAATCAAATTGGCCCCCTATGATGCGTACGCCTCAATTTGAAAACTATGGGTTTAAATAGATAAACGTTCCTCAGCCATTAGCCTTTGAGTAAATACAGTCCCCCTTCCCTGTTTCTCTCTCTCTATATTTCTTTCTATCTCTATCTGTCTTTGTTTTTTTTTCTATCTATCTATCTATCTATCTATCTATCTATATATATATATATATATATATATATATATATAGATAGCGAGAAAGTATTTGTTGATGTTGTCGTGTAATCATCAAAGGCACCTGTGGTATGCGTTCGAATCGTGGTAAAGGTTAGGATTTTGAATATTTCAAGTAGGCCCTTCACACTTGAAAGACTGGAGTAACACACTTCTCCTAACACTACTTTTTCCTATTCTCCAAGCCAATAGTCCGGCAAAATGTACAAATTAACCTATCTGTTCATCTACCAAATTCCACAAAGGGTCAAGCCAAATATTTGACGCGTTTCTCGAAATCACTTCACCACGAAATAAAGAATGCACGCATTCAGGGGGAAAAAAAACTTCAAGGAGTTCAACCGATACAAAAAGGTCGCTGTGAACCGATTTATACTCCACCGTTAGAACAACAAGGAAATCAACCCTTATATAGAAAAACCTCCTTCGTTTATTCTTTGTATCGACAGAAAGTGGAAACCCTTATTTTCAGAACAGCAGACAAATGCACCGAATAGTAAGTTGCGTATACAAATAAACAATTTTCGCTTTTCTTTCTATTATCAATCTTCATTTTATCTTGTCCGTTTCAGCATTTCTGTTACTCCCGTCGCATTATCAATTAGCATCTACCAAAAATGGCCGAAATTATCTTGTCACTAGTTCGTAATATATTTTTTTTTTATTTTAGTAAAAGTGATAACGAGATTTGTGGGCAAAACATTGGTCTTGTTTACCTACAGAAAATATGAACAATTATACAACATGTTTCTCAATTTAAATTAAATCAAGATATTTTTTAAATGTCATATACTTTAAGGATGTAGTTGATTATGACTCTCCACAGATTCCTTTTCTTTATTATCTACTAGTAGCATGACCCGGTGTTGCCTGTGCTTGATTCAAAAATCGTACGACTCGTACAGCAATCGCTATCACTTGACTTAAAATATTTTTGCCCTTCCTTGCCTTTAAAGGAGTGCCCTTTGCCGTGCTGATGATGCTACATGCCTTACTTCTTGCCTATCTCACACTGCGAATTTTTTCTAAGCTATATACTAAACATTAAATCTGTTACGAAAAAAGAACTAAACAAAATGAACACAAAACGATCAGCTTTAAAAAAGGACTCGTAACTTAAAAAACCGAATGAAAAAAGAATGTTAACAACAAATACTATTTCACACCCCAACCCAGTTCTGTGGAATCAAAATCAACGTTGAGTTTAAGCAAGCGAATGAGGAAATTGGAGTAAAGTGCCATGCAGATTTAAATTTTTCCCACTTGTGACGAATGCGAATGGATTTTTTTTGCATGGTAGCATGCTAGTTAACATTTGTGTCAGTCAGCTGTTGGCTCACACGCTAGCCAATAGAATCTTCCTGCCTATTCGTGGCAGCCAGCTATTGGCTCTCATTCTGGCCAGTAGAAAATGGCCGCAAACTACATGAAAACTGTCGTAGAAGCATGAAAAAAATCGATTATTTCCATTATCGATGTGAGTTGGGAAATGTAAAGTCGGTCTTGACCTTTTCGCTAACTTGGAGCATGTGTATATAAATTTTGGTGCAAATCCGTCGAAAATTGCGGCCGTGCATTCGTTACACACGCACAAACACACACACACACACACACACACACACACACACACACACACACACACACACACACATCCTGCCTTTTATAGATAGAGATGAATCGCCATAATAGTTTAAAATAGACATATGGATAAAAATAGCAATTAGAAAATATTTCTTAGTTCACGTACATATATAATAAGTTGATTGCTAAATTCACATTTGTTCATTTGAAAACATTTGAGCGTAAATATGCAACAAAAGAGATGAAGAAATCCAAAAAATATTTTACCACATAAAGTATAAAAAACGAATACAAGTACTGAAAGCCTTAACCATAAAATACATTCAACTCAATATCTATAAAGTTTAATTCAATTTATGAACAAACATATTAATTATATTTCTTGTTTAAAAAAAAACAAATCACATGACACTTGCTGTTGTGTGAAGACGTCGCAACACTGGAAAACCAGGGAAGAAACAAAATTAATACAAGATAAAACCCTGTCAACCATTGAAAAAAAACTCTTTTTGATGAAAGCTGAAAGCGCTAAGAAGACTTTTTAAAATTCATCTTCAGTTTCTACCCGGGAATCAGAAAATGATCCAAACAATAAAATAAAAAATAATGATCCAAACAATAAAATAAAAAATAATTTTTGATGGTCTACATATACTTTGAATTGTTTTTTTACGACTTATCAACCGCTTGTTGATTATTGAAAGTTGAAAAACATTTTGGATTATAAGAATAATTCTACAGGGAATTTCGAATTGAACCATTTATTAAATTTACGCGGGTAGACTGTTCTCGTTCCACGGACCATGTCTAAAGAAATCTCGTCTAATTCTTATCTTTAGTACAGCTCAGTTATTGCTCGCCCTGTTTCCACTGAGTTCAACTACACATTGTCCGACCAGGGATTAAACCCACAATTACTATACCACTAATTCCACGGACTAATGCTTTATTCCTCTAAGCTATAAGTGAAAAGCACTAAAAGTAAGAACGAGACGAGATATCTTGAGACATGGGCAGTGGAACAAGAACAAAAGAGTTCAGTTAAGAATTCTCTGTAGGTTACTCGGATTGATATACATCCAGATGAAGACCGCAGGGTACTACGGTCGAGACGTTATAACAACAACAAATAATGATAACGATAGTCCGAATGAAGAGAGTACAAATAATAACAGCTCATCCCAGAAATTTAGACAGATAGAATAGTTATATTTTTGAATATTGCGTTAAGAATATTTTTTGAAGATAGCATAGTCTATTTCAGATATAAACCCTACTATTTAGCCCATTGCTGGGGGAGAGCTATAGATTCATAACTTTCACAAGGGCATTTGTGCATAAGTAAATGTAACGAACTCGATTGGAATTGGAACTCGGTTAATAAATTTCGCATTCCAATCTCCATTGCACCAAGCCACTATATAGATATATGCTTTCTTGAGTACTTTTCAGAGAGTTTGCCTCAAATATGTTGGTTTAATCTAGAGAATTTCTCAGCCTGACGAAAGGAAAAGAGAATGTTAATAGTGCCACGGCCAGACCAAAGACCCTCAAATATTATCAACGAAGTCCTTGGCTATTAAGGATAACTGTTGCCACAAACTTTTCAGGAATGGATAGTTCTAAATTTGACAATAAACTACATCCGACAGCAAGTTCTCTGTTCTGAAGATTGGAGACTTTGAGGAAAGTGGAACCACCTCTTAAATACTGTTGTTCTCAGGTCCATCCAAACCCAGAGTGGTAGTACTCGTTAGGGTCCCAGCTATAGAAAAACAGTGAATCTCTAAACAAAAAACACTATGAAAGTATAAAAATACTAATAATTCAATAGAATCTGAACTTCTAACCCTGATGAGCGGGGTTTCGAGAACGTTTGAAGTAGGTTGAGTCATAAGTCAACTGAACTTTTATTAATTTACTGAATATA
>OZ010592.1:88938172-89000672 GCA_963932145.1 Acanthosepion lycidas | reverse complement strand
CGACAGGGCAGTTCAAAGGTTGCTTTCGTAGTTTTTCTCTTTTAATTTTAAACTAATAAAAAATAGAATTAAAATTTTTTACCAATTCTTCTCTGGTGATTAATTCTGCTCTTATAGTCTTCAGCTTTTTTCCCTTATTTCTGCAATGTTCTCGCTCTTTTCACAACTGCAGGCTCACACGCTCTCACCAGTACACCCCGATAAAAGAAAGACATATTTAAAGACACTCATACATCCACATATCTACACACATAAACTCGTACGCGTGCACACAGATCTCCATACGTGTCTCTAATATCGACGGCGCGTTTGATGTGAAGTGAAGCATTAGAGAATAGATTTCCCGTTCGAAGTAATTCAGGTGCTTCTGAAAGACACAAAAGGACATCGTAGTTTCTTGTCGGTCATCATCTGTCAACAGGCCAAATAGCGTTAATCTCTATCTTGATTATCTGTCAAAGAAAACTTTTGACAAAGCTCGAGAGATAAGAAACTTTTGATTGACTTCTTCACAATTTTAATGCTCCTTCAAATATTATATAAGTATGTGTGTGTGCGTGTGTGTGTGTATGTAATATATATACTTATTAAAAATAGACTGGATATACTATGATATTCATTAGGTGTGTGAAAATGTTTCTTGCATTTCTTCAAATTAAAAACCGACTTTCTATTTAACAAGGAAAAAAAAATCATGTCACTCCAAGAAAGGCGATAAAGCCACGAAGACGCAATAAACCGAGGGAAACGGAGAAGATGTTATTTAGGTTTTCATTGATTTTTTCATTTTTTTACGGATTATCAAACTTTTACAGATTATTTAAAGCCAGAAAATATTTTTAGATTTTAAGAATTTTTTTGGGGAACATAATGATTTACTGATACAATTCCTGCTAATTACCCTCCATATATATATATATATATATATATATATATATATATATATATATATATATGAAGAAATATAGTTGTTTTTTCTTTTTTCTTTTTTCTTTTTGAATTTGAAGGTCTGATGAATTGGATCGTATTTACGATTCCAATGGAATAAATTATGACCATGGAATATTAGTGTTTAAGCCTTTATATATATATATATATATATATATATATATATATATATATATATATATATATATATATATGAATAAATATCATTTTAAGGTATGTTATATTTATGGGATAAAGTGTTCAATATAAGAGACAGAGCGTATGTAAATATAAAAGTGAACATTGAAGTTAACCCTCAGAAGCGACAGATTTTTTCATGCTAAACGCAAGCATCAGACTATGTGTGTTGTTTTTTTTCTCGACTATTTATATATACACGTCAGTGGTGCATTGTGGGTAGTCTATTCTAACGGTTATTTTGGCGGGAGTGGTTTGTTTAATTGAATTAGTTTATTTTACTTGTTTTTTATTTATTTTATATATTCTTATTTATTGTTTTCGGTTTTCAATCTTTTAGTAACGTAGTAAAAATTTTTTTGAGAGGAGTTCTAATCGTTTATTTTGTAGTTTGTTTTGGTCTGGGAAGGTAATTATAGCTATTTTTCGCCCAATTTTTGGATTGATTGTTGTCTATTATAACGGTTATTTTGGCGGGAGTGGTATGTTAATTTGTTTATTATTTACTTTATTTATTTATTTATTTATTTATTTGGAATGATTATTTGGATTGTTTTTGCTTATTTATTTTTAATTTTTAATTATTATTTTCAGTCTATTCTAACGGTCGTTATGGTGGGAGTGGTTTATTAATTTCTTTGCATCAATTTATTTTACTTGTTTTTTATTTTCTTTTTAGTTTTCGATTTTTAAGTAACGTAGTAAAAATTCGTTTTCATGTCTGCATTTTGAGATGAGTTCTGATCGTTTATTTAGTACTTTGTTTTGGTCTGGGAAGGTAATATAGCTATTTTTATCTCCAAGCAAAGTTTGAAGCTTTTGGATTGATTGTTGTAGGTTGATATTCTTTTCCTTATTTTTCATCATTTTTAGCTTCTGATGAACAGTAGAGCACTTTACATTTATATCACATTATGGACATAGAAAAATTTAGCCTCGACTACTTCCTAAAAAACGTAATCGCTCCATCTCCATCTACATATAATCTAAAATTAATTGAAAAAATAGTAAGTTTCATAAAAAGAATAAGATGGAAAACCCATTTCTTTTTAAACCTGGGATTCACAATAATATTACACTTAATGAAAAATGCGGCTTTATAACCAAAAAGAATTAAACAACTCCGAGAAAGACATCTTGGGATGTCCCTTTTACTGATAAACAGAGATGTGCTTATTTTTTCATTTCAACAAAATAAAAGCAAACGCGTCTGTAGAAAAGTTCTCAGCCCGACTTTTCAAAGTTAGAGCAAAAATTTGATTATTTTTAGGCAGGGTTTTCCTCTTTGGATATGGATATTTTCAGCACCCCCTACGTCTGTAAATAGTCTAGAATATATATGTATGTTTTCTTTCATTTTATTTCCACTTCTCTCTTTGCTTGTATCTGTACTGTCTTTAATTAATAATAAGTCGCCATATTCAGACCGAGGAATTGAAAGGCCCAACTGACGCTATTGGAGACGTGAAATGTAATCACTTACAGCGTCAATTTGGCAAGGGAAGCTTATAAAATATTCAGGTTCACTTGTCTCGTGGACATGTAGCCGCACGAACAAAATGGAGACGATCATTTCACTTCATTCGGTTTTTATTCGAGACGAGTCGGAGAGGTTCATTGCTGAAATTTGAAACATCCGAACAGATAAAGGCGGAAATTTACTTGTCATATATATATATATATATATATATATATATATATATATATATATATATATGTTAGGTTGGTGCAAAAAATAATGAGGTAATAATGTCGTTTTTTGATGTATTTTTTAACGTCAAAAAACGACATTATTACGTCATTATTTTTGCACCAGCCTAATATATATATAATAAATTATTTTATACACACACGTATATATATATATATATATATATATATATATATATATATATATATATATATAGAGAGAGAGAGAGAGAGAGAGATAGTAATGATACAATATGGTAATCTGTATGGAATTTCCAGGAGGATATAGATCCAGGGAGAGCTCTGTGTCAAAATACAAAGCAAAATTATTATTAATTAAAGAATATCAAACACTTAAAATCCCATAGGAAATAATTTTTATGAGAGCTCCAAAAAACAGCAGCTCTCAATCTTCAAAACATACAAACAAATCTCAAATGAAATGCAAAAAATATTCCGGCTTGCAAACAAGCGACATTGCTATCTTCTTTAGCGAGTGATGGGGAGGCAGAGAGTGTTGACCTATTTTGGCATAATGACCTCAGTACATCATTTGAGGATGGCGGGAACGACTTAAAGTATGAAACTGAAGATAGCAATAATAATAATAATAATAATAATAATAATAATAATAATAATATATATATATATATATATATATATATATATATATATATATATATATATAGATAGATAGATAGATAGATAGATATATAAATAAAAAGAAAGAACAGTAAGATACATAATCCGGTGTTCTTATAGATATTTTTATTTTTACAAAATAGTGCTCAATGTAAATTTACAGAGCATTAATATTTTTGAAACATGGTTAGAACTGTGTAGCGAAAAAACATATTTTAAATCAATTAATATATATATATATATATATATATATATATATATATATATATATATATATATATATGAATAAAGACAAACGGAAAATTTTTATTGGGCCATTTCGTCCTCTGACAGACTTTATCAAAGCAAACATGAAGATTTTATTTTGCAACAAGTATTTATAAACAAAATTAAAAACGTTAATAGTTTTAAAAAAATGTTTAAATTTAAGAGACTCTCATAAATATTCATCAGGTTAACTGAAAAGTCTAGGTAAATTATGGAGGATGACATAATTTAATGTCTAATAAACGAAATTGAGTAAAGGATGTGGTTTAATTTTAAAAAAATATACAGTCCCTTCCAAAATTATTTTGTTTTTGTTGTTCACTGAAGACGTTTGCGTTTAAGATCAAAAGATGAATATGAGACAAGAGTCCAGAATTTCAGCTTTTGTTTCCTGGCGTTTACATTTAGATGTGTTAAAAAACTTAGGACATACCACCTTTTGTATCAGATCACCTCATTTTTAGGTGAGCAAAAGTAAAGGAACAGATAGTGTTAAAGTAAATAACATTTAATATTTGGTTGCATAACACTTGCTTCCAGTAACTGCATCAAGCCTGCAAGCCATTAATATCACCAAACTGCTGTATTCTTCATTTGTGATGCTTTTTTAGTCTTTTAACGCAGCTTCTTTCAGTTCTTGCTTGTTTCGAGGAGTTTGATGAACTGTATTCGCTTTTGGGTTAAAGTTCGGTCATTGATTTGGCCAGTCTAAAACGGACTATTTTTTCTCTGATGAAGTCCTTCCCCCATAAACAGCTTTCCCGTCATCATGTTGGGTCTATCCTTTTAACAAGAAATACAGCCTTTGGTGGGGGGAACTCAAGGCTAAAACCAAGTATAGTCATTCAGAGCTATTTAATGTTTAAACAATTAATCTAAAAGGTAACACCTGAGCAACAAGAAACATCTGTCACTCACGTGTTCCAATAGTTTGGTTACTAATTTATTAATAATTTGTTTGAAGACCTTTCACTAAATGTACGGTTCCGAAAGAGGAATTCTTCAAAAAATTATTTTATTGGTAAAATCAATGTAAAATATAAAATGAGTGGGGAGAGGAGAACATACAAGTAAAACACCACGTTGCGGTCTACATTGAATAAGGTATCTTTCTCCATAGGAGATCCTTCATTGAAGTGTGTTTTAAAAAAACAAACAAAAAAAACAAAAAAAAAAAATCACTTTGGCAGTTTATATGACTTCAACTTAAGTGACTTGAAATTGAGAGACTTGCATAAATATACAAGGAACAATCCTTGAAAATGAATAGATGAACATTCGAAAGTAATCGGGAAGAAATTAATATAAAATAAAGATAACTTCTTTAACACTTTCTTTTCTCGTACCTCCCACCTGTAGAACTCCCTCCCGATTTCTTGTTTCTCTCAGAGCTACAAACATCAAATCGTTATTCTTTTGTTATTTTTTAAAATCCTCTTCCTCTTTGTCGTTTCTTAAATTCCACCCCCCATTCCCAGTCTTCTCATTATCTTTCACTTTCAGTTCCTGTAAACCCTTGTGCCTTAGTGGCATTATTGCCTTCCTTGGGGTTAAAATGATTAAACAAAATACCTAAAATCTATTACGAGGAACGGCTAATGCGTTCGGTGTATTGTTTCTTAAAATGATCTTTTTATATTAATCTAATCTTTTATTTAATTCATCGATGTTTCATCTTTGGATATCCGGGATCTTCTTTACATTCTATTTTCTAATTTCCCGTTTAAATGTTATTATTTTGTTTTGTGTTAATTCAATCTTTTTATTGTTTTGAAATCATTGCGACACATTTTATATTAAGTTTACATAAATTTTTTCACTTGTAGTTGTAATTAAGTTGACAGGTAGAATCGGGAGCCTAGTTTTTATCAAAAGGTTATTTGCATTATGTTCTATATTTTGATTGACTGAGTTGTTTGTTTAACGGCCTATCAACACCTTATGCGTCACTCAATACCTAAATTTTTTAACGTAAAAAACGACATTATTTTTGCACCAACCTAATAAATATATATGTTATTCTGCTTTCACAATTGAATACATGGTAGATGAAACTCAGCTTTTGTGCATATACATGTTTATGGCGACATACTTGAGCCGTTGGTATGTCTGTTTTATGTCGTAGTTTTATTGAAGTTATATTTTCGAATACAGTTTGATTTCCTTAAGAAACTGTAGGATATCATGTCATGAAAGAGTTATTTCATGTTAGTTGTTTGGTAGGATTTTAAACGGATTTGGCTGAAATCGCTACAAGTTGTTATTGGTAATTTTACTATAAATATGTATTGTTGGTAATTTTCTATATAAAAATGTATTGCTGGAAAATTTTACTATTAAAATTTATTTTTATACTTTCATAGTGGACACATGGCACAGTGGATAAAGGCGTTAGTTAGATCCAGTGACAGGACCCAAAGAGTGTGAGTTCAATACCTAGTTAAGGCAGTGGAGAACTTGGAGAGGGAATTAAGGAGGATAACTGACATCCATTAGATATGGCACATAGAACTAGAATAGTCTACCCCAGTGAGCGAAATAAAGGGTTCAGTTCTACATTCCAACCACCTGAAGAAGACCAGAGCCTACAACGACCGAAACGTTGTAATCTGGCGACAAAGATGAGCACAATAGTCCGAATAATGTAAATAGTGTTCATAGGGTTTTGTTTGGAGATTCACTATTTGCCTATAGCTGGGACCCCCTAATAGATGCTACCGCCTCCGAGTCAGCAGTTAAGCGGTTGATCCACGGTCCTCAAAACCTGCAATCTCCCGATCAGAGGGTTTTAGATTTTGCAATCGGAATTAAAAAAAATGTACTACTCGACTTAAAAGGAACTTTTAAGCGACAGAATAATTAAGAACCACAAAGAAAATGAAAACAAAATTTTTACAAACGGAATAATCTCTGCTATTTTGGGAACAGATAACGAAATAGCGGCACTCCGAAAACATATAAAAACACTAGAAAAGTTTGTCCAAAATAAGGTTCTTTCCATCACTGTTTTGAACAAAGAAGCTGAGATTGTTATAATGAAAACGAATATGTACAGAAAAAAAAAAGAAAAAAAAAAGGAAACTTTTAGTCAACAGTACAAACGGTTTTGGAAATAAAAATCGATGAACTCAAAATAATTTCTGAGACTAAATTTCAACAAATCGATTAGAAAGTTAATAAAATCAAAACACGGTTCAAATTGATCGAATATCACCCTAAAATATCACAACCGTATAGTTTACAAAAACACAGAAAGAAGGCCTTCCAAGGTGACATCTCATATCCCGGATTAGAAGAGTTCCTCATAGACTAGAGAAAACTATCGCAAAGATTTTAGCCGTACTTCTTGGAATATTTGTCCCTTCATATATTAAAAATTCCATTGACCTTGTCTAAAGACTAAAGAGTATCTATGTGATAGATAAAATCTTGACTAATTTATATACTAAATTCTCTGTACTATGCTACCAGTGTACTTCGACCTAGTGCAATGGTTTGCAAGCTTGTCTCGCTAGATTAGTAACGAATGAATAGTGAGTTCGATACCCACTTGCATATTAGCAAATGCTTAACACCCCTAAAGAAATATCTAGTAGAAAGAAAAACTAACCTCAAGACGCCATTTTAAGAATGTAAACTCATTACAGAGTAACTGTTATTTCGCTTTCAATAATGATTTTATAGACAGAGGTTCGTATTAGCGATAATATCGCATCTTACCGGCGTTTTAGCTTTTGTCTTAGAATTTCTAGAAACCAGTTCCTTCGAAATATTTTATCTAGACCATCAACATTAGCAATATATCGATTAGACTTAAGAAATTTAGCTGATCTTGTACACTTTCAAATACTTCCACACGTTGTGGAATGGTTTCGTAGACACCCATGACATGTTGAAGCATTTCCGAATTATTAATGTCTGGTGCATAAACCAATTGTTTCAGGTGGCCCCACAGATAAAAATCCAAAGAACTGAGGTCAGGGGAATGTGTAGGCCATAGAACCGATCCTCCCCTATCTATCCATCTAGAACAGTTTCGAATTATTCTGGGGGGAAATTGAAGCATTGCCCCTAAAATAATTCGAAACCGTTACCATCCATCAAATAATCCAATAGACAACCCACAATGCATTACTGACCTGTATATATAAATAGTTGAGCAAAAACAACGCACATGGTCAGTTGAATGTGTTTAGTATGAAGCTGACTGTTAGCATTCTCTAATTCACTTTAAGCATTCACACTGAATGAATTCTTACTCTAAGCATTCAAACTGACTGAATCTTTACTCTAAGCATTCACACTGTACACACAAAGAAGTGAGAATAGAATGTGATGCTCTTTGAGCATAAAACACTGTGAACGTCTTTTTCCTTTCAGAATATTCTGCTTTACATTTCTTTGTGTATGAGCCTGGGTGGTACTGAATCATTGAGGTTTTGCTCTCGAGCTCATAGCGATGAAATTATGTTTCATCGTCAGGGTTATGGTATTGTACAACTCCAAAAGATCTTAAGCAACAACCATCTTCTGCTCCTTCATAGAGAACCTATTTTGCACAAACCATTGAGACCCCTGCACAAAACTTCAAACACCACAATCTTTTTAAAATAATGATTCTTCTCTCAGCTATAACGAGAGAATCAGACTATTTGGCTTTATTCTCATTCACAGCAGCAGGCCTGCCATTGCGGGGCCTGTCACTAAGTTTCTCTTTTCGCATATTGAGTGCCAGTGTATAATAACAGAGCTCCTATTTGCTTGTGTTATGTATGTTTATTCTATTTAGCTTATAATATGTAATTTTGAATATATGTATTTTCATTACATGCAGCGTGTGAAAGCATGTGCGATATCCTGCCCACGTCAGCCACCAATCAGGAGAGATAACAGTCCTTGCATTGTCATGTTGAATTATATATTGTTATTGCTTTTAAAGTATGGATGCATATCTATATGTATGTATATCTAATTATGTGATTCACATGTGTGCGTATATGTGTATATATGTATGTGTATCACATTATGAAATGGACGAAGTCCGACAATTATTTAAAGACATTTTTATGTTTATACATTCTTTTTATAGATACAAATATTTAAGTAAATACTCTGTTTAAAATAAACAGTATTAAACAACATTCAGGCCGGTAAATATTGTTTAATACTGTTTATTATAAACAGAGCATTTACTTAAATATTTGTATCTATAAAAAGAATGTATAAACATAAAAATGTCTTAAAATAAATGTATGTGTATATATATTATAATTATGGTAAGCGTGCATAAATTAATGTTAAGATATATACATTTGATATATTAGGAGTTTTATATACACATGTATATGTGTGTGTGTATATCTGTGGATATATGTATATATGTCTCAGTGTGTATATACGTATATATATGGGTGCGCATTTGTATGCATATTTATATATATTTACTCTATGAATGGATGTGTATGAATTCACGTTAAAATGTGTGCATGCATTTATAATTTATATACGAATATAATAGGGTAGATGTTAATATGTAGATAAAATTTTTTATAAAATATTAGTATGTACCTTCACATGTCTATGATAAGGGGGAAAGATATAAATATGTAACTGGATATGAGTGATATTTGTGTGTACATGTGCATGGTATTGAGACAATATATTGGATGTGTAGATTTGTATTGAAATTATATTGATATGTTTGAATTAGGATGGATGTAACTGTATACAGCTTTTTTCGTAAATAAATGAACTGCTTCACAATCACTATAAATATTTAAATTGTACAACGGTCAGTTTTCAATCAATCAACACACACACACACACACACACACACACACACACACACACACACACACATATATATATATATATATATATATATATATATATATATATATATATATTAAGACATTTTTGTTTATACGTTCTTTTTATAGATACAAATATTTAAGTAAAGGCTTTGTTTATAATAAACAGTATTAACAACATTTACCCATTTACCGGCCTGAATGTCCGAATGTTATATAGACTTTTATCTATTTTTTGTTTTTATTAATTATAATCTAAAAAATGGTGTAAGATCTTATTCATTGAGTAGCCTTTTTTTGTAATCTTTTACAATTTCTTTTACATAGTTTTTAGTTATCGAACACAGTAAAAAATTGTTTATTTTGCTTGTGGTGATTCATAATTAGAATTTTGCTTTTGAATATATTTTCCATTCAATGTATCTAATACAAAAGATATTAACTTTATTTGGATTTAATCTTGAAATTGTAAAATTTTGAAGTCAGGTTGTTAGCAAAAACCTGTGGAAATTAGGTATTTCTATACATTTTTTCAGACGATTTTTAAAGGCAAATGCTCAAAAGATTGGCATCAGTACGTATCAAATCAAATGCCAGCTTTCACTCTGAGTGGCAATGCTGATTTTCTAAAAAATGTGAAAAATCAACCTGTGCCCTATTTGTATTAACACATTATAATATTGTTTGTTTCTTCCAAATATGATGATTTTTTTTTGCAATACCCTACACAGGGATTGAACTCATGATAACAAAATAACTTGATTTACTTCACTAATACTTTTATCCATGAGGCTATAATGTCAGTAAGTATCGCAGGAAACGGCCAGCTTCCACTCTGTGTGTAATGTTGATTTTCTATTATGTTGGTGCAAAAATAATTACTTTTGCACGAACCTAATAAAAAAAGTGAAAATCAACCTGTGGAAATATTCTGATATATTTAAGTTAAACTTTACCTGTTTACGTATATTTTCCATTAAAACCTGTAGAGCTATCTTCATTTTTTAAATTTTTATGATTTTTAAAAAATTGTATGAATACCTTGTAAATTCCGAATGATTTAAATTCTTACGTGTAGCTACTCCAAAATAGAAATATTTTTATATTTTATGTAATTTTTTTTCTGTTAAGGGATTTTTGCCTATTAAAATTGTGAATTTCTTTGTCGAATTCTTTTTGTTTCTATTCTCTTTTCAATTGTCGTCTTTGTAAAAACATTTTATTGAAAGTGTTTTTCTTTTCTGGCATAAACTAAAAATACTTTTCTATTTGGAACTGAAAAAGAAAACATTACTTGTTAGACACTCTTATGTGTTTATGCAGATTTTAAAGAAGTATTTCAAATGACCGACAGTTACTCAATTCGCTATGCGAAGAGTCTCGCTATATTAGCTATAATAGTCACTGTTTACAAACCCATACCTCTTCCCTAGAGAGCTCAACTGGAATTAATTTTTATTTCAGGAGCCAATATATATATATATATATATATACATACATACATACATATATGTGTGTGTGTGTGTGATGAAATACCCACACGTTTAAATCAATATTAAAGGACATATCCCGAAAATGACCAATTCTAGCAGATTTAAGAAATGGCTCAATACCTAAACTGTAGAGCAATATGAAGAAATTTTATCCTAAAGAGACATTATCTCACTACGATACTGTAGTTTCATCTGTCGGATCTTCAAGCGGGTTTTTGTTAGACAAACCCGATCGATGAAATTGTAATATCATGGTGATAGTTATCCACAGACAGGCTGCTTCCCTGTATTGCACCTCATCAGTGTGGCTAGACATGTGATTGCTTCAAGCCGGGATCGAAACATGATCGATTTGACAGCAGTCGGGAACTCACAGTGCACGCTAGGAAGAACTGGATTTTTTTAAACACATTATATGCAAGATATATGCATAAACGACTAGCAGAGGGCTCAATTCATAGCGAAGAGCTTATCATTAATCATCATCATCAGCCAACAAATTCTCTTTCTTCCAAAAGTGCTCAACCCACGAAAGAGAGATGTGTGTATGTCCGTGTGAAAATTTAAGATATTACTACAATATATCTTTAAAAGGGTAATATGAATAAAAACAAAAAGAAAACTTTTTTAAACCGACGCGTTTCATCCTATGACGACCAAGGCAAAATTAAGGATTTTATTTTGCAGCAAGTATTTATAAAAGAAAAGTAAACTGTTAAGTTTTGCAAAATATTTAAATTTAAGTGACGCTCATAAATATTAATCGGGTTAACTGAAAAGTCTAGATAAATTATGGAAGATGCTAAGTGAAATAATTTAATGTCTAATAAATGAAAGTGAGTAAATGATGTTGAATTTTTTATGCAATTAATATTTAAATTATTTTAGTATAAAATAGATGTAATATATATATTTTATATACAAAATGTATGTATTATATAAATTATGTATATAAATGTATGTATTATATTTTATATATAAATGTATGTATAATATATATTTTTTAATAACGAGGGGTTATGCATTTAATCATTTTCTTTTATTTTTTAACATTTTTATAGTCATGTATGTTTGCTAAGAAAAAGACATTAAAAATAAGCAAACTCAAAACTAACATTATTAAGAATAAGATTGACATTAAATTAATCAAAATAGACACATAATTACTTCCTAGAAACTCATTAACATCTATTATCCAAAACAACTGATTCAATCTTATGTGACGTGCCCCCGGTGTCGCTGCGCCAAATGTGACGTCTGCCTGGCTGCGTCCGTCGTGCTATCCTGTCCTGTGACGACCAACTGGCTTGGTATTGGTCGCGGCACCAAATGTGACGTTCTAAACTTTTGCTGATTCCGATGGGAATCTGGTTAGATTCGGTATCAGCCTTGTTCCCAGCTCGCCTCCAACGTCTGGTTACCGAAGTAACTGTTTTGATTTCCAGTCTAACCTACCCACGCTGTGATTTGATCTTAGGCAGACGAAATCAATCAGTCGCCGGGCCGTAATGCAAGTCGATTTCGAACAAGTATATGTAAAAGAAAAGAAAATAATAACTCGAAAAGTTCAAATGTGTTAAAAAAGGATAACAATATTTTATATATGGTTGCTGAATACAGGACTGCGTCTTCTTCCCAACCCGCTATATGGATTCGTGACACTTCGCGTTTGTTAGGTGAGTCTTAACACCCTAAGTTGTTTGTTCTTTAAGAAACTGGTTCTTGGTGTATCTTCAGGCGATATTCGTAAAACTTGTTTCGGTGGTATGAGTCTAAGTCGTTCTTCAAAAATAAATTGTTCTTGATTAGAAGTTGAGGTCGATAATGCGCGAATCTTAGCTTCTGAGAAGCGGGTCTTCAGAGCTCTCAGCTCACTGCAACTGCTTGCCTGTCTGTCTCCAACCCCAACTGCGAACTTGAACTCGAACTCGAACTGAACTTAACTCGCTGCAACTCTGCTTATATGGACGCCGACCAAAACCGGGGTGGGCTTGTAGGGGTTTGAGGTTCCTTGATAATTCTAAACCCACAATCCACTTCTTTGTTTTTGGTCAGGAAAATTTTATTATTTTCCATTTTTGGAAGTCTTTCGTCTTCCCACCTTCTTCTGTTCTCATATTGGTATCTCACCATGTCCTCAGAGGGTGTCAACGGGTTTCCCCCCTCTCTCTCACAGTGGCATCTCACACCTATCCCTTCATGGGGGGCGCAACAGGCCTCCCCTCCTTCTTCACATAATTACCTCCGCCTAACGCTCATGCCACTATTCAGCCGATGGGCGCTCAGCAGCGTGGGTGTGGCCAGACTAGCCTCGGTTTAAAAAATCTTGCTCAAAGAAAAAAAAAATTATCTTCCCTTTTCTTTTTTCTTTTCTTTCTTTTCTTCGAGGAGACCTTACACCCTAGACTCTTATCTTAACCGAATCACCTGGAATTCGTCAATCAGATTTTCGCCAGCATCAAGTGGGTGGCCATTTGGACGTATTTGCATTCTTGTTGCCAATTACTGATCCGATAAAACAGTTTCGCTATCATAGCCAGCCCTGACGATAAACAGATGCTCCTCTCAATGATATTCTGCATATAGACAAAGGCTTAACCTTTCCTTCATGGTGTTCAGCGGACACTTTTGTTTTTCTCGGACAGTGCGTGCTTAATTAATTTTTATTTTTATCTCTTTAGAATTCTGCGGGAGGTAACTTGTCCAACTTGAAAATTCCCTTTACCATTGCCATGGGCAGATTGGACATATCTTACTCCCCGCCCCGTAACATAAATCAGATTAAATTCTGTGTTTCACCTTCTCGACAATGGAAATAAAAATCTTACCACTTTCCCTGTCAGAAAAATAACACCGCTTAGTGTCCTTTTCGTGATGGCTTATTATCAAATAAATTTAATTCTCGCCTTTCTTTTTTCTTCTTTCTTTCTAGCGTCGTAAATAGTGTCACACTTAACAACATCAAAATAATTAAAACCACACCCAAAACTATTATGGATTTGATCAGAGCTAAAAATACACATGACAATAATAATTATGAAGCAGGTATATATAAAATAAACTGTCACGACAGCTCTTCACAATACATTGGGAAATTTGCAGAAAATTTTTAAAAAACGTATCTATGGACACAAAAAGGATCTTATATACAAGAGTTTATCAAATGCATTAGTTATACATAGAAGTAAATTCAACTAAACTATTATCTAATGAATTCCTTTCTTCTTTCAAGGGATGAGGGAAATGGAGAGCCATGATCGCCTACGTCCTGAAAGGACACGGTACATAAAAATAAATAAATTCAACTACAACTAATATCTAAAGAATGCCACACTTATTAAAGGGGAAAATAGCCTACTTAGACGGAAAATTTTCGAGACATCCACTAAGGAATTTTAGCAAAATATAAATCTGAGCCCCGAATTTCTTCCACTATCTCCGTTCCTAAAAGAATTACTCCTATCCCAAGACAAACATACATGGTTACAAAATTGTTAACAAATTAACCTGTTATTCAAAAAAATTAATATATATAATACATAAATTTATATATAATTTAATATAATTATATTAATATATATAATACATAAATTTATATATAATTTAATATAATTATATTAATATATATAATACATAAATTTATATATAATTTAATATAATTATATTAATATATATAATACATAAATTTATCCCGAACTAAAATAATGTAAATATTAATTGCATAAAAAACATCATTTACATTTATTTGACATTAATTACGTCATTTAATGTCTTCCATAATTTATCTAGACTTTTTAATAAGCTTATGAATATTTATGAGCGTCAATTTAATTTAGAATTTTAAAACTAGCAGCAATTTTATTTTTGTTGCAAAGTAAAACCGTTAGATTTGCCATGATAAAATTCATCAGAAGATGAAACGCGTTGGCTAAGATAAGTTTTCCTTTTGTCTTTATATATATATATATATATATATATATATATATATATATATATATATATACACGTGGCCTGACGATTGCATATAGCATGAAACAGACTGTCGCCTCTAAGTGTTGACTTCTGTGTTCACTTTTATACTTACACACGCTCTATCTCTGATATTGAGCACTTTATTCCATAAATATAGCACACCTTAAGACTATATTTCTTTATATATATATATATATATATATATATATATATATATATATGCAGGGTGCAATGGATAAATTACCGCCATTTTATATTTTCATTTTCGCGCATGCGCATTGTTTCCGGTCTTGTCGACTGCACAGTATAGTAGGGTCAGTTGGGCACTGTCTGTGAAAAAAAGAGGACCATGATGCAATTCATTCCACTATAAATTTGGAAACGGCATGCTACAAGGCTTGGTATTCGCGCCGGAAGATCCAATATGAACATTTCAGAGTATTTGGGTGTCAATCTGAGTACAGTGCAGAGGATTCAGAAAGAGTTGGATGGGTCTAATGATTATTACGAAGGTGTTTGGAGTGATCAATAGTGAAGGCGGTGTTATGACTTCCCACAGAGACTCAATACGGAAGCCTACATTCATCTTCCCATAGGGATTCAATACGGAGGCCTACATCAAGTACCTTGAGGACGTAGTGCTGCCCTGTGTCAAGAGGGTGGATGCTGGAAGATATTATATTTGGCAACACGATTCTGCACTATGCCATACAAGCAAGAGAACCTAGTCATGAATGCCAGACAATTTCTGTAATTACTACACCTCTTAAATCTGGCCACCTAACTCCCGAGACTGCACCCCCTTGATTATTATGTGGGGCGCAGTTGAGCGAGAGATCAACAAAACGCCTTGTAACACCATAGATGAACTGAAGGCAAGGATTATTGCAACATTCACCAACTTAAACAAGGAAACCGCCCAGAAGAGTTGCAGAAGATTCTAAAGTCGTCTGGAGGCCGTATTTGAATCCAATGTCGATTTTATTGAATAATTTTATTCTTTAGTATTTCAAGATATTTTTTGTGTAATTTTCGTAAATATATCTGCTAAAATGAGATGTCAGTGTTATTTTCATTTTTACATAACTTAGACCACAATTCATCCATCACACCCTCTGTATATATATATATATATATATATATATATATATATATATATATATATATTCAAGCATGTTTCATTGAATAATGTAGACATATTATGTGTATTTATTTTTATAATAATCTTTACTAGTTCTCTAATTAGCTTCTTGATATTAAATTGAAATTCGTCAAAGAAGGCGCCATAGTTCTTGTTAACCCAATTACTCTTGATCTCCTCTGAGATGAATTGAGAAGACAGACATATTTTAAATGTGATCGTTGTGATTCTGATTTTCTAAATACGCGTGAACGCGTTCTGTTATAATTATTTTAAAATTTTAAATTGATCCGTTGCAGCTATGGTGTGCTTTGAGATTTTTTTTTGCACACGTCGCAATATACACACCCTAATGGATAGTAGATATGCTGACCAAATCTTCAAGGTCTTCAGCCATCTTGTGATGTAGTAATAGCAAATTGTCCCTATTTGATATTTAGACAGTATGATATAATATGAGGCTCTGTATGGTGAAATTGTCCAATGCAAGCAGATGTCATGCCACGGAAAGGCACAAGTGCTGTTCTTAGTTTTTAGAAGGTGTCAAATTGATTCACTTTGAGGGGCTGGATTGTCGTCTCATGCAAATCTTTCGAAGTTGTGTAGCCGAGAACATTTTAGCATCCCCTTCCCCAGAAAAAATGTGACAACTATATATAAAAAGAGGAAAGAGAGAAATGCACACACATAATATATATATATATATATATGCACACACATAATATATATATATATATTTTTTTTCAAAGCTTAGATGTGGCACATGGCCGAAAGTATGGGGCACCCAGTGAGGATCGAACTCACTTCTCAATCGTATATCGTATATCGTAATCGTATATATATATATATATATATATATATATATATTAAAACTTTCTTTCGTTTCATCTCTCTCCCATGATTCACTACTCCCTCTTTCCTCTTCAGACTTTTTTTTTACTCTTTTATAGATGACATGTCCTTCTTCTCTTTCTTACATGTCTTTTTTTCCATTTTTCTTCACTCTCTTTTTCCGCCATTTTTACCTTGCTATATATATATATATATATATTTTTACCTTGCTATATATATATATATTTATTTTTTTCTGAAAGGGTTTTGTGTGTATATATATATATATATATATATATATATATATATATATATATATATATATATAAACTGCCGTAACATTTGTTTTTTGACGACTTCATAAAGGGTTATCTTTTTTGTAGGGTATTTAAACTATTTATTAGTAATAAATAAATAAATAAATAATAAAAAATATATAAAATATAAAATATATATAAATAAAAAAATAAATAAATCTCCATAGACACGTAAACCAGACAAGGCGAAATCATCTTCCGTTTTAAATTTAGACACCCCAACCTTACCCTGACTTGACATCTATGAATGTAACTCTGTACGGATACAAATTATTAACACCCTACACCCCTTTCTATTTAAACAATTGCTGTAGCCGTTACCATGGAAATTTTGATTTCAATAATGAATATGCTATTAAAACACGTAAATTTCAGAAATAAGTTATTAAAAAAACAAATAAAATAAAATAAATTACGCTTGAAGATGAAACAGAGCTTAATTTAATTCAATTTAATTCAAATAATTATATTGAAGTCTTCGGTTCTTGTTTTGAAACATGAGAACTTTTATGTAGCGTGTTAGAATCATATTTTTAAATAAATAATTATATATATATATATATATATATATATATATATATATATATATATATAAGGAAAATTTTTGTTTATTCAGAAAAAAACAGTTTCCACGTGGAGCCGCCTAACCAATAACAACAACGACGTTCCTCTCAACAGTGAGTCCCATTTCTTGGTTTATTAGTCTAGATAAAACAGGACACAAGAGGGTCTGATAATTCCGAATTTAAAATCTTTCTCTTCGGAATTCATTTCAGTCAAAAAGTTAATATATAATAAATATCATCAATGTTATTGGCAATAGTGTTATAATTTTGTTGTTTTTTTATTCCTCAAATTTAATTAAAATGTCAATTTAATCTACATAAACACGCGCGCACACACACACACACTCAAAACAGACACACAAACACGAACATATATATAGGAAAAAAGAAAAATTTGATATTAAAATTCATTTCTTATATTTTTACATATTTTCTTTTCGAAAGAGTAAAACGTAAAAATATATGAATATTGTAAAAAGTTATTAAAAGATTCTCAAAGTTTCCTTGTTTAAACGGAATAATTTTGCATAAAAATAAATTAAATATATATATAAAATTAACAAGCAGTATGGATTCCGTGTGATAGAATTCATTTGTCTGCATCATGTTATTTTTGGGAAGCTAGGCGTTCCGATTTTCTTCACTTTCAGTAACCAGTTGCAGGATGTGTCTTGATTGGCCTGTCCATTAAACTCAATCTCAGTAACTCCTTCTAGCCCGCTACTTGATTATCCACTCCATTACTTTCAGTAACCCCATGCAGCCTGATTCACTATAGAGCCATCCATTTCCTTCTCTCTCAGAAAACCATTGCAACCTGTTCCATTATTATGCTCACCAATTCCTTCACTCTCAGTAACCCCATGTAGCCTGTTTCACAATAGTGCCATCCATTTCCTTCTCTCTCAGAAACCAATTGCAGCCGGTTCCATTATTGTGCTCTCTATTTCCTTCTCTCTCATCAACGCTTTGAAGCCAATTCCATTATTGTGCGCTCCACTTCTTTCTCTCACAGAAACCTCTGGCAGCCATTTGCACTATTGTGCATTCCATTTCCTTGTCTCTCAGAAACCACTTGTAGCCGGTTCCATTATTGTGCATGCCATTTCCTTCTCTCTCGGAAACCTCTTGCAGCCTATTCCATTCTTGTGCATTCCATTTCCTTTACTCACAGAATCCTCTTGCAGCTTTTTACATTATTGTGCATTCCATTTCCTTCACTCACAGAATCATCTTGCAGCCTTTTCCATTATTGTGCATTTCATTTCCTTCTCTCTCGAAAACCTCTTGCAGCCTTTTCCATTCTTGTGCGTTCCATTTCCTTCACTCACAGAAAACTGTTGCAGCCTTTTCCATTATTGTGCATTCCATTTCCTTCTCTCACATAATCCTCTTGCAGCCTTTTCCATTATTGTGCATTCCATTTCCTTCACTCACAGAAAACTATTGCAGCCTTTTCCATTATTGTGCATTCCATTTCCTTCACTCACAGGAAACTCTTGCAGCCTTTTCCATTATTGTGCATTTCATTTACTTCTCTCTCGAAAACCTCTTGCAGTCTTTTCCATTCTTGTGCATTCCATTTCCTCCACTCACAGAATCTTCTTGCAATCTTTTCCATTATTGTGCATTCCATTTCCTTCTCTCTCGGAAACCTCTTGCAGGCTTTTCCATTCTTGTTTATTCCATTTCCTTCACTCACAGAAACCTATTGCAGCCTTTTCCATTCTTGTGCATTCCATTTCCTTCACTCACAGAATCTTCTTGCAATCTTTTCCATTATTGTGCATTCCATTTCCTTCTCTCTCGGAAACCTCTTGCAGGCTTTTCCTTTCTTGTTTATTCCATTTTCCTTCACTCACAGAAACCTCTTGCAGCCTTTTCCATTATTGTGCATTCCATTTCCTTCACTCACAGAAACCTCTTGCAGCATTTTCCATTATTGTGCATTCCATTTCATTCACTCTCAGAAACTTTTGCAGCCTTTTCCATTATTGTGCATTCCATTTCCTTCTCTCACAGAATCTCCTTGCAGCCTTTTCCATTATTGTGCATTCTATTTACTTCTCTCTCGGAAACCTATTTCAGACTTTTCCATTATTGTCCATTCCATTTCCTTCTTTCTCTGAAACCTCTTGCAGCCTTTTCCATTCTTGTGCATTCCATTTCCTTCTCTCTCGGAAACCTCTTGCAGCCATTTCCATTCTTTTGCATTCTATTTCCTTCAGTCACAGAATCCTCTTGCAGCCTTTTCCATTATTGTGCATTCCATTTCCTCCTCTCTCTGAAACCTTTTGCAGTCTTTTCCATTCTTGTGCATTCCATTTCCTTCACTCACAGAATCTTCTTGCAATCTTTTCCATTATTGTGCATTCCATTTCCTTTTCTCTCAGAAACCTCTTGCAGCCATTTCCATTATTGTGCATTCCAATTCCTTCACTCACAGAATCCTCTTGCAGCCTTTTCCATTATTTTGTATTCCATTTCCTTCCTCTCGGAAACCTCTTGCAGCCTTTTCAATTCTTGTGCATTCCATTTCCTTCACTCACAGAATCCTCTTGCAACCTTTTCCATTATTGTGCATTCCATTTCCTTCACTCACAGAATCCTCTTGCAGCCTTTTCCATTATTGTGCATTCCATTTCCTTCACTCACAGAATCCTCTTGCAGCCTTTTCCATTATTGTGCATTCCATTTCCTTCTTTCTCGGAAATCTCTTCTAGCCTTTTCCATTCTTGTGCATTCCATTTCCTTTACTCACAGAATCATCTTGCAGCCTTTTCCATTATTGTGCATTCCATTTCCTTCTTTCTCGGAAAACTTTTCTAGCCTTTTCCATTCTTGTGCATTCCATTTCCTTCACTCACAGAATCATCTTGCAGCCTTTTCCATTATTGTGCATTCCATTTCCTTCTTTCTCGGAAAACTTTTCTAGCCTTTTCCATTCTTGTGCATTCCATTGCCTTCACTCACAGAATCCTCTTGCAGCCTTTTGCATTATTGTGCATTCCATTTCCTTCTTTCTCGGAAAACTTTTCTAGCCTTTTCCATTCTTGTGCATTCCATTTCCTTCACTCACAGAATCCTCTTGCAGCCCTTTCCGTTATTGTGCATTCCATTTCCATCACTCACAGAATCCTCTGGCTACCTTTTCAATTATTGTGCATTCCATTTCCTTCTCTCTCAGAAAGCTCTTGCAGCCTCTTCCATTCTTGTGTATTCCATTTCCTTCACTCACAGAAACCTCTTGCACACTTTTCCATTATTGTACATTCCATTTCCTTCACTCAAAGAATCCTGTTGCAGCCTTTTCCATTATTGTGCATTCCATTTCCTTCTCACTCGGAAACCTCTTGCAGGCTTTTCCTTTCTTGTTTATTCCATTTCCTTCACTCACAGAAACCTCTTGCAGCTTCTTCCATTATTGTGCATTCAATATCCTTCACTCACAGAATCCTCTTGCAGCCTTTTCCATTATTGTGCATTCCATTTCATTCACTCTCAGAAACTTTTGCAGCCTTTTCCATTATTGTGGATTTCATTTCCTTCTCTCACAGAATCTCCTTGCAGCCTTTTCCATTATTATGCATTCTATTTACTTCTCTCTCGGAAACCTATTTCAGCCTTTTCCATTCTTGTGCATTCCATTTCCTTCTCTCTCGGAAACCTCTTGCAGCCATTTCCATTCTTTTGCATTCCATTTCCTTCAGTCACAGAATCCTCTTGCAGCTTTTTCCATTATTGTGCATTCAATTTCCTCCTCTCTCTGAAACCTTTTGCAGTCTTTTCCATTGTTGTGCATTCCATTTCCTTCACTCACAGAATCCTCTTGCAGCCTTTTCCATTATTTTGTATTCCATTTCCTTCCTCTCGGAAACCTCTTGCACCCTTTTCAATTCTTCTGCATTCCATTTCCTTCACTCACAGAATCCTCTTGCAACCTTTTCCATTATTGTGCATTCCATTTCCTTCACTCACAGAATCCTCTTGCAGCCTTTTCCATTATTGTGCATTCCATTTCCTTCACTCAAAGAATCCTCTTGCAGCCTTTTCCATTATTGTGCATTCCATTTCCTTCTTTCTCGGAAATCTCTTCTAGCCTTTTCCATTCTTGTGCATTCCATTTCCTTTACTCACAGAATCATCTTGCAGCCTTTTCCAGTATTGTGCATTCCATTTCCTTCTTTCTCGGAAAACTTTTCTAGCCTTTTCCATTCTTGTGCATTCCATTTCCTTCACTCACAGAATCCTATTGCAGCCCTTTCCGTTATTGTGTATTCCATTTCCTTCTTTCTCGGAAACCTTTTCTAGCCTTTTCCATTATTGTGCATTCCATTTCCTTCTTTCTCGGAAATCTCTTCTAGCCTTTTCCATTCTTGTGCATTCCATTTCCTTTACTCACAGAATCATCTTGCAGCCTTTTCCAGTATTGTGCATTCCATTTCCTTCTTTCTCGGAAAACTTTTCTAGCCTTTTCCATTCTTGTGCATTCCATTTCCTTCACTCACAGAATCCTCTTGCAGACTTTTCCATTATTGTGCATTCCATTTCCTTCTTTCTCGGAAACCTTTTCTAGCCTTTACCATTCTTGTGCATTCCATTTCCTTCACTCACAAAATCCTCTTGCAGTCCTCTCCGTTATTGTGCATTCCATTTCCATCACTCACAGAATCCTCTTGCAGCCTTTTCCATTATTGTGCATTCCATTTCCTTCTTTCTCGGAAACCTTTTCTAGCCTTTTCCATTCTTGTGCATTCCATTTCCTTCACTCACAGAATCCTCTTGCAGCCTTTTCCATTATTGTGCAATCCATTTCCTTCTCTCTCGGAAACCTCTTCTAGCCTTTTCAATTCTTGTGCATTCCATTTCCTTCACTCACAGAATCCTCTTGCAGCCTTTTCCATTATTACGCATTCCATTTCATTCTCTCTCGGAAACCTCTTCTAGCCTTTTCCATTCTTGTGTATTCCATTTCCTTCACTCACAGAATCCTCTGGCTGCCTTTTCAATTATTGTGCATTCCATTTCCTTCTCTCTCAGAAAGCTCTTGCAGCCTTTTCCATTCTTGTGGATTCCATTTCCTTCACTCACAGAAACCTCTTGCACACTTTTCCATTATTGTACATTCTATTTCCTTCACTCAAAGAATCCTGTTGCAGCCTTTTCCATTATTGTGCATTCCATTTCCTTCTCACTCGGAAACCACTGGCAGCCTTTTCCATTCTTGTGTATTCCATTTCCTTCACTCACAGAAAACTCTTGCAGCCTTTTCCATTATTGTGCATTCCATTTCCTTTTCTCTCAGAAACCTTTTGCAGCCTTTTCCATTATTGTGCATTCCAATTCCTTCACTCACAGAATCTTCTTGCAGCCTTTTCCATTATTTTGTATTCCATTTCCTTCCTCTCGGAAACCTCTTGCAGCCTTTTCCATTCTTGTGGATTCCATTTCCTTCACTCACAGAAACCTCTTGCACACTTTTCCATTCTTGTGCATTCCATTTCCTTCACTCACAGAATCCTCTTGCAGCCTTTTCCATTATTGTGCATTCCATTTCCTTCACTCACAGAATCCTCTTGCAGCCTTTTCCATTATTGTGCATTCCATTTCCTTCTTTCTCGGAAATCTCTTCTAGCCTTTTCCATTCTTGTGCATTCCATTTCCTTTACTCACAGAATCATCTTGCAGACTTTTCCAGTATTGTGCATTCCATTTCCTTCTTTCTCGGAAAACTTTTCTAGCCTTTCCCATTCTTGTGCATTCCATTTCCTTCACTCACAGAATCCTCTTGCAGCCTTTTCCATTATTGTGCATTCCATTTCCATCACTCACAGAATCCTCTTGCAGCCTTTTCCATTATTGTGCAATCCATTTCCTTCTCTCTCGGAAACCTCTTCTAGCCTTTTCAATTCTTGTGCATTCCATTTCCTTCACTCACAGAATCCTCTTGCAGCCCTTTCCATTATTACGTATTCCATTTCATTCTCTCTCGGAAACCTCTTCTAGCCTTTTCCATTCTTGTGTATTCCATTTCCTTCACTCACAGAATCCTCTGGCTGCCTTTTCAATTATTGTGCATTCCATTTCCTTCTCTCTCAGAAAGCTCTTGCAGCCTTTTCCATTCTTGTGGATTCCATTTCCTTCACTCACAGAAACCTCTTGCACACTTTTCCATTCTTGTGCATTCCATTTCCTTCACTCACAGAATCCTCTTGCAGCCTTTTCCATTATTGTGCATTCCATTTCCTTCTTTCTCGGAAACCTTTTCTAGCCTTTTCCATTCTTGTGCATTCCATTTCCTTCACTCACAAAATCCTCTTGCAGCCCTTTCCGTTATTGTGCATTCCATTTCCATCACTCACAGAATCCTCTTGCAGCCTTTTCCATTATTGTGCATTCCATTTCCTTCTTTCTCGGAAACCTTTTCTAGCCTTTTCCATTCTTGTGCATTCCATTTCCTTCACTCAGAGAATCCTCTTGCAGCCTTTTCCATTATTGTGCATTCCATTTCCTTTTCTCTCAGAAACCTTTTGCAGCCTTTTCCATTATTGTGCATTCCAATTCCTCCACTCACAGAATCTTCTTGCAGCCTTTTCCATTATTTTGTATTCCATTTCCTTCCTCTCGGAAACCTCTTGCACCCTTTTCAATTCTTGTGCATTCCATTTCCTTCACTCACAGAATCCTCTTGCAACCTTTTACATTATTGTGCATTCCATTTCCTTCACTCACAGAATCCTCTTGCTGCCTTTTCCATCATTGTGCATTCCATTTCCTTCTTTCTCGGAAACTCTTCCAGCCTTTTCCATTCTTGTGCATTCCATTTCCATCACTCACAGAATCCTCTTGCAGCCTTTTCCATTATTGTGCATTAAATTTCCTTCTCTCTCGGAAACCTCTTCTAGCCTTTTCCATTCTTGTGCATTCCATTTCCTTCACTCACAGAATCCTCTTGCAGCCTTTTCCATTATTGTGCATTCCATTTCCTTCTCTCTCGAAAACCACTTCTACCCTTTTCCATTCTTGTGCATTCCATTTCCTTCACTCGCAGAATCCTTTTGCAGCCTTTTCCATTATTGTACATTCCATTTCCTTCACTCACAAAATCCTCTTGCAGCCCTTTCCGTTATTGTGCATTCCATTTCCATCACTCACAGAATCCTCTTGCAGGCTTTTCCATTATTGTGCATTCCATTTCCTACACTCACAAAATTCTCTTGTAGCCTTTTCCATTCTCGTGCATTCCATTTCTTTCTCTCTCGGAAACCACTTGCAGCCTTTTCCATTCGTGTGCATTCCATTTCCTTCACTCACAGAAACCTCTTGCTGTCTTTTCCATTATTGTGCATTCCATTTCCTTCTCTCTCGGAAGACTCATGCAGCCCGTTCCATTATTGTGCATTCCACTTTCATCTCTCACAGAATCCTCTTGCAGCCTTTTCCATTATTGTGTATTCCATTTCCTTCCTCTCGGAAACCTCTTGCAGCCTTTTCAATTCTTGTGCATTCCATTTCCTTCACTCACAGAATCCTCTTGCAGCCTTTTCCATTATTGTGCATTCCATTTCCTTCTCTCTCGGAAACCTTTTCTAGCCTTTTCCATTATTGTGCATTCCATTTCCTTTACTCACAGAAACCTATTGCTGTCTTTTCCATTATTGTGCATTCCATTTCCTTCTCTCTCGGAAGCCTCTTGTAGCCCTTTCCATTAATGTGCATTCCATTTCCATCACTCACAGAATCCTCTTGTAGCCCTTTCCATTATTGTGCATTCCATTTTCTTCTCTCTCGGAAACTTTTGCTAGCCTTTTCCCTTCTTATGCATTCCATTTTCTTCACTCATAGAATCCTCTTTCAGCCTTTTCCATTATTGTGCATTCCATATCCTTCACTTACAGAATCCTCTTGCAGCCTTTTCCATCATTGTGCATTCCATTTCCTTCTTTCTCGGAAACCTCTTCCAGCCTTTTCCATTCTTCTGCATTCCATTTCCTTCACTCACAGAATCCTCTTGCAGCCTTTTCCATTATTGTGCATTCCATTTCCTTCTCTCTCGGAAACATATTCTAGCCTTTTCCATTATTGTGCATTCCATATCCTTCACTCACAGAATCCTCTTGCAGGCTTTTCCATTATTGTGCATTCCATTTCCTTCACTCACAGAATCCTCTTGCTGCCTTTTCCATCATTGTGCATTCCATTTCCTTCTTTCTCGGAAACTCTTCCAGCCTTTTCCATTCTTGTGCATTCCATTTCCATCACTCACAGAATCCTCTTGCAGCCTTTTCCATTATTGTGAATTCCATTTCCTTCTCTCTCGAAAACCACTTCTACCCTTTTCCATTCTTGTGCATTCCATTTCCTTCACTCGCAGAATCCTTTTGCAGCCTTTTCCATTATTGTACATTCCATTTCCTTCTTTCTCGGAAAACTTTTCTAGCCTTTTCCATTCTTGTGCATTCCATTTCCTTCACTCACAAAATCCTATTGCAGCCCTTTCTGTTATTGTGCATTCCATTTCCATCACTCACAGAATCCTCTTGCAGCCTTTTCCATTATTGTGCAATCCATTTCCTTCTCTCTCGGAAACCTCTTCTAGCCTTTTCAATTCTTGTGCATAACATTTCCTTCACTCACAGAATCCTCTTGCAGCCTTTTCCATTATTGTGCATTCCATTTCCTTCACTCACAGAATCCTCTTGCAGCCCTTTCCATTATTACGCATTCCATTTCATTCTCTCTCGGAAACCTCTGGCAGCCTTTTCCATTCTTGTGTATTCCATTTCCTTCACTCACAGAATCCTCTGGCTGCCTTTTCAATTATTGTGCATTCCATTTCCTTCTCTCTCAGAAAGCTCTTGCAGCCTTTTCCATTCTTGTGTATTCCATTTCCTTCACTCACAGAAACCTCTTGCACACTTTTCCATTATTGTACATTCCATTTCCTTCACTCAAAGAATCCTGTTGCAGCCTTTTCCATTATTGTGCATTCCATTTCCTTCTCACTCGGAAACCTCTGGCAGCCTTTTCCATTCTTGTGTATTCCATTTCCTTCACTCACAGAAACCTATTGCAGCCTTTTCCATTCTTGTGCATTCCATTTCCTTCACTCACAGAATCTTCTTGCAATCTTTTCCATTATTGTGCATTCCATTTCCTTCTCTCTCGGAAACCTCTTGCAGGCTTTTCCTTTCTTGTTTATTCCATTTCCTTCACTCACAGAAACCTCTTGCAGCCTTTTCCATTATTGTGCATTCCATTTCCTTCACTCACAGAAACCTCTTGCAGCATTTTCCATTATTGTGCATTCCATTTCATTCACTCTCAGAAACTTTTGCAGCCTTTTCCATTATTGTGCATTCCATTTCCTTCTCTCACAGAATCTCCTTGCAGCCTTTTCCATTATTGTGCATTCTATTTACTTCTCTCTCGGAAACCTATTTCAGACTTTTCCATTATTGTCCATTCCATTTCCTTCTTTCTCTGAAACCTCTTTCAGCCTTTTCCATTCTTGTGCATTCCATTTCCTTCTCTCTCGGAAACCTCTTGCAGCCATTTCCATTCTTTTGCATTCCATTTCCTTCAGTCACATAATCCTCTTGCAGCCTTTTCCATTATTGTGCATTCCATTTCCTCCTCTCTCTGAAACCTTTTGCAGTCTTTTCCATTCTTGTGCATTCTATTTCCTTCACTCACAGAATCTTCTTGCAATCTTTTCCATTATTGTGCATTCCATTTCCTTTTCTCTCAGAAACCTCTTGCAGCCTTTTCCATTATTGTGCATTCCAATTCCTTCACTCACAGAATCCTCTTGCAGCCTTTTCCATTATTTTGTATTCCATTTCCTTCCTCTCGGAAACCTCTTGCAGCCTTTTCAATTCTTGTGCATTCCATTTCCTTCACTCACAGAATCCTCTTGCAACCTTTTCCATTATTGTGCATTCCATTTCCTTCACTCACAGAATCCTCTTGCAGCCTTTTCCATTATTGTGCATTCCATTTCCTTTACTCACAGAATCATCTTGCAGCCTTTTCCATTATTGTGCATTCCATTTCCTTCTTTCTCGGAAAACTTTTCTAGCCTTTTCCATTCTTGTGCATTCCATTTCCTTCACTCACAGAATCATCTTGCAGCCTTTTCCATTATTGTGCATTCCATTTCCTTCTTTCTCGGAAAACTTTTCTATTCTTTTCCATTCTTGTGCATTCCATTGCCTTCACTCACAGAATCCTCTTGCAGCCTTTTGCATTATTGTGCATTCCATTTCCTTCTTTCTCGGAAAACTTTTCTAGCCTTTTCCATTCTTGTGCATTCCATTTCCTTCACTCATAGAATCCTCTTGCAGCCCTTTCCGTTATTGTGCATTCCATTTCCATCACTCACAGAATCCTCTTGCGTCCTTTTCCATTATTGTGCAATCCATTTCCTTCTCTCTCGGAAACCTCTTCTAGCCTTTTCAATTCTTGTGCATAACATTTCCTTCACTCACAGAATCCTCTTGCAGCCTTTTCCATTATTGTGCATTCCATTTCCTTCACTCACAGAATCCTCTTGCAGCCCTTTCCATTATTACGCATTCCATTTCATTCTCTCTCGGAAACCTCTTCTAGCCTTTTCCATTCTTGTGTATTCCATTTCCTTCACTCACAGAATCCTCTAGCTTCCTTTTCAATTATTGTGCATTCCATTTCCTTCTCTCTCAGAAAGCTCTTGCAGCCTTTTCCATTCTTGTGGATTCCATTTCCTTCACTCACAGAAACCTCTTGCACACTTTTCCATTATTGTACATTCCATTTCCTTCACTCAAAGAATCCTGTTGCAGCCTTTTCCATTATTGTGCATTCCATTTCCTTCTCACTCGGAAACCTCTTGCAGGCTTTTCCTTTCTTGTTTATTCCATTTCCTTCACCCACAGAAACCTCTTGCAGCTTCTTCCATTATTGTGCATTCAATATCCTTCACTCACAGAATCCTCTTGCAGCCTTTTCCATCATTGTGCATTCCATTTCCTTCTTTCTCGGAAACCTTTTCCAGCCTTTTCCATTCTTGTGCATTCCATTTCCTTCACTCACAGAATCCTCTTGCAGCCTTTTCCATTATTGTGCATTCCATTTCCTTCTCTCTCGGAAACCTCTTCTAGCCTTTTCCATTCTTGTGTATTCCATTTCCTTCACTCACAGAATCCTCTGGCTGCCTTTTCAATTATTGTGCATTCCATTTCCTTCTCTCTCAGAAAGCTCTTGCAGCCTCTTCCATTCTTGTGTATTCCATTTCCTTCACTCACAGAAACCTCTTGCACCCTTTTCCATTATTGTACATTCCATTTCCTTCACTCAAAGAATCCTGTTGCAGCCTTTTCCATTATTGTGCATTCCATTTCCTTCTCACTCGGAAACCTCTTGCAGGCTTTTCCTTTCTTGTTTATTCCATTTCCTTCACTCACAGAAACCTCTTGCAGCTTCTTCCATTATTGTGCATTCAATATCCTTCACTCACAGAATCCTCTTGCAGCCTTTTCCATTATTGTGCATTCCATTTCATTCACTCTCAGAAACTTTTGCAGCCTTTTCCATTATTGTGGATTCCATTTCCTTCTCTCACAGAATCTCCTTGCAGCCTTTTCCATTATTGTGCATTCTATTTACTTCTCTCTCGGAAACCTATTTCAGCCTTTTCCATTCTTGTGCATTCAATTTCCTCCTCTCTCTGAAACCTTTTGCAGTCTTTTCCATTGTTGTGCATTCCATTTCCTTCACTCACAGAATCTTCTTGCAATCTTTTCCATTATTGTGCATTCCATTTCCTTTTCTCTCAGAAACCTTTTGCAGCCTTTTCCATTATTGTGCATTCCAATTCCTTCACTCACAGAATCCTCTTGCAGCCTTTTCCATTATTTTGTATTCCATTTCCTTCCTCTCGGAAACGTCTTGCACCCTTTTCAATTCTTCTGCATTCCATTTCCTTCACTCACAGAATCCTCTTGCAACCTTTTCCATTATTGTGCATTCCATTTCCTTCACTCACAGAATCCTCTTGCAGCCTTTTCCATTATTGTGCATTCCATTTCCTTCACTCAAAGAATCCTCTTGCAGCCTTTTCCATTATTGTGCATTCCATTTCCTTCTTTCTCGGAAATCTCTTCTAGCCTTTTCCATTCTTGTGCATTCCATTTCCTTTACTCACAGAATCATCTTGCAGCCTTTTCCAGTATTGTGCATTCCATTTCCTTCTTTCTCGGAAAACTTTTCTAGCCTTTTCCATTCTTGTGCATTCCATTTCCTTCACTCACAGAATCCTCTTGCAGCCTTTTCCATTATTGTGCATTCCATTTCCTTCTTTCTCGGAAACCTTTTCTAGCCTTTTCCATTCTTGTGCATTCCATTTCCTTCACTCACAAAATCCTCTTGCAGCCCTTTCCGTTATTGTGCATTCCATTTCCATCACTCACAGAATCCTCTTGCAGCCTTTTCCATTATTGTGCATTCCATTTCCTTCTTTCTCGGAAACCTTTTCTAGCCTTTTCCATTCTTGTGCATTCCATTTCCTTCATTCACAGAATCCTCTTGCAGCCTTTTCCATTATTGTGCAATCCATTTCCTTCTCTCTCGGAAACCTCTTCTAGCCTTTTCAATTCTTGTGCATTCCATTTCCTTCACTCACAGAATCCTCTTGCAGCCTTTTCCATTATTACGCATTCCATTTCATTCTCTCTCGGAAACCTCTTCTAGCCTTTTCCATTCTTGTGTATTCCATTTCCTTCACTCACAGAATCCTCTGGCTGCCTTTTCAATTATTGTGCATTCCATTTCCTTCTCTCTCAGAAAGCTCTTGCAGCCTTTTCCATTCTTGTGGATTCCATTTCCTTCACTCACAGAAACCTCTTGCACACTTTTCCATTATTGTACATTCTATTTCCTTCACTCAAAGAATCCTGTTGCAGCCTTTTCCATTATTGTGCATTCCATTTCCTTCTCACTCGGAAACCACTGGCAGCCTTTTCCATTCTTGTGTATTCCATTTCCTTCACTCACAGAAAACTCTTGCAGCCTTTTCCATTATTGTGCATTCCATTTCCTTTTCTCTCAGAAACCTTTTGCAGCCTTTTCCATTATTGTGCATTCCAATTCCTTCACTCACAGAATCTTCTTGCAGCCTTTTCCATTATTTTGTATTCCATTTCCTTCCTCTCGGAAACCTCTTGCAGCCTTTTCCATTCTTGTGGATTCCATTTCCTTCACTCACAGAAACCTCTTGCACACTTTTCCATTCTTGTGCATTCCATTTCCTTCACTCACAGAATCCTCTTGCAGCCTTTTCCATTATTGTGCATTCCATTTCCTTCACTCACAGAATCCTCTTGCAGCCTTTTCCATTATTGTGCATTCCATTTCCTTCTTTCTCGGAAATCTCTTCTAGCCTTTTCCATTCTTGTGCATTCCATTTCCTTTACTCACAGAATCATCTTGCAGCCTTTTCCAGTATTGTGCATTCCATTTCCTTCTTTCTCGGAAAACTTTTCTAGCCTTTCCCATTCTTGTGCATTCCATTTCCTTCACTCACAGAATCCTCTTGCAGCCTTTTCCATTATTGTGCATTCCATTTCCTTCTCTCTCGGAAACCTTTTCTAGCCTTTTCCATTCTTGTGCATTCCATTTCCTTCACTCACAAAATCCTCTTGCAGCCCTTTCCGTTATTGTGCATTCCATTTCCATCACTCACAGAATCCTCTTGCAGCCTTTTCCATTATTGTGCAATCCATTTCCTTCTCTCTCGGAAACCTCTTCTAGCCTTTTCAATTCTTGTGCATTCCATTTCCTTCACTCACAGAATCCTCTTGCAGCCCTTTCCATTATTACGCATTCCATTTCATTCTCTCTCGGAAACCTCTTCTAGCCTTTTCCATTCTTGTGTATTCCATTTCCTTCACTCACAGAATCCTCTGGCTGCCTTTTCAATTATTGTGCATTCCATTTCCTTCTCTCTCAGAAAGCTCTTGCAGCCTTTTCCATTCTTGTGGATTCCATTTCCTTCACTCACAGAAACCTCTTGCACACTTTTCCATTCTTGTGCATTCCATTTCCTTCACTCACAGAATCCTCTTGCAGCCTTTTCCATTATTGTGCATTCCATTTCCTTCTTTCTCGGAAACCTTTTCTAGCCTTTTCCATTCTTGTGCATTCCATTTCCTTCACTCACAAAATCCTCTTGCAGCCCTTTCCGTTATTGTGCATTCCATTTCCATCACTCACAGAATCCTCTTGCAGCCTTTTCCATTATTGTGCATTCCATTTCCTTCTTTCCCGGAAACCTTTTCTAGCCTTTTCCATTCTTGTGCATTCCATTTCCTTCACTCACAGAATCCTCTTGCAGCCTTTTCCATTATTGTGCATTCCATTTCCTTTTCTCTCAGAAACCTTTTGCAGCCTTTTCCATTATTGTGCATTCCAATTCCTTCACTCACAGAATCTTCTTGCAGCCTTTTCCATTATTTTGTATTCCATTTCCTTCCTCTCGGAAACCTCTTGCACCCTTTTCAATTCTTGTGCATTCCATTTCCTTCACTCACAGAATCCTCTTGCAACCTTTTCCATTATTGTGCATTCCATTTCCTTCACTCACAGAATCCTCTTGCAGCCTTTTCCATTATTGTGCATTCCATTTCCTTCACTCACAATATCCTCTTGCAGCCCTTTCCGTTATTGTGCATTCCATTTCCATCACTCACAGAATCCTCTTGCAGCCTTTTCCATTATTGTGCATTCCATTTCCTTCTCTCTCGGAAACCTTTTCTAGCCTTTTCCATTATTGTGCATTCCATTTCCTTTACTCACAGAAACCTATTGCTGTCTTTTCCATTATTGTGCATTCCATTTCCTTCTCTCTCGGAAGCCTCTTGTAGCCCTTTCCATTAATGTGCATTCCATTTCCATTACTCACAGAATCCTCTTGTAGCCCTTTCCATTATTGTGCATTCCATTTTCTTCTCTCTCGGAAACTTTTGCTAGCCTTTTCCCTTCTTATGCATTTCATTTTCTTCACTCATAGAATCCTCTTGCACCCTTTTCCATTATTGTGCATTCCATATCCTTCACTCACAGAATCCTCTTGCAGCCTTTTCCATCATTGTGCATTCCATTTCCTTCTTTCTCGGAAACCTCTTCCAGCCTTTTCCATTCTTCTGCATTCCATTTCCTTCACTCACAGAATCCTCTTGCAGCCTTTTCCATTATTGTGCATTCCATTTCCTTCTCTCTCGGAAACATATTCTAGCCTTTTCCATTATTGTGCATTCCATATCCTTCACTCACAGAATCCTCTTGCAGGCTTTTCCATTATTGTGCATTCCATTTCCTTCACTCACAGAATCCTCTTGCTGCCTTTTCCATCATTGTGCATTCCATTTCCTTCTTTCTCGGAAACTCTTCCAGCCTTTTCCATTCTTGTGCATTCCATTTCCTTCACTCACAGAATCCTCTTGCAGCCTTTTCCATTATTGTGCATTACATTTCCTTCTCTCTCGGAAACCTCTTCTAGCCTTTTCCATTCTTGTGCATTCCATTTCCTTCACTCGCAGAATCCTCTTGCAGCCTTTTCCATTATTGTGCATTCCATTTCCTTCTCTCTCGAAAACCACTTCTACCCTTTTCCATTCTTGTGCATTCCATTTCCTTCACTCGCAGAATCCTTTCGCAGCCTTTTCCATTATTGTACATTCCATTTCCTTCTTTCTCGGAAACCTTTTCTAGCCTTTTCCATTCTTGTGCATTCCATTTCCTTCACTCACAAAATCCTATTGCAGCCCTTTCCGTTATTGTGCATTCCATTTCCATCACTCACAGAATCCTCTTGCAGCCTTTTCCATTATTGTGCATTCCATTTCCTTCACTCACAGAATCCTCTTGCAGCCCTTTCCATTATTACGCATTCCATTTCATTCTCTCTCGAAAACCTCTTCTAGCCTTTTCCATTCTTGTGTATTCCATTTCCTTCACTCACAGAATCCTCTGGCTGCCTTTTCAATTATTGTGCATTCCATTTCCTTCTCTCTCAGAAAGCTCTTGCAGCCTTTTCCAATCTTGTGTATTCCATTTCCTTCACTCACAGAAACCTCTTGCACACTTTTCCATTATTGTACATTCCATTTCCTTCACTCAAAGAATCCTGTTGCAGCCTTTTCCATTATTGTGCATTCCATTTCCTTCTCATTCGGAAACCTCTGGCAGCCTTTTCCATTCTTGTGTATTCCATTTCCTTCACTCACAGAAACCTCTTGCAGCCTTTTCCATTATTGTGCATTCCATTTCCTTCTCACTCGGAAACCTCTTCTAGCCTGTTACATTATTGTGCATTCCATTTCCTTCACTCACAGAATCGTCTTGCAGCCTTTTCCATTATTGTGCATTCCATTTCCTTTACTCACAGAATCCTCTTGCAGCTTCTTCCATTATTGTGCATTCCATATCCTTCACTCACAGAATCCTCTTGCAGCATTTTCCATCATTGTGCATTCCATTTACTGCTTTCTCGGAAACCTCTTCCAGCCTTTTCCATTCTTGTGCATTCCATTTCCTTCACTCACAGAATCCTCTTGCAGCCTTTTCTATTATTGTGCATTCCATTTCCTTCTCTCTCGGAAACCTCTTCTAGCCTTTTCCATTATTGTGCATTCCATTTCCTTCACTCACAGAATCCTCTTGCAGCCTTTTCCATTATTGTGCATTCCATTTCCTTCACTAACAGAATCCTCTTGCAGCCTTTTCCGTTCTTGTGCATTCCATTTCCTTCACTCACAGAATCCTCTTGCAGCTTTTTCCATTATTGTGCATTCCATATCCTTCACTCACAGAATCCTCTTGCAGCCTTTTCCATTATTGTGCATTCCATTTCCTTCTCTCTCGGAAACCTCTTCTAGCCTTTTCCATTATTGTGCATTCCATTTCCTTCACTTGCAGAATCCTTTTGCAGCCTTTTCCATTATTGTGCATTACATTTCCTTCTCTCTCGGAAACCTCTTCTAGCCTTTTCCATTCTTGTGGATTCCATTTCCTTCACTCACAGAATCCTCTTGCAGCCTTTTCCATTATTGTGCATTCCATTTCCTTCTCGCTCGGAAACCTCTTGCAGCCTTTTCCATTATTGTTCATTCCATTTCCTTCTCTCTCGGAAACCTCTTGCAGCCTTTTGCTTTCTTGTGCATTACATTTCCTTCACTCACAGAAACCTCTTGCTGTCTTTTCCATTATTGTGCATTCCATTTCCTTCTCTCTTGGAAGCCTCTTGCAGCCCTTTCCATTAATGTGCATTCCATTTCCATCACTCACAGAATCCTCTTGCAGCCCTTTCCATTATTGTGCATTCCATTTCCTTCTCTCTCGGAAACCTCTGTTAGCCTTTTCCGTTCTTGTGCATTCCATTTCCTTCACTCACAGAATCCTCTTGAAGCTTTTTCCATTATTGTGCATTCCATATCCTTCACTCACAGAATCCTCTTGCAGCCTTTTCCATTATTGTGCATTCCATTTCCTTCTCTCTCGGAAACCTCTTCTAGCCTTTTCCATTATTGTGCATTCCATTTCCTTCACTTGCAGAATCCTTTTGCAGCCTTTTCCATTATTGTGCATTACATTTCCTTCTCTCTCGGAAACCTCTTCTAGCCTTTTCCATTCTTGTGGATTCCATTTCCTTCACTCACAGAATCCTCTTGCAGCCTTTTCCATTATTGTGCATTCCATTTCCTTCTCGCTCGGAAACCTCTTGCAGCCTTTTCCATTATTGTTCATTCCATTTCCTTCTCTCTCGGAAACCTCTTGCAGCCTTTTGCTTTCTTGTGCATTCCATTTCCTTCACTCACAGAAACCTCTTGCTGTCTTTTCCATTATTGTGCATTCCATTTCCTTCTCTCTTGGAAGCCTCTTGCAGCCCTTTCCATTAATGTGCATTCCATTTCCATCACTCACAGAATGCTCTTGCAGCCCTTTCCATTATTGTGCATTCCATTTCCTTCTCTCTCGGAAACCTCTGTTAGCCTTTTCCGTTGTTGTGCATTCCATTTCCTTCACTCACAGAATCCTCTTGCAGCTTTTTCCATTATTGTGCATTCCATATCCTTCACTCACAGAATCCTCTTGCAGCCTTTTCCATTATTGTGCATTCCATTTCCTTCTCTCTCGGAAACCTCTTCTAGCCTTTTCCATTATTGTGCATTCCATTTCCTTCACTTGCAGAATCCTTTTGCAGCCTTTTCCCTTATTGTGCATTACATTTCCTTCTCTCTCGGAAACCTCTTCTAGCCTTTTCCATTCTTGTGGATTCCATTTCCTTCACTCACAGAATCCTCTTGCAGCCTTTTCCATTATTGTGCATTCCATTTCCTTCTCGCTCGGAAACCTCTTGCACCCTTTTCCATTATTGTTCCTTCCATTTCCTTCTCTCTCGGAAACCTCTTGCAGCCTTTTGCTTTCTTGTGCATTCCATTTCCTTCACTCACAGAAACCTCTTGCTGTCTTTTCCATTATTGTGCATTCCATTTCCTTCTCTCTTGGAAGCCTCTTGCAGCCCTTTCCATTAATGTGCATTACATTTCCATCACTCACATTATCCTCTTGCAGCCCTTTCCATTATTGTGCATTCCATTTCCTTCTCTCTCGGAAACCTCTTGCAGCCTTTTCCATTATTGTGCATTCCATTTCCTTATCTCTCGGAAGCCTCTTGCAGCCCTTTCCATTAATGTGCATTACATTTCCATCACTCACATTATCCTCTTGCAGCCCTTTTCATTATTGTGCATTTTATTTCTTTCTCTCTCGGAAACCTCTGCTAGCCTTTTCCGTTCTTGTGCATTCCATTTCCTTCACTCACTGAATCCTCTTGCTGCCTTTTCCATTATTGTGCATTCCATTTCCTTCACTCACAGAATCCTCTTGCAGCCTTTTCCATTTTTGTGCATTCCATTTCTTTCACTCACAGAATCATCTTGCAGACTTTTCCATTATTGTGCATTCCATTTCCTTCACGCACAGAAACCTCTTGCAACCTTTTCCATTATTGTGCATTCCATTTCCTTCTCTCTCGGAAACCTCTTGCAGCCTTTTCCATTCTTGTGCATTCCATTTACTTCACTCAGAGAATCCTTTTGCTATCTTTTCCATTATTGTGCATTCCATTTCCTTCTCCCTCGGAAACCTCTTGCAGCTTTTCCATTATTTTGCATTCCATTTCCTTCACTCACAGAATCCTTAGGCAGCTTTTTTCATTATTGTGCATTCCATTTCCGTCTCTCTCAGAAACCACTTGTAGCCTGTTCCATTATTGTCTTCCCTATTTCCTTCTCTCTCATCAACGCTTTGCAGCTAATTCCACTATTTTGCTCTCCAATTTCCATTATTGTGCATTCCATTTCCTTCTCTATTAGAAACCATTTGCAGCCTGTTAATTTATTTTGCTCACCATTTACTTCTCTCACAGAAACCACTTGTAGCATGCTCCATTATTGTTCTCTCCAATGACTTCTCTCTCAGAAACCCTTTGCAGCAAGTCCAATTATTGTGCTCTCCATTTCTTTCACACTCAGAAACCTCTTGCCTTCATTTGAATCATTGTACTCTCCATTTCCTTCTCTTTCATCACCCCTTTGCAGCCTGTTCATTTATTGTGTTCTCCATTTGCTCCAATGACTGTATCCCTTTCCAGCCTCTTTCTTTATTATTCTCTACGTTCTCTTTATTTTCAGTAACTTGTTTAATCTTTTTCCATTATTTTGCTCTCCTTTTCCTTCACTCTCATCAACAACATGGCTTTTTTATTTTGCTCTCTACTTCTTTCCCTGTCGGAAACCACTTGCAGGTTGTTTCTTTATTGTGCTCGCTGTTACCTTCTCGCTGAGCAACACTTTGCATTCTTTTCCATTATTGTGTTTTCCATTTCCTCCTCTCTCGGAAACCTCTTGCAGCGTCCTCTATTATTGTGCTCTCCATATCCTTCTGTCTCAGAAACCAATTGCAATCAGTTCCATTATTGTGCTCTCCATTTCCTTGTCTACAGAAACATCTTGCAGCCTTTTCCATTATTGTGCTCTCCATTTCATTCACTCGCAGAAACCTCTTGCAGCTTGTTCCATTATTGTGCTATTCATTTCCTCCTCTCTCAGAAACCTCTTGCAGCTAGCTCCATTATTATGCTCTCCATTTCCTTCTCTCACAAAAACCTCTTGCAGGCTTTTCCATTATTGTGCTCTCCATTTCCTTCTCTGACAGCATGTTTCTTGCTTGTGCTTTCCATTTCCTTCTCTCTCAAATACCAATTGCAACATGTTCCATTGTTATTCTGTCTATTTCCTTCTCAGAAAACACTGGTAGCCTGTTCAGATATTGTGTTCTGTATTTCCTTCTCTCTCATGAACCATTTTCAGACAGTTGCATTATTGTGCTCTACATTTTCTTCTATCTTAGAAATAAATTGCAACCTGTTCTACTATTGTGCTCTACATTTCTTTGTCTCACAGAAACCACTTACAGCTTGTTCATTTATTGTTCTCTCCAATGACTTCTCTCCCAGTAAAACCCCTTTGCACCCTGTTCCTTTATCATCCTGTAAATTGCCTTCACATAACCCTTGCACCCTGAACCTTTATTAACTTGTCTATTTCACAATTGTAATGTGAATAACTTTACATTGATCACATGTTCCAAAGTTCCATTGATGTAACGAAAATCTTTTATAAAATATTCATCAAATACACTTAAATTTAGATCATCTTTCCTCAGTTTCTTCTGTACCGCTTTTTCCAGAAAATTCTTGCGTTTTGACCTCACTCCCCTTATTCTCTTATATTGGAAACATCGGTACATTTAATTTAATTTTTTTCAAAGAAAGTGTGGAGTTTACCTATGATATTCAAACATATTATGCATTCTTTCTTAAAGGCACTTAGTTTGACACAGAGAGAGACCAATATATTACGAACAAATGTGGATGTGGAGCCATCGCTCAACTCCCCTCTGTAGGCTATGGCGGCTATTTTTCAAATTGAGATGAATTGGGGTAAACGTGCAGGAATTAAATGATTGTTTTGTATCTGCGATGTTGGGCAACCATTATGTTTTGTGTTGTTGATAATGTAGGGTAGAACTTAACAACAAAGAAAGATGTCCATGTGTTTTTAGAATCTTATTACCAATTTATTGAATTATAAGACCTGATCATAGCAGATAGAAATCCCCATGTGTACCAGCCTGCTCACTTAATTAAGAAATTAGCGGGCAACGGTACAGACGATGAATACACAATAGCTGGACTTGTTTTTTTGCAAAGCTGTTGGTGTTCATCTAAGAAGTTCACTAAGATGACGAGACGTCTCTTGTCTTCAAACTTACTGAACTGACGCAGTTATGAAAGTCAAGGATAGAACAGCTGGGAGTCAAGTATCACGGCACCATGCACATGGCCTGACTTAGACAGAGACTGCTTGCTTATTTTCCCAACATGCATACACAGCAAAAGGGACACAATGTCCTGCTTGCATTCAATGAAGACCTCGGCGATGCTCTAGCAAAGGCATGTGAACTGAACAGAGACCTTGATGCTGTCCACCTGGCGCGTGCTGTTCAAATTGTGAGACACCAAATCATCGGAGATATTAAGTTGTTTAACGGTTACTCCGTGCTACCCATGTTGCTTGCCTTCGTCACTATGATCTTGGAAAGTCCCGGTATTAAGCCCCAGAGTGAAAGCACAACATCGTCCAGATCCTCAAGTTCAATAGCGTTATGCATCGACGGACCGCCACAGGCAGTACCCCTCGCTCAAGCCAGGCACGTTACCACACAGGAGACGCTAGTTCCAAAATACATCGGCCTAATGCTGCACACACGCAAGTGAGAGCCCGTCGGCAGGCTGGTACACATGGGGATTTCTATCTGTTATGATCAGGTCTTATCCCTTTCCACGCATTTGGGGAACAGTGCATGCCGCCTTTACGACTAGAAGAAAGCAGTCTGCTCTTCCAACTTAAATGAATCTAAGCTATTCACGAGGAATGTCAGCATTTGATGCCTGATCATGGGTTTCCTTGTCGCCATTTCATCTGCAATTAGCTTAAATATGTTAATCAGCAGTATCTCCCAAAATGTGACTAAGACCTATCTGACATGTCTTGATTCAAAACATTCACTAAAACCTTAAGCAGAAAACTTTAACATCTGTGTGTCTTTTGCGTGTCTGCTGCCGGTCATTTTCGAAACTGTCTGCCACGGCGTAGTTGGGCGATGGCTCCACATTCAGATTTGTTCATAATATATCTGTGCCAAAAATTAAAAATGATTTATTGTTTATTTATTAAAAAATGCACAATAGGTTAGTTTATCCGCAATACTACTTAGGTTTTTGTATTGAAAAGACGTCATCAATTCTTTCTTTTTCAAATTTTTCTATATTGTCTATTTTATTTTTTAACTTTGCATGCAGACAGAAAATAATGTTTTCTTTCGCAGTTATGGCATTTTTTTCCAAAAGCGAGACAATTTTTCTGTCAATTTTACATTCATACTTACAGTATTTATATTTCTAGCGTTCCTTTTTTTTATACAGTACATTTGTCCTCAGGAGGAGTAAACTTTTTTTAATCGATTTCAGTTGTATAACTTCCACACATGCAGTTAGAGAAAAATTATTAAATTGTAATTGTTACAATACCTTATATTTTTTATATATATCATCCATACCTTCAATCAGATGTAACTGAATCAACTTGTCTTTTATAGTCAAATCGAGTTCCCAGCTTTTTAATTTCGCAGAATCTGCTAGCTTCTCTTAATCCGTGAATATATTGTATAATTGTTTCTGTTTAATGGACAGAAATTAGTTCTTTCCGCTATGACAAGTCCCTTTTTAGTCCCTAAATCTATTTTTATAATTTTTGACGAAAGTCAACTTCTCCAATTGTTTGGAGTATGCCATAATAGAAATTTTCATTATAGTTTCTCAATCTGCCGAAGGTAAGAAGAGGTTGGTTGTTTCATATTCTCCCCCTCTTGACATGCTGTATTTCAATTTTTTTTTAAACTCTAGCCTTGGCGGCAAAACACTGGACCCAAGTCTCGACAAATTCTAGTTCGTCCAAACGACTTAAAACATCCTATCGGTGACGCCATATTGTTATAGAGTATTGTCTACGACACGTGACCAGTAGTCTACTTATTCCTGCTTGACTCTTTACTCTATGCTTTATTTCTCCTATAACCAACATATGCAAATTGGTAAAATTCTATTTGCCAATTCCATTATACCTCCTTAAACCGAAGAGTTATACCCTGTCTTTGCAAGTGAACAACTTTTAAGCATTCTTACTCTCTCTCTCTCACTATGTTCCCAACCTCACACACACAATGTATTTGACCAACGTTTGTCTCCATCCAACTACGTATTTCCATCATCAGATGTGTGTGTGTGTTTGTGATTTGTATTTGGAAATGACAAGTATCCAGTCGACATAGAGATTATTTTTATATGCCGTCTTCATTGAATTCTTACTCCATTCAGATTAACGAATAAATCAAATTCATGGATGACATTTTCGTCCATCTCCGTATGTATACTTCCAAAAGTTACTAAAGGTTGATGAAGAACTCGAGACATTTGACTGAAAAGATTTTGACTTTCGGTCTTTGGATTCCCAATTATTTTCCAAATTACGGAACAAGAGGCAGTTCCAAAAGAATTCTTACCATTTTTTCCCTGTCATATTTTTTTAAAAATCTTTTCACTCCAAAGCAAAGCAATAAAGCCACTAAGACGCCAAGAATTACGGAGTGAGAGAGAATATGAGGAAAAGGAAAACACCGTTAAGGAGAGAGAACAATAAAAGAAGAGGAATTAAGAAGACAGACGATAACAATTGATATTTCATTTAAATTTTTGAAGAGAGTTTACAAGCGAGGAACTGTTAGCATAGAACTTACGGTTCCATCTAGACATATTAACTGTAAAATGATGAGACCTAGTGGCCAATCTAGTACTGGACTTAAAATTGTAATGTCAAGGTACCAAAGAGGAAAACTCACCAGAACAATTACCATGAAAATATTTATAGAAAAGGCACAGGGAAACTACGCTACGGCGGTGAGGGGAAGTGTCTGAAGCCGAGATGCCAGGTCAGGGTAAAAAAATTGCTGATTCTTCTTTGTATTCTATCAAGAATCCCTACATACATAGCAGAAGTACCAGACTAGATGTGGTAGCAAAAATATTCAATGTATGGAAGAATGATAAACTGATATATGTGTATGATGGATTCTGACGAGAAAATTTGTCTAGCACGACACAGTGAACCAACTTTCCTAGAAGCAAATCGAGAAATTAATTCAGTATAATTTTTTCACTTCATGGCAGCGGAAAACGAGAAGGCGCCACGGGTCATTCTCCTGGAGGTTAACATCAGCCATACTGATGGAAGGCAAAAAAAAAAAAAATAAAAAAAAATGGTTCTCTCAGGCGATTAAAGGGGAGCGGTTTCATTTTGAACGAATTCCTTTAAATTAAATGCAGCCAAGGTTATAAGGTTTAAAATTTTAAAAAATGGGATATTTTCAGAGAAAATAAATGAATAAACGTGATTCATTTTTTTCGTCAGCATCAAAAGTGTGCATGAAGCAAATCAAACCCTTGGTGAAATGCAGCGTTGATTAAAAACCGAGCAACTCAAGCGGACAAATACAACTGCATATAACAAGAGAGAAGAACTTCAAGCAATAATTAGTCGCCTTCAAAATAGGAGACGCAGAAGTTCGTCTTCAAATTCAATTCGAGCCCCAAGGAAACTGAAAAAAAAAGAAAAGGAAAAAGGAAAACACTATTTATCGCCCAATAAAAAGTGCTTAGCATTTTCTTTCTTCCATTTGTGTTTGCCTAACACTGCAAGCGATAATCCTAAAGTTAATTTCCGCCGAGAGAGAAAGCTCGATAAATTCAAGCCATTATTTGATTGTAGAAAGCAGACGACTGGTCACGACGACCACTATGGCCTGAGCCAAGGAACAATACGGTAAACAGGAAAAAAAAGTTAAATGTCGTGGGGGAGGAGGAGGGGTGACACAGAAGATCGCTTGAAAAAAAAAGGAGAAAGACGAGAAAGAGAAGGAAGGACGCATTTGAAGAGAATAAGAGAAATGCGTAACAATTTAGAAAAAAAGAAGTAGGCAAACTAGAGAGAAAATGTTAAAAATTAAAGGCTAGCTAGGCTAGCGATAGGAAATTATATATATAGAGAGAATAGAATAGAAAGTGAGAAGCGAAAGAGAAGGGGACATAACTGTTGGAGGTATCATATTCCTTTAGTAAAACTTCTCAATCTAGGCCGGTTGTTACTAATTTCACTGTTTTAAAGAAAAGCAAGTGTAATACGTGTACCGAGTAAACATAATATATAAAACTAATATATATATATATATATATATATATATATATATAATTCCATTAACAAAAACAATACTTTAGTCTTATGAAGTTAATCTTGAAGACGAAACACATTACACATAATGTTTTCCACTTATTTATTTGCCCAACGTTATTCTGATATAGAAATTTATATTTCATATACTCCCATATTAATAATAGAAAACAACTGTTTTCCCTTCCTAGGCCAATATACTTGCAATGAGAACGCTATGCTGATGACATAGATGTTCATATTTTGGATAAGAATGATATTAAACAAAAAAAAATAAACGTATTCTTTATCAATTATTCCAAGACATAGGACACACCAGATAACCGTTTTCCAAAACAGAAACTATGATCTGGAATTAGAATGGAAGCAATCGTAGGGTGCACGCAAAATTCAGGACGTGGAATTAGTAAATAGCAAACACGTCAAATATTTCAGTGTATGGATTAGTTCTTTTGAAAATAATTTCATCCCAAGCAAGGCGATAATGCCACTAAGATGCAAGGCGTTACTGGGAGTGAAAGACAATGATAAAACGTTAGTGATGAGAAAGGACACTAAAGATTCAGTAAAAGAGATGACGACGATTGATATTGCATTTTAAATTTTTGAAAATCCTAAGTGACCAGGAAGCAAGAAGCCGTAAGAGAACTTCATGGACGGGAAATGCGATAAAAGAAACTATTAGAAGAAAATTTACATTTACATCTCAGCTATTTCAACACTAGAGACCTAGTTCCCGATTTAGTACTATACTTACGTATCCTAAGACAATTTTTTAGGAAATGGATTAAATGACTATCCATTAAAAATGACGTTTAAACCAATAAATTAAACACACACACACACACACACACACACACACACACACACACACACACACACACATATATATATATATATATATACATAAACAGCGTGAACATAGAAATGGATACAAAATGGCCTAGGACGTATGAAGGAGAAGTGAATCAATGAATTTTTTCATACAAAAATATTACCTTAGACGCTTACAGAACGTTCACGGAGAACACACAGCAAATGCGAGCATAGTTAAGAGGTGAATAATGGGTTTAGCAGTGGCTGTAGCAATGTATTGATCGGCTCCATATGGTCGTGTAAATTTGCATGATTTCACCATTTATAGTTACGTTAAGTCCTCATAAAAGTGTTTATGGCGAAAATGCACGCCGACTAATGATGGTGACTTTATTTTATGGAAATATAGTTTTTATAGCTGAGAACTGATCTATTTTATTGTGTTCCCTCTATCTGCTTTAGTTTCTGCCGAAATAAATGAGGGGCATTAGTTTCAGAACGTCTAGTGCGTGTGTACGAGAGAGAGAAAGAGAGAGAGAGAGAGAGAGAGAGAACAAAAAAAAGGTAGATAACAGTATTAAGTACGTTGCCAAACTGCCTGTATTTAGAACAATGGAGAACCATAAGATAATTTCATAGTGAACCTGCGTGTACACTGTTCAACTCACTAAAATATTTGAGGAAAATCAATAAAATTTACTGGATTGTGCCAGTGTTGCGTTATAAGAAATATTTAAATTTTACAAATAGCAAAATACGAAAGCTAATAGTATGGCGGATAAGTAACAGTTTGTATTCAGGCAATTATTAAAGACTTCTACTCTTCCATTAATGAAGATTCATTTAACAAAACTGGATATAGTCAAGCAGTACACAGAAATTGATGATCATTAGATATAAATCATTAAGCGTTATTAATTCACAATGAAGTCTGTAGATTAAGAAATGCGATCGTGATAGCTTTGATGTGACCACGGTGAGATGTGATGGACTAGAGGTGAGTGAAATGGTTAAAATCTTTCTATTATACAGGATATGATGGATAAGTTGTCGCCATATTATATTTTTAAATGCGTGTTTGTTTTTGATTTTGCCGACTGCACACTAAGGTAGGGTTAGTTGAGCACTAGCCATAAGAAAAAGACGCAATTCATTCAGCCAGAAATTTGGAAACAGCATGCTGTACTGCTTGGTATGCGCTCCGGTAGCTCCAATACAAACATTTCAGAGTGTTTGCGTGTCACTCTGAGGATCAAGACGTTGGCTGCTAGAAGAACCTATGTCTGGCAACAGGAGTCTGCACTATGCCACATAAAGCAGGGGAACCCAGTCATGGCTGTCATAAAAATTTTGCGACCACATAACCCCTTACATATACCTAACTTCCCAGACTGCAACCCCCTTGATTATTATATGTGAGATACAGATGAGCGAGAAACCAATAAAACTCCTTGTAAAACCAAAGATGAAGGCAAGGATTCTAGTAGTATTCATCAACTTAAGGAAACCGTCCAGAAAAGTTGCAGAAGATTCTAAAGTCGTCTGGAGGCCGTGGTTGAAGCCAATGGTGATTTTATTAAATAAATCTACTCTTTAGTATTTCAAGACATTTTGTGTAATTTTGGTAAATATACCTATTAAAATGAGATATCAGTGTTATTTTCATTTTTGGGTCATTTTGACAACAATTTATCCATCCTGTATAAATAATTTTATAGTTACGTTAAGTCCTCATCGATTACGTCATCCGATTTCGCCATATTTAAAAAAATTTGAAAGTCTATTTTTGGCACTTCAACTAATATAGAGAAAAAATGAGAAGAGACTAGAGAGGGAAACCAATAGAGTGAAAGGTTGAGATGATATACTAAAGAGAGTGGGATGATAGAAGAATAAGCGAGGAGAGTAAGAGAAGAAAGAAAACAGGAGAATAAATTATAGAATAACAGAGATAAATTTAAGCAGAAACGTGAGAGAGGTAGAGCGAGAGAGGGAGAGAGAGAGAGTGAGAGAGTGAAAGGGAGATAGAATAAAAGACAGTGAAGGGGAGAGAGAAAACGTGAGATAAATTGGAAGCCAGAAAGAAAACAGTGAAAGAGAGAGAAAGATATATATATATATATATATATATATATATATATATATAGAGAGAGAGAGAGAGAGAGAGAGAGCGAGAGAGAGCGAGAGGGAGAGAGAGGGTGAGAGAGTGAGATAAGCGGAAGAAAGAGAGAGAAAATGAAAAATAATGAAAGTGGTAAAGAGGAAAGAGTGTAAGGGAGAGAAAGTGAGATAAAATAAAAAAACAGAGATAGGAAAGCATAAATGCACATACACACACACGTAAAAACATACGCACATACACAATGAGAGAGCGTGTGTGAAAGACAGAAAGAAAAAGAGAATGAAAGACACAGCAGATAGCGTAAAAAAACTATCTTTGCAAATAGATAGAGAAAGAGAGAGAGAGAGAAAGTCAGATAAAGAGTGAGAGAGGAAGAAAGAGCGAGAAAGTGAGAGAGAAAGTCAGATAAAGAGTGAGGAAGGAAGTAAGAACGAGAAAGTGAGAGAGAAAGTCAGATAAAGAGTGAGGGAGGAAGAAAGAACGAGAAAGTGAGAGAGAAAGTCAGATAAAATGAATGCTAAAAAAAGGATAAAGAAAGAGGGAGAGAGAAAAGGTATAGAGAGAGAAAGAGTGAAAATGAAAAATTGACTTCCAATTTAAGGTATAAGGAGAAGAGAGAGAGAACGTCAGAGAAAGAAGGTGGGGTGAAATAAAAGCTATAGAGAGGGCAGCGAAGGACACACGCGCGCATACACATACGTACACACGTACAGAGACAGGAAGAGAGAGCGAGAGAGAGAGAGTGAGAGAGAGAGTGTAGAATGTTAGCGAAGTGAAAGAGACAGTAAGTCAGGATAAAGTGTGATAGAGAAAGTGAGTGCGAAAGATAAATAGATAAAGTGAGATAGAGATAGAGAATGTATATTAGAAAGAGATAAAGAGTGTGAGAGATATATAGAGAGAGAGTGTATCTGTGTTAGAGAGATAGAGAGTGTGTGTAAGAGAGGGAGAGGGAGAGAGAGTGTGTGATAGAGAGAAGCAGAGAGAGAGAGAGAGAGAGTGTGTGTGTGCAAGAGAGAGATGGGTAAAAATGAACAAGGAAGGGAGAATAATTGGCCTATAGAGATCATTGCAGCTGATGCTGCCTGAAACAAATGCCAAACAATGGCGTCTTGGGTTTCCGTCCCTCTCACCGCATCTCATTACCCAATGAAATCTGGATAGTCTCTCAACTTCAAGCAGAAAACAGAATATGACAACTCGTGGTAATTATTTCTATTGTCTTAACAACTAAGATTATTCATTCAAACTTTGACTGTATCTTATCATTCCCCCCCTTTATTCAAATCTCCGTTGTCCGTATATGACTTTATCTAAGTAAAGGAATAAGGATGTGCGGGTAGTTTGACGGGTATCAGCACAGAAAGTAAAATCGGAGAGCCGAGTTCAAATCTCAGCTTAGTCTGTTGCGTTTACGGCTACACAATTGTTCTTGAATCCGTTTTTTATCCGCCTAGCTATGGGTTAATTAGTAGTGTATATTGGCCTCCTTGGCTGGCGACCAGTCTAGGAGAAGGAAAATTTCTGATTTCCAAACAGTGGAGTAGTCAACACTCCTCTATCTTTCCCAAGAAGGTATATGCGGATAATAAAGAAAAGTAATCTGTGGAGAGTTATGATCGACAAGACATTAAAAATACACAGTATACTTTCAAATGCACCCCACAAAACAAAGAATATATAAATATGTTCTACTGTGTCCTCTCTTTTGTTTTTCTTTTGCTCTATTTCTCGTTAAGGAAGTTCAATATACAGCAGTTATCACCCAGCCAGACTTTAAATTTTTCTTTTATTGTCTCGATATACACCCAACATAACAATCTCTGCCTTTCTTTTGTTTCAACTCTTTCCTCTCCCTCTATATGGATTTGCGTCCTGGGTATGACGATAAACTAAGTCCAACAACAAGGCCTCAGATAATGTTTTCGGAAAAATAATGTTGCCAGCTATACGTTTTTTGGAAAAAATAATGTTGCCAGCTATACGTTTTTGAAACAATAATGTTGCCAGCTATACGTTTTTTGGAAAAAATAATGTTGCCAGCTATACGTTTTTTAAACAATAATGTTGCCAGCTATACGTTTTTTGGAAACAATAATGTTGCCAGCTATACGTTTTTGAAACAATTATGTTGCCAGCTATACGTTTTTTGTAAAAAATTATGTTGCCAGCTATACGTTTTTGAAACCATAATGTTGCCAGCTATACGTTTTTGACTTTTAAAGTCACACAAAATCAATTTCGGCATAAAGTGACCACTAAGGTTGAGATGCCGTTAAACAAAACAATCAACAATCAACAATCAAATGGAAATTCTTGACTTAAACAAAAAATATCTAGGATTATTTTGCAGTGTGCAACCAAATAAGCTCTAGCTTGCTAAAAATGTTCCATACAAAATAGGCATTTAAAATTCATATATTTGGCATATATATATATAAACTGGATTTGGCATTAAAATAACCCACAGTGGTTGATATGCCATAAAACCCAAACAAACAAACAAACAAACAAACAAACAATCTATATGGATTTATTTTTCCTGTCACTTGGTTTTCCTTTTATTTTTCTATAATTTTCTTACCTTCCTTTTCGTTCTCTCCATTGCTTTTCACAATTCCTTCTATTGTATAATTATTCTTGGCAATCTGCTCACAGATAACAAAAATCTTGAAACAAAAGAAATATAGTTCTACAGAAGGATACTGAGAATACCATGGATTGAACATGTAAGCAACAAATTTTTTTTAAGAAAAATGGAAACAAAAAGAACATATATACTTATAATCAGAAAGGAACAATTGAAATTTCTAGGTCTTATAATGAGGAAAGAGGGCTTGGAGAATTTGACGTTCACGGGGCATATTGAATGTAAGAGAAGACAGAGGAAAATCACTAATAACCATCCTAATGAGCTGATATAAATGACTGGCAGAAGAGGGAGTAGGATGTACAAGAAAAACCTTACTAAAAGCAACAAAAGACAGGAAGTTGTGGGGAGCCATAATCGCCCACGTCCTGAAAGTACATGTCACAAAGAAGATGATCACAAATCATAAATGATTCCAGTTCAGAAGTGTCGAGTGTCAAGCACAGATACTACACTCTTATCCTAAGTAGAAAAAATTACCTGTAGTACATATAATCAGAATAACATTTCAGATTATTATTATTATTATTATTATTATTATTATTATTATTATTATTATTATTATTATCCTGTCATTTCTGTGGTATTTCCTTCTGGGTAACAACCAGTGACCTAAGGTCAAAATAACAATTACCACTAAACATTTTTGATTGAAATTTCTAGGTCTCATAATGAGGAAAATGGGCTTGGAGAATTTGACGCTCACGGGGCATATTGAATGCAATAGGAGACAGAGGAAAATCGCGAATAACCTTCTTAATGAGCTTATGTAAATGATTGGCAGAATAGTCAATAGGAGGGTAGTAAAAAGACAAACCTTACTAAAAGCAACAAAGGACAGGAAGTTAAGGGGAGCCATGATCGCCCATGTCCTGAAAGTACACAACATAGAAAGCATAAATGATTCCAGTTCAGAAGGGTCGAGTATCAGGCACAGATACTACACTCTTATCCTAACTAGAAAAAAATTATCGGTGGTAGATACAATTATACACGATTAATTTATATGTGGTGGGTAGACATGTTACTGGCCTATAATTTTTGTATCTTCTGTTTCACACGTTTTTAGTAGGAGATATAGGATACTATCAGTGATTCATTCTGGAATTTCACTGGGGTTGTACATTCGCATTGATAAAGTTTGGACAAGGGTTTGATGGATTGATGACAGATGATAGAGCCAAAACTTGCTATTATTATTATTATTATTATTATTATTATTATTATTATTATTATTATTATTATTATTATTATTATTTCCTTTGATTTCTGTTGTATACACATTTCCTTCAGGGTCGTAACCAGAGACCTAAGATCAGAAATGGCTTCATGACATTTTCCACTGATCATTTTTGTAAAAAAAAAAAAAACACTTAAGATCAAACACATTTTACATAAAGTCTTTCGTAGCAATCCCTGCAGATTGTAGTGTATCTTTAAAGATTTTCAGAAAAACTATTAAAATACAAGTATCGTCAACAGGAAATCTAAAAAATGTGGCACATAAGGACATCAATAATTTCAGTTGTAGTTGGACCCCTAGGATTCATTGGAAAAGATACCGATAGACCAATTAAAGTGATTTCTCGTAGCCCATGCCTTAAAGAAATACAAAAAATTATACCCAGAAGTACAGTTCACATATTACGAAGAGCTTCATATTATTATTATTATTATTATTATTATTATTATTATTATTATTATTTTCTGGTGTATACTCATTTCTTTCTGGATCCCGACCAGAGACCTAAGGTCAAAAATGGCATCATGAATTTTTCACTGAGTAGCTTTGAAAAAAAAAAATTCGCGCATATTTTACATAGATAAAATCCCTTCGTAAGGTGTTGTGAGAACAATTTTTTGTATTTCTTTAGGTCATGGGCTCCGAGGGATTCCGTGGGCTCCAATTACAACAGGGATTGTTGATGTTCCCATGTGCCACATTTTTGAGATTTTGATTTCAAGATCCTTGTATTTTGGTAGCTTTTTGATGATCTTCAGACATACATTGCAGTCTACAGGGACTGCCATGTTAATAGGTAGACACATTTTTGTTTGCGGTTTCTAATAACGATTGTTCTGTCTGTGTGTATTGTGAAGTCCCATAAAACTGTTACAGGTCCTATCTCCGTAACCAGATCTAGGTGGTGTTCATACCAATTTCTTTCAGATTCCTTTCCATAGAAGTTGCAAATTTTCCAGTGTCGATATTATCCCACTGATGCTAATACCGTGCAACCTGATACAAGATGGTCAATTGTTTCTGGATATTTATCACAGAATCTGCATTTTGGGCTAACACAATTTTTCAGTATGATAATTTCTAGTTAACAAGCATTGGTCCTGTGCAGCAAAAATAAAACCTTCGCATTCAGCTTTTAACCCTGCACTACATAGCCACTGGTGGGTATGGGGTTTGTCTACATCAGCTTGTTTGGTACGGACAGAGTATTGGCCATAAAGCAGTTTATCTTGCCATCGTTTCTGATCTGGTCGGTTGCATTTGATTTTGCTTTCCTTTTTTAAAGTATTTTACAACTTCACTTGGTGTATTGTGCTTTACTTGTATTTCTTCATCCATTTGAAATGCCATTTTGGATTTGTTGGCTTCCTTTATTACTGAACTAGCAGCATGGCCCAGCGTTGCCCGTGCTTGATTCAAAAATCGTACGACTCATACAGCAATCGCTATCACTTGACTTAAAATATTTTTGCCCTTCTTTGCCTTTAAACGAGTGCCCTTTGCCGTGCTTATCTTGCTATATGCTTTACTTCTTGCCTATCTCCCACTACGAATTTTTTCTAAGCTCTAAACAAAATGAACACAAAACGATCAGCTTTAAAAAAGGACTCGTAACTGGAAAAACCGAATGAAAAAAGAATGTTAACAACAAATACTTTTTCACACCCAACCCAGTTCTGCAGAATCAGAATCAATGTTGAGTTTAAGCAAGTGAATGAGCCAATTGGAGTAAAGTGCCACGCAGATTTAAATTTTTCCCACGAATGCAGCTATCGATTTTTTTACATGCTAGCATGCTAGTTAACATTCATGTCAGTCAGTTGTTGGCTCTCATGCTGGTCAATAGAATCTTCCTGCCTATTCGTGGCAGCCAGCTATAGGCTCTCACTCTGACCAGTAGAAAATGGCCGCAAACTACATGAAAATTGCCGTAGAAGTATGAAAATATCGATTATTTCCACTATCGATGGGAGTTGGGAAATGCAAAATCGGTCTTGGCCTTCCCGCTAATTTGGAGCATGTTCATGTAAATTTTGATGCAAATCTGTCGAAAATTGCGGCCGTGCATTCGTTACACACACACACACACACACACACACACACACACACACACACACACATCCTGCCTTTTATAGATAGAGATAAAGTCACTCACTACTTTCATATTCTTTGACGCAGATCATCATCCAGGCTTCTGCAGTTTCCAGGTATCTTTGAACGCTAATTGTTGTATTGTAAGACAGTTCTAGTTGAACTAATTAATCATCTGCCTCCTATGGATCTGGTCATATACAGACGATCAACATCATCTTTGGGATCATGCATGTGGTGACAGGTGAGAAGCTTTCTCGTTTTGGCGTCAATTCGCTTGATATCAGCTATGGTCCAGTTAAAGATGTTGAAACTGCACCGCACCATAGGGAGAGTCAAAGTGTTTATGGGGGGGATTAAGGACTGAGAAAACAAAAGGAGTAACTGGGAGTCTCTTTAAAAGATTCCTCGTCGGATATTCAGGTGGTTGAAATGGTAGTGCCTTTGGTGTGATTTAGATATAATCTGGTGTTTCATATTCCCATGCTGTGTTTAAGGAAATTTACTATGACGTGGGAAACCTTGTACATTTCCAAAGTCTTAAGGATCCAAGTGTAGGTCACATTATCAAAGGCTTTACGGTAATAAATCCATGCTGCGCTAAGATTTTTATATCGTCTCCTATTATTATTATTATTATTATTATTATTATTATTATTATTATTATTATTATTTCCTTGGATTACTGTTGTCTACACATTTCCTTCTGGTTCACAACCAGAGACCTACAGTCAAAAATGGCATATTGTAAAATGAATGTGATCTTAGTTTACTTTTGTTTTGTTTTTTTATACAAAAAATGATCAAGGGCAGATGCCATGAAGCCATATTTGACTTTAGTTCTTTGCTTGTGAACTAGAAGGAAATGTATAGACCATAGAAATCCAAAGAAATAAGAACTATACTAGCAACAATAAAACAACAACAGCAACAATAATAATAATAATAATAATAATAATAATAATAATAATGTCATGCTTCGACTGATAGTAATGAAAACTGAGAGAAAAAGACACGTCTGACACAACTCATTTATTATGATCATTAAGCAGACAAAATATGACAGAAGCCACGGCTGAGGTGTCTCATTAACCGAGAAATTAATTCAGTGTTGTTCTAAATCTAGTGTTTATTGTTACCAAAGAACATTGTCCTTATTTTAATGGCTCTTAATTTGGGATTCTCAAATACATAGCTTTTAATCATTATTATATACTTTGCTCTTTAGGACAGTCGTGACAATATGTAACACTGGTAAAAAAAGGGTTAATTTAAAATTTGAACTGGAACAGACGGAGAGGGTTACAAATACAAAATAACATATAAACTAAAAGAAGGAACTAAATGGCTTTCTATCGAAAATCTATCTAGAAGACAGACCTGAAAAGAATGACTTTAATGATTTTGGGAAGTGGCCACGTGGAAGGCTTCAACCAACGATGTCCGAGAAAGAATAGTGAAAGTACATTCGAGGTTAGTTGAGAATTTTGGAAATGGAAGCAGAAATTGAGAAGTTGATTGATGACCGCATAATTAAAGTGGAAGTTACGAAAACATGTCTCATGATAGCCAGACGGAAGAAGGGGCCAGTTGTGTTATAATATTTGCTAATTTTGAAGACGAAGGTAGAATCGAGGAACTGATTTAGACCTGCCCGTCAAAGAGCGGAAATAGCTTCGCCGTTTTTGGAAATGTAAACAAATCGAGAAGTAGGATTTTATCCTGAAAGGTTCATAAGTAAGATTACGCGAAAAGATAAAAAGACAAGTTTTTCTAATAATGGGTTGGCGGAACAGCTGGTAAATGTATGCTTAAGTAAAGAGGACTGGGGACTGAGAAAATTCATTGTTAAAAATTAGCATAATTACAATTAATGATTAAAAGTAAGAACCTCCTTTTAGCCTACTCGGTTTAAAAATCAGATTTGTCAGAGAGACAGCCGAAGAGGCGGGTTTAGATGAAATACTAAGAAAGGAGCAGGAGGAAGGAAAATTACTCCGCACATTTAGAAGTAACGATGCAAAGCATAAATAAAACAAGGAATGAGCTATAAGGGCAGGACGATACCTGCAACCATGTTGTGGAGTTTTTTCGCAGTGGAGGCTTGTATTTGTACTAAATATGTCCAAAATAGTTCGACGTACAAAACGTTAGGAACTTAATATAATAGGTAATACGCAGAGTAATCTTGTTGTGGTCGCTGACTACTTTCGTATTCGACTAACTGTCGACTACAGTCGTCCGACATCGACTGACTCTCGTTTCTCTTACTACTCCTACTTATATTAGGTGGGAGAGTGTATTAACTATAGAATATGTGTGTTTCACCATAACAAACCATCATCAGTAGCGTGGGTAGTTCTCCCAAATTTGGAAAGATAATAAATATCGCGAACCAGACAACAAAGAACTCTAGTTCAAATCAATGCAGAAACATGGGTAATCACCAGATCCCCAAATACCGTCAGACCCACCCCATTGTTGGGTCGAAGTCAATATAAGCAAAGTGCTTAGGCGACCCAACGAGAGGCGAGAGACAAGCGGCGAAGAGCAGACGAAGATGCTTCTGAAATTCACGTGAATTGCTACCAAGAGAATTCCTGAAATTGGTCTCTGTTTTAAAAATTAGCACCAATAAGCAAAGTGTCACTCTAGAGATTTTAGTGGAAAAGGTTAATGTTTTTATACAAAGAACTACATAAACCAAATCGGAAACTGACCAGAAAAATATTTCGTTTTTATTTCTTCTGTGAGAACAATTTCTTTTTTTCCTTCATAAATCTAGTGTTTATTGTTACCAAAAAATATTGTCCTTATTTTAATGGCTCTTAATTTTGGATTCTCAAATACATAGCTTTTACCGTGGTTCGAACCAGCGCTGCGCTTACTGATGATAACTCGATCTCCACTGCACTGGGGTCAAGAAACACAATGTGGGCGGAGCAAAGTGAAGCGACCAGCGACCAACAGTTCGTTGACAAGCGACAGTATCGATCAGCGTGGGATTGGCCCTGCAATCTACTCGTCGTACGACCCTGAGGACAAAATAATTCTCCGGTATAGGCGGTGTGTGGCAAGTGTCATATCATCTCGTCACTGCTGACCAGGTTCGACCAAGTATCATCCGAGGCGTGCGCGCTATACAGCCTGTAAGTTTTGTTTGTTATATACACAATGTTTCGGCAGTTGTACTCTTCGGGCTTCTTCTGATTTCTGTCTTCCTACTCGGTAACCTTGAAATTGAGAACTGAATTCTTTATTCAATCGACGGGGTTAGATTCTGCTTTTTTTTTTTTTTTTCTATTTGTTTTTAATTCTGCTTTCTTTTTTTTCTTTGTTTCTATTTTTCTTTCTTATTTTACTTTCTTTTCTTTTTTTTATTCTTTTTCTAATTCTGCTTTATTTTTTTTATTTTTTCTATACTTTTTCTAATTCTGCTTTCTGCTTAAGGAACAAATGACATATGGACTAGCGTTGGTTAAAATATAATTGGTTTCCTGAAAGTTGAGAGTTCAATCCCTGGGTCTAGCGGTGATAGAAAATTGCATACTCTTGTTTGGTAAAAGAAATGAAAATGCGAAACAAAAGGTGAACAAGACGGTTGAATATTAAGTCATATAAAATATTCTCTAAGCATGGAAAGCAGAATAAGAACAAGAGATTATTTTGTGTTCTTCAGAAACTAATAGTTGCAGTGTGTGATATTTGTCATAGGGTCGAGATTAGGTGAACTTCATTTTTCATACGGAGAGATCTGGTAAAATTAAAAACGATAAAATCCGAAAATAAAGAATAGAACTAAACATCCCGATAATAAGATTTATGCATAAACAGAGGAAGAATAACGTACCTGCTGATGCGTTCTCTCCTGTTCCTTGTGGCGCCATCTCTAGAATTTTTAAGAAGTTTTTACCGTGTTCCTCTTGAATCTTCCTAGCTACAACAATGTTATCTATATAAGCTTAACTCTGAGCTTAGTTCTAGTCTGAGATGGGACGCTTTAGAATGAACTCTACACATTTTCGATCTGTAACTTTTCTCCAGTTTTTCTTCTGAAAGAACTGTATCAGAAACATGTCTTCCTTCAGAGTTTACTGGGTGACCAGATTTTAATCTACCGACAAACTCCTTCGAACATCGAATTCTGACAGTTAATCGGAGCCTGAAGCATGAGTTCTAGATAATCTTAAATATTTTGCCATTTCTTTACAGACAAAAGCAACTTCAAGAATTACTTATATTTACGTTATGATCTAAAGATGATTGTGACAGACTACACTGATTTCCTTCAATGACTAGAATCAGGACTACACAAAATGCCTTTAACAAATTTTTCAAAGATTTCGTATACTAATTACAAAATCATTGGTAACAAAGACAAACTTAAAATATGAAGAATTCATCTCTATTCAAAAAGACATGACATGTACAGCGATAGTTTGCATGCTTTATCAGACATTATTACTGAGGTGATTTCTGACGAAGTGTTCCATTAATGTGATCTTAAGTGAAACGAGGTAAATGATAAAAATAAACGTTAAGATTTTTATTTCATAAATCAACCAGTCAGTTATGCGCCATACGTGATACACGCTTAGACGATCATGTATCTTTCGATACATGAATGACGAGGCAGATTTATTTTCCCGCAGTAGGTTGCCATTTCTTTCTGCGGTAGACCAGTTGCCATCCAAAGCTATAGAACTTGGTCTGACCTGATATTTACCCATAGCATGGGGTATAAGAAAAGAATTCATATCCTTCCCAAAGGCATTGGTACGCAAGTGAATGTAATGAATATGAATGGATTTCATAAATAATTGGTTTATATAAAGAATCATTAGAGGGAATGAAAGTTTAGATGCATTTCTTTAATAAATCCTATCCGTTAAATATGTAATCATTAGAGGGAATGAAAGTGTTGACGTATTTGTTTAATAAATCCTATCCGTTATATATGTAATCATTAGAGGCAATGAAAGTGTTGACGTATTTGCTTAATAAATCCTATCCGTTATATATGTAATCATTAGAGGGAATGAAAGTGTGGACGTATTTGTTTAATAAATCCTATCCGTTATATATGTAATCATTAGAGGGAATGAAAGTGTTGACATATTTGTTTAATAAATCCTATCCGTTATATATGTAATCATTAGAGGGAATGAAAGTGTTGACGTATTTGTTTAATAAATCCTATCCGTTATATATATAATCATTAGAGGGAATGAAAGTATTGTCGTATTTGTTTAATAAATCCTATCCGTTATATATGTAATCATTAGATGGAATGAAAGTGTTGACGCATTTGTTTAATAAATCCTATCCGTTATATATGTAATCATTAGAGGCAATGAAAGTGTTGACGTATTTGTTTAATAAATCCTATCCGTTATATATATAATCATTAGAGGGAATGAAAGTATTGTCGTATTTGTTTAATAAATCCTATCCGTTATATATGTAATCATTAGATGGAATGAAAGTGTTGACGCATTTGTTTAATAAATCCTATCCGTTATATATGTAATCATTAGCGGGAATGAAAGTGTGGACATATTTGTCTAATAAATCCTATCCGTTATATATGTAATCATTAGAGAGAATGAAAGTGTTGACGTATTTGTTTAATAAATTCTATCCGTTATATATGTAATCATTAGAGGGGACGAAATTTTTGATGGATTTGTTTGATAAATCTCATCAGTCATATATGTAATCTTTTCAGTGTTGGATCATTTGAACTTGGTTAATAAATTCTCTCCGTAGTTCCACTGGCTGCATTAATAGTTGGCTTCAATTACTTTTGGTGTTTTTTAATTGCTTTATCAATGCGTCCTTCAACCTCACTTGGTACCATTCTGAAACTAAACTTGTACTTGTCATGACTGAACATAAAATATACCAAGGAATTGATACTCTTGTAAGCTGTGTTATTTTCAAATGAAGCGGCCTCTATCTAACGTCTGCTAGTTTATCCAAGACCGAATCGACAGGCGGAAATCTCTAGAGGCGTAGCGTTCCACTAAAGCAGCTGCAGGAAGTATGGCGCCAATGGATAGCGATAAAATGCATCGGTGCTGAGTACAAGAGGTGAACGAAACAGACGATAAACGATTTATACGGACGCGGGCCTGCGCTATGCAAATATAAAGAGATATCAGGTGAAGACGAATTTGTGATCAATTGTGGATATTATCGTTCGATATATTTAGAAAGTAGTAGGAAACATTCTGTATATAACTGCCTGCAAGACATTTAAAGTTTTATTTTTATTGGACGCTTTATTATCTTTAGGGATCGCTTTAAATTTGTTTCAACAAAATTGGCTTGAGTTAAAACAAGGATTATCTTGAAAAATAACGTTCCGTTTGATACTGGGCAGAATCTGAAGAGAATTTGGGTAGCAACTGTTGGAAGAATTCGGCGCTACGCAATCTACAGATTGTTGATTGATTCATTCATTCATTTTTACGGCTTATCAACCAATTGCAGGTTATTTCAAGCTAGAAAATATATTTTTGATTGTAATTTTTTTTATAGATAATAATGATTTTAGTGATACAAATCTTACTAATTAATCCATAGCTGGGGGAGAAGCGGTGGATTCATTCAGAATTTGATAAAAAACAAGAAATTATAATGTTGATTTCAAGTAGGGGAAGAATTCTATATTGCAATCATTATATAAACTGATCCCTCACATTGTGACTACGGTAATTTCTATACATTTATAATCAAGATAATATAAATAAATGTAAAAAAAAAACATGCCTGTGTAGCTAATCTGCATTTCCTTGATTAATTGGTTAGTTTTTGACGATTTATCAACACTTTGTAAATTATTTAAGGCCAGAAAATCTTTTTAGATTGTAAGAATATTTGTTGAGATAATAATGGTTTAGTGACACATGTCTTACTAATTAACCCATAGATGGGGAGAGAAGAGTTGGATTCTTACCTTTGCCAAGGGTATTTGCGCATAAGTGAATATAACAAACCCTACGGAAATTAGAACTCGTCTCTCTAATTAACAATTACATTACACCAACCGCACATCCAATCTTATTCCCAAACGGTCAGCCATTTATGTAGTGACCTGGCCCGTAGTCTGGATGTGAGGAATTTTATAAGAGGAAAAAAATCGAATAAACTTTTAGTAGTAACAATAAAATGTTACTTTTACGAAACCCTGACGCTTACAACACCTATCAAAGTTTTTTTTCTGTTCTATTTGTAACGAGAAAAAGAAGAGAAGACCAAGAGAAGAAGAAAAAGAAAAGAAGAAGAACAGAAAAAGAAAAGAAGTAGAGAAGAAGAAGAGAAGAAAAGAAGAAGAGAAAGAAGAGAAAAAGAAGAAGAAGAGAAGAAGAAGAGAAAGAAGAGAAAAAGAAGAAAAAGAGAAGAAGAAGAGAAGAAGAAGAAGAGAAAAGAGAGAAAAAAGATGCGCAGAAAAAGAGAGGAAGAAGAAGAAGAAAAGAAGAAGAGAAACAAGAGAAAAAGAAAAGAAGTTGAGAAGAAGAAGATAAAAGAAAAGAGAAAGAAGAGAAGAAGAAGAAGTAGAAGAAGAAGAGAAATTGGGAGAAAAAAAAGGAGAAAAAGAAGAGAAGAAGAAGAAGAAAAAGAATAAGAGAAGAAGAAAAGACGAAGAAAAAGAGGAGAAGAGAAAAGGGAGAAAAAAAGAGGAGGAGAAGACGAACAGATAATGAAGAAGAGAAGAAAAGAAGAATTAAAAGAAGAAGAAGAAAAGAGGAAGAAAAGAAGACAAGGAAGAGAAAAGGGAGAAAAGACGAAGAAGAGGAGGAGAAGAATTGAAAATGAAGAAGAAGAAGATGAAGAAGAAGAAGAGGAAGAAAAGACGAAGAAAAGGAGGAGAAGAAAAAAGGGAGAAAAAGAAGAGGAGGAGGAGACGAAGAGAGGAAGAAGAAGAAAAGAAGAAGAGAAACAAGAGAAAAAGAAAAGTAGAGAAGAAGAAGAGGAAAAGAAAAGAGAAAGAAGAGAAGAAGAAAAGACAAAGAAGAAGAAGAAAAAAAGAATAAGTGAAGAAGAAGAAGAAAAGACGAAGAAAAGGAGGAGAAGAGAAAAGGGAGAAAAAGAAGGAGAGGAGAAGACAAAGAGAAGAAGAAGAAGAAAAGAAAAGAAGAAGTAAAAGAAGAAGAAGAAATGAGGAAGAAGAGAAATCAAAGAAGAGAAAAGGGAGAAAAGACGAAGAAGAGGAGAAGAATTGAAAATGAAGAAGAAGTAGAAAAGAAGAAGAAGAAGAAGAAGAAAAGACAAAGAAGAATCTGGATAGTAGGAAGAGAATAGATGAAAAGTATTGTAAAATGTGTGCAAAGGAGAAGGAAAAGAAAGGACAAATGAATGATAGTGGATGAAAAATAGAATGAAGGAAATGAAAATGACAAATGTTGAAATAAATGAGTGAAATAAAGTAAAGAATAAAGACAAGTCGAGGAGCTAATAAAGAAAGAAAGACAAAAGAAAATAAAGAAAATAGAGAAAAGCGGGATGATGCATGAAGAGGGAGAGAGAGATAGAGAGAGAGAGCGATAGAAAGAGAAAGAGAGAGAGAATGAAAACGAAAAGATAGAAAGTGAAAGGGAATAAAAGGTTGGAAATGAGAAAGAGAAAAATGAGATTAATACATAGAGAGAAATTGAACATTTTTCAAAGGAAGGAAACTGGCAAAAGGACAAAGAGATGAGGTTACAACAGGCAGTTAAGTAAGAAAGAAAGAAAGAAAGAAAGAAAGAAAGAAAGAAAGAAAGAAAGAAAGAAGGGAAATAGAACTAAAGGGGGAGAATAGAAAAAGAAAGAAATAGATACAGAAAGGGAAAAAAATATGTAGATGGAAAGAGTAAGAAAGTAAGAAGGACAAAGAACGAAAGAGAAAAAGTGAAATAAAAACGAATGAAAGAAAGAAAGAAAGAAAGAGGGGAAATATAGAAAGAGAGAGTATCAAAGCGAGAGTATGGAAGAGAAAGAGAGAGAGGGAGAAGTAATTGGATATAAATAGAGAAAGAAAGAAACGAAGGAAGAGAGAAAAAAATTAAAAATAAATAACGAGAATAAATGAAAAAGAAAGAAACAGAGAAAAAGAAATAGATAGAGAGAAAAAGAGAAAAGGTAAGAAAGTAAGAGAGGAATAGAAGAAGAGAAAGAAAGAGAGAAAGCTAGAAAACAAGGAGGAGAGGAGAAAAAAAAGATAGATATAAAGAATAAGACATAAAAGAAGAGAGAAAGATAGAGAGAAATGAAGAAAGATAGAGAGAAATAAAGAAAGAGAGACAGAAAGGAAGGAAGATAGAAAGGAACGGAATGTGAATGAAGGAAATTGTAAGAATAAAGAAATGAAAGTTGAGAAGTAATAGTCAAATAAATATGGAACCGATAATGGTGTTGCGACATTTTTATTGGCTACCGGCGGATGCCTTTTATTTCGTTACACTATAGAAAACTTCGATCATTTATCTACATTTGGATCTGATTTCTTTTCTTGTTTATTTCTTTGCTTGCCCGCTCAGAAAATATCGATAAATCAGGGTTGAAAATCTGGCTGCTCCAATGACACAACACATTACAATCAAATACCACTGTTTTGTTTTAAATCCTATCGTTTTCGACAAGCAAAAGTTTATGATTAGTCCTGCGTTCTTTCCAAACTGCATCACGCGAGGAACGTGATTGGGTGACTCGTTTTTCTCTCTTCACTTTCATCTCCTTTAACTTCCGGTCTGTTGATTTCGGCTTTTGATGTTTAACTTAATAATAAAAACTGCCAAGATTAAAATGACTTCGGTGAAGAAAATGTAGACAAAATATTTTCTAAAATTTGCAAGAATATATATATATATATATATATATATATATATATATATATATATATATATACATGATTCATTATTAAAGTAGATTTTCATCTTAGTGTTCTATGACAATTAATCAAGCAACACAGACTGAAAGATAAAAAAAAAAAAAAAAAAATACGAGTCCCTTTACTATGCAGGGCAGTACTTTGCTGTTTAGACTACGAAAGACATATTTCATTATTATTTGTAGTATTCTTACTAAAGAAGTCACAAAAAGTTAAAATGCAGACACCTTTTTTTTTGTTTAAAGTAGTGTACAAAGCCCGGGAGCCACTTGAGGTAGAGGATTACAGAGTAGGAGGGTACGGCTTATGCGGATATGTGCGGAAGACAATGGTTAACTTGAACAGGTTATGATTGTAGTGATAAGAGTCGGTTCCACAAAGCAAGGGTTCATGGGAAGAAGCTATTCGA
>OZ010592.1:88835672-88933172 GCA_963932145.1 Acanthosepion lycidas | reverse complement strand
TGTGATTACTTTCCGAACATTCTACATTTGTTAACTAAACAACAAAAGAAAAATAAACTACTAACGTGATTTTAATTTTCATCACTTATCATCCTTTGAGGTCTGTCTGACTGAGACAGCTTTTTATTGATTAGGCTACGGAAACTAATCAGCGGATGTCATTCAGTATTGGTCATATCGGATTTTATTTAAACGTTAATCATAAGTCGTAGCAGGAGGACATAGTAGTCTTAAGTTTCGCGAATTATCGAGATGAATCAATGGAAATATTATTAATTGTTTTTATTCGGCATTGCTGATTTTAAATCTAATTCTCTCCATCTTATGAGGTGTAAACAATCAATTGAGCGTGGGAGTAAAGCAGGATCTAAGAAATATGTAACTCTAAGAATAACATTGAGTCATATTTATTTATTAGACTTTTACGTAGAGAACTAATCGATAAGACACTGTCCGAATCAAATACATGTTTAAAAAGCTGCTTTACTTTGAATTCATGTCTCTTGCTTAAATACGACCTGAGTGTTTTGAGAAAATAAAAAAAAATATAATAAAAAATTAATAATAAAAAGCATTAAACTTTGCGATAAAGTCTTATTCATCGAGCATATTTTTCACAATATTAATGTCTGTCATGACTAAGAATTCTTTTGATCGCCTCTTGGATCTGATCAGATGATGTTATCAGACGATGACTGTAGTAATCATTAGGAAACAACATTTGGAAAATCTCAGTTTGTATGTGTGTCCGTCAAAAAGCTAAATGCTCAGAGCCTAGCAGTTGATCTCGCTTCTGCTCTAAATCTAACAGCTCAATGGCGAAAATCTGCTTTATAATATTCAGTACATCGGAAACTAAGTTAGTAATGTTCCATAATCACCGTGAAAACTCTGAATTTACTCCACTCATTATGAACGAATAGTATCATTGCTTTGAGCGTTTAAGTTCACCTCAAATCTCAAGTAGAACTCATATACTCGATCTAAAGAAGTTGGAAACAGGGTCTGTTCCTTGTAACGTTCCAGAGAGAACACGGTTCGACCTGTCACGCTCTTTCATCATTAGAGACATATCAGACCAAAAATGGATTATTATCGCTATATCTGCGTTAGAGTTGACTAATCCTCTCTTTCCAGCAATGACAGGGCTCAAAGATGTCTACATAGCCTTGTTGGCGATTAATTGTTTTCAATCCTTCAGTTCTATTGCCATAGTTAAAACGACATACGTGATGAGCTTGAATAAATGAATAGCGGAACAAGAGGAGGAGGAGGAGGAGAAGAAGAAGATATGATTTTCACAGCGCGATATATCCCAGAGAAATCGTCTGAACAATAACATGTCCTGTTTCAGGTTTTACGAATGTCCTCGACACTGTAAACGAAGAACTTATGTGGAAGATCCTGATATACTACTAATATTTCGTGGATATGATTCAATCATTTTATAATGACATGGAGATAAATGTTAGAACCCATTAAAGTATAAATCGGTGACCTTGTGGTACGTACACTGTTCGCCATTTTTGTTCTTCTTCTTTTCCATGCTTTTACGAACTGTCACCAAGGGTATATATTCGATATTGTAAAACTAGTAAACTATTCAACGTCCGACGCTTCTCTGCTAAATCTAAGACATTCCAATCTCTTGTTCGAGATCTTCTGTGTACCAATGACTGTAACTTGGTCACCCAGACTAAACAGAAAATGGATAATTTTTCCCGTTTCTTCAAAGCTTTCGGACTTACTATCAACCTGGATAAAATAGTGGTCATTTTCTAACCTGCTCACCTTACATTGAATTAGAAATATTTGTGCATGAATACAAACTTAATTTGGTAGACAATTTTGTAAACCTTCCACGCACTATAAACGTACACTGCACTCTTGACTACGAAATATCTGCTCATACGAAGAAGGTAATTGAGGCTTTTTCAGCGCTAAAAAATCGAGTCTGGTCACAGAGAGGACGGGAAGGAAAAACTCGGTCAACTGAACGCCACCGACTGAACCATCGCCGACTGAGCAGCGGGACAACTCAGGACCGAGACAACTCAGCACCAGAAAAACATTTTTTTTTGTAACCAAATAAAAGTAATTTATTAAGGATTAAAATCTTAATTAGTGGATATTTTTTCAAATAAGGCATTTGAAAAGGCATTATGTAAAATATGAACCCTCTTTTGTTTTTAATTACTTTTAATAAATTAAATTGTATTTCTCACCAATGCAGGCCTCCTTTGTCACAAGTAGAGTCATACTGGTAGATCTTTGATAAACTAGGACCAATACGACGCTGGAAGTAACTTAACATATAGGTCTGTAAGAAAACTTGAAGAAACCGCTACATAAAAACCCACAAAGAAGCTGAACAGAGTCTACAAAGTAGACCAGAGTGTGTAACATCTACAAGAAGTTTTGCAAGTTACTTTCCAGCTTCAAGAGCCATTATTATTATTACGAGAACTTAAAACATTGAACAAATTTGTCAGCGATGGTCATACTCGTCTAACCAGTCGAGATCTCTCGTGTATGTCATTCTTTCTCTTTTATCTTTAATCTGTTTTAATTATCTCTCTCTTTCTTTCTTTTTCTTTATGTGTGTATGTCATTCTTTCTCCTTTTTTCTTTCTTTCTTTACTTACTTTTTTCTTTTTCTTTCTTTCTTTCTTTCTTTCTTTCTTTCTTTCTTTCAATAACTGAACAATCTTTATTAAGATACTTTACGTAGTTTTTATCCGTATGTATAAAGACAAGACTTCGTTTTAGAATGAAGAAGATTTCAAACTCCACCTACCAAAATATCTTTCACTTTTATGATAGATAAATGTTTTTCTTTTTGACATAAAAGTCGAATGATAATGACACTAATATTTATGGCGTCAAAAAGAAAAAAAAAAGAAAAAGAAAAAAAGCAACCAATAAATGCTGTGTATTATTTTAAATTTTTTTCTTAGAGACCCAAATTTGTCTAGACATTGCATAATTTTGATAATCGCTCATTTATCTTGCTAGACATCCTTCTTGAATTGGCTTAACTTTTGCCTCTCCAGTGAAGAAGAGCTCTTGAAACGATAAGCAAATTTAAAAATGCTTTCTACTTATTTTGACTTTTGTAGTCTGGATTTGGAAATTAATACGTATACATATTTTTCGTATTGGTATAGAAAATACCAATTAGAAGACAGACAAATTGAAAATCGAAATTCCTCGGATTGTATAATTAATCCTATGTCAATGAAGTGATATTTTCAACCGGCCCAACTCCAGTATATTTGGGAGAGTTTCAAATTATTTAACTCTTGCAATGATTTCTGAGTCAAACATAGACGTCAATGGTGGCTTTGAACATCAACATTGGCTAGAATCGATTCAAGAGTAATTTCAATATTTAATCACCCACCAAAGAACATAAAAAAACATTAAAAACCCATTAACCTCCCCAAACAATTTCCAAACATTAATTCCTCCCAAACCATTAAAACATTAACAAAACATTAAAAACCATTAACCCCACTAAACCATTAAAAAAACCATTAATCCCCCAAAGCCATTAAAAGCATTAAAAAAAAAAAATTTATAAACCATTAACCCCTCACAAAAAAAAAAAAAAAAAAAAATGAATTGTGCTGTTTCCCTAAATTTTTCATCAACATTTACTGAAATCAAAAGAAACAAAACCATTTTGCCTGAAATTCTGAAACGAGGTTTCGGCGCGTTCATTTTCGAAATTTCGTCTGTGTTTTCTTTGTCTGGCCATTTCTGCCAATGGACGTTCCAGCATTCTTTCGTTTTCAATTTCTTAGAAATGATGAAATCATACGACTTCCATTGTTTTTATCACAGCGTATTTGCAGTTTTATCTTTTGACTTTCTTTAAGGTTCGTTTCGATTTGTTGTAACATTTCCAATATGTCGAACCCAACCTTTTATTTGATCTCTATGATTATGTTGGCGTTTATCCGATGACATTTCGGAACGAGAATGAATCATACCCGATCTATCACTCCATTCGGTGTATTTTTCAGCAATGCCTAACTCAGAAAGTTCACCTTAGAAAATTGAATGAGTTTTACGTTTTTTTTTAAGAATAAAGTATGTTTTAAATCTTAAATCTAATGTTTGTTAATTTTTAATTAACAGCTTCCGAACGAAGATTTTGGAGGGTTTTGCATGATTGTTACGCCAAAGCAGATGAAACGGCCACGTAGATACTTTTTAGGCCATGGGTGGTATCTTTAATTTAGAGAACAGCATGTTCGTTAAAGGATGCGTGTTTTTAGGCAGGGATGTATGTGCCGTGCCACAAGATGAGATGTTGACGATAATATCCCGTGGTTAGAGCTGAGTGTAGGGATCTGCCTCTGACGTCACTTAGAAATAGTAGAGACACATTAATAAGTCCATAGCCTTATGATAAGAAAACATTTATTTATTTAAACAAAAACGCTAACTCTGATTGCTGTAGACTACACATCAACATGAGGTATTATTCCCGTGTTAGTTTTATGAGCCGGCTCTTCCATGGTGGCTCAAGGCAGATTTGAAGAGAGCGTTTCAAGATTTTTTCTGCATTATGGTAGACTGGTTGCCAACCAAGGCTATAGAATCTATTCTGTCCTACTATTCAACCCATAGCTGGAGGGAGAAGAGATGGGTTCATATCTTTCCGAAAGGTATAAGTGTAAGTGAATATAACGATCTTGTCTGGAATTCGAACTCAGTTCCTCAATTTCTCATTCCGAGCTGATATCCATCCATTTGCTCGCCATATAATCCTCAATATAATGAACTTGTTAATCCTCACCTGGCGATTATCAGATACATAGGTCGAACATTATACCGTCAAAATCTCAAATCAAAAATTCAGTTAATAGCTATATCATGCTACGGACTTATTGATCCACTCTCATATGCTCATCTTGATGTGTGTTCGAAACGCTGTAATAAACGCAAAAAAAGAAAGAAAAGACAACGGAATTCTACCGAATGAATGAATAACAACAAAGTGAATTTTAATTCTTTGTTCTAAATGGAAGTTGTAAACATGAGAAAAAGCTGAGGAAACTGCTCAAACAGTTGAATGCTGATGGAAGGCAGAGTGAGAGGAGCTGGTGGATTAGAGTGGGTTTCAATCAGATAAACAGGAAGGATCACTAATCCGACAAGGGTGGTGGAAAATCGTAAGTTCAATCCTTAGGTCAGATAGTGCAAAATAGGTATCACCTCTAAATATGGGGGTAAATATGACGGCAAATATGGCGGCTACATTGTGTGAATTTTCCAGACAAAATCGCTAAACTTGAGAGATCTGGAAAAGTAAACCTCGTCTCTTAGTAAGTTAGAGGAACCCGTTTGACAGACACCCAAGAAAGGCCAGAGATAAAACAATAAAAACAATGAATTCTATGAAAATGATCTCAGTGAACCAATGTATAATAGATTTGTATTTATTATTTCATATTTTTTATATAATTTCGCAGATTCTATGTTATTTTCCTACTGTAAATGTTACACCAAAATACTTTATTAATAAAATAAATTCTAAAATTAAAAGGTATTACCTAAAGGTTCGGTGAATTTGGACAGATTGAAGAGATGATATATGCAAATGCCTATACTTATAAATACCTATAGGCGATGGGGGGGGGTGCTCTATGGGTGCTGAAAAATTCTAGGCTCGGTCAAAACAACAATAACAACAAAAAAAGACCAAACCTGTGAAATGTAAATGTTATTCTCTATATTTTGTAGTTCAACACAATTTGAACATTGCTTCTAAAGTTGTTTTTGTTGGCCATTGAAATATTGTTCTGTTGTAGTCAATTCTGAATCTCTCAAAAAGTTTCTCAGTTTAAAATTTCCTTCATTTCTAGTTTTTTTTTAAATCATTAACAAAAATGCAAACAAAATGTAAAAGGCGTTTTAATTTCTTTTCTTCTTGAGAATGCAAATAGGAAGCATGAATCTTAACCAAAATTGAAATGAACTGTAAACAGTTCCATAAGAGACATAAGTTTAACTGTGAACAGTTCCATAAGAGACATAAGTTTAACTGTGAACAGTTCCATTCAAACATTCTATTGACCTGTTCCAATCAAGGATTCTATACCAATTCTTACAGAAGCCAAAGGATACCGCAAAGGGACACTTGACAATTTAAAAGAGAATTCGTTCCAACAACGGGAGAGAGCGTATGCAAATATAAAAGTGGACATTGAAGTCAACACCCAGAGGCGACAGTCTGTTTCATACTAAACGCAACACCCACCACACACACACACACACACACACACACACACACACATATATATATATATATATATATATATATATATATATATATCCAGGTAAGATGAGAACAAATGGAGTATAATTCCACTGGCCATAACATTTAATTTAAAAGAGGCCTCAATACAGAGTAGAGTTAAATATTGTTTATTATAGGAGATTAAAACAAAAACATGTTAAAAATCGCTACACAATAGCAATATTATTTCAACATTACAAATGTGTCTCCTCGGACTATGGTAAATTACTAGTGAGAGAACGATTAATTTAATTTCAAAAGCATAATACTTCCTCTTTCTTTCGAAAAAAAAAAAAAGAATTAAAACGAGGAAAAGAAAGTATTAAGGAAGTAATAGCCACGTACTAGTAAGCTTAAACCGGCCAAGATTTTTTCCTTTAAAGTTTGGAACATTTTATATTGGGCCACACCACAATTGACCGATATAGTCTGTTGTTTTAGGCAGAAAAAAAAAGGCGTCTAAATTCCACATTATTAGGTTGGTGCAAAAATAATGTCGTTTTCTCACATATGTCACTATGTGGGAAAACGACATTATTTTTGCACCAACCTAATAGTTAGTCTAATGACAGAATCGTTGTTAAAAATAATAAGTAGAGATTACAATAACGATATGTAAAAATTCATCCCTTCACACCGAAATTTCTTAGTCAATGTAAACAATATACCGGACGGATATATTAGATTGAGATGGGGGAGGGAAAGCAAGAGAGAAGATATGAGAGAAGAACGGGAAGTCGTTATTAAAAATGTTGAGATGGAGTGGGGGGGGGGAGATTAAGGAAAAGAAAGGGTTAAGGAAGTAACGACTGGGTAGTAGTAAGCCTCAAGAGACTGACCAGGCCAAGGATTTCTTTAAAGTTTGGAACTTTGTACATTGGGTTATACAACAAATTGACTGATATGGCCCGTTGTTTTAGGCATGACTAACCAACACAATTCCAAAGTAATTAGTTCAATGAAAAAGTACTTAAAACAAAAATAAGTAGAAATTACAATAATAATAATAATGGTAATAATACTATCAGACATAAATGAATTCTAAATACAGATCAATAAAACAAATAAATTAAGAAAATTTAGAGAAAAACTAAAACTAAAAATAAAGGTAAAAAAAAATGTACGTATAATGATGCAAAAGATGTTAGTTTAGAAATTTGGGTGTGGTGTACATCGGCGAGACACTCTATGTGTGGAGAATTACGCAAAAAGTCGTGTGATACTCAATATCAACCCACATTCGCATCTACACATATACACACATGTGTCCATAGCTCTATACATAATTAATAATAATACCTGGCCATTCGTATTAGGGCACATTTGTGTTTGTTCAACACCCACAGAGCTCACCTGTGTTTTTTTTTACTGCAACTATACTGAACAGACCTTAGTTACAGTTTCTGGGAGAGAGCGTGTTATCTAGCGTGATCAACAATCTGAACAAGGCCAACACACTCATACCCTCGGTCACGATGACTTGTGACTTCGTGCTAGCACAGCTATTGACGGCCTCCGAGTATTCCGTCCACCCAATTTCAGTCACAAGGCTTGGGTCAACTCGTGATATGGTTTTCAAGCATGAAGTGGAAAGATTATATTGAATCAATTGCCATGTCTTTATTTCTGCTAGAATTTTTAGTGTTTCCTTGCATTGAATTTTGTATAGCATTTTGTTATTATCTACTAATATTTGACTCTTGTTGATATTTGTAATTTGGTCATTTGTGATGTGATGAGTGATATATGTGTATGAATTGCACGAAGTTGCGATTAGTGACAAGTTAATCTACCAGAGTGTGTAGTACTTGTGTATGTATAGATATAGAACTTCACATCTGTTCTTTCTCTTTCTTTCTTCCTTGCTCTCTCTCTCTCTCTCTCTCTCTCTCACACACACACACACAGACACAGACACGCACGCATCCTGTGTTTCCTGTGTTCCATTAGACATTTTACGCATCTTTAGAAATCACGTCTCAGGTAATAAAAAAACAAAATTTTATTTTTTCTTTGAGGAAGCCATTTCATGTGTTGTTCCTAGAGGTTTTGTGCAGCACAATCTATATATATATATATATATATATATATATATATATATATATATATATATATATATATATATATATATATAATTCACTGGTTAAGCCATTTCATGTGTTAAGTTCCTAGAGGTTTTGTGCAGCACAATATATATATATATATATATATATATATATATATATAATTCACTGGTTAACATCCTCCACAGACATCTGAAACATTTTTCTTTATTTGGAGATTTATTTATTTATATACGCTCAAGTGTTTTATGGAGATTCCTTACCCCCTTCCAGTTTTAACTATCCCCTCCGCCGCCAGAAGCCATAAATTTATTATTGTCATGCCTTTGTTTATCTTCCCCTTTACGTGTGTTGGTCATTTCAATTGTTTGTGAGTCTTCGAACACATTTTTTTGTCGGTATTTTCAATTTTCCTCACTACTTTACATTAGAGGCAAGTCGATCTTTCGACAATTTAATTTTCTGGCTCCATCTTATTGCTTGCCGTTTAGTGCCTAACTCCGGTTGTCGGCTCCCAGCCTGCCGGAACTGACCTGAAAGTCCTAGCATTCTTAGAGAAATGATCGTTTGATTGAGGTGAAAGAAACGTTTTTTTTTTTTCACTCTTTTATTCCACATGGAATCTGTCGTGCTATACACTTTGATTTCCCTTTAAAACTGGACTAGTAATTGGAAAAAAACGTTTTAGACGTTTTATTTCCCTTTGAAATGTGTACTTATGAAATGGCAACCCAAGTATATTCGATGACAGTCTTCAACCGTCCTGGGTAAGACAATAAACTAGATCCGGCAGAAAGTCATCTGATCAGGAGCATTTGAGAAGTGTAGAACCACCTCTTAATTTTTGTGCTACCACCCCAGTCACATGTTGACCCGGGGTGGTAACACCTGTCACCGTCTCAGCTATGGGCAAGTAGTGGGCCCCCAAACTGGGGCAAAAATAAGTGAAAGTATAAAAATACATTTTCATAATAAAAAAATACAAGCAATAGATTATTAAAGAATAAATTACCAGCAAAATAGATTTTTGTAAAAAAGAAAAAAAATACCAAAGTCAAAATTAGGTGTTCCAGAAAAAATGCTCCATATTATTATCTCCTTTCACAAAGGAATGAAAGCTTTTGTAAGGTCGGGAAGTGAGAAATCAAGCATCTTTTTCATCTCCAATGGTACAAAGCAAGGTTGTGTTTTTTTTCTTCTTTTCTTTTCTGCTATACTTGAAAAAGAATTCTCTGACTTAAGTGAAGGAGTCAATGTTGAATTCATAACAAGTGGATGTCTATACAATCAGCAACATGTTAAAGCAAAATCAAAACTTGGTCTGCAGCTGGTACACGATCTTCTCTTTGCAGATGATGCTGCTTTATCAGCACACAGTCTAGAAGATATTCAAACTATCCTTGATAAATTCTCTGAAACAGCGAAATCAATTGAACTCACAATCAGCATAAAGAAGACTGAGCTAATGTACCAACCAGTACTAGGCAATCCATCTCTTATAGATCCTTTCGTCTATGGTATGGCATTAAAAAATGTTGAGGCGTTCATTTATCTTGGATCAACAGTCTCTTCTGATGGAAAAATAGACAAAGAAATCCAATCCAGAACAGCCAAAGCCAGCACAGTATTCAATAAACTTAAACATAGGTTATGGAATACCAAAGATGTGTTTCTCAGAGTAAAGATAGACATATACAGATCAGTCGTTCTCTCAGCCCTTTTCTATGGCGCTGAAACTTGGACCCTATACCGTAAGCAGATAAATCAACTTGACGCCTTTTACATGAGCTGCCTTCATGCCAGATGTGATATAAAATAGGATGATAGGGTCAAGAATAGTGCAATACTGAAGAAATGTAACATCACACACAGCCATTGAAACCATTCTGGCAAAGATACAAATTAGGTGAGCTGGTCATATTGCGAGAATGGATGAGCATAGGCTTTCACAAACGTTCCTGTATGGACAACTACCAAACACCAAACGTTCAGTTGGACGTCCACTCTTATGCTACAAAGACAAATTGAAAGACAACTTGAAACGTCTCAACTTTGATTTGAAAACCTGCGAAGTCCAAGTATCAATTCGAAAGGAGTGGCGTAAGATATGCTTCATTAAGTGAAAGGTAGACTGAAGCACACTGATCAGCTTTGTCAAACTTGGAAGCAGAGATACCATCAAAATCCTGCTTTAAAAAATTCATCTGCCAGTGTGGCTTTGTCACCCGCAGCAAGGCTGGGTTGTATCACACTTAAGAAAGCACAAATGAAATATGTCTTTCCCTTACCTGATTTTTTCCAAAATAGCCAATGCTAGCATGCATAAGTGTAAAATAAAAGTCACCACCCAATGCTGATCCTCTTTTATCGTTCACGATAGGAGAGTACATTATATATATATATAATGAAATGGACAAACTCCGACAATTATTCTAAGTAATTTTTTATGTTTATACTTACTTTTTATAGATACAAATATTTAAGTAAATGCTTTGTTTATAATAAACAGTATTAACAACATTTACCGGCAATTCTCCATGATTTTCGCTCATAGAAAATATGCATCCTCCGACAGGAATCGAACCTGTATCCTATACAGAACCGTCATATAGCCTGACGTACTTTTACCGATTGAGCCACAGAGGAGCGTTTCGGTTAGCAAGGTCGATTTTACTGTTTTTAAACTGTAATTCTCCATGATTTTCTCTCAATCATTCATATCTGCTCAATGCGTATCCAAATGTAAACAAATGACGTCATACATTATGAAATGGACAAAGTCCAACAATTATTTTAAGACATTTTTATGTTTAAAAATGTATAAAAAGAAACTATAAACATAAAAAATGTCTTACAATAATTGTCGGATTATTACAGGAGAACTCTTCCTCCTCTCATAAATACTAATTTGAAGAGTTGGTTGGGGAGCGTAGACGCAGTCTATGACTGTGTGCGACTTTTGTCGAACTCTCTGCTTTGGCATAGAGGAACCTGGACGAAGCTATACCGAAGAGCAGAGTTTCGTCCGGGGAGGTAGACAGACCCTGAACCTGTTTATACGGGTTCTAAGGGAATATTTTTGGCCGATCCTACGAGCTCAGAGAACCCACGGTAAACTCAGCCTTGTGTCACATACAACCCTCGTGGGGGTGGCTGTTAAATATAACGGAGACGCAGTGTTAACCTACCGTTCGGGCTTACACCTCTATCTGCTAATTACTAACACTCTTGCTTTGTATATATCTATTTCAATACACTTGTTCAACCTATCTTCGTCTTCCGTGTCTTTATTTCTGGCCCCTAAACAGGCCACACACATATTACGCAACTGATTCAGTAATCCTTTACTTTAAGTCGCTCTTGAGCATTGCATTAGGTGAATTTTAATAAAAGAAATCGATTATTTTTAGTGTCTTCCTTTCTGTTTCGCTATCGTTTAAGGTTCAGAGTGTCATTTACAAAAGAAAACCACATAGGATTTTCTGCCTGCTGATTTTTTATCGCAAATGTTTGATTAAATAATAATAATAATAATAATAATAATAATAATAATAATAATGAAAATACAGAGGTTATAAGACGTGGCAGGGGAAGTCGGAGAGATTTACGAAGCAGCAGCAGCTCAAGTTTATCATTTTGTGGCTGGGACACTTGGGTTTATTTTCAGGAATCTTTTTACTTTGGAAGACGTCTTGGTGATACCTATCATCTTTGGGAGTGCGCAGGTGGCAGCCCTGCTGGAATGTCCGGGCTCTAAGCTGTGGGTAGGCGTAGAGATGAACATATGAACCACATGAGTCGGTCGAAACATCTAAAAAACAGGGAGATCAAAACAATCAATACTACTACTACCACCACCACCACCACCACTACTACTACTAATAATAATAATGAAGAAATACTTAGTCTAAGAAATTCGAACACAGTTATATTCTAGGCTTGGTCTGCTTTTGGTAACCTGATACATTTTCTATTCTGTATGTGATTTGATTCTTCTTCTGTCTGTTTAATTTGGTTCTTTCAGCTTCTAAAACCGTCTTCATCATTCCTTGCTATGTGGTATATTCATTCGAATCATCCACGATATTTTTCAGCCTGTGTCTGCCTAACCGCAAACACCGACCCTGAATCAGGCGCCCATAAAATATTCGAACCTCAAATCCCATCCGCCTCTACCGACGAAGCCTCGTTATAAATTTGGAGTCGCAGCTGAAACCCGACTTCCTTTTATTCAGTCAAACGTCATAGAAAACCCAAGTTTGGATCAATATCTCCATTCGGTTTTAAGCTGATTAGTTAGAAAGCAGCAGCAGCATAAGAAGAAGAAGGAGAAGAAGAAGAAGAAGAAGAAGAAGACGTGAAATTCGTCTCTTCATAAATCCGTCTTTTCCTGATCCTTTATTCTTTAGCTTTTCATTCACTTTCTCGACATCTTTCTTGATTTCCTTCTAGACCGATCGCTAATCAGGCGGGATATGCTTAATTTTCCTGACTTACCTATTCGCTGCTTTCCGTTATCTCTCTTTGGATGTATAGAACCGCATCGAGACTTCAATTTATATTTTCGAGATTTTCCAATATCTATCTATCTATCTATCTATCTATCTATCTATCTATCTATCTATCTATCTATCTCAATGTGTTCCTATCTATCTATCTATCTATCTATCTATCTATGTTTTCTGTTGTATGCGTACATAAATTAATCTGTCAGTTTTACAACGGCAACAAGTTTGGTGTCAATGCAAGATGTTTAATTACGATTTCAAATAAATGTTTGCATTTCAAATGTCGACCTTAAAATCAGGTTGAGGTTATTGATCCTTAAATTCTCGCTGTACAATTTTCTCACGCGACTGAAGTCGAACTTTTGATATATGATAATAATAATAATAATAATAATAATAATAATAATAATAACAACAACAACAACAATAATAATAATAATAAAACACACACACAAACACACACAGAATGATTTTGGACTTTTTAATGCAATTAAAGTTTAAATTATTTTAGAATGGAATAAGTTTATATTTATATATATATATATATATATATATATATATATATATATATATATATATATATATAAGCTGGATCAAAAATAAAATACTTTTACAAACTTTGGGGGTGAGGGCAGGTACCTCACACGAACACTAGGAGAAATGTCCATATAAATATCTGTCCGTAAATCCTTCGTTTTATTAAGTTTAAAGTCTACGGTAGACGCTGTTAAATGTAGAATACAAGAACAACCCAAAAATACTTTTACGAACTTTGGGGCGGGGTTCCTGACACCAAAGCAAGGTAAAATATAAACAAAGCTGAAGAGATAAACAATTAGTCGGCAGTTTGTGCAATAAGCTATTGGTGAAAGCTCTCCCGTGGTGATTGATCTGAGGACGAAAGAACCTGCACATGTTGCAAATGAAATGGATACAAGAACTGCTCTTGAAGTACCCTCCATACGGTACTATCAGATGTACGACATACTAGGGCTACTTGACGTGTGCTGATACCCGGATCGTCTCCGAGAGCCTGTAGAATGTATTCTTTATTGTCAGGCGTACTAGCGGTTCTCGGTCTTTCTCGATCCACAGTTTATGGTACCACGGATCCTGTCTCAGCAACGTGACAATAAATACCAGCAAAGGTTGGATGACTCTGTTACTGTCGGTCTGGAAACACAATCTGATACAGACGGGCAGCTTCGAGTCCCTTACCATTCTCGCGACCGTATGTAAAAATTATATCTGCCTGTTCACGATATGAATATTCTGCCATTGTTAAACAGAACACTTCTCAGTTAACACACTACAACACACGTTAAACATTGCAGACAAACTAGCCACATATATACACGAAGAACAAATGTAAACTAGTCTACTACCGTAATCTTTCTTTAAACTCAAAAACGAAGGATTTGCGGACATATGTTTATATGGACTTTTATCTTTATTTTGGTGTAAGGAACTCGTCCCCAAAGTTTGTAACAGCATTTTTGATACACCATAGGTATATATATACCGGGGGTAAAATTTGCAAATCATGTAACAACATAATTATCCATACCACAAAATGTTTAATAACTAAAAAATACACTAACCTAATTGAGTTTCTTTTTTCTACATTTTCAGATAAGACGTTTATTAGCCATCTTGACATCATCTGTCAGAGAAGCTGTTTGAGTTATTTAGCTAGAAAGGAAACAGGTTAAAATCGTTTTGTGTCAGCCTCACTGGCTTCCCAAATGAGAAATGGCGAGAGGAAAAAGATCATTCACGCCTTCAGTAGCGATAACAACATTCATACACTGGCTTCCATCTTGCAAGTCCATTCAAGAACCATCAAGAGAACGGTGAATAAGTTTTAAAAAGAGGGAACAGTAGAGAGGAAAACTGGATCAGAAGCTCACAACAGGAAGTGGGATCATCATTTCAACTTAGAGCTACAGAGACAAAGATACAACTCAATTCATAGACGTTTCGCACGTGGGAGAGGAGTTTCAGCTATGACAGTCCAAAGAGCAGTGAAAAAAAAAAAAAAAGACTTGAAAATGAAATCGTACGTGAAACATGTGAAGCATCTTGTTACTTCAGGATAGAAAGTTAGACGGCTAGAGCGGGTGAAGATCATTTTGAATAATCTGGAAAATGATTCTGGAATAATATATATATTTGAACTTTATTTCAATACTTCATGAGCTCCCGATCCTTAGCTATGATTAATTAATGAGAAACATTTCATTTTCGTTTATGATCGATTTCATCACGATTCATCTATTAAGCTTGGAGAGTAATTAGACATTCTTATTATTCAAAGTATAGTCCAATAGTATTATAAAAACCTCGGAGAATTTCAGTAAGATTAATCATTTCTAAGATACCACGGTTCAAAGCTTAATCTAACAATTGGACAATTTTGCCGTTACACTCGGCATATATATATATATATATATATATATATATATATATTAAATAGCAGGAGGTTAATCAACGGTGGGTGGTGTTTGTGACTTTCACGCTTCTTTCAGACTATATGACATTATTGCCTTTTCGAAGGCCCTAAACAAAAGTGATGGGAAGAGTAGGTCTCTTGCTTCCTTCACTTCCCTTAAGCCCACCCCGTGGCCTATGATATAGAGTCTGCGAAAGTAGTAGCCACACATTGTCTCAATATCACTTGAATAAACTATCACATGTTTTATATGCACGATCTGTCTGTCTCTCGCTCTCTCTCTCTTTCTCTATATATATATATATATCGCTCTCTCTCTCTCTCTCTCTCTCTCTCTCTCTATATATATATATATATATATATATATATATATATATATATATATATATATATATATATATAGAGAGAGAGAGAGAGAGAGAGAGAGAGAGAGAGAGAGAGGCACGGTGGAATAGTGGATAGCAGATCGGATTGAAGAATCAGAGAGCCGAGTTCGAATTCCAGTCAGATCATTTAACTACTAATACACTTGGGAAAGGTATTAATCCATTCTTCTCCCTCCAGCTATGGATAAGCACCAGGACAGACTGGGTTCTATAGCCTTAGATGGCAACTGGTCTAGGAGAGGGACAACTCTGAATTCAAAACCTGCGGAGGGTCGTTTGTGCACCAGGTCTCTGTATTCGGCCCTTCAAAAAGTGTGGTTGGTTCTGCGCAAAGCCTTCACCACTATAATCAAATCTGATGTGCTAGCGTCTGGGTTTTCGGTTCCTAGAAAGTTAGCTACTTGACCCTCATACGTCGAATACGACCGGAGAGTCCACCACAAATATATATATATATATATATATGGTGAACTTTCCCGTCGTATTCGACGTATAAAGGTCATGCAGCTCATATATATATATATATATGTATATATATATATCTTTAATACAAGTTTGTCACTTAGCTGAATGATGTTACCCGTAGCATCCCAAACCCAGGCGGACTCTCCAGCAATCACTCTGTTCACTCGGCAGAGGATATCAACACTTGACCGTTTATACTCTTTGATTTTTCTTTTTTATATGTACTTTTTTCACTTTTCAAGCTTTTTGTGTGCGTTAATCTTTTTTTTAACTTTATCCATTTCTATATTTACATATTACATTTCTATCCCTACACGCCCTATCTGATTCTTTCCACCATCGGATTAGTTACTCTCTGTTCAATATTCGATATAGCAATTTATTCGATATACCTACTTGTTCGACATACCTACTTATCTTTCACCTATCCATATTCACTTACCTATATTCACCGTAAACAATACATTCTGAATAGTTTCATGATTTTAAATCTCTGCTTGTAATTCCGCTCAATCGGAACCGATATTTCTTATTGAACCTGAGACGCGGTTTGATACGGCAAAAAAAAAAAAAATCCATTTTTTGTATTCTTGACACAAGGAAGAGGACACTGAACAAAACAGACGCAATGCTTTACAACAGTTCTTGCGATCGTACAGAAATAGTAGGAATAATGGGATATTATATTGATTAGTAGAATTCACCTGGTCGTAGGTAATTTTAAGCCGCTCAGATCATCGGCTCCAGCTTCCAATCACCGAAAAGAATTACAGAGCGTAATATGGAAGTTAAATCAGGCTGTAAATATGTTATTGGTGATATGCACACCCTCATATATATATATATATATATATATATATATATATATAATATCAAATCCGTAGGTGGAAAGGATATTCCAAGTAGGTCTTTTTAGTATCTGTCTACATTTCTCAGATGAGGTATTATGTACACTATTTAAATTATTCGGACTTCGACATTCCAAACGCCTGAAGAAGGTCGGAACGTACAACGGCCGAAACGTTGTAATAAATATTGCGACAAAGATAAGGACAATAGTCCGAATAATGTAAATAGTGTAGGTCTTTTTAATATAAAATATTAAAAAGATATATCCATAAAGAGAGCTCAATGCATAGCATACAGAGCAATATAATATACATCAAAGGAAAAGTTTAATGCTTCATCGAAACCTCGATTATAAATTATAATTTATTTCGACAAGTGATTTTTTAATACTTGTCTCATCAGACCGAAATTATAAATGGTATAATTTTACAAAATGGTTTAAATTTATCCGACATTATTTAAAAACAAAGATAACAGGACGTCTTGCCGCTTAACCTCGAAAATGTATTTTCTGGAGATTTATATTATTATGTCTTTAGTAATATAAATCCTCCCAAAATAGATTTTTAAGGTCAAGCGTCTAAAATATTGACAAAATCCAATGGAGAAACTGTAATGTAATTAATCCTGACCTGGAATCTCGACTTCAATCGTTTTCTCATCGACGTGACGTGGCTTCCCTCTGTCTTTTCTACAAATATTTCCATGGTAACTGTTCTGATGAGATTTTTTTCTTAATTCCTCGAAGTCATGAAATGAAGCGTGCTACTAGGTTGGCAATTATGTCCCACCATTTTAGGGTTGAACTAGCTAGATGCAAACGTCTCTTCTATTCTAATTCTTCTCACTTCTGCAAATCCTTTCCGATTTCTATATTTCCTCCGACTTGCAATCCTCAAAAATTGAAATGCAACGTCAATCACCATTTTCTGCCAATCACCATCTTCTTTTCTTTTATTGCCCACTCCTCCCTAAAACCTTCTTATTCTCTGTCATTCCCTGTAATCCCACTGCGTCCTAGTGACATTATTGCCTTGGTTAAGGTGAAAGTTTAAAAAGTTTTTCCATTAACAAAGACGTGATGTTTTTTGATTATATCGTCGGCTTCTTCAGATTCAAATATCGCGCGCATTTTCGCGTGTTCATTTGCTATTTCGTTTTTGTCTTCTTTAAAACATAAATCTAACACTAATTACCAATAATTTCACTGACTACATCGTCGATAAACACATTAAATTGACCTTAGAGAAAATAAAAGGAAACGATACAAATAAAAATAATGGAAAAAGATTAAAGAATCAACTTCACAATAGCCAGAAAAAATATACAACAAAAAAAATCAAAAGAGGTAACGACAAAAATAAACAAATTAAACTTATCATTGATTACACAAAATTGAAAACCTCCAACGTGATCATCACCAACAATATAACAAAAAAAATTCAAAAGCAACAAGCAAATGTCTATGAATTTGCTTGCCCACTTGGAGAGTGTTTCTCTTATAATAATAATAATAATAATAATAATTCGAACATACATTGGTTACAAAACCACTACATTTTCATGCTGATTAACATGATATTTATCTGGTAATTGTTACATTCAATTGCATATTACCAATCGACACACACACACACACACACACACACACGCACAAACACACACACACACACACACACACACAACAAAACAAAAAAGCAGAAGAAATCCGACAAATTCCCACCAATAACATACACAGACACACACATAGACGCACAAACGGTTTGCATTACTGGAAGCATTAAGCATAAGAAACAAACAATAAAATAATATCAAATTTATGGACAAAGTTAATAAATATATTTCAATAAGAAACAAAACATATAAGACACGAACTATCTGGTAAACACGTGCAATTCATGAAGAAACTGGCAAAACATTTGCACAAAAACCCTACCAAGTCTTTGTTAATTATTAAAGATAGACGAAATTACTTGGTCATTGGACAATTTATATTTAAATATGTGCCTGAAACCAAAAAAATGATCCAAATGCAGACAAAAATAAATAAAAAAATGTCTTTAGTAAGGAACATTCGCTAGTTTTTAATGTGGGTCAATTCAAACAGATCGATTGTCAGCCGTAATATGCGATCACTGAAATAAGTTAATTGCGAGAGGTTTCTATTATTCATTTTCTATGATAGAATATTTAGTGATATCCTTTAAAGATGAACAATATATTTTGCATCCTATCCGGATAAAAAATAATGCTACAAATCAAATACTTTGATTCGGAACCTGACTTCAGAATTGTCCGGGTGTGTCAGGGTTTTTTTTTTTTGTGATATACATATCTTATATTTATTTAAGCGACATATACAGTGGAGGAAAATAAATATTCGTACACTTGAAAAAATGTTTTTTTATAAATGTAAAAGCCTAAAATAAAACATATCTCGGCACATTTTATGTATAAAGACACATACTATTAAAAAAATAATAATAAACTTCATTGATTCTTATTCTAATATAAATTAATGCATTTTTAAAATTCTAACTGGTGAAAAAAGTATTCGTACAAATCAATTATTAGAATAAAATAATTAATTATGAAAAAAGTATATTCTAGAATGTTCCAGTAATGTTATCAGTAATTATAGTTAACGCTATTAGCCATTATCAGAGAATTCTGCAATTTCTAGTCTTACGAGAAGGTTCTAATAATGCCTAAAGGTAAAGAATTGACTATTTCACAAAAAACAACACATTTTGTCTCTCTGGAAAGATGGGAACAGTTACAGAACGATTTCTAACAACCTGAATATTCCTTTTTACTACAATTGCTTCGTCCATTGCAAGGTTTAAAACTCGTAACAGCGTCGAAAACCAAAGACGAACAGGTGTTCCGAGGAAGATTTCTCTAAGATCAGCAAGGATATTAGGACGCCAGATCCAACAAAATCCACAGGTTACCCGAGAAGAGCTGCAGGAACATCTGCGTGCATTAGAGATTAAAATAACCAAGCGCACAATAAGTAATGGACTACACAAAAAAAGTCTGAAATCACGCATCCCAAGGAAGACTCCACTCCTCTTGAAACGACACAGAGATGCTAGGCTAAAATTCGTTAGAGAGCATAAGGATAAAGAATATTCGTTTTGGGAAAAAGTACTATGGACAGATGAAATTAAAATAGAGTTGTTTGGTCATAATTATCGAAATCCTGTGTGGAGGAAGGCCGGTGAACCCTACTTACCAAAGAACACGTTGAAAGTTTGGTGGTGGCAGTATCATGATCTGAGGCTGTTATTCGGCAAAAGGTGTTGGTAGAATATCAATAATAGATGGCAAGATGAATGCCGAAAGCTACCAGAAAATCCTGCAAGACAATTTAATGCGTTCTGTTGAGAGACTTCGGCTACCTCCTGATTGGGTTTTCCAACTGGATAATGATCCTAAGCATACCGCTAGATCTACAAGGAAATGGTTAGCTGAAAGTAACGTTGATGTCTTGCAATGGCCAAGTCAGTCCCCAGACTTGAACCCAATCGAGAATTTATGGCGATATTTGAAAATTCAAATTGGGAAAAGAGCACCAACACATATCAAGAATTTGAAGACAATATGCCAAGAAGAATGGGACAAAATGCCACTCAATGTGTGCAAATCATTAGTTGAGACGTACAGGAATAGACTGGTAGCTGTTGAACTCAATAAAGGATATTCCACAAAGTATTAAATTAAGTTAATATGCTTTTTTTGTTTTGTACGAATACTTTTTTCATCAGTTAAAATGAAAAAAAATGCATTAATTTCTGTTAGAATAAGAATTAATTAAGTTTATTACCATTTTTTAATAAAATGTATCTTTACACATAAAATGTAACGTCCTGGGTATGACGGTAAACTACATCCGCGTCCTGGGTATGACGGTAAACTACATCCGTGTCCTGGGTATGGCGGTAAACTACATCCGCGTCCTAGGTATGGCGATAAACTACATCCACGTCCTGGGTATGGCGATAAACTACATCAGCGTCCTGGGTATGGCGATAAACTACATCAGCGTCCTGGGTGTGGCGATAAACTACATCCAACAGCAAGGCCTCAGATAATGTTTTCGGAAAAATAATGTTGCCAGCTATACGTTTTTGAAACAATAATGTTGCCAACTATACGTTTTTTTTTTTTTAAAATAATATTGCCAGGTATGCGTTTTTGAAACAATAATGTTGCCAGGTATGCGTTTTTTAAACAATAATGTTGCCAGCTATACGTTTTTGGGAAAAAATAATGTTGCCAGCTATACGTTTAATAGTACTGTATATTTAATATAGGTATAGGTATATGTGTATGTATATATATGTATATATGTATATGTATATATATGTGCGTATATGTGTATGTATATATATATATATATATATATATGTATATGTGTATGTATATATATATATATATATATATATATATGTATATATATATATGCCTTGATTTGGCATTAAATGACCCACAGTGGTTTATATGCCATAAAACCCAACCAACCAACCATAAAATGTATCAAAATTTGTTTTAGTTAAAGCTTTTACATTTATAAAAATACAATTTTACATGTGTACGAATATTTATTTCCCCCCACTGTATGTATAGTATAGTAGTACTGTATACGTTATATTTATATCCACGGCAAATAGCATATTACTAAATATTAGAGTTCAAGACGAATTTAAATTATGAAGTAATAAGAAGATACGAACTTAATACCACTTGTTCTATGGGAAGGCCGGCAACTCTGAAATGAGTTTTGATTTCGATGACCAAAACGATATGGACTATACTTGGCTTGGGATGGGCGGTTGAAGGCTGCTTCACTTTGCGTTCTACTTACGCATTCCTTTCTCATTTTTTTCGTCCCTATCAAAAGGATTCGAGCTTTTCACCAAAGACAGGTCTGCTCAAACATGGCAACGTACTATTGATATATAACTTTAATATTCAAAAATATAAATCCAATGTCTCTAGTGTTCACCTGATTACTCTTCTTTTGTTCAAGGCCATTGGTAAAGTTTCTGTCTTTAATTCTTCCATACCCAGCAACCTCTTGTGTTTTAGAGGCTTTATTGCCTTGCATGAGGTGAACTTGATTAAAAAACAAAACAAACAAAAAACAAACAAACAAAAAAAAAAAAAACAACTTCATATGGATGTGCAGGTAGTGTAAAGGATATTGGTCCGGAATCAGAAATCGGAGAGCCGAGTTCGAATTCCACGCGATCTAGTTACATTCACTTACGCGCAATCATGAAAGTATCCGTCTCTTCTCTCTCCAGCTATAGGTAAATAAACTGAACTTATACAGCCTTGCTTGGCAACCTGTCTCGGAGAAGGAAAACTTCAAACCAACCTGGAGAGATTTGGACGCCTTCAGGCTAGTTTACCCAAGACACACCAATCCTGCTACAGCAACAGTACATATTTTGCTCCTATAACCCTAAGCAGTGGCATACCTGGAGTGTATATCGATTTGGGCAGTCCTTGCGTTTGTTGCCTCCCCGCCCCCTCCAAATACATATTGCACAGTGGCTCACACTTAAATTTATAAAACTAGTCTCCGTATCATTATAATACTACTTTCATATAATCAAATATAGTATGCTTTAAATACAAACCAAACATATTTATCAGTTAAAAAGCAAAAGTTTAACTTCCATGAAAAGATCCTTCAATTGTGAATCATGTTCTGACATTAAACTATGTTTCTTTCAATACAGCATGTACAGGCTTATAGCCTACAGTAGACATAAAAGTGCCACCCCCATAAAAGTGCTGCCCTAGGAAGACCACACCCTTTACCTATGCAACTAACCCTAAGAGGTTTACAGAAGCCCGTGACTGTGACTTTATTTCTGATGTCTTCGGAAATGTTTGAGACATTTTCTCTTGAGCAAGCTAAACTTTTCTTGTAAGAACTGGCATTTTGAGTTAAACTAGCCTTAAAATCTCAATTCCATCTCTGGCGAATCTACCTCTAGGATCACCATTTACAACACTTGGATCCGTTTAAAAAACAAAAGAATTCACAATACAAGAAATGCATTTGAAAAGAAAACTGGCATCTCGTTCCATTGTATCAAAATACACTGGAAGGAGTTTTTTTTTTTTATTAAATCAGCATCTTTTTGAGCTCAATAAGAAGAATTTCCTGTATAACAAACAAATGAATCCCATACGTCCAGCTCAACTGGATACTATCAATATAGTATTTACTATAAATATTTTCCCGCGCAAATCTTAAATATGACATACTTGGACGATTCTGAGCACAAATGCGAAATCAGCATAGTCGTTTTATTGACACTATTTACATAGTTCGGACTATTGTCGTCATCTTTATCGTCATATTCACGACGTTTCGGCCGTTGTATGTTCCAGCCATCCTCAAGTGATATTTGTCCGAACAATGTAAATAGTGACAATAGTTAAAATACCTCATCTAAAAAATATAGACAGATGAACTCGTTTTAGCCTAACCGAGTATGATTCGCCCTATGCACTTCTCTATTAATTACTCCCAGGTTTTGAATAAAAAACGGGGGTGGAATAAGCGGGCGTTCAAATTTTAAGTGTAAAATATACGCTTTTTGTCCAGTCATAATTCTTTTTAGTGTTCAGTTTTAATTATTGGCCGATCCATTAATTGTAATAAACATTTAACTGGATATTGGATCTCTCTCTCTCTCCATCTCTCTCTCTCTCTCTCTATATATATATATATATATATATATAAAAAGAAATATAATTTTACGGTATGCTATATTTATGGGATAAAGTGCTCAATATCAGAGATAGAGCGTATGTAAGTCTTACTTATTATAAAACGCAGATTGTGTGTGTGTGTGTCTGTACGTTTATATATTGGATCGGATTTCCTACATTTTTCAACCGTTTTCGACAAAACTCCACAGGACTGTGTAAAATTACCTTGCGGTGGTTCTGACAGCGCCAAAAATTGGAAAAACAATTGTTTTTGCACGAAATCAATTTGAAAACACGATAAAACACGATTCTGTCGCCAGAATGAAAGGGGGACAACTCATATCGAGTTATACTTATAAAACCCAGGTTGTTTGTGTGTGTTCGTTTATATATGGGATCGGATTTCCTACATTTTTCAACCGATTTCAACAAAACAAATAAGTGTTTCTTATTGTCTTGCACACTTTTTTCTTTATTTTTACATTCAGAATGCTTTAAAAAATTCCATTTACAAGACAATTGTTTATAATAAAATTCTATTCAATCGGTAGACTCATAACGATTGAAAACAATGTTTTTGTTTGAGTTTGGGTTTGACCAATTCCTAAAAAAAAAAAAAAAAAAAAAAAAACTAATTAAGACATGTGTGTCCGTCAACCTTAAACAATAATCTTTGTCAATTTTATTTTTCAGTCTTTATGATGCTCGATACTTGATCTATCTCTTACTGTTACATCCCCGGGCAACGCAGGGCTCTACTGCTAGTATAAATTTAAATGTGAACATTGAAGTCAACATTTAGGGGCGACAGGCTGTTTCATACTGGGCGAAATCGTCAGGCCGCCTGACGATTGCGTCCAGCATGAAGCAGCCTGTCGCCCCTGAATATTGACTTCAATGTTCACTTTATATATATATATATATATATATATATATATATATATATATATATATATATGAAACATTTAACTGGATATTGGATCTGTATATAATTTTCTCTTGCCATTTCTTCACTTATCTCTGATATTAAAATACGTTGTTTTGTACTTTTTTTCAGAACTTCGTACTTAAACGTATCGGAACAAATCCTTCAAGACCAATAACGCTTTTTAGTACCATATAAAATAGTCAATAAATTTAATAAAAGCAAATCAACTTCCCGTGTTAAATCATGTATGCATTATTCTGGAAGAAGACACTAATAAATTTCTTTAAGATTTAAACAGAGAGATCATTCTATTTAAAGAAACGATCCCAGAGAATTACGTCGCAAAACGTTGTAACGAATGTTTTGAATCTATTATAGAGCTTATCATCATTAAATAAACAATAAAACATTTAATAAAAGTTCACTTTCGCAAACCAATCGATGAAATTTGAAATAGTAGATTTGTTTGGAAAGATACTTTAACAAAAAACATCTTCGGAGTTTAATAAGTTCTTTGATTTAATTTTATAGTGTTACAGTTTTTTGTGTATATATATGTAACTAGTGAGTTAGCTCAAATGACTTAACTCACTTTATAGTCCACCAATAGAAGGTTAACCAATCAGAGGACGTAGAACATTCAATCTGTCGTGTATAAAGGCGGCCATTTTGTTCACTCTACCCGAATGACCAGTGCCAGAGATTGTTTGACGAGTATCTGACTTTATTCTGACTGGAGGCGGCGCGATTTTTTAATTCTATTCTTTATATTGCAGATTGACGAACTTGTTCTTCGGCTCACGAGGATTTTCCTTAATATTTGATGAACTGTTTATTGCTTAATTGACGAACTTTCTTTGGCCCACCAAGTTTTTTTTTTCGGTTTAAGTTACGTTATTGCTTAAGTTTTCCTTTTTTCTTTCTTTCATTTCTTTTGTTTGATTTTTTTTTTTCTGGACTTCGGCCCACATTTTTATTTTTTTTACTCCGGTTTGACAAAGTCTTACCGGACGACTGTTTTTTATTTTTGTTTATTTCTTTTCAGTTTTTCGTTTTAAAACAATAAGTACCGTTTAGGAAAAAAGAAAAAGAAAGCTTTGGTTTTATTTCCTTTTTAGTTTATACCCTCCCTCGTTTTCATTTATTTAGCAACTTCGGTTGTAATCTTTTTTGGTTTGACAATTTTGTTTTTTTCTTTTGGCATTTAATTTATTTCTTTAGCGGCTTCGGCCGCAAACCTTTATTTTTAATTTGGTGTCAAACCAGACTTTTTATTTTATTTTCTTGCTGTATATTATTTTTGAATTTATTTGTTGACCTAAAAAAGAGAGGAGTTTCTTTTTTTTTTCTTTTATTCTCGGCAGACTTTGGGCGCCATTTTGATTTTTTTCCCCTTACCTAACTATTTATTCTATATTCTTTCTTTTCAGTTTTTAGTTTGTCTTTTATTTTTATTTATTGGGTTAAATTATAGTTTTCTCAGTTTATGTATTTAATAGCCTTTGTTTTTAAGTTTTATTGTTTTTGTTTTTGTAATTCTTTTTAATTTCCTGGTATATCCAGGCTTTACTTTATTTGTTTAATTTTTAATTGTTTTGCCTTCTCCCAACTCCTTTCCCCATTGTTTGTCAAAAAATATATATACATAGGCCCGCAGGTGGAAGTCTCCACGAACTTTTAATATGGCCGACGAAGAAAGTTGGTCATGTGTTAAAAAAGACCTCTTTGGGGCGGCTGCTAAGGCAGACCCACCGGATAAATCGAAATCCAAGAAACTGGCAAATGCAGCCCCTAATATTGAAGTCCAACCTAGTGTGAAGGAGGCTAGTAGCACTAAAAAAGGAGAGACCAGGCAGGTCTCAAGCCAAGTTTCGAATGAACGGGTGCCAAACGAGGCACAAACTAAGAAGACAGCCGAGGAATTACCCTCTTGCTGGAAGTCCCCCCCAAGTTGCATAGTGAACATGATGGATTTCTTGGAAAAGGCGAAGGGATATGCTCATCTTGTAAATAAAGATGGGCTCCTTGAAGACGTCCAAGGGCTCAATGTGTTCTCAAAGAGAATGGTGTCGGTTTTCGTGGTGGACAAGCGAACTCGCAAAATTTGTCGCTCCACGAAAGACATAGTGATTAAATCACTTTTGTCCCTGGGGATAAAACCCCAGAGAATAATTAAAGGTGCTGGGTTCTTCATGTGGGACATTCTGCTGCCCACGCCAGAAGATTGCCTATCAATGGCGAAAAAAGAGTTGATTCTAAGGACGGAATATGAGGGTCGGCGACGGACCAGGGTGGCCGTTTTTGAGGTCCCTCCTCAAATTTCGGGAGAGCACCTGGCTGCATTTTTTTATGCAGTTCGACCAGATTTTAGGGGCTCTCTCCGACAATTTGAACGGGGGATGGACTTTCGATATTATGTTAGATCAGAAGGCCTTCAAGTCCATCCCCAAACTGTTTGGATTTAGGCGACCGGAAAATACCGGTCATTGTAACCGGTAGGAAACCTACTTGCTGGAGGTGTGGATAGATTGGTCACCTTTCCTCCTCCTGCCCAGGAAGAAGGCCCCTGGAGTTCCAGTCGCAGGCGACCAAAATCCCCCTTTGGCTGAGACTGTCAAATCCGTGGCGCCTGTAGTGGGCCTAACTGCGAGGCGGACCGGTAGGGAAAAACCCTCGGTTGGGTCCTTACCCACATTACCCCAAAAACCGAAGCCTACCACAAGTGTGGATAAGGAAAAGGAAGAGGGGGAATGGCGCCTCGTAGTTAGAGGCAAAGGGAAGATCCAAGCAGTGGGGCCTCTGTCCCATCATGACCCCAGGGATAATAACACCTACAGCCCCATTCCCTCTACCAGCTCTGAGGGCGACGCCTCGGCGTCTTATGAAGAAAATGCAACGAGTACCCAAAAACTGAATGAACCTAGCTGGAAAAAAATTCTAAAAATAAAAAAGTTGAAGGAGAAATTGGACAAAACGCGGGCTAAAAATCAGAAATCGCTGGGGGCACCGGGCCCCCTATCCTCTGCCCCGTCTTCCCCTTCATCAACTAAAAAGTCATTTACAAAACCACCTCCGCGAAAATCATTGACAAACTCTCCGGCTAAAGGTTATCATTCATCAAAACCTTCCCCTATTAAAACTCCTTCCGGCATGACACCATCAACCACCCCTAGAGATACTCCTATTCAAACACCCATTCAATCTCCTCAGAAGAAAAGAAATAGAAGTCCCGATACACAACCAGCTACTGACAAGAAAAAAAAAAGAAAATGAAGCCACCTTATCTCCCAGGGGAAGACGTCTGCCGCGTATCCCGGGAACGGGCAGAAAGGGTCTTCGGGCAAACAAAAAACCCGAAGCCCTTAAAAATCTTATGGAATTTTGGCACATCAATGGTGTTGATGTGGAGGTGCCGGAAAATTTTAAGAAGGCCCGAACATTGCTGACCGTCGTAAGAACTGGCCCGGGTACGCGCGAGATTTGGGGTATGATAGAGGAGGCAAAGGCGTCCTTGAAAGTGGTGCCCCCAGCAGCCGTATTATTGGAAGAGCATTTGGACAAATCTAAACAGTGTAAAGGGAGGGTCCCTCTTTTTGTTCACCCATCCCTTTATAGAGCGCTTAAGCTAACATATCCTGCGGACATCGGCGGCTTGTCTCAGGATGATACCCTCGATACTGAGATGGCGTCAGGATCTATGGGACAAGCTGTCGGTGTCCTCACCCCAGCCATGTTCTATCCTGAAGGACAACCCTAATCGATTTGACAATGGCGCTCTGGTTAGCTAGTTTGAATGTCCGGGGCCTGAGGACCGAGTATCGCAGGGCGAGGCTCTCTCGTGACCTTCAGCGCCTCGGGGTGAATGTATGTTGTTTGCAAAAGACCCGGTTTTCTTCTCATGACCGTGAATACATACTGTCTAAGGGGTTCGCCCTTTATTCAGCATGTTTTGATGGTCGTTCGAGGGGTGTCTCTTGGCTAGTGAGCAGGTCTTTGAAGGCTGCATGTACCCTTGTCTTCGCGGATCCGGCGGGCAGACTTTGCGTGCTGGATGTTACCATAAAGGATAAGGTTCTACATCTCATTGGGGTTTATGCGCCCAATATCCATGCCGAGCAGCCTGCTTTGTTTCGGCAGATCGCGCCGTTCTTGATGACGTCTCGTCGTGTAGTTTTAGCGGGGGATTGGAATGCCGTCCTTGACCCCGATATAGATCGTATAGGGCAAAAACAAGGTACTAACAACCCGCACGTGAAACCATTTCGGGACTTTATCGATGAGTTTGATCTTGTCGATAAGTACCGGAATGAACACCCTCGGGAGGTAGCATGGACTTGAACAACTAGTGGCAACTCGGCTCCTGGAACGCTTGCGAGCTACCTTGACCGAGTCTTAGTTAGGAGAGTCGATGTAGGGCTCTTAGGGTGTCCAAGCTTCCATTACATAGTTTATACGGATCATAGGCTTGTCCGGGTCCGTGTAAACTTAGATAGGCCTAAGGTTAGATTGGCTGGCTACTGGAAATTTAACTGTTCATTATTTAGTGAGCAGGGTTTCCGGGACCAGCTCTTACTAATGATACAAAGGGAATTGACGGGGGCGGTTGTGGGAAACGCCTGGTGGGACAACTTAAAATGCAAAATTAGAACGTTTGCTACCGATTTTAGTCGTCGACTCAATCTAGATAGATTAGTGGCGCAAACGGCGTTAGAAAATAAAGTTGATCGGGCTGTGAAATCCCGTGTTAGTGGGGATATAGCTTTAGCTAAGGCAGAGTTGTCCTCCTTGCTTATCAAGAAGGATCAAGCTCTGGTAGTTAGGGCTAGGTTAAAAAGAATGTCTTCTGAGGCGACGAATATGGCCGCTGAACTGCGTGCAGAGGAAAATCGGAACGCTCCTAGGCGACATATAGCGTGCGTCATATTGCCGGATAAGCGGACCGTGACTACAAACGCGGGCATATGTGAGGTCTTTCGGGATTACTTTCAGGATCTTTACACCAGGGAGCCCGGTCTGAGCTCTGCTCAGTTCGATGCCTATTTAGCCGACTTTCCCTGCCTTGAGGCAGCTGAAGCGGCTAGGTGCGAGGGTCCCATTACAGAGTCGGAAATCTGGGAAGCGCTGAAGCAGATTGGCCTGGAAAAGTCTCCGGGATTAGATGGTCTTCCCTACGAAGTGTACTTGAGGTTGTCGCACGTTTTTGTTCCTTTGCTGGAACTGATTTTCAACCACTGGATGAAGCAGAGGTCTATACCTCAACGCTTCACCAGGGATGTGATCAAGTTGCTGCGTAAGGACAAGAACGGTGGGGATGGGTTAGGGAACTTTCGCCCTTTAACCATGTTAAACACTGACTTAAAGATTTTGGCGAAGATCTTAGCCAACCGTTTGCAGCTTGTCCTGTCTAGTCTGATTGGCCCTGAACAGACTTGTGCTGTGAAGGGCAGGACTATTCAGGATAACCTTCATATGGTACGCTTGATCTTAGAACAAGTCGACAGTGAAGCCGCGCTGATTAATTTAGATCAGTTCAAGGCCTTCGATAGGGTTGACCATCGCTTTCTGGAGGCTGTCCTTTCGGCGGCTGGTTTCAGAGCCGACTTTCACTCCTGGATCCGACTTTTGTATGCGACCCGCGGTCCGCTGGTGGAAGTGAATGGGGTAAGATCGAAGCCTTTTGTATTGTCTCGCTCCATTCGTCAAGGTTGTCCGCTCTCGCCTTTGCTTTACGTTCTTGCGTTAGAACCATTCCTTCGCAAGTTAAAGGCGAATCCGGTCCTGCGCGGAATTTCCCTGCCTGGGGCTTCCACCTCAGCCAGGTATTCTGCCTATGCTGACGACGTTTCAGTTCTTGTGTCGATCAGAGCCGAGATTGACGAAGTCAGCAAAGAGATCAGTGGGTATGAGATGGTGACAGGGGCCAAGATCAACCGCGATAAGTCTGTGGGCTTGCGGTTGAGTGCGTGGAAGGGAGTTTCTCTTCCCGGACCTTTCCTCTGGACGGATGGGCCGATCAAGATACTCGGCGTCTGGTTCGGTCCTGATCTCCAGTTGGAAATGAACTGGTCGGAGGTACAAGGGAAGGCCGAGATCGCGGTTAATCTGTGGTCTCGGAGGAGACTTTCCCTGAAGGGAAGGGCGGAAGTATGTGTTTCACACATCTATCCAATTCTCCTGTACCGACTCTCTGTACTTCCACTCCCGTATGCCAGACTAATTTTATTAGTACGGACCTTGTTCTCTTTCTTGTGGAGAGACAAGGCCCCTATGGTATGTCACGAGATCTATTGCCTTCATCCCTCTGAGGGCGGTCTGGGTATGCCTAGCATTGAGATTCGTCAACATATGCTTCGCATTACCTTTCTAGACCGAATGTGCCGCGGTTCGGATGAGGTGGGCACCTTTTGGAAAGAAGACGTCCGAAAACATTTCCCATCCCCGAGAAGTGTGCACTCGTGCGAGGAGGAGGCCGGCCGTACACCCCGAGCCGAGTGCTCCTTCTACCGCGAATGTCGTCGTGCTCTGAAACTCCTCTAACGGACGTCGGATGGCCTCTCCGACGCCCAGGCGTTGTCTCGTAAGGCACTGTATCGTCTGGTAGTTAGTGGGGCCGTTCAAGATGATCTGATTGACGAGCTCGGTCTTACGAAGCAGGAGGCTCGCTCGATATGGCCTTGGGCGCCTGGGTTGAAATGTCTCAATAATGACGAGGCATCACTCACCTGGCTGATGATTCGTGGGGCCCTCTGGGTCGGCAAGAGTCTTTGTTCAGCAGAGAAATATCCAAACTGTCGTCGCTGTACTAGGGAAGTCGAGACCATTGGTCACGTCTTTTTTCAGTGCAAGACGGTAGTGCCGTTGTGCGGGTTTGTTGAAGGCCTCATGGTTCGCATGCTGCAGGGAAAGTTTTTTGTCCTTGAAGCCAGTTCTGTTTGTAGCAATGTGGTGCCGCAATTGACGAAGGCTGAACACTATGCGTTCTGTTGCTTACTAGGGGCTATGAGAGTCGTGATTTGGACGACGCGTCAGAAGGAATTCTATGATGGCGAGAAGTTCACCTCTTCCCAAATGATCTTGTTCTTTAAGCATCCGCTTAAAGTCAAGATTAGGACAGAAAGGCGGCGGTTCCCTTCATCAGAATTTGGCAAAAGGTGGGTAAATCTTGCGCGAATGTGTAGAGTGAAAGGGTCTGACTTAGAGTGGCATTTGGATATCGGTTAGGCTCAGGATTTTGTCCTATCAGGGTTGAACAGAGGCAACCCACCCCGATATTAGGTTAGTTTACGTTTTTGATTTTGAATCTTTAGTTTCCTGTTTTCTGGTTAACTTAGCTAGGGTATGCATGCTCATTGGCCTCCTTTTATTTCTGTCCCTATTTTTCTTTTGTTTAATTCCCCATCCCCTCCCTCGTTAGGTGGTCAGTGATGTCAGTTCTCTGGTGGATGCGGGGCGCCTTTCCTTTCGTGTGTGTGATTTTTCGTATTTGTTGTTGTGTATGAATGTGTGTGTGCCTGTGGGAATGCCTTGGAGGAATGAATGTTTTTCTTATTTTTCATAGTCCCGCATTGATTTCGTCCAGTGAACTGATGTTTCTGCCACATTTAGGGATTGGGGGGGGGATTTATTACTAACCCTATTTTGTTTTGTTTTATGTAAATAAGTTTAAATCATATTGTAAATAGTCATTGGGGTTTTTTAAATTGTTGTTTCTCCCCCCCCCCACAGACTTTGAAATGTACATATGGGGACTAGTTAGGATTTCATAGAGAATTTGAGGTATTATGGTGGACGCAGTAAGAAAGGTAGGAGTGAATGTGTTGTTTTGGTGATAGGAATATTGTTGGTATGTTTGGGTCTGTGTCTGTGTCTAGCTAAGTTTAGAATTAAGACAGAAGACCGTCCTTCCCCAACCCCCTTTTAGGCCTCGTGCCACATTTTGTACATTCGTGCAAATAAATATTGAATGTCCAGTCCAGCTTGTCAGGCGAAGAGAAACAGAAGGACGATCTATGCTCTGCTACTTTTATCAAAATATCCACTGCCAACCTGAACAACGATTTCTTACTGTCTTCGAAATATTCACTGCTAACCTCTGGATTCTATACTCGAAGACGACCGTCATGATGAATAACATATAGGACTTCATGGTAAACAATATTTTTTAAGAAAATTTCTTTTTTTCGCTTTTGCTTTGTAACAGCGAAGAATAAATTCTTAAGATCTCTAATTCTTGAGCATGCAACATACAACTGACCATGCGTAAATATTACTTTCTGGAGCCAAATCCAACTTTTTGAAGCGTTTGGCCTTGCGATTTGTTTACAGTTCTCGCAAACGCAGGCCGAACTGGAAACTGGATTCTTGTATATATAAAAACTTAAAAAATATGCAAATAATATGTTAAATAATAAAACTTTTAATTTAAAAAAACAAAACAAACAAACAATGAAAATTTATTGTACTGAGTTATCTACACTAGTAAAACCAACTTTGTACCCCTGTTTAAACTTCTCTCCTAAATTTGGTTTCGATCAGTCAATGTATGGCTATTCTAGAGGGTGTTACGTGTCGTATCCTGTCGGCACTCCCACAATTTTTTATAAACTACCGAAAACAAAAGCATAACCAGCGATTGCTGAAAAGCTGATGCAAGACATAAAAAGGGCTGAAAGCAATGAAAAACAAACCCTCTGCGACTAGATAAACTAAGATTGAAGTGTAGTATTTGTTCCACCATCGACAGCCGGGTCCACGGCTTCAGCTCACCAGCGGCCACCGGCTCCAGTAATCCTCTAGCTCCAGCTGCTCCAGCACCAATGATATGCAATAAACTGTCCTACGCTCTTCAATGACCACAAAACTGTCCTTCTCAGGACAACGATCTTCTACCCTTCCACAGAGATAAATTTTTCCTAGTGCACTGTAACCTTATTTTTGTTGATGCATTTTCTTTGACGAAAAAAAAACTTGCTAATATATTTTTTACCAAGTTTTGTTTGTTTTTGACTTCCGTCATTCAATATCTGTTTGCGGTCCAATTAGACGAACGAACTGACAGAAGTCATAGAATTTTATATATAGATTATTGGCTCTAGTGTAATTTCAGAATTTTTGATTTTACTATTAATAAAAACTGGATTATATTCGCCAATAATTTTATATAATTTCTGAATTGTTTAGCCGTAATACATTTGTTTATATGTTTCCTAAGATTGAAATATCATTTCTGTGTAGATTCTTAAATATTGTTTGAGCATTTCAGATGGTTTGTAACTTTAGATTCATCTACTTTTTGGCTTAATATGTTTTTTTTTTTTATTTTGGTGAAGTTCCTTTCGTTGCATTTAGTAATTTTCTTTTGGTTCATAGTGAATTTTGTTCTTTTTAGTAATCGCCTCGATTTTTAATAGCTTCGTATTTTAATAAATCCAGTAAATCTTGCTTTTCGTGTATTTGTTTATTGATTTGTATTTGTTTATTGTATTAGTTGAATTATTTGGGATAGGATATCAACTTTCATTTTTAAAATATTTGGATCACATATTGTGGGAATATAAAAATAACGTCCTAAATATTTCTGCTCAAAAGTGTTGGTCAATTTATCAACATTTGATTGCATCACGAAACAATAGCATTTCTTTTTAAGTTCCTTCTTGGTCGTGTTCAGGACTTGTACTAACAGGTCTCATGAGCACAAAAGACACCGCCATTGAGAGAGTTCTTCAATTTGGTGTGATTTTTTTTCTAAGAAATTTCGTGTTAACGCGTTTATTCCACGTGACACTGACATTCGAGTCGTGTGACCTGCTTGTTGACGTCCGATATTCGCAAATATATTATTAACGCTTTTTTTTCTTTCTGTAGGTTCAAAATTGATTGATTGATTTTGTGTCGCAGTACATCATTGCGTATTTGTGTGTGTGTGGGGGGGTGGATAGAAATCAATATTCAAGATGAGGGGAATCGACACGGATATAAATTGGCAGATAGTAAAAGACTTCGAATAGACTGCGATAGATAGAATTTTGTTAATCATTCCCCACCCCCGTCAAGCAAATAATGCCATTAAGACGCAACACAAGGCGTTACTGGTAGTGAAAGAGAATAACAACAAAAAAAAAAAAAAACTTTAGTGGGAAAGGAAAATAAAAGAACAGATTTTAGAAAAACAGAAGATGGTAATTTTTGAAGATCGTAGTTGACAAGAAAAAACCGAAACCGGAAGTGAGTTCCACAGGCAATATTGACAAAATAAATATGGGATAGATAATTGATAGAAATATATATGAAAGAGACAATGGAGATAAGTATGGCTATATTGAGATAGCTGCATAAATATGAACAGAATGAAATAGCTATTTAGCTATAAACAAACAGCGATATTTAATATATATATATATATATATATATATATATATATATATATATATATATATATATATATATATATAAACAAGCTGAGAAAGTTATAGAGCTAGATAGATAGATAGATATGAACAGACTGACATAGTTATCTAGACTGATATAAACAGATATGTTAAACAGACATGTCATAACGTGTTGGGTGACTTGATTTTTATGATAACGGCTTCCATCACTTTTAAACAACTTTTACAGCGGGAGGAATGGATCACATTTATATTCTCGACAAGTATGTGGCGGATTAAGGTTGGTAGGATTCCATGTTGGTTTAAATGTGTTCATATTGAGCGCTGACCGGAAAGATGTAGTGTCAGGCGTCTTAACAGGCGTGTGGTGGTGGGTCCGGTATAACTATGTTTTTTTTTTAAATGCTTTTACAAATAATATTGGTCTCGTACAGTTTTGATTTTTCCGGCGTGATGTTATTTCTGACAATAAAATTAAATGTTTTTAATGTTTCATTGTAGAGAATTAATTTGATATTTTTAGCTTGTTAAACAAGAGTAGTAAACTTTTTATAATTATTCCTTAGGGCAATTCAATCCTGTTTGCAATTTTTGTGTCGTTGTTTACGATAAAATATATGCACACTACTAGTATTTGTCTTTGTGAATATATTATTATTATTATTATTATTATTATTATTATTATTATTATTATTATTATTATTATTATTATTCCTTAGTTCTAAAAGGGAACATTTTATAATTAATTATAATTAATCTATAATTTAGTTTGGAAAACCGTTGTTAATTAGTGTTTGTTCTGGGTTACTAATTTCTTTAAGGAATATTCTCTCTTCTCCTGCTAAGCGGCTTAAATAGAAAAATCACTGCTATTTTCAAAAAAATGTTACTGCAATATTTAATCACAAAAACGATTTATTCTTACAATTCAAAATATGTTTCAACTTCAAATAACATAAAAAGGGTTGATAAACTGTAAAAAACAAATTTATCAACCAATCTTTAAGAAATAGTTTGCGTGAGGATAAAACGACGTGCCATTTTTTAATTAACGAGAAAATGAGATGGGATGAGAGTAATTTTTTTTCTTTTTCTACGGTGAGTTAAAAGGATTAATTAGATACAAAAACAGTGAAATATTGGTTAGACAAAAGCATACATCCACAAAAGCGAATTTATACATTTATTCTGATGAACATAAGATATTGACTATTTTAAAAACTCTCTGTGAGCCATACTGTGTAGTTTTGCGGGTCTCAATCAACCCGTGGGCCATATTTTGTGCAGGACTGTGGCCAGTAAAAGACGGAGATATTAAGCTTGCCTCAAAATCAGTAAAAGGAATTTCTACAATGTCGAATATCTTCGGACGTTGGATATTTGTATTTGAAGATTTTATTTCTTAGAATCATGACTCAATATGATTTTATTTCCCTGAAATTTTACCTGATGAGAACCAATGCCTCAAAATCTTTATTTCTTGAAAGGTTGGCGTTTTCATAAGAGAAAAGGAAATAAGTACTACAATTGTTATAACGTCGAGTCATGGAAATTTCACGGTGTATATTTGAACTTAAGGAATATGATAAAATAACTTATATATATTTAAACAATGCAGAAAAAGTCATGTTATGATTATAAACAAAATCGTATTTATTTAAATTTTATTTTTATATTTAGCAGGAAAGACAGCCATGTTGTTATTTTAATTGTAAAAATAACTTTTTTTCTAAACATTTATTTTTTATTTTAATTTTTAAATAATTTGAGAAAAATACATTGCCATTCTTAACTCTCTAACCTATATTTATGTAAATCTATATTTTTATTGTGCTAAAGTTCAACTAATAAAAGTCTCAAAGGTCACTCAGTGTACAAATAGTTATAACGAATGAGGTGTGTAATAAGAATGAAGGAGGAGGTTGTAAGAAGGGAATATTGTGAAGATAAGGGATAAAGATTGGCTCTGGATTTAAGAGCTAAATATTTCAGTGTTCAGGGAAGTACACTCGTGGGAGTCTGTCCTACTGTTCTAGCATACCTACTGACGATAATGGGTATGTCCCCATTCACATAAATACAGTAGTAAAAACTGTATGTTGGTCTGCAGTTGGAGATTCATTGTGGATTTCACTTGACTCACTTCTAGCCGCTGGCGAATCTTATATGCTTTGTTCTTGTCTTAAGTATTATCGTTCATTACCAACTTTCGTGTGATTATTCTATTCAGTAACCTTCCCTAGGTTACAACACCTACAAAGCAGCGGTTCTTAGGAAAAAGTTGTCTTTGTTCTTATATTTGGAATACGGAGGAAATAAGGGTGATTCGATTCCGTTGAAGTAGCATAGAGTGCACTATCTGTAAAGGAATGAATTGGTGAAACCAAAGAATGGAATTTATCTGAACATCTGTCACGTAACTGTAAATTGTTTCACCTAAATATGTCCATCCATATCTAAAAGTAGTTTTCAATTTTCTATCTCATGCTGATTATTATTTCAATTTCTTGCGCCGCCATTTTTCTCAATCTGTGCGTCTTTACTCTTTGTCTTCGTTTTTTTTTACAAAAAAATGACATTCACTGAAAAAAATTGTTAATCTAATGAAAGTTAATACATACGTGCATGCGCACAAGTCCTCTTGCATATCAGGGGAAGTAACTATGTCATTGGGGAGAAGAAGGCATATTGTTAAATAAGCAATATGGATACCAAATAAATTAAGGAGAAGATTCCGATGATGGGTGAACTCAGATCCTTAGACGACTGTCTTATTGCGATCGTGTTTTATCGATTAGGCGATCAAATGCGTTCAAATATACCATATAGATATATTCCTTACTTAGTCCATCATTAAATAGCCAACCTGTTTGTTTACACCTGTAAAATGAGGTACACTTTTGGGAGAATATTTGGAGAAGCCCAAAGGAATATAACCCAAATAGAGAATGGATTCAACGCGGAGAAAAACTAATGCTGGATAAACTTCTGCAAGAGCGGGAAAATATAACCACAAATAATGTTTGGCATGCTCTAGCAAAATCCCCAAAATGGAAATCCCCAGGAAATGACAAGGTACCCATTTTCTGCTTTTATCCTTTCTCATCAATCAATGAAACCCTTGCAAAACCTCTATCAATGATTGTAAATAATCCCAATGAAATCCTAGAATAGATCACTGAAGATATTACATATCTCATGTCAAAAACCGTGTAAAATAGATCATCCGAAAAATTATAGGCCAATAACATGTCTCTCCACCACGTATAAATTGATCACGTCTGTCCTGACGAACAGTACTTAAACTTTTTTCGAAGCAAACAACATTCTTCCACTGGAACAGATAGGATGCAAGAGAGGTTCATATGGCTAAAAAGATCAACTACTGATAAACAAAATGGTCCTGGAAAATTGCTGGAGACGATGAAGAAATCTTAGCGTAGCATGGATTGATTACCGTAAAGCCTTTGATAGTGTGCCACACTCTTGGATCCTTAAGACTTTGGAAATGTTCAAAATCGCCCGTGTGGTAGTAAATTTCCTTACGCACAGCATGGGAATGTGGAACACCACACTATATGTAAATCACACCAGAGGCACTGTCATCTCCAATCATCTGAATATCTGACATGGAATCTTTCAAGGACACTCCCTGTCAACCCTTCTGTTTTGTTTATCCTTAATTCTCCTTACGTATGAACTAAACAGTAGCTATGGTTACAAACTAAACAAGAAAGTATTCATTCACCTACTCTACATGGATGATCCCAAATTCTTTGCCAAAAACGACAATGAGTTGAAAGGCCTCCTCAATACTGTAAAATGTTTCAGTGACGACATAGGTATGAATTTCGGATTGGATAAATGTGCAAAAGTAACATTCAAGAAAGGGAGAATTACAGAAACCCATTCAATAAATTTAGATTTTGTCACAAAGATTAGGGAACTGGAAGAAGGAGAAGAAGAAGCCTATAGGTACCTAGGAATTAGCGAAGGAGATGGAATACAGCATAACCAAATAAAAGAGAAGGTAAGAAAGGAGTACTACAGGTATTGAATACCGAGCTGAATTCAAAAAACGGAATATCAGCCATAAACACTTTGGCTGTCCCTGTGGTATAATATTGTTTCAACATCCTTAACTGGACCATAACTGAAATTAAACGAATGGATGCCAAAACGAGAAAGCTTCTCACTTACTGCCGCATGCATTATCCCAAAGCTGATGTTGATCGTCTGCATGTGCCCAGTTCCGAAGGAAGCAGATGATTAATTCAACTAGAACTGTCCTACAAAGATACCTGGAAACTACAGAAGACTGGATGATGATATGTGTCAAAGAACATGAAAGTAGTAAGTGACTTTTTTCGTAATAAAGGAAACCAACAAGTTCAAAATGGCGTTTCAAATGGGTGAAGAAATACAAGTAAAGCACAATACATCGACTGAAGTTGCAAAATACTTAAAAAAGAAAGGAAAAGCAAATGCAACTGACCAGATACAGAAACGATGGCATGATAAACTGCTTCACGGTCAATACTCTGCCCGTACCAAACAAGCTGATGTAGACAAACCCCGTACCCATCAGTGGCTACGTAGTGCAGGGTTAAAAGCTGAAACCGAAGGTTTTATTCTTGCTGCACAGGACAAATGTATGTTAACTAGAAATTATCAAGCACACATGCTAAAATATAGTGTTAGCCCAAAATGCACATTCTTTGATAAATATCCAGAAAAAATTGGCCATCTTGTATCAGGTTGCGTGGTGTTGGCATCCACTGAATATAAAACCCGGCATGACAGAGTGGGCCAATATCTTCACTGTAAAATCTGCAACTTCTACGGGAAGGAAACTGAAAGAAATTGGTATGAACATTACCCAGATCCGGTTACAGAGATAGGAGCTGTAATATTTTTATGGGGATTTACAAGATACACAGACAGAACAATGAAAGCTAATCGTCCAGATATCGTGATTAATGATCATAAGAACAGAATATGCTTTGTTATTGATATGGCAGTACTTGAAGATTATTTCTTTGAAAAGCTTAAAAAACTATCAAAATACAAGAATCTTGAAGTGGAAATCTCAAAAATATGACATACGAAGTTGTATTTGGAGCCTTCGGATTGATTGGCAAAAGGTTCCGATAGACTAATTGAAGGGATTCCTGCTAGCTTATGCCTTAAAGAAATACAAAAAATTGTACTCAGAAGTACAGTTCACAAATTAAGAAGAGCTTTATCTATGTAAAATGTATTTGATCTTAGATTACTTTTTTTTTTTTTACAAAAAGGATCAGTAAAAAATGTCATGAAGCTATTTCAGACCTTAAGCCTCTGGTTAGGATCCGGAAGGAAATGCATATACAAGAGAAATCAAAGGAACTAATAATAATAATAATAATAATAATAATAATAATAATAACGAGAAAAAAATGTGACAGAATCCATCTTGCAGATTTATAAAACTACCGTTCATCCATGCATTAAATATTGCTGCCATATCTGGTCTGGCATTCTCCTGTACACCTCACGTTTCTTGACAAAATTCAAAGAAAGTTCTGCAATCGATCCTGACTTGGCATCTCGACTTCAGTCACTTTCTCACCGACGATTTCATGGCAACTGCTCGGACGAGCTTTTTTCCTTGGTCCCTCGACTACATGAATTTAAGCGTGATACTCGATTGGCGATTAGGTCTCACCGTTCTAGCTAGATGCAATCGCCACTTCTACTCTAATTGTTACTTTTCTCGTGCTTCCCACCCGTGGAACATCCTTCCGATTTCTTGCTTCCTTGACAACTACAATCTTCTTTAAAAACGTAAATACAATGTCAATCACCACCTTCTGTCTTTTCTTAATCTTGTTCCTTTTTGTCCTTTGTTCAATCCTCCCCATTCACAGTCTTCTCATTCTCTTTTACACCGTACCCCACCACGCGTTCTGGTGACATTGCCATTTTGCTTGGGGTGAAATGATTAAAAAAAATGACAGTTCTTCATCTCATCTTTTTGTAGCAAAATTAAAAAGCTTGACTAACGCTTAGGAAAAGCAGAAGCGATTTATCACCTGCCTACTAACATTTTTTTTTTAATGAAGCAATTGAATTAAATTTTCGAAAGAACAATGATGAATGTGACGCTCAAATGAAAAAAGGATGAAAATAATCAATAAAATGAAATGACGATATTTATGAAATTTGTTGCAGTCTGGAATGAATTGCTTTCAGGAAAAAAGAACTAAGGCATACATATTGAAACACCTGTTCTCGTACGATCTCCGAAGTTAAGCAACGTCGAGTTTGGTCAGTACCTAGATGGATGACTGCTTGGGAATATCAGGTGGGTAAGCTTAGATGTGTAGGCGGTGTTTATGGATAACTCGGAATTGGAAGTCGATGAGTCGAGTTCCAATTTCATTCGGATTCGTTATATTCATTTACGCTCAAATACCCTTGCGAAAAGAAGGAATTCGCCTCTTCTCTCCCCACTAGTTTGTCAACAGAAATTGGATCAGTAAATCTTTATTACCTCAAAAAAAAAAAAAAAAAAATCTTACAATCTAAAAGATATTTTCTGGCTTTAAATATCTGTAAAATACAAATCAATCAGTGCCGATAAGCATATTTACAGGGAAGAAATGTGATGAATGTATAAGCAGCGTTTTTAATTTAATTGCTAATAATGCGTTTAAGTGTGCCAAGTTAGTTTATAGATGTAGTTGTAGGAAATTGTAGGTTTAGGCAACTATTAGGCAACTGAAGTAAGAACCAATACTGAAGCTTACCTATTACATTTTGTTGTACCTCAAAAATGTGAAAATTCTGCTAGAGAAAGTATAATAGGGTTAGATTTGACTGTTTTATATTGTCTTTCATCGCCTATCTGTTCTTTTTTGTTGTTTTTAATATCTTCACCCCAAGCAAGGCAATAAAGCCACTAAAAGGAAAGGGTTATTGCGTGTGAGAGAATATGAGAAAAAGAAAAAAAACATTATTAAGAAAAGAGAACAATAAAAGAACAGGAATTAAGAAGACATGAGTTAACAATTGGCATAGCATTTAAATAAAAGTTTCCCTAAAGCTAATTTAGTAATTTCAACATCTTACTACAAATTTAATAAATATTGTCATTTTATTTATTGTTTTTATTATTTTTCATTCAAGCATGATATTAATTAATTTATTAATTAATAATTCATTTTGCCATTACCGTTTAGGAAATTTAATTCAATTGTTTCGTTAAAAAAGAGTTATTTGTTAAGCGGGCGATTAATTGTTACTGTTTTCCTTCAATGTACCTGGGAAACGGTAGTCAAACCATTTAAAATATATATGTTTTATCGTCGTGTTTCAATGAAAGTTCGATTAAAGAGATTTCGACTTTTCTATCAAACAGTATATAGATTAAAGACGAAAAATGGAACACAGATTCAGGTACAACAAGTGTTTATTGACAAATGGAGACAAGAGTGAAAAGTGTAAAAATAAAAAAATAAAAAAAAAACAACATAAAAAGTCAAAACAACAACGATGTCTGATGTAATATATGTAAATACAACTTGAAAGTCTTCTGTTAACGTCAGCTGAAAAGAGCGTCCAAGTGATTCTATTTGAAAGCCGGAAATCGAGTGGGAAAGAATGAAAGCGAGGCTCCGGCCATCACAGGAAATCATAGCCCAATTAGCTTTAGTTTCGAAGCGAGCTAATGATAAATCATAAATCAACATATTGTGATTTTTAGCTAATTATATATATATATATATATATATATATATATATATATATATATATATATATATATATATATATATATACTCTAAATTCTAGTTAAGTATTTGTAGCACATTTTAAACAACTGTTCTGGTTTTTGGATAAAGCATCTAGATAAAAAAGAACATCAGTAACAATATCCGTTTCTCCTACTGGCGTAATATCCCCGAACTTTCTTTAAATGTAGAATTAATAAATTTCACAAACATAAAATATTTTTAAATAAAAAATAGTTATCTCCTTTGTTACATGGTTTTTAGACTAACAACTTTGAAATTCCTTTTTTTAAAAAAAAAAAAAAAAAAAAAATGAAGTCAACTTCATGATAATATTACGTGATATTAATGGAGACTGTCTAAGGAGATATATAGTTTTTATTGCAATAAATTTTAGCATCTCACGCGCTGAAGGTATTTATTTAATGATTTTAAAAACACACAATTCTGTTTTGTTTTAATGAAGTATTTTCAAATATTCCGATCTTTTTTTATTGATTTTTATTTTATTTTAATGTTCAAATATTGCAAAGAGCATTTTACAATATTTCATAACATTTTGGATAAGTAAAGGTATTTTAATTTCATTTCTATGTACTTATAAAGTTAATCTAAATAATATTCTTATTTTTGTATTTAAAATTAAGAATTTTATTCCTTCAATCATCTCCGAAATCTATCGCCATTTTTATTCCAGATTTTAGCATCGCCGTTCGTTATTGTTGTTATGAGATTACAATAGATATATAAGTAATTTGGCTTTTCATGCCTGATTATTTGATATCATTTCCACAGCAAAATTTCCCGAAAATTCACAACCATTCTTAAATAATTCTTTTCACTGTGAAGAGAAGCTAAGATTGGAAAATAATGCGAAAAGTACGGATTACAAAAAGCGCTACAAACAAATATGAGATGACCATAAAACTTGTGAAATGGTTTCTTTTCCTCTAGAATGAAGTAAGGAAAAAAAGGTGACGAAAATTCCGTATTTCTAGCATCAGGGTAAAATTGACACAAACACCCCTTTGCTTTGTTTATGTTCATTGGTATTATTTTTATTGTTTTTATTGACTCCTTGATTCAAATTTGACAGGAGAAGAGTTTATTATTATTATTATTATTATTATTATTATTATTATTATTATTATTATTAATAATAATAATAATAATAATAATAATAATAATAATAATAATAATAATAATAATTCTTTTTCTATAATAGCACAACCAAGTAATAATGGAGATGAGTTATGCATAAAACAGGTATCAAAAAAATACTGAATCAAAACGGGACACCGTTTATTAGTAGCCATAGTTGTTGTTATTATTATTATTATTATTATTATTATTATTATTATTATTATTATTATAATTATTATTAATTGCAAATCACGGGAAAATCGTTGACAGATTAAATGATGGAGTAATTAATGGTCGACAATATTTTGACGTGCATGTCACTAATAAACTCGATTTTAAATTTAGCATCAACTTTATTGACCTTTATAACATTTACTCTGGTGACGAAAGTAATAAACGTCACGACACCCACAAAACATTTTGGATGCCTAATAAATAAATAAATAAATAAATAAATAAATGTTGACTACCATTAACTAGTACTGGGTGTTTTCGTTTTTTTTATGTATATATGTGTATGCAGATATACATGTATATAAGTATCATTTATTTTTCACTCAAATGAATTATCCATGGGGAGAATGGCATGGATTTAAAACGACTTACGCATGAATAAAAACAAACTAAAAAAGAAACAAAAAAAAAAAAAAAAACACAGTTTCGGATTTGTAAGTATTTGTTGTTGTTTGTTTTAATTTGCTGCCATTTTTCTCGCCCGAAGGATTGTAGATTTGTTGAAAATTCTCTCTTTTTTTTTTCAAATTACTATTCATCGTCAGCGAAGAGAATATGGCCGGAGAAAGTGGAATACATATAACCATGAAGAAAAGGTGCGCGGCTGAGAGACACGCACCATACTTGGTCGTTTCTCTTCAGGTTCAAAATGGCCGTGCTGGATGATGAGGCCCAATAAGGAATGCTCTCGGCCCAGATGGTGGCTACCATTTTGTTGTTTTTCATTAGCATCACTGCAGCCTGTCAAAATACAAAACAAATATATTTAATATGATTTCATAAATGAATCATTATAATATAATTTAAAGTCGATCAGCAACAAAAGACATGAACGCGAATACATATCAATTATTATTTAATTAGTAAAGCCACTAAAACACAAGGTGTTACTGGTTGTAGAAGAATTAGAAACCGAAACATTACTAAGGGGCAAGAACAAAAGAAGAGTAATCAAGAGGACAACAGGTAGTGATCGACATTGAATTTAAATGTTTAAAGATTGTCTGGAAATATGTTAGTATATAATTTACGGTAACATCTAGCCTCTTCAAGTGTAAATTGATGAAATCTCAACACCGTACTAAGTACCAGTCTTAAATTCAAAAAGTCTAGTTATCATAACGAACAATTATCATGGAAATATTTATAGAAAAGGCACAGAGAAGCAACCTTATGGCGATGGGAATGTGACTGAAAACGAGACATCGGATCAAGACCAATAATATTGCTGATTCTTCTATGGATGTTACTAAGGAACTCAAAGTAAATAGCAGGGGCACCGGACCATGTGTGGAAGCAATATATTATATATGAAGACGTGCAGAAATGGTCTTGGCGTGATACGCTTGAAAAAATCTGTGCAAATTTCTTTGAAATCATTTCACCCCAAGCAAGGCGATAACTTCATTAAGACGCAAAGGATTACTGAAGGTGAAAAATGAGAGAGAGAAGAGGTTATTGAGGAGAAAGGACAACAAAAGAACAAGATTCAGGAGGACAGAAGATGGCGATTGATGTTACATTTAAATCTTTGAAGATCGTAGGTGACAGGGAAGCAGGAAAATGGAAGAGAGTTCCACAGGTGAGAAGTGCGAAACTATTAGAATAGAACTTACAGTTATATCAAGAGAGTGCAACAGTAAAACAGTGAGACCTATCTGCCAATCTAGTAGTACACTTAAATTCATGCAGTTTAAATACCAAGGAGGAAAGCTCATCAAAACAATTGGCAAGGAAATATTTACAGAAAAGACAGAGGGAATCCGCGTCGTGGTGGTGGGAAAGTGACTGAAGTCGAGATGCCAGGTCAGGACCGATAACATTACAGATTCTTCTTTGGATTTTGGTTAGAATCTCTCGATATATAGTAAGAGCACTAAACCAGATATAAAGCCAAGGTTCCAGCTACGCTGTTCTTATCTAAAGCTTAAGAGACTTTTTCAGTAAGAGTCTAAAGCGAAAGCCATATTGTTTGGCTGAAGTGAGATGCTTGTCTAATTCGGAGTTGGTTGGAGATTCTAGTACTTTGCTAAAAGAGGCAGAAGGCTGATAAGTCGATAAAAGAATTAGAAGATTCTGCAGGGACTACAGAAGAGGATTTTCAATAAGCAAGAATTTGCAACGGATTTGTTGTAAAGTTCAATGTCACATTCAACCATATCCATATCAACCATTTGTCTATATTTCAAAGATGAGGTATTTTAATTATTATGCTCTGGTCAGCATTCATATTTTTAAAACAGTAAACAGCTTTGCAATTCTTCCAACTGAATATTGAGCACTTTTAATCTTAACAAATATTTTACTGTTTGTTTACTCTGGCGTGTATATATATATATATATGGGGTATCCAACATATTTTTGTAAATATTGGGAGCCGGTTCCTAATACCAAACAGGTTGAAATGTCCATATGAACATATGACCAAAAGGCCATCGTTGTACCTCAAAACAGCAACACATAGCAACTGTTCAACGCATGCATCCGTCGGATCATTGACTGGCGAACCCTTTCAAATATTCCCACACAATGTCGAATGGTTTCGTAGGCCCCCTTGACACGTTGATGAAGCGTCTCTGCATTCGGCTGCATTATTAACGTCTGCTGCATAAAACAATTGTTTTAGGTAGCTACACAGATAAAAATCCAAAGGATTGAAATTGGGCGAACGTACAGGCCATGGAACCAGTCTTCCTCCTCTCTCCATCTTTCATGGTAGCTGTCAGTCAGTGCATCACAAACAATGTGACTAAAATGTACTGACTCCCCATCAGGCATAAACCACATGCATCTTCGTATTAGCAGGGGTACATCCTCTAACAGGTCTGGAAGTGTGTTCAAAATAAAGTCCTTGTAGGCAGCTCCTGTAACACGTGCTGGGGGAACATATAGACCTACCAGACAGTCACCTACAACTGAAGTCCTCACATTAATCATAAACTGATGCTGGTGTCCAGCTTGTATTGCACCATGGGGATTTCGATCCAGCCACTAATGTTGCGTGTGTAAATTTGTTATTCCATCTCTTCCAAACGTTGCCTCATCCGTAAACAAGAGACAAACAACAGATCGACAGTGTAATAAGAAACAGAACTAACAAAGTACCTTGACGAAGGCTTCAATAAACAGAGTTGGCCAAAAGGAGGCGAAGAGATCAAATAAGAATATAAAAACTACAAGTAAAAGAGGAGTCTACCCCAGTGAGCGAAATAAAGGGTTCAGTTCGACATTCCAACCACATCAAGAAGGATGGAGCGTACAACGTCCGAAACGTAATAAATATGGCGACAAAGATGGGGACAATAGTTCGAATAATGTAAATAATGTATATAATACCTCATCGCAGAAATATATATATATATATATATATATATATATATATATATATATATATATATATATATTTCTGCGATGAGGTATTATATATATGTATTATATTATAATGTATATAATACATCGCAGAAATATATATATATATATATATATATATATATATATATATTTCTGCGATGAGGTATTATATACATTATTTACATTATATATATATATATATATATATATATATAGTACAGCAAAAGGTTGATAATTTCGGAAGAGCCCAAAAGAAAATTAATTCTGACAAGCAGTTTGTGCAATAAACCATCAGCAAAAGTTCTCCCGTGCTGAGTGATCAGAGGGTGAAAGATGCTGCAGGCGTTGCAAATGATACCTATACAGGAGTTGCTCTTGAAGTACCCTACATGCCATAATATGAGATGCATGAGATGCTGGAGCTACTTGACGTGTGCTGGTACCTGGATCGTCTCCAACAGCCTGTCGAATGTGTTCTTCGTGATACGAGTAGATCTCAGTCTTCCTCGATCCGTAGCTATTGGTTCCACGGACACTGTCTCAGCAACGCGACGATAAACAGCCACAAAGGTTGGATGACTCGGCTGCCTCTGGAAACGCAATCTGAAACAGCCGTGCAGCCTCGCGTCTATCACTATTCTCGTGGGCGTATGTAAAAATCATATCTATCTGCTAACGATATGAATATCCTACCATTGTTAAACGGAATGCCTCTCAATTAACACACTGCTACACATGTTAAATAATATTCCTGCAGACAGGTGTTATAAGACATGCTGGGAGAACATAAGGACCGACTAGACAGTCACCTACAATTCCAGCCCACACAATAATCGTAAACTGATGCCGGTGTCTAGCCTGTATTGCTCTATGGGGATTTTGACCCAGCCACAAATGTTAGTTGGATCCATTTGTTCTATCTCTTCCAAATGTTATCTCATCCTTAAACAAGACTGAAGAGACAAACAACAGATCAACTGTTTAATAAGAAACAGAGCTAACAAAGTACCTTGACGAAGGCTTTAATAAACAGAGTTGGCTAAAACGAGGCTAAGAGATCAAATAAGAATATAAAAACAAGTAAAAGTGTGTATATATATATATATATATATATATATATATATATATATATATATATTTCCAAAACAATAACACATTTCTCATAGCATTTTTTCGGATTACATCTCTATTTTCGTTGTCCTCTTATTACCGAGTAGTAAAAACAAGAACAAAATCTACTTCCATACCTGATGATGTCTGTAGGAACAAACGAAAGCTTGTAAAAAATTAAAAAAAACCTTATGCAACTGAATTTATAAACGGGGATCATATCATTCATATACAGGTTCGGGGTTGATGTATCTTATTTATATTGTTTGCGACGATGTATTCTCGCCATTTAAATCATTAACCTCTATATTTGTTTTTTGTATGAATGATTAATGAATATATATATATATATATATATATATATATATATATATATATTAGGCTGGTGCAAAAATAATGACGTAATAATGTCGTTTTTTGTCGTATTTTTTACGTCAAAAAACGACATTATTACGTCATTATTTTTGCACCAACCTAATATATATATATATACTGCTTTCTGAAGTCTCCAAGCGAAATATAAAATATTATCATAGCTTTCTGAAGTCTCCATATCTGTGTTGGGACATAGTTTTTGTATATGCAAACATGTGTAGCCCCGTCTGTGTAAATAGGTATGTGAGTATTCGTGTACCGTATGCTGTATTCTCTCATAAGTAGGTGCATAGACTAAGCGTTATGTATATATCTGGGATCACTTGAGGAAAACACTCTTAAGTGCCCCTTTATAGCTACAAGATTAGTAATGTATTTGAGGACATCTTACATGTTACTGATTTAGAAATGTGCTAGCCAAATATATGCATAAGTGTTTATAAATACAAATAGATAAATAGATGAATATGGGTGTATATATGTGTGTATACATACGTATATGTGAAAACATATATATGTGTAGATAGATGCGAACGTGTGTATGGATGTAGGCTCATATGTGTAAGTGTAATTATATGTGTATATAGAAAGATGTTTATGCATGTAGTTATGGGGAATTGTGTACGATCTGCGATTTCTCCCTTTCTTACATCTGTTCCCTGCCTCTCCCTCTGTTTTTATTCCTTTCTCTCGTCCGGTGAATGAGAGGTCAACACCACAACCATCGTATCTCCAAGGGACATATACCTCCCTACTCCCCTTCCTACAACTTCCGCTGATCCTGTTTTTTATTTCGTTTTACGGTTGATTCCAGGAAGAATTTTTTAATCCACTCATTGTTTTGAAACCGCAAGGTTTGACGAAGTGAAACCGAATTTTAACGGTCTCACGAAATATAAAATATTACCATGGCTTTCTGACTTGTTAATTATTGCTTTCTCTGTTTATTACATTGAACTCTCGGGATTTATATCCTCCCTGGAAATATCCATACGGCTTGCCAATTAACGTTATCATTATATATATATATATATATATATATATATATATATATATATATATAGAGAGAGAGAGAGAGAGAGAGAGAGAGAGAAAGAGAGAGAAAGAGGGAAGGAAGGAGGAGATAGCGAAACACAAAGATAATATATATTCAATAAGCCTATAAATAATTATAATTGAAATCATAATATATATATATATATATATATATATATATATATATATATATATATATATGTATGTGTATGCATCTATGTATTTATATAGTTTGCATATGTATGTGTATATTTACCACAAGTATTATCTCTCTCTCTCTCTCTCTCTCTCTCTCTCTATATATATATATATATATATATATATATATATATATATATATATAATGATGTGTATGCGTGTTTGTGTATACTTGAGAATGCAAAATATTTTTTGTTTATGACGAATTCCAAGGTAAATATTTTACTTCAACCAATCATTGAAGGCGATACTTTTGGAATAACAAATTCATTCAAAGCAATTTCCAGTTAAAATAACATCAGGCGATTTAATATAGAAATTCATTACTACTTTCTCTTGAAATACTTTCTAAAATATTGTGTCCCCGAACGAATTTCAAAAGAATGATTTTGCATTCGAAATTGTTTACTAATGAAAAGCAGTTGAAAAAATTCCAATAACAAAACAGAAGAAATCTTTGGTCGCCTTAAAACGCTGAAAATTACAGTTTTTTCTAGTCATACACGTTCGTCCAACTTTTTATCATGTACAAGCGTACGAAATAGTATCTATCTATCTATCTATCTATCTATCTATCTATCTATTTCAGCTTATTCTATACATCTATGTATCTCAGCCTATTCACATCTATCTATCTATCTATCTATCTATCTATCTATCTATCAGGTTTTTTCAGTCGTCTATATTCTATGACAGACAACATTTAAATATGTACGTATTTTCTCAAGACTAGATAAACTCTATGTCAGATTTTATTATGCAATTTAATGATTTTACAGTGCATTTGGTATTAAGCAAAACCTATGTTGCTAAATGTTCAATGTTATATGAGTAAATCTATAATGAGACATTCGGCTTATTACATCAATCCATGTTAAAAATATTGACAACATCTTTGATGGAATCAGATTAGCACCAGATTTACCTACAGGCCAAGCAGGCTGAAGTCTAGGACCTCAAATTTAGGGGACCTCCAGTCAAGGTTTAGAATATTTTTGACAGTCATGGGTCTTTCTTACACAATCTGTCATAACGCATTGTAGACTCTATTCAATAATTTTGAACACCTGTCATCATGCTCAACTTTGCTCAAATTGTTTAATTTAACACTTCCATTTTCCTTTATTGGTGAGAATAGGGGATTTGGTGGGGGTGGGGGCTCACAAATTCAATAACTTAGGGCCTCTCTTCATCTAAATCCGGCTCTGAGTCAGAGGTTATTATGTGATATGTACAATATGAATATTTTCCATAAGTAAATCCAAAGATACACACCACATAAATATATATATGAGTTTTTCCAGTTATATGAATGAATTATTATATTATTATATTTACATATTACTGTATTTTCCTGCTTACAAGACACTGCGGCGTGGAAGACGCACCCTAATATTGGAAAGAAAAATAGTCATTCTCATATAACAGCATATTCACCATGCGTCACTCGCATACTGGCGCCACGTATTGTTTACATTAATCACTCGTCCGATTTTGTTTGTATGGCAATGACATACTAGTCAAGAGCAGAAAGGCTACCACCACTGCTAGTAAACAGAACATGTTTAAGCTTGTGGCTCGGCTGCAGGAAGGTTTATAGTCTTGGAAATACTTGTAACAGCTAAGTACTGAGGTTACATCATATAAAAAAGGCTGAATTAGATATATAGCTAACATTATAGTGTAATTACTCAACATACAAATCCACATGCCTATAACTCAAGCCAATTAGGTGACTGTCCAAGCTTACTTGAGCCCAGGTGTTGCCTTACATTGTTAGGAAAAAAAGTACGTTTAGTAAGCTTGAAAATGCTGTATATGGTCTTGTCTTTCTATAGTTTTCATCTATTCTTCAAATAAATCTTTATTGCTTGGATATTGTTATCTATTATCATAAGAACTCCTCTCTTCAAAATGGCCCGCATGAAGAGATGGCCATTAATCATTTATGCATTCCATCGTCCATTCAAAACAAATCAACTAATTGAAGATAGCGGTCATTCTTCATATTCTTTCATACTCAGTAACCCTTTGCGTTTTAGTGGCTTTATTACCTTGCTTGGATGTGAAAAGATTTAAAAGACAGGAGTCACATGATACGTAATATAATTATGCATTGAAAATCTTACAAATATTTTTTGGTTAATACAAATTTGATTCATCATAAAATCTGACGGAATTAGCATGTCCTTTTCTTACCCAATAATTAGCATGTCATTATCTTACACAGTAATTACCATGTCATTATCTTACTCAATAATTAGCATGGCATTATCTTACACAATAAAAAATCTTTAAAGAGTCTTTAAAGGAAGATATTAACAAAGTGTTTAATGGAAAGTAACAAGTTGAAATTTCAAATTAATTTACACACTGAAAAATATCTGCTAACACCAACGAAGGTTTAAAATTCCCTGTATGAAAGCCCTTTTAAAATAAACGATCACGTATTATAAAAACTGTTTTATTATCTTTAGAAAAAAGTAATTATTGTTGGATTACCCTATTTATCTGTCTTCTGCTAATAATCGATTAATATTGCTCAGTCTTCAGATATGTAATCCTGACGTGTATAGAGACACAGCCTTTTGCAACAAGTCATGTCGGATTTAGGAATGAAGACAGCATTTTCTGACATCGATTAGTTTTCCTTTTCAGGGTCGGAGAGAAGGCATGTAACACATTCATATACTATACTTAATTTACCATCAACTAGTAATTTTGTTATTTGAGTCGTATTAGTTAAAAAAACAACATCAGAAAACTGTTTTTTAATTAGATTAATTAATAAGAAATAAATAAATCATTTTTTCTAATGATAATTATCATTGCTAATAAAGATTACTATTATGTTTTTGAGAAATAGATTTAACTGTCGTTATTTTATGTTTTCTTAAGTCTCCCGAAAAACTTATAATCCATTCAAGTAGAAATAGATTTTCTACAAGTGTTTTCCTGTAACTTCAATATACTAATCTTTTTTATCCCAAATTTATTGTTCAAAACTAAACTTGTCTATAAAATATCTTTGGCTGGAGTAGCAATTGGTTTTTAGTCCCAACAGGCAAAAAATTATCCTTATGAATTAGTTCCTATGAAACGTCGATATTCAAAGATTTATTTATTTTTTTTTTAATGAAGAAACGAAATTTGTCACCTTTTGACGGCCCTGTGCGGCCACAACAATGTCGAATTTGTAGGTTCCATTGTGGGGAGCGACGAAATGACCAGTCTTCTCATTGTAGGCTTCACCGACGTTAGTTACAATCTCATCCCAGAAGATGTCCTTGTTCTTGGCTAGTGGGCCTAGATTCTGTTTCAAGCCGACATAGAAGGCGATTTTGGGTCGAATTTTGGCAGGTGTTCCTACAAAAACATACAAAAAAAAATGACTGAATGAGTTATGAAATATGAAAGATATTTTATATTTTTATATAGTTAAACGTAATATGAAAATAATATTTCTGTGCAGATATATGTGGGCGAATGCGAGCATTGCAATAAATAAAAATCTATTAATATATATATATATATATATATATATATATATATATATATATATATATATATGAAGAAATATAGTCTTAAGATGTGCTATATTTATGGAATAAAGTGCTCAATATCAGAAATAGAGCGTGTGTAAATATAAAAGTGAACATAGAAGTCAACACTTAGAGGCGACAGCCTGTTTCATGCTCTATGCAATCGTCAGGCCACCATATATATATATATATATATATATATATATATATATATATGTGTGTGTGTGTGTGTGTGCGTGTGCGTGTGTGTACGTGCGTTATAGCATATATAGACCAAAGTTTTGGGTCTGCATCTGGAGTTCCAAGAATCGCATAAAATTTTGCAGTAAAATTAAAGTTTTTGTCAAAAAATATTGTATAGTTCATTTCTGACCAGACGAAACGTGTCTGCTTGAATGGTTTTATAATATTTTCAATAATAATAAAAATAATAAGAAAAACTAACCCATCACTGCATAAAATCTCATTAAAATTTTAACTCTTTTTGCCTAATCTAAATTGTTATGAAATTTACTAATTATTAAATATTAAATCCAGACGGTTGCACAAAATTTTAGTCTTTAGTATATATATATATATATATATATATATATATATATATATATATATATATATATATAATCAAGTGGACTAAGTCAGACAATTATTTTTTAATATATTTTCTGTTTATACATTATTTTTATAGATACAACTATTTAAGTAAAAGGTCTGCTTATCATAAACAGTATTAAGTCATAGAAAATATAAACAGAACATTTATTTCAGTTTTTGTATCTATAAAAATAACGTATAAACAGAAAATATATTAAAATAATTATCAGATTTAGTTCATTTCATAATATTAGGTTGGTGCAAAAATAATTTCGTTTTCTCACATAGTAACATATGTTAGAAAACGAAATTATTTTTGCACCAACCTAATATATAATGTCATTTGTTTACGTTAAGATTCGCTTCAAGCAGATATGAGCGTTCGAGAAAAATCATGGGGAGTTTGTAGTTTAAAAACAGTACTTTAAACTGGCTAAGTACAAGCTTCCTACGTAACTAAATGGTGTAGCACGTCAGACTATATTTCGGTTGCATGTATGGTATAGGGACATGTTGTTAATACTGTTTATTATGAGCAGAGCATTTACTTAAATATTTTTATCTATGAAAATAACGTATAAACAGAATATATATATATATATATATATATATATATATATATATATATATATATATATATGTGTGTGTGTGTGCGTGTGTGTGTGTGTGTGTGTGTGTTTGCTTCATTAAAGGCGACTGACAAAGTGCTACGATTAAGATCTTTATTTACTTTTTCTTGTGTTCGTATAAGTGCTGCTTGTGTTTGTAAAAAAAACCAAAACATTCCTATAACTCTACATATATATATATATATATATATATATATATATATATATATATATATATATATATATATATATATATATATATATATATTACATGAATCATTCACACATAAAACAGATATAGAATACATCTTCGCAAACAAATTTAATAAAGTACATTAACCCCGAACCTGTAGATGAATGTTATGATCCCTGTTTATAAATTCCAGTTGCATAAGGTCTTGTTTAGTTTTTTACAATCTTTCATCTGTTCCTACAGACATCTTTAGGTATGGAAATAGATTTGTTTTTGTTTTTTACTTCTCGGTAATAACAAGACAACAAAAATATAGATGTAATCCGAAATATGTTTTTAGAAATGTGTTATTGTTAATTGTAAGAAATTTTTTGGGAGCGTGCGGTCGCAACGCTGAGGTTGAATTTTGAAATTTTAAGATTGTGCGTTTTTGTACTAATATGGTAATAGGAGAATTCTTTTGTACTGGTAGGATTTTCAGGCAATGTGGCATGAACTAAATTGTTCAATAAATACATGAATGTCACAGTTATTTATATTTATAAACAGGGATCATAACATTCATCTACAGGTTCGGGGTTAATGTAAATTTGTTTGCAAAGATGTATTCTCGCCATTTATATCATTAAATTCTATATCTGTTTTATGTATGAATGATTCATGTAATGTAAATTGAACTGCACCACATACTTGATATATATATATATATATATATATATATATATATATATATATATATATATATAAAGAATCCATACAGCTAAAAATAAAAATAAATATAATCATTGATAATGGTTAAAAGAACAGCTTAAAACACTCGTATATACAGAAAATTTGGACAATTTTACACAATTTATGTTCAGCAAAGAAAACACATCTAAACACAAGAAAAATTAAATAAAAGTTTAATCGTAGTACCCAGGTACACAATTATATATATATATATATATATATATATATATATATATATATATATATATATATATATATAAGTGAACATAGAAGTCAACACTTAGAGGTGACAGTCTGTTTCATGCTATATGCAATCGTCAGGCCACCACATATATATATATCAGGTGGCCTGACGATTGCATATAGCATGAAACAGACTGTCGCCTCTAAGTGTTGACTTCTATGTTCACTTTTATATTTACACACGCTCTATCTCTGATATTGAGCACTTTATCCCATAAATATAGCACACCTTCAGACTATATTTCTTCATATATATATATATATATACATATATATATTGTGTAAATATGTATGAATAAATAGTGAAATTAGTGTTCACCTAGAGATCGAACGTTTTCCTTTCGGTCTCTGGTCTGATTGGCTTTAATTTCACTGATTAAAAATCAGGAATGTTTTGTTAAACACGTGTAGCAAGTAAATACAACGTTTATAGTTTCAAAAATAATGAAGTTCCTGGCGTGAGAAGCCGCAATATTTGGAAAAAAAGATGAAACAGAAAAACATAATAGATACATATAATCACAACATTATCAGGAAAATATTCTTGATAATGACTTATGGAAAAAGAAATCTCTCAAACATCGGATAAATTCAAATCTTCATCAGAAATCAGGGAAATAGTCCGCGTTATAGCAAAAGAAACAATCGTTGCTTTTTAAACAACCTTAGCTACAGCTTATAAAACAAAATCAACGTTGCATCAATAAAAAATGCATATATAAAAGAAAAATTGAGAAATATAAACAGTTAATTGTTGATCCCCACTTGACAAGTGGAAGCAGTTACTGCAGGAGGGTCAGTTTACGAAACTCTGGAGTCGGGTGGCTGGCAGTAACACCAATCAGCTAAGTGACAAACTTTATATTTGTATTCTCTCTCACTTCATATATATATATATATATATATATATATATATATATATATATATATATATATATATATATACAGAGAGAGAGAGAGAGAGAGAGAGAGAAAGAGAGAGAGAGAGAATTAATATAAGTAAAAGTTTTGCCACTTAGTTGATTGATGTTACCTTCAGTATCCCGACTCCAGAGTTTAGTAGACAGACCCGTCAGTCCACTCGTCAGGGGGTATCAGCGATTGACTGCTTATATTTTTCGATTTTTCTATTCTATATGTATACTTAAGCAGCATATCTTCATTCAAACATGTTTCATTGAATAATATAGACATATTGTGTCTACTTATTTTTATACTGATTCTTTCCAGTTGTCTAATCAGTTGCTTGGTGTTAAGATGAAATTCATCAAGGAAGAGGCCGTAGTTATTTTTAACCCAAGTACTTTCAACTTTTCTAAGATCATGTCTATATTATTTATGAAACATTGAAGAATTAATCAATGTTCGTTATATATATGTATGTGTGTGTGTGTGTAAAGGTAAAAGACAATAGGAAAACTTTATTATTAGTCAACACGTTTCGTCGAATGTGAACTTTTTCAAGGCAAAAACGAAATGAATTTATTAAATTGCCTTAAAAAAGTCCCCACTGGGCGAAACGCGTCGGCAAATAATACAGTTTTCCTGTTATCTTTTACCATTATAAATTAAAAGAAAATAAAAGAATTGTCCATACAATAAGCGTCTACCTTGAGTTGCTCTTTGGCCTTTTAATGAGCGAACAATAGTATCAAAATAATCCTGATGCGATTTCTCCGATTACTTTCAGTAACTTAGTCATTTTCAGAGAGAAAAGTTGTTGTCGTGCGGCGATTGCTTGCTTTTTCCCGCGTTTTATTGTGGTTGTTTTTAGCGTTTCATTTTGAATTTGAATTTTGTTATCATGTCGTCTATCTTCAGTTTAAATTTTTATTCTCCGATATATTTTCCAAGTGTGCTAATTTCATGTTCTTTTTGTTAAAATATATTTAAAGTTCTAGATCATATATATATATATATATATATAAAAGAAAGAGCTTGTAGTGGTTCCAACGAGAGAAAAGTATGTATATTAAAAAGAAGAGAAGAGAGGTGCCGTAAACGTTTTTGGTTATAATGTGAATTTATTTAGAAAAAATATTATGCTTTGTTTTACATAATTTTACTACACGTGTTTCTGGTCTCGTGACCGTCTTTAGGTAAAAGCGGAGATTTCCACATATTATTAAAAATAATTAATTTTTTCTTTTGTTTTTCAATGTTAAATATTCTCGATATGAGACATTTTCTGTGTTAGTAATCCGAATTTCTTTCTTGAATTGGCAATGAAGAGTTCTGCGCGAAGGGTCATAAAACAATTAAGGTTGGTCCAAGCGAAATGATGAATTACTTATCAGCATTTTATCTTTTAATGTTTTACTGACCCCTATGTGTTCTTGGATCTGTTTGCATTTTTGTGTTTCTGTCAGCATGCGTGTATATATGCGTACGTATATTCTCCCTCCATACATATACTGTCTTACTATGAGGAATTAGTAAACTCATTTGTACATATACACACCATCCCACCACAAGAAATCAGTACATACACACACATACACACACACACATACACACACACAAATATACACACATACTTCCCAAGCTACATGGAACCAGTATACACATTCACACATACACATACATACACACACATACGTACCTACACACACATGTACTTCCTAAATTGTGTGGGGTTTGGGTGCGTGCTCGTGAGTAGTTCCCCTGTTTTGTCAACATGCGTATCTATATATATATATGTAAATACGTGTCTCCCGTATATGAGCGTGCGTTCATGTATGTGAGTGATTTGATCATTGTATTTGGTCACCTTGTGTGCATGTTGTGTGTTTTTGTGTGGGGGGGTTATGATCTATTTAGTTCGGGTTTAAATTTGTTAATAAAGTTTTTTTCCTGTATTTGTAGGTACGAGTAATTGTCTGTTTGATATATCGGCATGATATTAAACTTACCCTGGTTACATTTGAAAATGTGTTGTGATACAAAAAGTTTTCTGTTGTCTGTCAATTTTATATTGCTTTTGTGTAGGGAGACCCTGTTGTTCAGTTGTTGGCTGATGCCTATATATGACTTCTTACATTTTGTGCATTTAAATACATAAATTACATTTTTGGAGTTGCAGTTTAAGTTTTTATTTATTGTGAATGTTTTTTTTTGGTTTTCAAAAGTGTAGGAGTTTCCTTCTATAATGATGTCACAAACCCCACATCTTTTCTTGTTACATTTTGTGACTCCCTGTATTGTGTGTTGGTTAAATTTAGATGAGGTTAATATGTGTTTTAGGTTTCTAGATTGACGTTTGCTCTTAATTAATTTGGTTGTTTTTAGTGTATTATTCAGTTTATTGTTCTTGCTAAGTAAGTCAAGATTTTTTTAAATTTCTGTGAATATTTCCGGGTTGTTTTTGTTGTATGTTGAGACATATGCTAGGGTTGGCTCTATGTCACGTTTCTTTTTATTTCTAAGTTGGTCTAGAGGAATTTCTTTCGCGAGTTCAAAACCTTTCTTTATTAGTGTTGTGGAGTAGCCTCGTTTTTGAGAGTTTTATGTAGTTCTTCTAAGCGGATTTTTCGGAGATGTTTATCAGTCACTATTGTACAAATTCTACGTGCTAGGGAATAGGGGATGGATTTTAGGCAGCTTTTTTGGTGATGGCTCTTGAAATGAAGGTATGTTGGGTGTCTGTGGGTTTGTGGTAGATATCTGTGATTACGTGGTTGTTTTTATTTCTAATGAGTATATCTAAAAATGGTAATTCGTTAAAATTATATTCTTGCGTGAATTTGATTTTTGGGTGTAAGTTTTGAAGTAGTGTATGGAATTGGTTAATATCACCCCATGAGGATTTCCAAAAGATGAAGCAATCATCTAAGTATCTTTTCCAATATTTAGTGAATTGGGTTTTTATATTTGCCCCATATCTTTGTTCTATCTTTTCATAGAGGTTTTCTTCTAGGTAAGCTAATGTTAGGGTGGCATATATTGGTGCCATTTTTGTTCCCATCGCAGTACTTAGGGTTTGGATATAGTTTTTGTTGTCAAATTCAAAGGTGTTATTGTTTAGAATTAGGTCTATACTATCGATAATGAACTCTTTAGTGAATCTCGGATCTAGTATTTCTGGATGTTTTTCAATCCAGAATGAGATCGCTTTTTTTCCTAGTTCATGGGGTATGTTACTGTATAGGCTACTAATGTCAAAAGTTGCCATAAGCGTTCCCGGATCTACCTTTTGTGGTATGCGGCTAAGGAAATGGATATCGTCTCTGATGTGGCTTTTAATTTGTTTAGTATATGGTTGCAATATTATGTCTATTAGGTTACTGAGTTTGCTAGTGGGACAAGGCTGGTCCTGCTACTATTGGTCTGAATGTAAGGTCACTGGGGTTTGGGATGCTAATGTATTCAGATTTTTGTGTATGTATAGCTGTTTTTATTTCACTCGATTTATAAACTTTAGGTAGTCCGTAGAAATTACTTGTTTTTGGTACAAAGTTTATTAGGAAATCCTTCTCTTTTTTTGTTAATATTTTATTATGTGTTGTGCAGAGTTTTGTAATTTTTGTTATAATGTTTTTGTCTATGTTAGTGTCAATTACTTTGTAGCTGTTCCTATCCTCTAGTGTTTCTAGAATTTTGTTTTATAGTATGTTCTGTTCATGATTACTATAGCACTGCCTTTATCTGCTTCTTTTATAATTATGTTATTTTTTCGAATGTTTTCTAAGGCTAGTCTTTGTCTATATGTGAGGTTGTCGAATGGTTTGGATTTTTCCTGTAGGTCGAGGTTCCAGAGTTTTTCAAAAAATATATTTAGCTCATTGGTATTGTTATTTTTGTTTGGGAATAAATTTGATTTGTTTTTTACCAGTGACTCATCTGCAAGATTTTCGCTATTGTTAAATATTTCTCTTAGTCTCAATTTGCGTCCAAATTCCTTAAGGTCTTTTTTTAAACTACTCACGAGCACGCACCCAAACCCCACACAATTTAGGAAGTACGTGTGTGTGTAGGTACGTATGTGTGTGTATGTATGTGTATGTGTGAATGTGTATACTGGTTCCATGTAGTTTGGGAAGTATGTGTGTGTGTATGTGTGTGTATGTACTGATTTCTTGTGGTGGGATGGTGTGTATGTGCGTATGTATGTGTATGCGTGTATATGTACAAATGAGTTTACTAATTCCTCATAGTAAGACAGTATATGTATGGAGGGAGAATATACGCACGCATATATACACGCATGCTGACAGAAACACAAAAATGCAAACAGATCCAAGAACACATAGGGGTCAGTAAAACATTAAAAGATAAAATGCTGATAAGTAATTCATCATTTCGCTTGGACCAACCTTAATTGTTTTATGACCCTTCGCGCAGAACTCTTCATTGCCAATTCAAGAAAGAAATTCGGATTACTAACACAGAAAATGTCTCATATCGAGAATATTTAACATTGAAAAACAAAAGAAAAAATTAATTATTTTTAATAATATGTGGAAATCTCCGCTTTTACCTGAAGAGGGTCACGAGACCAGAAACACGTGTAGTAAAATTATGTAAAACAAAGCATAATATTTTTTTCTAAATAAATCCACATTACAACCAAAAACGTTTACGGCACCTCTCTTCTCTTCTTTTTAATATATATATATATATATATATATATATATATATATATATAATGAACTTTTCTCCGAATATTTGTAATCATTATATGCAGTTAATTTCACGTTTTTTTATAAGTATTTATCGGATGTTGGTTGGAAAAAGATTATTTTCTTTTTTTATTGCAGTGTCGGTTAAAAATCTGTCTTTTTTGCAGCTACTATATCATGTTTAGTCCACGTGATAGAGTGTATTGTATGCTCAATGTATACAGCATATATTTTTAGTAGTTGTAAAAAAGAAGATGCAATCTTCTAATATGCATGAAAATTTATATTATTTCAAACGTTATTTTTAGTGGATACCCGTATTTGAGTAGACGCCACGTTTTTAAACTGTGTTAAATTCATCTACCCGTCCGCGCACCGGAGAAAACTTATATAATAGATTTATATACTACATTGGTTTTATTAAGACTGTCGGATAAGTGGCAGGTTATTTGACGTCATAGAGTTATACTTGTATGACCAATATATACAGTATATATATTTTTAGCAGTAATAGGATTGGAGATAAAATCTTCTAATAGGCATAAACATTTATATACTACATTGGTTTTATTAAGACTGCCGGATAAGTGGCAGGTTATTCGACGTCATAGAGTTATACTTGTATGACCAATATATACAATATATATATTTTTAGTAGTAATAGGATTGGAGATAAAATCTTCTAATAGGCATGAACATTTATATACTACAGTGGTTTTATTAAGACTGCCGGATAAGTGGCAGGTTATTCGACGTCATAGAGTTATACTTGTATGACCAATATATACAGTATATATATTTTTAGTAGTAATAGGATTGGGGTTAAAATCTTCTAATAGGCATGAACATTTATATACTACATTGGTTTTATTAAGACTACCGGATAAGTGGCAGGTTATTCGACGTCATAGAGTTATACTTGTATGACCAAAATATACAGTATATATATTTTTAGTAGTAATAGGATTGGAGATAAAATCTTCTAATAGGTATGTACATTTATATACTACAGTGGTTTTATTAAAACTGAACTCAGGGTTTGGATTATTTGTGACAATAATATTGGAAGTTTGTAATTTTTGTAATATAGAATGAATCGTATTACAGTAAGGATCACCCTGTACAAGGCCTGTGGCCACTCGGTGGTGCAGAGGGTTACATAAAACAGGTGTTTATGCAGATAGGATAATGGTTAGCTCTAGACTTGAACAGGTTAAGATTGTAGTGATCGGGGAAGCATCCTTTTGGGAATCGTTTCTACAGACCACGTTCGCGGGAAGAAGCTGTTCGAGTGGAAATTCTCACCCATAGAATACGGAAGGAATATAGATAGTTTTCTAAAATGTAAGTGGTATAGAGGGTCCTAGCCGCGAGGGTTAGAACTGGCAGAACCAAGGAATGCCGTTCAACCGAGTACTTTCTATGGAATGAGCGATAGAACTGTGTGGGGCCTGCCACATCTAGCCTGTTAAAGAGAGGTTCGAGGGTGTAAAGCATTAGGTTGGTGCAAAATAATGACGTAATAATGTTTTTTGACGTATTTTTTAACGTCAAAAAACGACATTATTACGTCATTATTTTTGCACCAACCTAATAATTTGTCACCCATGATTTTAAATTCTAAAGGAGACTGGAAAGTGAGGAATGGGTAGCTCCGGCCAAAATATAAGAACAGTACTCCGGCCTAATTTGGCAATTTTAAAGATAGAGGATAGCATGAGGCGTCAGTACAGGGAGACGACCATTTTACCTGTATCTTTAACATGATATATATATATATGTGTGTGTGTGAGTATATATATATATGTGTGTGTGTGCATATATATATATATATATATATATATATATATATATATATATATATGTATATATATATGTGTGTATGTGTATATGTGTATATGTATATATATATATATATATATATATATATATATATATATATATATATATATATATATATACATGTATAAAGTCAAATTTCAAATGGGCAGTGACCGAAGAAAGCTGCCAAGTTTCATGTGCTTATACGCAATCATCAGGAGGTCTGTAGGTGTAGTTTATGAAAAGAGGAACTCTTATACCACCAGGCAAGTCCAAGATGGTAAACCAACCAAATTCGCCAGTGACGACAGAATACCTCGGTTTCTCATGTATAGCCAGTTAGTCAATGGACAAAGGAGTGTTGAAACGGACGTGGCTCAGGAATAAAGGCAAGCTAAAAAGTAACCTTTCAGCTGTGAATGTGCCTCATGCTAATTTCGAACGAGTTGCCCTGGATAGAAATAACTGAAGATACTCGTGACAGAGTGGTATCAGAAATTTCGAAATCAGTCGTATTGACAGGCTAAGAGACGAAAGACAACGCCGAAAAACGTCAGCAAATATTCCTATGGCTATGTCTCGAGATCCTCGCTGTGGCACAATATGTGGACTTGTAGGCAGGTCACTAATGGGACTGGAATACCACATACAACATACACATAAAAACTGAATGAGGTTGTCGGATCCTCATACGTCTAAATCGACAGGAGAGTCCATCATCATCATCATCATCATCATCATCATCATCATCATCATCATCACCATCTCTCTCTCTCTCTCTCTTATATTTAAAACTAGCCACTTTAAGCTAGCTCCTGCGGTGGCTTTTGAGTCTTTGGCCTTTTACCTTTAGTGTCCTATGTATGTAATAGTTATAAGAATATAGAAATAATAAAGTCATTTTATCTTTATACGACACCTTAATTCGGCATAATCTTTCTTCGTATACGCAACCGATCTCCGTAGTTTGTTTACATTTATTTTGCGCGTAATTTTTATTTTCTTTCAAAATCACCATTCTTGATGATCCCTTTACATAAAGTCACTCATAAAAGACATTAGGGAACACGAACTAATGTAATATTTCGAATACGTCACAGTACGAGCGCTGGACAAAGAAAAACATATGAGCAACATACCGTGCCCCACTTAAGTTTTATGTTTTAATTAGACGATATCAATTGCAACTGCGACGGAAGCGAAATTAAAGTTAAGCACTTAATAAAGAATTTTTTTTAAAAAAACATTTCACTCTGTTCGTTTAAATTTAACTTTAAATGAGTTATTTATTTAATTTTTAATCGCGTGTAACTACAGTAGTTATTACCTGTTGTGACGTAATCTAAGTGCATTAGATTACAGGTGGGTAAAAGAAGAGAAATTGAAGTCATTAACTGTTTGTTTTGACGTCTAAACTCGTGAACGCGTAGAATGTAAAATCTCCCGCCTCCTCATTCATGCTTTAGCGAAGGCAGGAGACTATTTCTTAACAAGGGCGGTAACCGTGGATTACTTCACATCTCCCATGTTATTAAGGAGTTCTTTCAATATAAAAGTCTATCATGAGGTTGAATCTTACGACTATACCTCGTGTAGACTGATGGGCTGGTACCATTGGTAATCGGCTTTTCAATTTCACTTATTTGGGTTTTGTGTTGATTTCCTGACAATTCAGCTGGACTCGGTTTCTCTGAGTAACTGACATCCAAAACAGATCTTGATTGATGCTGCAGTGAATTGGAAACTTGTGGGTTGCTAACTTTTGTTGATAATGGCTGTTAAGTCCTTTGTTTTAGGTGAAATATATTTCATCGTTGAATTTCACTGTTTTACTTTGAACAGATTTTGGTGAAGCAAGTTTTACGACTGCTGGTGAAGATTTTTAGTGTTTTTACCGGACATATATTTTCTTTCTCTGAACGTTTTAACTCTTCCAGGACATTTTTCTTCATAGAAAGTGGAAAACGTCGAGGAGTTGCTGTAGATATTGTTTGCGCAGACTCTTTAAACCTATTTTGTATATATTCTGGAGTCTAGTTTTATTGCCGGTGCCCCCAGTAATGGCTTCCTCAGATTTTCAGTAACAAACAAATCTTGTTTAAACTTTGTTTTTGGAGTTTCTAATAAAGTCTTCATACGACTGATAACTTTGATCTGGTGGTAACATGGTCCATACAGTTGTTTGTTACATTCTTGAATAATTGGGGAGTTTTTTTTTCTAAAATAATCTACTGGGGAGGGACTAATAATACATCTACTCCTCTATCCAATTTGAAATTAGTTACTTTGCTACATAGTTTTGTAGTAACTTTAGCTTCCCAGGTTTCTTTCGTGACCGGCTTAATTCTATCGTTAGTAGTAATAAACTCAAGGATGTGGTTCTTCCTCCTCATTTCTCGAATTTTAGACCAGCCAGTACCACACATTTTTCATAATGTCCTTTTCTTGAACGCTTTCGACAAATTGAATTTTTGGCTGGATAGTCATTTTGAGTGTAAAATGGAATATTACCACAGCGTATACATTTATTTCAACTTCTTTTATGGCCGACTGTATCTCGAGGCTTCTTTTTATATTCCTTTGGTGTTACTTTGCTAACTTTTGCTTCTGTTGCATTTGTGTCTAAAGAAATATATTGAGTTTGTTGCTTGAAAGTTTCATAGACTCTGCCTATATCTAGACATTTGTCTAGGGTAAGCCTTTTATCCTTTAAAAACTTTTCTCTGGCTGTATCATCTTTAACCCCTACAACTATTTGGTTTCGAATTAGCCTGTCTTTCATTTCCCCAGATTGAAGTCAGTTGCTAACTGCAAGAGAGCAGCGACATATGCCTCTTTAGTCTATGAAGCTTCTTGATTTCAAATATGACATTTGTAAGCTTCGTTCATTTCATGGGTTTTTCGAACAAAAATTTCTTCGAATTTCGTTACTACTTCTGAGTTTTCTTTCTTCTCTTCATTATTGAATTACAACCTTTCGTAAATGCCGTATGCGTCTTCTTCTATTATTGACAAAAAGACAGATATTTGGTAAGTGATATTAGGTTCTTTGTTGAGTCGACTGGCTTTTCAATAATTTCGAATAAAAACTTTTCCAGTTAGTTGCCAAATTTCTTGATTAAGGCATTTTTTTTGCAGGAGGTTCGACATTTGCTGTAAATTGTTTTAGGTTCACATGTCCTTGTTTAGAATTATGTGCAAGCCGTCAATTGGATTAAAAACAATTTTTTAACACAGATGATAAATTCGTTTTTCTTTTTACTTTATAAAATGTTCGTAGTTAAAATGCAAAGAAAAAAATTATTACAATTTCTTGTAATTTAAAATTTTTTTTTTAGTTCATTTGTATTTTCCAATGCCTTTTTTTCTTTCGGACACTATGTGGCGTAAGTTCTTCCTGATACCATGTGGCGTAAGTTCTTCCTGATACCATGTGGTGTAATTTAATTGTATTAAATTACAAGAGGGGGGAAAGAAGAGAAGATGAGGTTTTTAACTTTGTTTTGACGTCCAAACTCGTTAACGCGTAGAATTTAAAAAGGTTCCCCTCTTTATTCATGCTCCGTTTTTATAGCGAAGGCAGGTACCAGTTCTTAAAAAGGGAGATAACCGCAGATTACTACACACCTATTACTTCAGGTCGTCTATGAGTCGCCGATATCGAAAAACGGAGGGACGGACGCACGAACATGCGCTTTATTATTATAGAAATGCTCAATATATACAATAAAAAAATCGAAAGTGTAGAGTTAGCGCAAAAGGTTAGTGTTTGTAATATTATATATATATATATATATATATATATATATATATATATATATATATATATATATATATATATCTTTGTTTTGTTCCATAACTTTTATCTTCTTTATCATTATTATACATTTGATTACAATAGAATAATTTGATTATATTTTTCATGTGATGTGTGTTTCTAATGTTAGTTTTCGTGTGTAGGACCATTTTAATTCTATGGTCAATTGTTAATTAGTGTTCGCTTTCTGTTGGTCAGTTCATTATACAATAGTATATGTGAAGAGGATATTAGGTTTAGTCTCTAAATTAAATCTATTAAATGACCATTTTGTACCTCACTATTATTCTCAAAGAGACACGAATTTGAATATCTTTTTATTTTGCATACAGGTGTGTTAAACATATTATTGCTAGAATCAATTAGAACACTAGGAACGAAATTCTGTTGCAAATATTAAGTTCGTAAATAAATTGAAGGAGAGAATTATTTTCAAAAAGATCTTTCGAGATTATGAATTTCATGCTGATTTTAGTCCATAATAGGAATAATGGTAAAACACTTTTCCCTTCCCCCTTTTTATTGGCGGAAGCATACAAATTCATGCTGGGATTTTGTTCTAATCAATAAAATAGGCCGGTTATCAGTCTCATCTGACTCTGTAACGGTTTGTCTTGGCTTGAAATCAGTATGCTACGTTCGCTTGTCCGAATTTGCTCCAATTCTTAGTTTGTGATCATTTTGTCATTTTACTGTTGGTTTGCTTTGCATATATTGTTTGCTTACTTCATATTATTATTTTTTTTTGTCCTGTTCTTTTCTTTTTCTTGTTTTTGGCTTATTACAAACTTTGTCAATTCTGTTTGCTGGACAGTTCTGTCATTTATTTTGCATTTGACCATTGCAACTCACTCCACAAGTAAGTAAAAATATGTCATCTACATATGTAATATATATCATAGGCTTATTAAACTATTCAAAAAAAGTTGTTTCTTATTTGAAGCATATAAAATTCAGAGAATATCAGACCTAGGGGTGACCCCGTAACAACGCCGTAAGTTTGTATGTATATATAACCAAACTGGTTGCAGAAGAGAAGTTTAGGAAAAAAAATGTAGGTTTTTATTAAAAGAACGAGAAGAATGATTATATACTGTTTAAAAATTATTCAATAGTTTATTTTACGGAGACATGCATATAAAACTATGGAAACTAAAATGTAGTTTTTTTTTTATGAATTTCATGATGCTTTTCGTTGGTAGGCATTGAAGTATGATATGGACGATTGTTTTGAATGTCTGCTAGACCCAAGTAGGGAATCTACGTCTGAGAAGATTACCAGTTATAAGAAAACGAAAAACTTATTAAAAAAAAATTTAATAAGATATTCAATAAAAAGAATTTGCTGCAATCTCTCTTTGTCTTTGTCTCTGTCTGTCTGTCTCTCTCTCTATATATATATATAAAAACACACACATACATTATCTATCTATCTATCTATCTATCTATCTATCTAAATGTATATTTAGGCAGCAACCTTTCTTTTAAACATCTATCATTAAATATGGCAGACAAAACTTTTTAATTAGATTTGAATTAGTTTTTCCAACATCCTTACGTTTTTCCGTTTTGTAAGAGTAAGGAGTAATTTTCCATAATTTTCATCGTCTCAAGCGCTTTCGTCCACTTTAGCCATTTTTAAGGAGGTTTTGTTTTTGGTATTGTTAGTTTTTCCTCATGATTTGACTGTTGTATTTTATTTCTGTTTTGTTTTGAATAGGAGCGTTTATTCTGAGTCTTTGCGCGTTGAGCGTGGCTGGAATTCGCGTGAGCATTTTCCTACTTAAAAATTTTAAACACACCATTTCCACTGTTAAATAAGTTGAGTTTGATTGTAGGAGAGACATGTTTGATATACAGGGACTCTCTAATAGGGAAATGTTTCTGGTAATATGATTTATATATAATTTTAGTGTTTTCGACTAGAATTTTTCTTAATGGTCCTTGCAAATTGTGGGTTTATAGAAGTTTTTTTGTATCACTGTAATCTGTTTAGTGACACGTGAGGCGTCGACTCAAGGAGGTGGTAGTATGTCCAATATAAACAAACAATTTGTGACAAGAAACAGAGTCTTTTACTGAACAGTGAAATTGATGCATTATATTGGTCATCGTTAGTTTAGATTTGAAATATAACTCATAATGATAACCGCAAAATATATAGTCTTCGATGAATTTAATAAAAATATTATATGAACAGAAAAGAGTTATTTTACAAGACTACACTCAAATCTTTCGCCATTCATCGTAATGAAGCTGATAATAATTTCGACTTAAAAGCTATGGATTTAATTAAAGATGAAAGTAATTTACTAAAATGAAAATGCACAGAAACTGTCCATATTTCCGAGTCATCCAAGATAAATTTACGTCCAGGTTCTTAAAGCACTTCATTTTTCTCAACAAACTTTCTGTGAACGAAAAGTTGAAGAGTTGTATTAAAGGGAGATAACTGAGACATCCGGAAGAGACATGAAACGAAATAAAGGGTTCACTTCGAAATTCCTTCACCTGAAGAAGGCCGGAACTTACAACGGCCGAAACGTCATGAATATGGCGATAAAGATGAAGACAACAGTCCGAACAATGTAAATAATGTAAATATGTAAAATACCTCATCTCAGAAATATAGAGGGAGATCTTCTGTTGTCACAATATGGGATATTTAAAATCAACAGCGATAAAAAACAAATACGTTTGGAAACAGAATGAATATGTTTTTAAAAGTGTTTTTTAATACGCACAAACACGGGACATGCTCACTATCGGACAAGCAGTTCATATGGACAGGTCGTTACCACGTGCGTCAACGAAAATTTCATCTATTCCTTTTTCAGGCCATAATAGTAACTTATCTTTTAGCACTAAACAAAAATTCGAGGTAAGAAAACCCCAGAAAATCCTTGTATTTTTCCAACGGAATTACCTGGACACTTATTACACACATCTATTTAAAAAAAGATCATATGAGAAAGACTTACTTATTCTTTATCTTATCATTCTGATGGGTTCCGATCCATATTTCATTTACATTTGATCCCAAACTTTTAATTTTACTCAGTATTATGCTCTCTCGTGTTTCCAACATCACATAACAACCAGATGATAAATAACACTCATTTTGTTGTTTCCCCATCTTGCAGTCATTCATTTTTACAAGTATTTTTGTATATATAAATGTCAGGGAGTTTATAATTATTTATTCAGAGTTATAACTCCCCTACAATATAAAGTCGGGCGACCGGCTGACTGGCTGATCGGTTGAACTCTCCGCCTTAGGGCGAGGAGGAACCCGAACGAGGCTACGCCGAAGAGCGGAGTCACTTTCGGGGAGGTAAACCGACCCTGAATCCGTTTATACGGGTTCAAAGGGCATATTTTTAGCCGAGCCCACAGGCTCGGAGATCCCACGTTAAAGCGGCCTTGTGCCACATGATTCCCTCGTGGAGGGGGGAAGGGTTACTAAATACTGTTGTCCAAAGTCGGGCGACCGGCTGATCGGTTGAACTCTCTGCCTTTGGGCGGGGAGGAACCCGAACGAGGCTACGCCGAAGGGCTGAGTCTCTTTCGGGGAGGTAAACCAACCCTGAACCCCGGGCTCAAAGGGCATATTTTTGGCCGAGCCCACTGGCTCGGAGATCCCACGTTAAAGCGGCCTTGTGCCACATGATGCCTTCGTGGGGGCGTGACTAAATACTAGAATATAAACATCTATTTTTCTGTTTTATTTGCCGATTATTTTATCATTTTTTTTTTTTTTTCAAAATCAGTGATTGTTTCTCCCGATATCTATTGCTTTTACGCGTTTTTCAAAAATGTAAATGTCGAAAGGAAAAAAAAAATGATAGAACACAAATGTCCACTACAGGGCGATTACGGAGAGAAAAACTTATTATATAAGGCGAAAATGGCAACAAAGTAGATACCAAGGGAATAGAAGAAATTACATCGAAGTAACTGGGAAGTAATTAAAGAAAAAATATAAAAATCTTTTGCTATCATTCAAAGATATAAGAATAACACTATGTTATCAAAATATGTACGGGGACTAAAAATGAAAAAAAAGTTAGTAGTATGTAAAAAACAACAACAGACAGACAGAAATTGCAATCTATGTATGGAGGATAAACTGCATATTCTAGAATTCAAGAAAGTGAACAATTCAATAAACAAAAAGAATTAAAGTATTTCAAACCGGTGGCATGCTGGCGTATTTTCACTTTTTCAAAAGTGAGAAAAAAAAATCTCAGATACGCTATTAACAAAAAGACCTCCATTTTGAAAACTCGCTAAGTGTGAAACAGCACTGTTAATTGGTAAATAAAACAAAAATGAAGTATCTATCTATCTGTCTGTCTTTTTTTTTTTTTAACTCATTTCACCCTAAGCAAGGCAAGAAATCCACTAGGGCATAAGGTTACTGAGTTTTAGAGAATACGAGAAAAACTACTATTAAAGAGAGAGAACAATAAAAGAACAAGGATTAAGAAGACAGACAATAACAAGTGACATTGCATTTAAATTTTGGAAGATCAAAGTTGACTGGAAATCTAGAAGAGAGTTCCACAAGCGAGAAGTGCGATAAAAGAAATCTAGCACTGCACTTAAATACACAAAGTATGGGTATTCTAAAGGAAACTTCATCAGAACGATTACCATGAAAATATTTATAGAAAAGACGGCGTAGGGAAAGCTCAGAGAGAGAGAGACAGAGAGAGAGAGAGAGAGAGAGAGAGAGACAGAGAGAGAGAGAGACAGAGACAGAGAAGGTCTGGAGACAATGTGAAGCGAGAAAGAGAGAGAGAGAGAGAGAGAGAGAGAGCGAGAGAGAGAGCTAAGGTCGGTATTCAAGTGAAAGATACGGTTTCGAATATTGATGTTCAGAGTATGCAGCTAATATCCTCAAATGGAAAATGGCATTTCACAATATTTCTTCCTCAATTTCTTCTTCATTATATCTGTGTACTATTCTCTGGTTATGTGTAAGAATACCTGAGCGTAAGAAGAAGCAAGTTCCCAAGAACACGAACATAGATAGAAGGCATTATATATGAAACACTTTTATCCTTTTTGACTGTTCTGGTTATCAATCGGCTCCGAAGGGAAATGGTATTTGGCAATATTTCTGGTTCCTGTCAGACTGGAAGCGGACGCCAAACAACGGGTTAAGCAGATGTCACCATATGAAGAGGTAAATCATGAGAACAGCCGACACTTGGGACCATTAATGGGAAAGAAATGATGCGTAAAAAAAAAAGGATAATAGCTGCTCATCTCGTTTTAACCGGACGAGCAATACAGAATAGCCATGAATGCCAGTCATTTTCTATTCATTCAGCACTTCATGCTACCCCCACCACACAGAAAAGCATAATCACTGACACACATATATTTCTACACCTGCGTATACACACTTACCTGTGCATATGGGCAAATATGTGCAGCCGTGTAAGGAGGAGGCTTTCTTAAATCTTCAAATGATTACTCGCAACTACGACGTTGTTTCATGTTTTCAACGCCCTACTACACTTATGTTTCAAATATGAAGATTTACACATATCTATCTATAGGTAACAAATAAACTTAACTTAGTTTGGTATAAGGACACATCTATGGGGAACATAGAATAAAATTATATAGACGGAATTTTCGGAATGGAAATTTGCTCGCGCCTCACCAGATTTTATGTGAGAAAATGTACATTTTTAAATAAAAAAAAAAGTGATAGATGACCACTCATTCGAGTCAGAACATTGTCATTGATCAACTCTTTCCTTCAATTTACGGACCCTAGTTATTATATTCTTAATGCTTGATACAATGCAAAAATATCACAATAATAAACTCGGTCAATAATTATTTTTTAACTATTTATACTAAGATTCATGCATGCAATTACAATTAATCCATTATTTCTACGCACAACGTGTGAAAGCATGGGCGATACCCTGCCCTCATAAGCCGCCAATCAGGGAAGATAACGGATAAGTGGCTAAGGCGGTTCTGCCTCCCCTGGTGTCACCAGCAGCTTTTGACACAAGACAGGGTATTGTTTTTTGTGTAGACGTATCACTCTATGCGATTTTCATGCAATTGCAAATCAGATTTTCTACATTGTGCCAAAAGCGTTTGCTTTTGCTTGTTAACCAATACACAACGCACTCGCAGCGACCGTTATGAATGTCGTAGAATGAAAGATGTATTTCACGTCGGAAGTAGCATTGTGTTGCGAACATGGTTTTAATTAACTTGTTTATTTTGGATCTGGTCAAGATCCAACTCGATGCTTGTTGAGTTGTGGTCTGGAGGCGATGTGAAGCACTCTTCAGGCTCCGGCCAGTGATGCTCACCTTCAAAAGGAAGGAAACAATTCCGTCCAAGGAATCTACGGCATTATAATATTTTACATTTTGAAATCATATTTATTTTGGCATATGAATTTTTTGAAACTGTTTCTAAATCTTTAATTGTCATTAATCATTCCGCCTCACCTGCTATCCTCTTTCACCACACCTAGGAGGAGCGCCACAACGTTTGGGAACCATTGATCTAGAGTAATAAAGGCTCGCTAAATTAGTTTGGATGTGCACGTTACGTAGAAGTCATCGTGGTAGAATAGTCGTTCAGAGTTCAAATTACGAGTTCGTTGTGTTCAATTTGGCACAAATGCTCCTAAGAACAGTATGTCGATTTTCTAAGTGTAGCTTAGATGTGACAAAGGCCAAAAGTAAGGGGTCCTCAGTGAAAATCAGACTCACTATTCAGTCGTAACTGATCTAGCGAGACAAGCCTGCTAATCATTACACCACGTCGACGTGTTCCTCTTGTGAACATTATAAAATTATCTCTGCTTCCTCCCATCTAGTACGGAGAGGGTTCTTGAGCTTTGGTTGCAAACTAGTCTAAGAGAAAGAGTTCAAAACCGTTTGGCCGTGTGGCTGGCAACTCAACCTTGTACAAAGCTACTGGCTAAATCGTAGCACGAAGGCCTATTGTCGTGGAAGCTATGGCCTAGACTCTATAATCTAATCGCACTAAGGATGCGGTGGGGGAGTAAATTAATATATATATATATATATATATATATATATATATATATATATATATATATATAGTGTACTGGGGCAATAGATCATTATTTAAATATATATTGTTAAATATAACAGACAATGAATGGCTATTGTCTGTTCATGAGCCGTTTTAATGTTTGTATGTTTGCTTTAATTTCGGGTGAAAATAAAGACAAAAATTGTCCAACATTTGGATATTTTTTATTAAGTTGGTCCTTGATCTAAGCTTTCGGCTCACATGAGCCATCTTCAGAGTGGTTATTGGACATTTAAACAAATCTATTCACCATCAAAGATGATATTCTGTTATATTGACATAGAAGATTGCTATGCGATGATAACGTTCACTGAATAGTAGACGCAGTTCGTAAGTTCAAGATGCGATTCTGTGACGTCATACTACGCGAGAGGTTGAAATATTAACAACAGAACCATATCTATTTTCATCCGAAATTAAACAAACACACCCCACACGCACCCCCCCATATATATATATACACTTTCTATTTCAATTTAGTCAAAAGGCTAATACATAATAAATATCATCAATCTTATTGCCAATATTGTTATCATTTTGCTGGCTTTTTGTTCCTCAAACTTCATTGACTGGCTTATTAAATCTACATATTATAAGAAGCACTCTTGGATCATCATTCGCTATATATATATATATATATATATATATATATATATATATATATATATATTTTCATACATGTTTCATTAAATAATATAGCCAAGTGTTGTCTATTTATTTTATGTAAATTCTCTTCATAACGTCTGATAAGCTTAATAACATTATTATTAAACGAAGAAAGAAAATCACAATATTGATAAATATTTTTTAATCCAATCTAAGCTTTCGGCTTACATAAGCCATTATCAAAGATGACAATTACAGTACAATATATTAAGCAATACACGGACAAGAATATGATGATAGTATGTTTTTGTTTACATGGATGATTTCCAAGCAACGATAAACACGTGCATATAAGACGCTGGAAGCGAAAATCATATATAGGCAGCATATATAGGCAGCATATCTTCATTCAAATATGTTTCATTAAATAATATAAACATACACCTGTTTTTTTATAATAATCCTTTCTATTTCCCTAATCAGTTTCTTGATGTTAAGTTGAAATTCATCAAGGAAGGCTCCATATTTTTTATTTCCCAAGCGCTTTCGAGCACCTCCGAGATCATTCTCAGGGGTGAATGATGAGGACAAAATTATTGTAACTGTGATCGCTGTGATGGTGAATTTAAAAAGCAAACACGCGTGAAAGCCCTCTGTTATAATTATTTTAAAATTTAAATTTATTTAAATTTATATATATACAGTGTAACCCGGATATAAGAGAGTTGTCGGGGCCCAGAGAAGAAGTATCTTATATCCGGGTTTCTCTTATATCCGGGTTTGGTCTAATATATATACATTAAGACAAGCTCTAATTTGGGACCAGAGAAAATCTCTCTTATATCCGGGTTTCTCTTATACCAGGGTCTCTTATATCCGGGTTACACTATATATATATATATATATATATATATATAGTCAAAATATGTAATCATCATTACAGGCTTACATTTACATATATCCTGATAGATGTGCATATGTGTGTGTTTATGTGCTTTGTCGAATATTCAGCAACGTGTCGTTACCAAAGAGAGTTATAGCTTAGCATAGTCAAAGGATCCTTCATTTGATGAATTGCTAAGACGAGCAAGTTAAAGCCGATAATTGGATGGATTTTTTGAGTCGTCTCATATTGCACTCAGCTAGATTTAAAAAGAAATATTGTATCATTAATCGCTATATAAAGACGTTAGAAATGCAAAATATCATTTCCAAAAAGCAAACTATAAAGAAACAAGATACGAAGAAAAGATGACTGAATGGTGACGTGATGTCCCTGCTACTTGATTGTCCTATGCTGAACAATCTCCTCACAGATGAAGAAGAGATTTGTGACAACAGAATTGTGGTTCCGCAGAAGGATGATGAGAATACCATCGGGTGAAATTGTGAGCAACGATGAAGTTTTATAGAAAATGGAAACCCAAAAGGACACTGATACTTAACAAAGAGATTTGAAATTTTTAGGGCACATAATAAAGAAAGAGGACTTGAAAAATTTGACACTCACAAGGACATATTGAAAGTAAGAGGAACAGAGGAAAACAGTGCATAACCTACCCAACCAGCTTCTGTAATTGGATGCCAGAACAGGGTTTAGGAGATAGCAAAAAAACTCCCAAAAACAAAAAAACAAAAAAAAAAAAAAACAACACAAACATCAAATTTTACGAAGAGCTACAAAGTACAGGAAATTATGGAGAGCCATGATCGTCCACGTCGTAAGGGGGCGTATTACATAGAAGAAGAAGAAGAAGAAGAAGAAGAAGAAGAAGAAGAAGAAGAAGTTAATTCTTCATTAAATTTTGAATGATTTTATCGCTTTCAATGCAAAATGCTGCACATTTATTGAATTGTCTATATTTCTGAGATGAGGTATTATGTACACTATTTACATTATTCGGACTATTGTCCTCATCTTTGTTGCCATATTTATTACAACGTTTCGGCCGTTGTACGCTCCGGTGGTTGGAATGTCGAACTGAACCCTTTAATTCGCTCACTGGGATAAACTATTCTAGTTCCACTTGCCATGTTTAATGGATGTCACTTATCTGTTATCTCCTGTTAATTCATCTCTCCAAGTTCTCCAATGCCTTAACCGGGTATTGAACTCACACTCTCCTGTCACTGGATTTAACCAACGCTTTTATCCTTGAGGACACATGGCACAGTGGATAAAGTTCAATATTCTTTAAGCCGAAATCATGGTCACACCTTTTATGATGAACAGTTTTGTCCGTCTATTGATTTACATTTGAAGATATATCAGTTATATACAGTGTAACCCGGATATAAGAGAGTTGTCGGGACCGGAGAAGAAGTCTCGTATATCCGGGTTTCTCTTATATCCGGGTTTGGTCTATTTTGTTTAGGTGAGTATGGGAATAATTTGGGACCAGAGAAAATCTCTCTTATGTCCGGGTTTCTCTTATATCAGGGTCTCTTATATCCGGGTTAAACTGTATTTCTTGTAACGTTTTTACAATATGTTTCGTAAATTCTTGTTCAGGTTTAAAGTTGTAATTATTTTGATTCACTCCACTTTTGCTTTTGAAGTTCTCGTGATAATTTTATATTAAGATTAGATGAATTATTTTCAGTTGTAATTATTATTGCGTTGGTAGGAGGCACTGAGTATCTAGTTTTATCAAGGTATTTGTGTTATTTCCCTTTATACGATTTTGACGATTTTGTAAGGGTAAATCAACGGTTTCCAGTAAATTGATGTAAAATTTATCGTCGTTGTCAGTTGAAATAAAATCTCATAAAACAGTAATTCAACAAAGTCGGCTAACTGTTATTGCTCTTTCTGCTTCTGATGGCAGTTTCTTTCCTAACCTTATGTTTAAGGCAATGTAGAAAGTCAACATCTTCATTATATCATTATTTCCCCTTCTAGATACATGTCTGACCTATTTTAGTTGTTAGTGGTGTTGGAAGAAGTTCTCAAGTGAAGTGGTCTTTGTTATTTGGTAAAGTCCTTTATTTGTGAAGAGCTAACGGAATCATCCACTTCAATTATTTTTAATCATTGATCTGAGAAAACGGTTGTATGTAGTCTAGATATTTATGAAAGAGCTGGATGTCATGCATGACATCCGTGTGAGAGTCTAGATTTGAAAAGGCTATTTGAGACCATAAGTCAAGTTAGTATTTTAATTCTGTAGCATCTTGCGCTGTTGGATAAAACTCGAGAGCATTGCATCCTATGTTTAATTTCCTTATCTCCTATACTAATTCGATTGTATGGTCAGTAGTTTACACGACTACCATTCTCTCTGTGCTACTATACGGAGTCAGGACATTGCCTCTCAGCAAGAACCTTGCCGCACGGGTCCATGGCTTCGAGGCCCGCGTCCTCAGGGCCATTATGAGGAGGTGCACTGGTTCGATCTTGTGAGAAGCTCCGGCGGAGGAGCAGCCAACCGAGCATCAACGCACCATCGCTCAACGCCGTCTTCGTTGGCTCAGTTACGCCCTTCGACAACCTTATGGCTACCCTACCGGAGTCATCTAACAGATCGACCCACCAACAGTAGATAGATGACCTTGTGGCAGACCACGCAACCGCTGGAAGGACGTTGTCCTCCAGCAGATTTACTTAGAACTGGAGGATGTTCTGACGCTCTGCCAAGACCGTGACCGTGAGAACTTGTGATCTCAACGCCGTCATGGTAGGAGATTTAGCAGTCCCAGCAATAGCAGTATGTTCAGTATTATTTAGTTTATAAGATTACGGAATATTGTTCTTTGAGGATAAATCAATGAAAAATCATCCAAATTTCTTTAGGGAAAACGTTTTCGAAAGAACCAATTTCTGAAAATTCTAAACTAGAGAAAATGTTAACAAAAAAGTTGATATTAAGAAAAATAATGCTAGCTTTTTTTAAAAGTTTTACAAATCTATGGACACGGTTCATCCTACGTTACATTTTAAAATTTTCATAGTCGACATGATAATTGACTTTATTTACAAAGAGAAATCATCACTCTAGCAAGCAAAAACAAAAAATAAAGAAAAGAAAAACACTTTTGGGCAGTATAATCAGCTATTGTTTCATTTTTATTCACTTCTCAAATTATGCGAGCAGTTCCATCGGCTTTAAGGCTCGGTTTAAGGGTTAGGATTCAAAATTGCCAGAACCTCAATTCTTGCACTCACCACAAGCTGAATGAAATTTTTAAAGAAATTAATAATATAATAAAATCATAAATAATTTTTAACTATGTGCATAAAATAAAGTTTGGATTAAAGGTTAGTAAAAAAAAGCTTTTGGTACGTCCAAATATATAAGAGAGGGTGTTGAAAAGCTCTCGGCCTGATCCACTTCCCAAAATCTGATCAAACAACTAAGTTACTTTTTGACCGGACCAAAAACTTTTCAGCACCCTCTGTGTCACTAATACTACCACTACTATTTGTACTAGTACTAATGAGGTGATAGATAATCATCTACATCGGGCTAGAGTGCTAGAGAAAAGCAATGAATAAAAACAGGAAAATTGAAATATGAACTCTGGTAAAAAATATAAAATAATAATAATAACGGAAAAATTGCAATATGAACATTGGTAAAAAACGGTTACTGAGACATTAGGTTTATAAGTCGCAGAAATTCATACAGAGATGTCCTCAAGGACACATGGACCAGTGGATAAAGACGTTTGTCACATCCAGTGAGTTCAGTGGTGAAAAAAAAAAAAAATAAATAAAGGGAAATAAATGTGATGTGGAACTAGAACAATGTACCCAATGTGTGGACGAAATAAAGGGTTCGGTTTGAAATCCCAATCACCTGAAGAAGGCCGGAGCATACAACGGCCAAAATTTTTGTGAATATGGCAATGGAGATGAGGATAACAGTCTCAGAGATCTAGATAGATATCTCAAAATTTGCAAGGAATTTATTTTGGCAAGCCTGATAATTTTTCAATACGTAAATGTATTCTTCTTCGTCTTCGTCTTCTTCTTCTTCTTCTTCTTCTTCTTCTTCTTCTTCTTCTTCTTCTTCTTCTTCTTATTATTATTATTATTATTATTATTATTATTATTATTATTAATAATAATAATTCAGTAAAAGGAATTTACAAACATTCAAAATATGACGACTTTGAAATAGAAATCGCAAGTCTGTGGCATTTAAACACATCAAAGTTCCGGTGATAATAGAGGCACCAGGAATAATTAAAAATAAATAAAGATGAACACATTAACAAAATCCCGAGGAAAAACTTCACTACCTGAGATACAAAAGACTGTGCGAATGAACAGCACAAATAAAGTCAGATGAAAACTCTCAATACTGAAGAAAAGATGTGAATAAAAGGTGTGCTTATAGCGTGAACATATTTTTAATTCACTCAACACATGGGGTGCAACATTGAATGATGTAACTGTCAAATGGCACGTCAAGATGAAAGAGAATAAAGATTAAATGAAAGAGAATTAGAAATAAATGAAAGAGAGTTAGAAGAAGCTTGTGTAAATGGATAGCAGTCAAAGGTTTAGGCGAGATAACAAAAAGACAAACTTTATTAGGAGCTACAAAGAACAGAAAGTAGTGGAGAGCCATGATCGCCAATGTTCTGAAAGGAGAAGCCAAATAGAAAGAGAATGATCTTGTGTAATTGGATGACAGTTAAAGGTTTAGGAGAGTTAATAAAATGATAACATTTATTCTTAATAAATTTTATCATTAACTCTCCTACAAAATGCAGGAAGTAGTGGAGAGCCTTGATCGCCAACGTTCTAAAGAGACACGGCAAGTAGAATTTTTAGGCCGCAAGTATTCATCCAAAATAGGTTAGATGAAAAGGAATCGGCAAAGGTCCACTCAACGTTAAATACTGGTGGCATTTCGTGAAGCTTACTTGGATCAACAAGCACCCAATGAAGGCCTGAGAGCACAACGACCGAAACGTTGTGATAACAACAAAAAAGATCAAGACAATAGACCGCGTGTAAATAATGTCAACAAACTTGCAATGTTTGCTTGAAGACAGTTTTAATTTCTAGTTCATCACTTTCACAGGAAGCCATTCGACGACATGAAATCGTAAATGTGTGAAATTAAAAGTCACAACAAATTCCTTATTCTCATTCATTTATTCCTTGCTGTCTTTCAATTATTCCTAACTTTTGAAAGAGAATAAGGATTAAATGAAAGAGAAGAAGGAATAATTGAAAGAGCGTAAGGAATAAAAGAAAGAGAATAAGGAATGAATGAAAGAGAGTAAGGAATGAATGAAAGAGAATAAGGAATGAATGAAAGAGTGTAAGGAATAATTGAAAGAGTGTAAGGAATGAATGAAAGAGAGTAAGGAATAATTGAAAGAGAATAAGGAATGAATGAAAGAGAATAAGGAATGAATGAAAGAGTGTAAGGAATGAATGAAAGAGAATGAGGAATTATTAAAAGAGAGTAAGGTATAAATGAAAGAGAATAAGGGACAAATTGAAAAGAATTAAGGAATAAATGAAAGATTTAAAGGAATAAATGACGTTGTAGTGGAATGAAGTCGAAGGTCAGGGGAAAATAATTTGAAGTGAAATATTAAAAAAAGGAATACAAAACTGGTGGATTGGCGTGGCAAATAATTATCGAGGCCGTCTCAGTAATTGCATTTAATGCAAATTTAATACGAATACAATGCGTGAAGATGAGCTTTATTGATTTCTTTCATATTTTCCAGTCGCCTCTTATCTACTGAAAGTATATATATATATATATATATATATATATATATATGCTGCCGCAGGACGGAATACTCGGAACGTAAACATTTTCAGTTCTTCACGAAAATATATCGGTTAATGGTTTCATTGCGCAAAAGGAAAATGAAAGAACGGAAGATAAAGAGGAAGTCGGGGATTTCGGGGGTCGATTTTTCAAATACGGAAAATCATTTGTAGAAACGGTCATGTGGCCTATCCCTGATGGTGATGATGCCGCCATGGTCACGGTCAAAATATTCTGCGTTTATCCTTGATTCTTGGTAACGCCTGGTATTGAGACATTTGTAAATATTATTGGACTAATTTTCGAAATAGAGTTTTGGCATCTCATGTGAATTTAGTTTTCTCGTGCGTACAGCGAAGAGACCAATCACTGTCGAAACGATTTAAAAGTGGAAGCTATATATTCAAAAACGTAAAATTTGATTTAATTGGGAGAGGGGAATAACAAATGAAAGGCCAATAAGAAGACAGCTTTTATTCACTAGGAAATAAGTCTATTCAGTTTTATGATTTTGTTTTTATCCAAAGACGACTTGGGATGACCAAAGAAGCATTCCAAAATCTAAGCAAAGTATTAAGAGACAAAAATATTTCGTTGGAACCAAAGAAAAGATTACTGAACTGTTACGTGATATCTGTCGTGTATAACAGAGAATGCTGGACAATCTCCCACAAAAATGAAGAAGAGGCTTGAAACAATAGAAATATTGTTCTACAGAAAGAAGCCGAGGATGTCATGAGCCGAACATATGAGTAACGACGAGTTTTTGAAGGGAATGGAAACTAAAAGGAAACTTATACTTAACATCAGGAAGACACAGTTGAAATTTCTGGCTACTTAATAACGAAAGAGGTTTTGGAAAATCTGATACTCACAGGACAGATTGAGGGCAAGAGGGACAGAGGAGAGTAGCGCGTAACATACTTGATGGACTTCAGTAAATGGATGACGAAACAGGGATTGGGAGAAATGACAAAAAGATAAAACTTATTAAGCGCTATAAGGGACAGAAAGATGTGGAGGGCCATGATGGCCTACGTCCTGAGCGGACACGGCCTATAAAAGAAGAAGATCAGCCAAGTCTAAAAGGTGACTGAAACAATTCGAATCGATTAACAATTACGCTGCTGACCCAAACCTTTGACTTGAGGTATAACGCCAGACAAAATATTTTTTTCCTTTAATGTATGGACGTTAAACATGCTGATAGAATGTTATAGAATGAAAATGGAAGCATAATCAATTTTCAAAGAAAGAAAAAGTTTTGCAAAACGGTGAAAAGAATTATCAAAAGAACCAATTTTTGCTGAGAGGAGCAAAGAACAAAATGGAAATAACGTTTTCCGTATCAAACGGGTTCGCGATAAAAGATAAGCTTCAGGGCGACAGAAAATGGTTTCGCCTTCTACGCGCGCGTGTTTCGCAACAAATACACAAAATGCTAAAAAATTATTTTTTCTATCGCTTACAAAATGGCGTTAAATCATCAACTCGTGCTATGCGAAATCCTTTGCCTGGGGCACATGTAATTTATTTCTTTAAAAAACGTGTGGGATAATCGAACATAATGAAAAGAAGCAACGGCAATAATAATAAAATTGGAGAAGCATTCGTAGAAATACGATTGAATAAAAATGAATCGATTTATTACATCATTGAACAATAATATGAGAATCGCGCATTGAAACTGGAACAACTGCCAATCATCGGGAAAATCAAACGACATTCTAAAAAAAAAAATTTGAATACTGAGAAAAGAGAGAGACGATTGAGAATACTTGCTGTCACTTGATCTTCATTGAAAAAACACCAGTTACTTTGGTGACTCCATAAATTTAAATATCTCATACAAAATTTGACATGAAATAACCCCAGGGTTGACACGTAAAATAAAACAAACCAAACTATTATTTGCTTCTCTGCTAGTAAAATTCTCCATTTATTTTCAAGTTTGTTATCTGCATTAAATTTGATTCTTTTCACGTTGCTTATATTTTTCTGTTGATTTTCTCACTTTACAAATTCATTCATTAAGTTACATCCGGAGAACAAAAACAGTTTTACACTTTACCATCTTTTATTTTAATCGGCTTCAAAAAAAAAGAGAAGAAAAAAAGACGAATCCTTCCAAAGGGAAAAGTTCATCAGCATTTCAGAAACGTGAAAACTGCACGCAGGATTTACTATCAAATGAGCAGCATAAGAGTTGTTTTCACGAAGCTGTATTATCCTCATTTTCCCTGTATTCCAAAGGTAAGAAGAAACTTCCATTCAGGCAGCTACCTTATCATGAACTGACACTGTGTGGTACAGACACCCACGGAAATGCTTCCTTGAAAACTATAATCTTAACCTCTTCAAATCAAATAATCTATCCTCCATATCCTCTTAATCTTCACTTTCTATTGCCACCTCTTTCATGCAAAAAATACATACCGCATTCATCATTACCATCTCTAACCTGAGTGGTTCTCGAGCCTTGTATTGGTTGAATTTAGTATTAAAAAATAGAAACCAATGAAATGAAGACGGAGGTTAAACCGTTGACGATGAAAGCTTTTCTACTGAACAAGTTTAAACTGAAAAAAGAAGAACCAGTATAGTTGGGATGTACAGTACGTGGGTCGTTTAAAAAGTCCTAAGCTTCACCCAGAAAGAAGAGACATAGTTGAACATTTTTGTTGTGGCAACACACTAATAATTAGAAAAAAAACTAATTCAGATTTCTGTCTTAGTTTCTGTGCAGAGGCTTTTGGGACGAAATTAAGTCCGCCACAAGAATATGAAACCGCCAATATGGATTTAATTCACTACCAGCAGTTTTCAAGATAAGTACCTAGGCATCCTTTTCCGGCAAGTACCAGTCTGATTATTTCAATATCCTTGAAAAAAGTATGTCGCAGTTAATAAGAATCACTCATGATATATGTTACAGACTCGATAAAGCAAAATTCTTGGCGAATTCTTTCGATTGATTTAAAATAAATTAAATCTAAAAAAGAAAGTAAATTGTTTTTGTATATAATATAAATATAAGAAATACTTTAGAAGCAGACAAAGTACGGCAGAGCAACGCTGAAAAACTGAAATGTCGATTGTGTTGATGCCAGAAGCAATTATCAAAAGTTTGGAAAGCAAAGAATGAAGACATTCTGGCTTTTCAATAGAATTCAGAATATAAATAATTCGATGCTTTAAAAGAATAACGCTTTTCTTTCTCATTTGTTTTTCTTCATTTTCTTTATTCTGGATTAACATTTTTAATTGTTTCATTTTTTTTAAAATAACATTTCCAAGGATTTCCCCCATCATCATTTCTAACTTTATTCAAAATATTTGACATTCTTGTTTTTGTTATTATTTTTATTTCTTTAATTTTTCTTCCATCGATTCCTAACCAGTTTCATCTTTGACGAAAGCTGGTGATACGTCATTAATAATTTATTATCTGGGCTTTGATTGTTAAGCATAAAAATGAGGAGGATGTTATTGAAAGAAAATTCAGAGGAAAACGCCATATTGTTTTTGTCTTTCGTTCTCTTCCTCTCTTCCACTTTGCCATTCTCCTTTTCTTTTTCTATCCCCTTTTTCTTTCTCTCTTTTCTTTCTTTCTTTCTTTCTTTCTTTCTTTCTTAAACACACACACGCATATATATATATGATAAAATATAGTTTTAAGATATACTATATTTTTGGGGTAAAATGCTCAATGTCAGGGATATATCGCATATAAATATAAAAGAGGACTTTGATGTCCTGACGATTGCATTTAGCATGAAACAGCTAGTCGCCTTTGGGTGCTTACTTCAATATCCACACACACACACACATACACACGCACACACACACTCACACACACACACATATATATATATATTTATTTTTTAACAAAGTGCTCAATACAAAGTAGAGCAAAATATTATTATAATATTTTTTTTATAAAAAAGTATAATAAAAACATTTTACATGTAGCGATGCAAAATGTTTTCATGCCGGAAACAATCAGCCAATGTCGAAACTGTTCATATCGATAGACGCAATATCCTTTATAATAAGCATAACATATCAATGAATATGCAATATTTTAAACATTATGCAAACATACACGAGCATGCGCGTACACAAACACGAAGAAGTGCTGAAAAGTTCTCGTCCAAGAATTTAACCAAATAAAAAATATTGGATTTTTGATCGGACCGGGAACATCTATCTATCTATCTATCTATCTGTCTATCTATCCATCTATCTATCTATCTATTGCAGTCATTTCATACCTGTCTGTCTGTTTGTCTGTCTATCTATCTATCTATCTATCTATCTATCTATCTATTTTAGTCTGTTCATATCTATTAGGTTAGTGCAAAAATAATGACGTAATAATGTCGTTTTTTGACGTTAAAAATACGTCAAAAACGACATTATTACGTCATTATTTTTGCACCAACATAATATCTATCTATCTATCTATCTATGAGATACTAATCGAAGACACGAAAAAATTTAAATAATTCTAGCGAAATGAATATAATAAAAAAAAAGTTTATGAATAGTAGCCATTTCTAAATTCAATGTATACATAGATATAAGGAATATTTCGAAATATACTCTGGAAATTTGGCATGTGATTAGGAATGTATATATATATATATATATATATATATATATATATATATATATATATATATAATTTAATTTCATGTATATATTTGCGAAAGATCGTTCGCAATTCAGAAAAATGAAGGTTAAATATAATAGATATAAAATAATTGGTGCCTAATTACATTATATATATATATATATATATATATATATATATATATATACGTTCAAATACTGATTGTTGAAGGACAATGTCGAAAGACAAAATGACAAATGGACAAAATGTCGAACAGATAAAGCGTCGAATGGACAAGGTACTGAACGGAAAAAAAGAGTTGAACTGACAAAATGACGAAAGGCCTGAAATGTGTGTAGAATAGAATACCTTTTACTTAGCACGCAAGTATCCTGCCGATAAATATCTATTTTTAAATTTTAAACTAATATAGAAACCTCTGTTGAAAATAAATGTACATAATTGTTAACTTTTTTTGATCAAGCATCTGCATTCAAACTGCAGTAAAAAATTTAAAAAATTATTTAAGAGAAATTACAATTGTTGTAAAAATAAAAATATATTTTGTTATTTCTTCTGGAAATTACCACTGTAGCAAAATATAATTAATTATTATGAGTGTTGTAACCAGGAACTAAGGAAACGGAAGCACCGTTTCGGCCATTGTTCAAATACGGAAGTACCGTCTCGGCCATATTGTTATGCGTGAATAAAAAGCAGAAGTATTACTTCTGCCGGCAGAAAAGTAGCTAAATTAAACTATGTTGTTATTATTACGGGCGCTCTTCAAAAGTTGTGACAATGAACGATATCTTTAAGACTTTCTAATTTAGTACTGATGACGCATCTATCAGAAATGACTTTTAGTTTTTGCTTTGGAATTGCATATTTTTTGTATTTCATTTCAACAACTGTACCTTGTTTCATTTGTTCGAAAATCATTTCAGTACTAGCTAGTTCCCGAGGAGGTTTTCTCAAAAGCTTATCCTCTATAGGGTGACAAATCATTAATCTTTAGAGATGCATTATGTCAGCCTTCAATGGAGTTATTCGTTCTTGGCAAATCATTTGCAAACCTTTCGTGAGCTGACCACAAGTTGATTTCAAATATTGACATCCTTTTCTCCCCGCCTCTGAATGAGACCGAACCATATAGTACCAAAATATTGCAAATATTCTCCTAAGATATCACCTTCATCAAGAGACTCGTCAAGAGATTTTCAGTTGTTACAGTCAGGTCTAATGCTTTAAAGCAAAATTGCAAACTCTTCTTATTGTCCTCGCTAGAAATTTCTTTTTGAAAAGATTTCCAACCATGTCAAGTGGAATATCTCTTGTGCACTGACTTATTATAGACAAAGGCATTTTTATAGAGTTTTGAAAGTTGTCTTTAATTTCACCCATATAACTTTCATGGCATCAAACATGCAAACTGTCAGGCTCTGATGGCAATGCTTTTCAGTTTTGCAAATGCTTCTGTCTTCCGTTATTACTCTACCATTGCAAAAACATCGTTTTCCGCAATTCAGTGGATTCGTTCGTCTATCACTTTGTCGACGATGCATGCGTCGCCTTCATTCAAGAGTTTATCTCTTCTATTTGCGTCTTCATAATTTCCTATATGAAGAGAATGGCAAAATATAGATCCGAATTATGACGTTTAAAACTTGATGGTATAATTGAATTTAGTAAATAAACTGAATTGTGAGGTAATTTATAGTCCCTAGTGAATATATATATATATATATATATATATATATATATATATATATATATAATTAACAAATCGGAGACTTCAGAAAGCCATGGTAATATGTTATTTCGTAAAATCGAGAATTCTATTACGCTTCGTCAGACCTGGCGGTCTCAAAACAATGAATGGATTCAAAATTTCTTCCAGGAATCAAACGAAAAACAAAAAACGCAAGTTGTGTTTTAAGATAGTTCCAAAAGTTGGAAGGGAAGGAGAGAGGGTACATGGCTCTAAGAGATGCGATAGTAGTAGTGATGACCTCTTATTCACTGGACAAGAGAAGGGAGTGGAGATAAATTTTCAAGAATGGAACAAAGAAAAAGGAAAAAGAAGAGAAGAGGAGAAACGAATGGAGAACTAGAGAACGTACACAAATCCATATACCTACATGCATACACATTCTTCTATATACACATATAAATACACATACACATATGTCCATACACATATTCGCATCCATCTACATGTATATGTCTTGATGTAAATGTGTTCACACATACGTATATAGACGCACATAAATACACACATACTCACATATTTATCTATTTGTATTCATGAACACTTATTCACATATTTGACGAATGTATTCATAAATAAATACTTAGATAACATGTAAGATATCCTCAAATACATTACTAACCATATAATTGTAAAGCGGCACGTAAGAATGTTTTCCATCAAGTGTATATATATATATATATATATATATATATATATATATATATATATATATATAAAGACAATAGGAAAACTAATAGTAGCCGACGCGTTATTTTGTTTTTAAACAACTTAACTAATGCACTAGTCATACATAGAAATAAATTCAACCTCAATTTTGATTTTAAAAATGCTACACTCATAAAAAATGAAAATAACTCACTCAGAAGGAAAATCCATTTCATCTTTCTTAACAGAATTACTACTCTACCAAGCAAAGTTTTTCTATTGTCTTTTACATTTATAAATATTGTCTTTTTCTACAGAACTCTGAGAAATCTTTCATATATATATATATTTTTCCTCTCAATTCGTTGTTGGAAGTTTTACCTGATGATCCTGAATCCTTAAAAAAGGATTTTGGGTGAAATAAATTATCGTAATGGTACCTTAGAGTGGTTTGTTTTTCATTACATATATATATATATATATATATATATATATATATATATATATATATATATATGGGATGACAAGGTTAAGAATAGTGCAATACTGAAGAAATCTATCAATATTACAGGCACTGAAACCATTCTAGCAAAGATACAGGTGGTTTGGTCATTTTGCGAGAATGGATGAGCACAGGCTTCCAAAGAAGGTGCTGTATGGACAATCACAAAACTGCTAGTCATCCTACTCTTACGTTACAAAGACAAATTGAAAGGCAACTTGAAACGTCTCAAAAAACCTAGAAAGCCAAAGCCTCAAAACGAAATGAATGGCGTAAGACATGTTTCATTAAGTTAAAGGATTTTAAAGACAGTAGACTGAAGCACTGTGATCAGTTTCATCAACCTGTGAAGCAGAGATGCCATCAAAATCCTGCTTTAACAAATTTCATCTGTCAGTGTGGTTTTGTCGCAAGAAAGCGCAAATAAAATATTAGGTTGGTGCAAAAATAATGACGTAATAATGTCGTTTTTTGACGTATTTTTAACGTCAAAAAAACGACATTATTTTTGCACCAACCTAATATGTCCTTCCCTTACCCGATTTTCTCCACAATAGCCCCTGCTAGCATGCATAAGTGTAAAACAGAAGCACCATCCAATGCTAACCCTCATTTATCCTTCACGGTAAGAGAGTCCACCATATACAGGAGAAGATTCATTTTAATTTAGTAAAAAATAGAGCATAATAAACGACCCACCCCACACACAAATCGGGCTGCTAACTGATGAATATGGAGACACTTTTAAGGCTATTATTTATTAAATGATGCCAAAGCTAAGCAATAAATATTTTAATATAGCTTAATTGATTATTTTAACCGAGTTTTTTTTTAAATAATGTTATCGTTGTGTCAGTGCAATTTTCACAGCATAACGTTGATGTCTATATCTATGCTCAGTGGCTGATGTAAGTCTGTATTTCCAACTAGTTTGAGTTTTTTTGGTAAATTTTGTAGAATCAAATTTCGGAAAATAATATTCAAAGGATTTCGATTCTTTTTTTTTTCCTGAAAAATGAATTCAGCTTAATTTTAAGTTGTCAACACCTGGACTTCTTCCAAAAAACTAATCTTGTGGTACTTGAGTCATATTGCAGAGGACACAAACCGAGTAACTCTTATTCAGCAGAAAAATGATAAAATGCTTTGCTTTTATTATTAAAACAGAAAAAAAGGCTTGTTCTATAATACGGTGCTTATATTACAGCGATTGTATCAACTACAGTAGTGTAAGATCACACTCCCAAAAGGAGTTTTCTACCAACTAAAGTCTCAGTCTCAAATATAAACGAACAATATTTACCCGTCCCCGAAACAAATGAATGATTATAGACACAAATATAAATAAACACTATTTACCTATCCCCGAAACCAAGTAAATGCTTTTAAACTCAAATATATATATATATATATATATATATATATATATATATATATATATATATATATATATATATATATATATATATATACACCAATACTTATTTATTCACGAACCAATAAACTGTCAATATTTACCTGTTCCAGAATCTAATAAATGCTTATAGAATTAAATATAAACAACTAATATTTGCCCATTACCGAACCAATTAAATGCTTGTAGACTCAAAAATAAACACCAATATTTACCTATTCCCGAACTAATATTTATCTATCCACAAATCAAGTACAGACAAGAGAGGCAAATATAATAAAAAAGACTGATTTTTGCAATAAATAACCCAACAAGGGTTGATAGATGGTAAAAAGAAAACAACCAAAGCAACCCAGCCCAAGAAATGTCAATGTCCAAATATTCTTGTATCAGGCGTTTTAAGTGGAATTTCTCCAAGTCTATGAAATAAGGAGAAATAACACACACACACACACAAAAAAAAAAAAAATGGTGTAGTTCTTTTGTTTTTCTCAACGGAACGACAAACATAGCTTCTTGCCGATCTACAGCCAGACGGTGAAGAAAGAAAGCAATAGTGTGATGCAAATTGATATTTCTGATATCTCCGTAATATTTGGTCAATGTGCTTCGAAGCTGTTTCCATCCGAAATGCATTGATTTCGAAACAGACAAGAAGATTTCAACGCCTTTTTCCTTGTCGACATTTCAACTTTATTTGTCACTTAATTTTCGTATGATGCCAGCTGAGAATTTTACTTTTTTTTTTAATTACTTCACTACTTCTCTTGACAATACGCTTAAGAAGGATCCGGGGGGTGGGGCCGTCCCTAAGACATTTTATTTTTTTTATTTAATTACGTCCACTCTCCGATTTATGAAATCTATACGACATTTGAAACTTGTCTTTTACGCACAAATTTTATAATATTAAATCTGATGGGAATTTGCGAAGAAAGAGTTATTAGTTTTTTTTTCTGATTGTTCTAATCGAACTCAAAGATGGACGGAAGACGAGACATGTGCATTTTGATAACTATAGAGAAAATAGATCAGAAAATTCGGTTTGGAAAATTCAATCTGAAGATTTAGTTCTACAACATGTTTCAGCAACAGACAGCCAAGAAGAACGTTTGGTTTAAGGATCCAAAGTTCAAAGTTCAGGATAGCCAAGTGGATTAAAGGATTTTTTCGCTAATTTAAGAGTATTGTAATTGTGCATTTAATCACCAGGCTGCGGATTGTACGAAGTTAAATTCAGTAAAAATCGGATGAGGTATCATTTTGTTCTACTCAATGCCAAATAATGCAAAAGAATAAGTTTTTATTTTGCTTTATAATCTTTCTTTCATAAGTAACATATTTTATATCTATAAGTCTACCATTCACCCATGTTTAGAATATGGCTGCCATATTTGTCTAGACCTGTTATTTATCTAGACCTCCTTGATCAAATCCAAAGAAGAATCAGCAATATTATTGGTACTGATCTGATGTCTCGGCTTCAGTCACTTTCCAGCATACTTTTACCCTTATTGTTCGGATGACCTCTTCACTATAGTACCTAGAGTTTTTGAATTTAAGCACAGTACTAGACTGGCGTCAAAATCTCATCAATTCAAAGTTGAGCTAGCGAGATGCAGCCGTATGTTCTATACTAACAGTCTCTTTTATGGAACTCCCTTCCGACTCCATGCTTTCCGGCCAACTTTACTCTGTAAACTTTTAAATGCAATGTCAATCGCTATCTACTGTCCCCCTGATTACTCTTTTCTCTTCCCGCACATCATTAATGTTTCTGTTCCTAATTCTTCCACACTTGGTAACTCCTTGTGTCTTAGTGGCTTTACTGCCTTACAGGGGGTGAAACCGTTTAAAAAATATAAATTTGAAACTTAAATTTTTTAATTTTCAATAAATTTAATCGCTATTTACATTATTTACATTCGAACGAATATCCTCATCTTTGTTGTTATTATCACACCGTTTTGGCGTTATGTTCCAACATTGTAGATTCAATCTCTGCGTCGAGTAGTATCAACTTATACTCAGTTGAAATAGAGCGAAAAATAATAAAATATTATGAAATAAGCGAAAAGACTAGTTATCTCCCTTAGACACGGCCACCGGGGTCAGAATAACCTACCTCACTGTTGATTAAATAAAGGGTTAAGTTCAAATTTTGCCGTAGGTTACTTGGATCGACAGACACATGAAGAAGCTCGGAGTGCACAATGGCCGAGAAATTGTAATAACAATTAATATGGCAACATTAGACCGAATGTAAATAGAGTATATAATGAATAATCCTCATTCTAGATGTTCAGTCAGAAACTATATTTCTATTTTAACTGACATATAAATCTACTTGGAATGTAAAATGTTTAAAAATATTTTAATAATGGTTACTTAGTATTCAAATATTTTAAAATTTTAATTTTTGTTAAAAAGAAAAAAAAAATACTAGCAATACACTTTTGTAAAAGAAATTAATAATGCTCTCAAGAAATTTCAATTTCGGGGTTAAATGACCCATAAGGAGTTGATATGCCGTCAAACAAACAAACAAAAATAAAATGCCGGAGATAAGTGGAAAAGCAATCATTTATTCACAAGATATATGAAAAGATAGGGACTGACATAAGAGGATAAATAATAGTTATCAGCAAGACTTTCATTCTTCATCTCGATGCATAGTACGCAGAGCATAATACGCAGAGCATAGATTAGCACAAGGCCGCAATTGTGGGCGGCTCAGTGAAAATCACATTCACCACAGAACTGAGATTATGAGTATGAGATTACCTAACTGATCCCCAACGAGGCTACTTAATAACGATATAATCTCTATGATTTGACGGGGGCGAAAGTGGTGTAATAGATATCGGTTCGAATTGAGACATCGAATTCAAGTCGAGTTCGATGCAAATATCCTTGAAAAAGGCATGAATCCACCCTCCTGGTAAATAGCAGGAGAAGCTAATTTCTTTAGACTTGGCTTGAAACCGATCTAGGAGAAGGACAATTCTGGATTCAAAATCTGAGTAGTCCAGTGGTCAGCAGCTATGTGTTAAAGAGCCTAACCGACCACAATTAGCCAAGCGTGTCGAGTATGGCTATAGCCCTGACGACATGTGAGGGAAAGGTTCCCTTGACAGGAGGGAGAAGGATCTGGATTTGGACGTGGAAGCTTTGACAGATACAAGTCCACAATTGTTTGGTACACAGTAACGGTCCATGAGAAGAGCTTGTTATCCATTGATCTACGACAGGCACCCTCCGGAATTCAATCTACTGGAAATGCGATAACCTTGTAAGACATTGCTCTGGGACAGGCGACCAACTAACGCACGTACATAGAACAGAAATACTAACGATGGTGTTAACCATTGATCTACGGCAGGCATCCTTCGGAATTCAAAGATCTGCAAAGAATTTAAATGCAATGTCAATCGCCATCTACTGTCTTCTTGGACCGCGTTCATCTTTCGTCATTTCCTCAATCCTCCCCATCACTAGTCTTCTTTTTCTCTTTCACTTCCTGTAGCACCCACCCCCGAACACTAGTGGCATTGCTGCAATGCTTGGGGTGAAATGATTAAAAAATGAAAGGATTCGTTTGTTTTAAAAGGGTTTGATCTGTGATGATCTCAGTATATACTGGACTCATCCTAACAGATACCAAAGTAGATCTTGCACTCAATATCACAACAGAAAATCAGAGAGGCCAGGTGCATCAATGAGTTGAGTTAGGAGCCCTCCTAGCCACCAGATGCAGATTCGCTCCTCTGTAATTGGTATCAGTAATTGTTTTTGATATATAAACAAGTGGTCGGCTCAGAAGTATACAAATGGAACAACCAGATGACGGGAAAATGAGTCCTACTTAAAAGAGTTTCTCATATCTTCGCCAGAAGACAATCCACATTCAAAGATAGCTCCCTAAACCACACATCCACTCACCGATATCAATTGAGAAAGTACATGAAACAATAATTTTACGTACGAGATAGTCAGCATCGTGTTTGTATTGTTAGTCATTACAGCGATAATGTTGCAATCGTGCATTAGCGTGTCTTTTATGTGCCGTGCCCTTTCTGGTCGTAGGCGATCATGGCCCTTCACATCTTTCTGTCCCTTGTAGCTTTTAATAAGTTTTTCTGCTTTGTTATTTCTCCCAAACCATGTTCTACCATCTATTTAGTCAAGTCCATCAATCCGTCCTGTGAGTATCAGATTTTCCAAACCTTTCTTCCTCATTACGTGTTCTAGAAATTTCAACTGCCTCTTCCTGATGTCAATTATAAGTTACCTTTTTGTTTCCATTTTCTATAAAACTTCGTCATTGCTCACATGTTCGGTCTATGGTATCCTCACTATCCTTCTGTAGAACCACATTTCTGTTGCTTCGAGTCTGTTCTTCATCTTTGAGGAGATTTTCCGGCATTTGCTGTCATAGGACAGATATCACGTAACAGTTAAGTCCTTTTTGCTTCTAATAAAATACATGTCAATAACACAGAACATGAATGTTTCTATTATATTTCTCTGCTTTGTCTGTTCTTATGAAATACAGGAGCTGAAAATTGACATTTAAGTCATTGTTAATGTCAAGACAGAATATTTAGAATTGCAATCCATTCATCACGGAACACTGACTAAAATATACGACGTCACTCGGCAATTTGACTCTACGCTACAGATTTGGCGTTCATTACTTTAAGCATTAAGCTAGAATAATCAAGAAGAATCCTATATGATACTGACGCTTATTGTCCTCGGTGGATAAATTAAATGTAGTAAGATAAGCCTTTCTGTGATGTAAGGAAACACACAAGTCCTGTAACGGAAGTGATGACAGGAAATTTGAAACTAAAGACGCAGTAACTTGCAGCAGTAGAACGGGGAACAATGAAAATGCAGTGGCATTTTGACATCATCGTGAAACTTCTTTTATCGAATGAAGCCTTAAGAAAGCGGTTAAGTTTGCAAAAGAATGAAACGAAAATAAAAGGATTACAACAGGAGTTGGGATATTTAATCATTTAATATTTTGGTTTTTAGCTTTTGGAAATGAATTATAAGCTGAAAAACAGGATTAGAACAAAGTTTCCATTACTCTTTCGTTTCGGTAACGAGTCGACCATAGTCGGAATCATCGAGCCAATCCTTTCCTTAGCTGCATAGGATGGGCTTCGCCAGAGCTACCATAAAGTTTAGAATTCAGAGTTATCAAATACATACTAAAGTAAACAGCATTACATTTATAGTAGAAGTAACAACTACATTTTACAGCAAAATAGCAAACAATATATTTTATCTGTAGCAGAAGGCATACAATTGCGTTCAAAATATTTTTAGTTGAAGCCATAAAATTGTGGTCAAAATTAGATTTCGGCCTTGAATAACACGTACATGTCGATATGCCGCTAAACAAAATCGACCAACAGGAAAAGTTCTTTCATGATATTAGTCCATATATAACATTCATAAAGAAATAAAAAAAAAACAAACAAACAAAATAAAACAGATACATATCACCACCTCTAGAAATTATGTCCGCACAAACATGTATATGCACAAAAGCTGAGTATCATCTACCATGTATTCAATTGTGAAAGCAGAATAACATATATCATATTTTTATTACTTCAAAGCCCTCAAGAAAATTCGGCATTAAATGACCCATAAGGAGTTGATGGCCGTTAAACAAATCAAGCAGCCAACCAATATTGTTTTGTTTTTAAGTTAAACCTGTAGGCTATGAATGGATGATAGCTTGAAACGAAAATGGGATAGTCAAGTTCGAATTCCAGTCGAGTTTCATTACATTCATTTTTGCACGAATACCCTGACTTCCCGTCAGCTAGGGCTTAAACAGTAGGATGGACTCTTCCTCCTTAGTTGGCAACCAGTCTAGGAAAATAAAACTTTAAATTCAAAAGTGTATATAACCCTGGCGAAGATAAAAAGGATACGATAGATAAATTATCGTCATTTTATATGTTTAATTTTACGCATGCACATTGTTTTTGATTTTGCCGACTGCGCAGTAGAGTACGGTCAGTTTTGCACCGTCTGCGAGAAAAAGAGCCCCATGACGCAATGCTCTCCGTCAGAAATTTGAAAACATGCTGTACTTATTGGCATTCGTACCAGAAGCTCCAACACGAACATTTCAGAATGTTTGGGTTTCAATCTGAGGACAATGCAGCGAATTAGGAATGAGTTGGAGGAATCTAATGGTTATTACGAAGGTGTTTGGAGTGATCACTACTGTTGGCGAAGTTATGCCTCCTTTCATCTTCCCACAAGGCCTCAGACGCAACACAGAAGCCTATATCAAGTGCCTTGAGGAGGTGGTGATGCCTCGGTCAAGAGGGTGACTGCTGGAAGACCCTATATCTAGCAACAGGACTCTGCACCATGCCACAGAAGTAGGAGAACCGAGTCATGGCTGTCAGACAATTTCTGCGACTACATCACCTCTTACATCTGGTCACCTAATTCCCCAGACTGAAACCCCCTTGATCATGATGAACTGAAGGCAAAGATTATGGCAGCGCTCACCAACTTAAACAAGGAAACCGTCCCTAAGAGTTACAGAAGATTCTGAAGTCGTCTGGAGGCCATGGTTGAAGCCAA
>OZ010592.1:88763172-88830672 GCA_963932145.1 Acanthosepion lycidas | reverse complement strand
AGAGCCAACAGCTGACTGACACGAATGTTAACTAGCATGCTAGCATGCAAAAAAATCGATAGCTGCATTCGTCACAAGTGGGAACAATTTAAATCTGCATGGCACTTTATTCCAATTGGCTCATTCGCTTGCTTAAACTCAACGTTGATTCTGATTCCGCAGAACTGGGTTGGATGTGAAAAAGTATTTGTTGTTAACATTCTTTTTTCATTCGGTTTCTCCAGTTACGAGTCCTTTTTTAAAGCTGATCGTTTTGTGTTCATTTTGTTTAGTTCTTTTTTTCGTAACAGGTTTAATGTTTAGTATAGAGCTTAGAAAAAATTCGCAGTGTGAGATAGGCAAGAAGTAAAGCATGTAGCAACATCAGCACGGCAAAGGGCACTCCTTTAAAGGCAAGGAAGGGCAAAAATATTTTAAGTCAAGTGATAGCGATTGCTGTATGAGTCGTACGATTTTTGAATCAAGCACGGGCAACGCCGGGCCATGGCGATAGTTCAATATAATTGAGAGAATAGAAAAGTTCAGAAACATTAGAAAGATTTTAGAGTTCCATGAAAATAAGTGGATACAATGTTTAAAAACACACTATCCAGCCGGGCTAAACCATAAATTTAACAATATAGATAGTATTAATATTTAACCCTACAAATCAAAACCTACCCACATTTCTCACCCACACAAGACAGACATGCTTACGGAGGTGTTGAGGCCTCACACTTATACACACACCCACACTAATATACACACTTACACACATCATACTTACTCACTCCCTAATGAGCGGCAGCAATATACACACGCTTACACATATCATACTCACTCACTCACTCACTCACTCACTAAGAACCAAATAACACACACACACGCACACTTAACAGAGACATATCCCCTCTCCAGGAACCCATTAAACTGTCAAACTGACCAAAGAAATTCAGAGCAGCATGGATCCATCCAGCTCTTATCTCAAATAACAACTTAAAAGAGACTGTTTGACCAACACAAGGAATGTTAAAAGATTCATGTTAAAAAGATAAAATAACAAAAAATGTTCATTTTCTCCATCAAGACATTCATTTCTGTAGTTTACTGCTACCAGCAAGCAGAAATATTTCTTCTCCTGATGATGGTCATTTTGGCCGAAACTAGTCGAGGAATCTAAATGAAATAATAATAATAAAAACGAAAGAATATTAATCTACAACCTAGTGTGTCTGAAGATTTTAATTTTTTAATATTTTTTATTGTTCAATATATATATATATATATATATATATATATATATATATATATACACGCACACACACATTTTTAAATAAATTATCTTATTTTCTTACCCTTGATTATATATATAAATGTGTATTCCAGTGTGCATATGTGTTTGCGTGTGCATTGCAGATGAAATACTTGATACTATCTATCTATCTACTTGTCTTTCAGTATTTTTTTGCATGTGATATTTAAAAAAAAATCATTCCCAGAACCCAGTTCTGTTATTTTTGTTCGCCTTGACAATGTCCATTCTGAGTTTATGTAAATCCAGGTTTTCTATTTTTGGGAGGTGGGTCTTTGACTTAAAGATATTTTTAGGGAGGGGCTTTATGATTTACTAACATTCTCTTTACTCTAAGTGCATTGGAAATCATAAGCGTGTATCTTTGTATTCTCACTTATTTTACTTTTGTCCGAACCCTATTTATTCAAAGCATCAACCCTAATACATATACCAAGCAAGAAGTTTCAGTTAAAAACCATCGCCTTCAAATCTATTTAATGTATATATAACCGATTATTTGATCACAAGTGTGATATAAAATGTTACCCCGATGTCGTTTTAGTAGCTAAATACAAACAGTGTACTCAGGTTGGATAAATCTGCCTTTTAACCAATACATCTACCTTTTAACCAATACATCTACCTTTTAATCATAACATCTACCTTTTAACCAATACATCTACCTTTTAATCATAACATCTACCTTTTCACCAGTACATCTACCTTTTAGCCAATACATCTACCTTTTAACCAATACCTCTACCTTTTAGCCAATACATCTACCTTTTAACCAATACATCTACCTTTTAGCCAATACATCTACCTTTTAACCAATACATCTACCTTTTAACCAATACATCTACCTTTTAACCAATACATCTACCTTTTAGCCAATACATCTACCTTTTAATCATAACATCTACCTTTTAACCAATACATCTACCTTTTAGCCAATACATCTACCTTTTAGCCAATACATCTACCTTTTCACCAGTACATCTACCTTTTAACCAATAAAGACAAATATAACTAAAGTCGTAGTTTTGCTTGCATCAACGTTGATTGCAACCGTAATTCTTTCTGAAACCAAAAAAGAAAAAAAAATGAAAGCGGTTTCACATTACTTTTGGCAATGAAATAGGAGGCGTTACACAAGAGATCAGGGAACCTGAATATACGTAAAAAGACTTTCTACTATTTCCAGTAATTAGGCTCCGTTTGCTGTTACAAAAGATGGTGTCAAACGTCTGCTATTCAAATTCCCTGAATGTTCTGCTTGACTTATACATGTTATACGAGCTAAATAATTTATCATCTGGAAAAAGAACAAATGATGGTAGCTGACTAAATTATTCTACCTGAAAGCTTTAGATATTCTTTCCTGAAATGTCATTGTGAACAAGGCTTAAAACCAGTAACTGAAACTCTTCAGGTACCTCAGCAAGTAAGCTGACCTTAATCTTATATATATATATATATATATATATATATATATATATATATATATATATATATATATATATATATATATATATATATATATATATATATATATATATATATCCAGCCGGGCTAAATCACAAATTTAACAATATATAGATTAAATCAACAAATAAAAAAAAAACTACCCACATTTCTCACCCACACAAGACAGACAGGCTTACGGAGGTGTGGAGGCCTCACACTTATACACTCACCCACAAGAATAGACACACTTACACACATCATACGCACTCACTCCCTAATGAGCCAAATGATAACACACACCCACAGCAATACACACGCTTACACATATCATACTCACTCACTCCCTAAGAACCAAATAACACACACACACAAACAAACACTAAACAGAGACACATCCCCTCACCAAGTGCAATAAAACTGTCAAACTGACCAGAGAATTCATAGCAGCATCCAGCTCTTATCTCAAATAACAACTTAAAAGAGACTGTTTGACCAACACAAGGAATGTTAAAAGATTCATGTTAAAAAGATAAAAAAATAAAAAAACAAATGAAAACTACAGACAAAAGTTCATTTTCTCCATCAAGACATTCATTTCTGTAGTTTAGTGCTAGCAGCAAGCAGAAATATTTCTCCTCCCGATGATGGCCATTTCGGCCGAAACTAGTCGAGGAATCTAAATGGAATAATAATAAAAAAACGAAAGAATATTAATCTACAACCCAGTGTGTCTGAGGATTTTAATTTTTTAATTTTTATTGTTCAAAATATATATATATATATATATATATATATATATATATATATATATATATATATATATATATACGAGGGTCATTCAATAAATAAGGTGAATTTTTCGGTATAAGGAATTCCATTATACAGATAGAAGCTTACTTTATTTATTTACTTATTTTTTTGTTTTACTTCTTTTTCACTTGGATTTAATTTCTTTTGCAGATTAAAAAAAAACTTTGAGAGTTTGGGCGATTAACAAAGATGGCCAACCAAGAAGCATGCTCCAGGATTGAACAGCGGTCAGTTATCAAGTTTTTGGTTGCTGAAGGGTGCAAACCAGTTGAAATTCAACTGTGTATGGTGCCATATGTTTCAGCCAAAAAATGTCTACAAGTGGGCTAAACTGTTTAAAGAAGGACGGAGCAGTGTTGAGGATGAAGACAGGCCTGGGAGGCCTACAGAAGTGAGAGGTCTCCTGAGGTGATCGAATCAGTCAATGACCTCATTCCGTCTGACAGAAGAACTACTGTGAATTACTGAGGCAGGTCAAGAAAGATATAAAGAACAAACGCAGGGGTCATCAGTCAGAAGGAGTCATCTTGCATCATGACAACGCAAGGCCTCACACAGCAGTCCAAATAGTGCAGACCATCAACGAGCTGGGCTGGGAACTACTCCCTCATCCCCCTTACAGCCCAGACCATGACCCTTCAGACTTTCACCTGTTTGGTCCCTTGAAAGCGTTCACGAGAGGCACGAAGTGTAAAAGTGACGATGAAGTCAAAAGTGTTGTGAGCGACTGGCTAAGCCATCAGTCCAAAGATTTTTACTCTGAGGGATTACGGAAGCTTGTGCACAGATGGGAAAAAGTGTGTGACAGCGCTGGGAGTCTACGTTGAAAAATAAAAAAAAGTAAGCTTCTATCTGTATTAGAAGTCCTTATACTGAAAAATTCACCTTATTTATTAAATGACCCTCGTATATATATATATATATATATATATATATATATATATATATATATATATATATTATTTATTCAAAATAAAAACGTAAACAAATTATAACTTCACTAAAAAATTACCATTTTGTTTCAACACTTCCGGTGTCTTCTCAAGTGATGGTATTGAAAATAGAAGGAGTTTTAAAAGATTCAAATCAAACAAACACCCCTCTCAAGGGGAAACGCTGTTACATAAACTGCAATGACCAATCAAAATACAAGTATATGGAAATTCAAAAAACTTGACAACAAACCTTTAACCATTAATGTCTTAATGTTAGTGTTAGACGAAAATAGAAATCATTCTGATTAATTTTAAATTTTTTCTATAAAATTGAAAATAAATTACCATTTTTAAATTTTAAACTTGTATGAATTTTAAAATATAAAATTATTTAAAGAAGGAACTGAGGAAAAAATACATATATTCTATTATTTATTTTGTTTTAATCAAAAAGCAAAAATTTACAGTTAGAACAAATGCTAATCAAAGGACATACAAATATTGTAACAACTTAGATACATTTGAAGCGATGATAAGGGCAGAGGAAGACATTTTGTAAATGACAATACATACACAATCATATTATAATATACAAACACATAGACATATTTAGATATATAGATACGCAAAAACACGGACGAAACATGAAATAGATGTTCATAACTAAAAAAAAAAAAGGAAATATAATATCAGACACATATACACACAATGAAAGGCATATATAAGCAAACATATACACATACATTAATAAAGACAGACATATACATAGAAAAACCCACAAAGATTCAAGTCTCAAAGTATTAATAAGCGAATGTAAACTATTAAAATATTACTTACATGGACAAAGATATATAGATAAAATATATATATATATATATATATATATATATATATATATATATATATATATATATATATATATATATGGGATAGCGCAATATAATTCTTATTTTATGTATCAAGAAAAATTTTAAGGGAAAGGTATCTTTTACAAACCAATATATTAAATGCATTAGTTGATTACCGTAACAAGACTGACGACATAATTGATTTAAAAAATGCTACTCTAATTATTAGGTTGATGCAAAAATAACGTCGGTTTTTGACGTTAAAAAATACGTCAAAAACCGACATTATTTAAAGAGAAGACAATTTACTAAGACGAATAATAAAAGAGAAGACAATTTACTAAGACGAAAATGTTTAGAAAGTGCTCTAACCGATAGATCATTCATAGTAAATTTGCATCCATCTTACAACGTTTCACCTTTCTTTACAGATTTCCTATTATCACAACGGACGATATTTCATAACAAAAGTGATGGAAGCACAAACAAAAGGAAAAAAGAATCTAAATGAAGTTGGTCAGATTATACAGCAACACACAAATAATAATAATAATAATAATAATAATAATAATAATAATAATAATAATAATAATCATAATCATAATAATAATAATAATAATGGAAGAAAACCACCGAAACCCGGTTACAGAGATAGAACCTGTAACAATTTTATTGGACTTTATAATATACACAGAACAATCAAAGCTAATCGCCCAGACACCGTGATAATAATAAAAAAAAAAAAAAAAAAAACAGACCAAAAAACAGAACATTCTTTCTTATTAACAAATCAGTCCTTGCAGATTGTAATTTATCTTTGAGGAGCTTCAAATAACTATCAAATACAAGGATCTTGAAGTGGTAATCTAAATAATTTGGCTCAGGAGAACATCAATAATTTCTATTGTAGTTAGAGCCCTCGGATTGATTGGAAAAGGTTCCGATAGAGTCATTGAAGAGATCCCTGGTAGTCCACGCCAAATACAAAAAATGTACTCAGGTACAGCACACATCTTAGGAGGGGCTTTATCTATGTAAAATGTGTGTGATCTTAGGTTTATTTTAAAGAACTGATCAGTGGAAAATGTCATGAAGCCATTTCTGACCTTAAGTCTCTGGTTGGGACCGGGAAGGAAATGTGTATACAACAGAAATTAAAGGCAATAATAATAATAATAATAATAATAATAATAATAATAATAATAATAATAATAATCTTTAAAATGAAAATTCCCAGTGTCTCTAGTTTGTGCGCATGCGTAGTCGCATCAACGTAAACATAAACTAAGTCTGATGAAGTCCTAAAGGACGAAACGCGTCAAACGGAAACATTTCCGACTTATATATATATATATATATATATATATATATATATATATATAGTTAAGAAGGGCTTACAAGATTCTTCAGTAAGTTTTGCATTGTATTTTTATTTTATGCGAACAAGGGCTTAGTGAATGTAGATATTGTCCAAATCATTGTTTCTTAATTATATATTTGGTTATTTTCAAGGAGTTTGGTTATGCTGCTGCAGTTGTTGTACAAGTTACTGAAAGCTGGACATATTTTTTAATTTCCGTATACGGCCATTACATATTAGCTATGTTTATAGTTGATGTTGTGAAGGGTTTGTTTTTTTTTTTGTTTTTTTTTTTATGATAGACATTTCTATACTTTTTGGGCACTTTTTTTTCAATTTCTTGTGCGTATCAAGACAGAGAGAAGGAAAGATAAATATTGAGAACCTCGATATAGGAATCAACATTGCATAGTGACAGTCAGTTTCAGACTTGGCTTGAAGATCGCAATGAAGTGTGAAACTGATAGTCAGCAGTCATTGTCGATTTTTATGTTTTACACTCGCCATATCTATAAATACTTTATTTTCATTATTGGTCACTATTCAAAAATTATCTTTCTAAATTTGAGTTTCGCATATGGCTTCTGATCATCAAGCGATGAGATAGTTAAATTGATTTTATTAACAGATATCATATATTTCTTAAATACCTGAGATAAAATCGTTATTTTTTCCTGATTTTATTTCTTTGTATTGAGTATATTGCTTACATTGCTTGCCTTCAAAATGTTATCTTCCAGAAACTGGTCGACCGTTATTTCTTTAGCAAAACACAATCTTTGATAATTAATATATAATAATGAAGACTGGGATACGATTTGAGGCTTTTCTCGATTTCATTGTATGGTTACCATCTTTATTAGTCCCCAAGAGCTCTGTTCTCGTATCACCTGTTGGCACTATGAGTTTTTATGTGGCGCTTATTTCTGTTCATTATTCACATTTTCTCGGTTTGCCAATGCTGCTGATTAAAAAGTTAAAAAAAAATGAAGAGTTTTCTTTTTGGGAATGCAGTGAGTATCCTATAGTCGCCACAGATAACACAGCCGCAGTTACACAATCACTTTATTTATTACGGTACATTCGAATGAGTTCAACTATTCGAGTGGAGAAGAGCAAAATCTTCATGTCTACTGTAGGGAGTCTAACGTCATCATCTTTGTTGTTACTATCCCAACTTTCTGGCGCCAGACGCTTTTTTTTTGGGGGGGGGGTGTCTTTCCATCAGGATAACCATTTGAGGGCACAACTGCCGTAATGCTGTGATGATAACAACAAATATGAGGATATTAGTTCGACTAGAAATAATATAAATAACGATAACACATTGGAAAAGTTATGCACCGAATAATTGTTTGTTTGGTTTTGTTTTTAATGGAGAATTTTGCCCCCCCCCCTTATAGGAGATATATTTTATGAGATTAAAATATTGTTAGAAACAAAGAAAAAAAAATGCTGAACTATTATTTAAGCTGTGAATGCCGGGCAATTTGCTCACAGATAAAGAGGCGATTTAAAGCGATAGAAATGTGGTTCCACATGCTGAAAATACCATGGACGAAACATGTGAGAAACAAGGAAGTTTTAAGGAAAATTAGAACGAAAATATATAATAATATTAGGTTAGTGCAAAAATAATGACGTAATAATGTCGTTTTTGACGCATTTTTTAACGTAAAAAAAAGACATTATTACGTCAATATTTTTGCACCAAACTAATAGATATATAATAAAGATGTCTAAAAAAATATATATAATAATAGATCATAGTGAAGGCAAGAAAAGCAAGGTCACACAGTGTGTAATCTATTTAATGTATTTGAATAAATTGATAACAGAATAGGGATAAAAATAGGATGGTAAATGCTTAATAGTTACATAGAGCAGGATGTTGTGGAGAGCCATGATCGTACACGTCCTAAACTGACGAGAAAACTAGAAACATAAAAGAAAAATCAAGCCTTTGTATATGGGTTTTATCTGGCGGGGAGTGTGTGTATGTGTGTGTGTTTGTGTGTGTGTGTGTGTGTGTGTGCATCTGTGTATGTGCATAAGAGAGCGGTGAGTGGACTAGTGAAAGAGAAAGAGAGAGAGGAGAGAAAGAGGGGAGAGAAAGAAGGTAGAAAGAGGAGTGAGAGTGTGTGTGTGTGCATCTATACGGGTGCATGAGAGTGGACGAGTGAGAGAGAAAGAGAGAGGGAGAGAGAGAGGGGAGAAGGGGAGAGAGATGGGGAGAGAGAGCGAGAGGGAAAGTGTGTATATACGTCTATGTGTGTGCATGAGAGAGCAGAGAGTGGACGGGTGAGAGAGAGAGATAGAGAGAGAGTGGCAGAGAGAAGGGAAGAGAGAGAGAGACAGAGAAGAGAGAGAGAGAGAGAGAGATAGTAACAGCGCGCTTTTCAAGTCTTTTTTAAATACTATTCCAAATCTATAGGACAGAATCGATTACTTTTATTAACCGCGGATAATGAGAGTGTCATAAAATGACGACCAGGTTTTGTACTATTGTTTAAACATTCGTTGTCATGACCTCAAACACAATCATTTTTGTTTATTTCCCGAAACTAATTGATTCATTTATCAATCAGGCTTTTCATAAATCATTCAATCGATTTATTACTTTTGTGCAATACTATTTCCAACGAAGACAACGTGCTCAGAAAACATCGTTTTTGAAAAGCCAATTCGGGGCCAGATTATTGGTTTCAATTATTATTTAGGGTCAGATAATTGGTTTCAAATATTATTACTCGGGGCCAGACTATTGTTTTCAAATATTATTACTCGCGGTCAGATTATTGGTTTAAAATATTATTACTTGGGGTCAGTTTATTGATTTCAAATATTATTACTCGGGGTCAGGTTTTTGGTTTAAAATATTATTCGCAGGCATATTATTGGTTTAAAATATAATTACACGAGTTCCAGATTATTGATTTCAAATATAAATATTAACGAAGTGAGTGAATCGATCACTGAAACTTATAGTAATTCTGCATTATTCTTTTAATCATTCGAGAGAATCATTATTACCGTCTATGGCTGATGCTAGCCTCCAGGAGAGAAATTCATTGCGCTTTTGCGGACTAACATTTTCAGCTGACATGAAGTGAAAATTGAATCAACTGCAAAGTTTGCAGCTATGAAAGTTGGTTCACTGTGTTGTGCTAGACAATTTGTCTCGACAGAATCTATATATCTAGAGATTTTTGATAAGATCCAAAAAAGAAACTGCAATGTTATTACTCTTATCCTAGCATATCGGTTTCAACACCCCACGCCATAATGTAGCCTGTCTTTGCTTTTTCTATAAATACTTTCATGCTAATTGTTTTGATGAACTTTCAGCTATGGTACACCGACTTTCTGAATTTAATCCCAATACTAGATTGACAACTAGATTTACAGTGAAAATGGCTAGATGTAACCGTAAGTTCTATGCTAACAGTTTCTTCTGTCGCACTTCTCGCTTGTAGAACTCTTTTCCTGTTCCTTGCTTCCCAGTAAACTTTGACCTTCAAAAATTTGAGTGCAAGGTCAATCGTTATCTTCTGTCCTCTTAATCCTAGTTCTTTTACTGTCCTCAGTCATTAATTGTAGTTTTTCTCATATTCTATAAAAACACAACAATCCCTACATTCTGCTGCCTATATTGCCTTGATTAGGGTGAAATGATTTTTAAAAAAGAAGAAGTTACAAGCACGTGTAAAAATGATTTATAATTTAAAGCAAACAAACAATGCCAATAACAGTCTTTAAAAACTTAGGTAAGATGTGCCAACAGGTGTCAGGATCGACCCGACACCATCCACAACTCCACCAGCCTGTCTGAGCGACTTGAGCTAGCTAACCGCCAGTTGTTGTCAACGGCTCGCATTGTGTAGACTTGAGTGTGCTGTTCGCTGATTCTTATATGTGCCAACAGGTGTCTGGATCGACCCGACTCCATCCACCACTCTACCAGCCTGTCTGAGCGACTTGAGCTTGCTAACCGCCAGTTATTGTCAACGGCTCGCATTGGGTAGACTTGAGTGTGCTGTTCGCAGATTCTTATATGTGCCAACATGTGTCAGGATCGACGCGACACCATCCACCGCACCACCAGCCTGTCTGAGCGACTTCAGCTTGCTAACCGCCAGTTACTGACAAGGGCTCGCATTGAGTAGACTTGCCTGTGGTGTTCGCTGATTCTTATATGTGCCAACAGGTGTCAGGATCGGCTTGACTCCATCCACCACTCCACCAGCCTGTCTGAGCGACTTGAGTTTGCTAACAGCCAATTATTGTCAAGGGCTCGCATTCGGTAGACTTGAGTGTGCTGATCGCTTATTCTTATATGTGCCAACTTGTGTCAGGATCGACATGACTCAATCCACCACTCCACAAGCCTGTCTGAGAGACTTGAGCTTGCTAACCGCCAGTTATTGTCAACGGCTCGCATTGGTTAAGACTTGAGTGTGCTGTTCGCTGATTCTTATATGTGCCAACGGGTGTCAGGAACGACCCGACTCCATCCACCACTCCACCAGTTTGTCTGACCGACTTGAGCCTGCTAACCGCCAGTTATTGTCAACGGCTCACATTGGGTAAGACTTGAGTGTGCTGTTCGCTGATTCTTATATGTGCCAACAGGTGTCAGTTTCGACTCAACTCCATCCACCACTCCATCAGCCTCTCTGAGCGACTTGAGCTTGCTAACCGCCAGTTATTTTCAACGGCTCGCATTGGGTAGACTTCAGTGTGCTGTTCGCTGATTCTTTTTTCGTAATATTTGTGACTTTCTGCAGTGAAACTGTCGTAAAGAAATGCAGATATTTTTAGTTTATCGTTTGATGCTTTTCATTTTATACAAGTTATACAAGCCATTTTTGTTTGATTTAGAATCTATTCATTACTTATGGTCTTAATTATCTATCTACCTATGTATCTCATATTACTCTATAAATAAACTAAAAATATCTGCAGTCTTCTTTTGTTATCCCTCGTCGTATAAGTATTTATACTTTTTTGCTGCAACATAGTGTGAACTTCTGACCCCCCCCCTCCTAAAAATGTTTCACATGAAAATAAACTTTAAAAACAATCTGGCTACAAAAATATTTTCTCTTCATTGCAACAAATAAGAAAACCAGAAATAATTTGATACAAGTTGACAATCTCATATCTGAACATTGAATATTTTTAGTGTAGAGTTTGGCAAGCAAAAAAGCTTACCTACTTGACCCAACCCACTTAGCTATGATGTGGCAAGATGTGTCTTGATCAGCCCGTCTCCGTCCACCATACCACTATTTTAAACTACTATAGGGTAAGCGACAGTATTGAGTAACAGAGATGCAGGCACGGTGTGTATATTTTAGCATATGACAGAGAGGCACAAGAATGCAATATATATTTTTAGTTTATCGTTTAATACTGTTCATTTTTAAGTTCTACAATACATTTTTTGTCTGAAATAAATTACATTTATTCATTACTTATGGTCTTAATAATCTCTCTATTTCATTTATCTGTATATTACTCTAGAAATAAACTGTAATAATATTTGTAATTTTTTTTATGCCTCATGGTGTGAGTATTCATACGTTTTTGCGGCAATATTCTTTGAATTTTTGAAAACCCAAATTATTAGAAAACCGAAACATAATTAGCCTCAAGGATTTCGAATATGGGATTGTGTACCTGTAGTAAATATAGAAGAAATATATTAATGTTGTAGCATACCTACGGACGATAATGGCTATGCTCCCATTCCCATGAATTCAGTAGTGAATACTGTATGTGTTGGTCGGCCGGCATGCAGTTGGAGATTTATCGTCAGCTGGACTGGTTAAGCTCTCTGTGGCTGAGAGCATCGCCAGACAGGACTATGTCGAAGGGCAGAGTCTAGTCTTGGGAGACACCTACCCGACACTGTTTTACACGGGTCTATTGGGAATTTTTGGCTCAGCCTACGGACTCTTGAACCCCACATTAAATTCGGCCTTGTGCCACATCTGAATGCGTGGCGCACTTGGTAGATACCGTCGGCCGGCCCACATTTGGAGATTCGTCTTCAGCTGGGCTGGTTAAACTCTCTACCTCCGGGCATCGAGGATCCTCAGACAAGGCTATGTCGAATGGCAGAGTCTCGGCTTGTGACACAGCTACCCGACCTCGTTTTATACGGGGTCTGCGGGAAATTTTTGTCTCAGCCTACGGGCTTCGGAGCTCCGCATTAAATTCGGCCTTGTACCACATCTGACTTCGTGGTGAATTTGGTAGATATCGTCTGCGGTCTGCACTTGGAGATTGATTGCTGAATTCACTTGACTCACTTCTAGCAGGTGACTACTTCTTCTACGCGCCGCTGGCGAATCTTATATATGTTGTTCTTGTCCTAAGTGTTATTGTTCATTACCAACCTTCATTTGATTATTCTTTTCAGTAACCTTCCCTAGGTTACAACAATTAGTAAAAAAATAGGAGAATCGTTGTTAGAAGATTGACAACTTTGCTTGAGTGAATCTTTTAGGCTTTAACGAATCAAGCCATTGTTTCTTTGTTGATGGCGTCTAGAAAAGACACGAGGAGCTATAAAAATGCATTTACATTGAACTATAATGATTTCATCAAGTCTCTGTTCATAAAGCAAAAGTTTATATAAATTCGGCTCAACTAAACAAATCTCACCATTTGAATATAGTTAGAAATAAATATAAATTAATATCTTTAAATATCTATAGTTTATATAAAGCCTGTCATTCAACCCTTGCCTCTTGAAGAGAATGAATCAATAAGTCCGTATCTGACTTGAAGTTATTGAATATTGAACCGGAATACTTTTCGAACAAGGGTTAGGGTAATAGTTGTCAATGCATTAAGTGCATTGACAAAGAATGTTGAGAAAAAAAGCATCGTAAAATAAATACTTGTTTTATAATTAGACAACGGTCTTATTGATGTACCTATGCATATATGTTGAGTTGATGTCCATGTTTGTACTAAATATAATTGGTCATCGTTCGATTGGTAGATAACGCCTAAACATTTTACAGCATCTTGCCAGTTGCACCGGTCTAGTTCACACAAAATCTGTGATACCCTTGAGGTTTTTCCTTCTTCAAAAATGTAAGAATTATAGCTCATTCTAGTTGGCTGTGGAATTCCCATCGAAAATCTGTTTTTAGCAAGTTCGATTCTTACTGAGCGTCCAGCTATTGTAGCCCTGTGTCAGACTTGGTAAGCTGAAGTAAATATCTATTTATAATCGTGACCAAGCAAATAAATAATATAATTTTTTAATAAATATTTGAAATCTTACAGAGATATTAATTATAATGCACGGTGCCTGCGAAATCTCTCTGATGCGCTAGCATGAATTCAAATATAGTATTCGTCTTCAGGGTAAATTGCTATCGAGACATTAAATTGGATTCTTCTTGTATTGCAACCATAATTTGCAGAAGAGAAGTCTGAGACTGTTCAGTGGAGTCAAGTGACCTCCATTAAAAGTCTACCTTCTGTGATGACAGCGTCATCTTCATACGTCAACGGTTTCTGGGCAATGAAATTAAAGAATTTGATATTTGAATCTTACCATCATTATTTGATATCTCTATCATGGGGGGAAGCATTATTGTTATATTATGAAAAAGAATTCTTGACATCACTCCGCCATTAGCCGGTTGTACGTGTGTGTGACAAGAGTATGTTCATATGTCGTCTGTTCGCTTCATTTGTTACTCTTCAGTCTCGTTTTGGATAAAAATATACATTCTTCGTGTTTGTGCAGAAAAGTTCTCATCCCGCTCGAGAGTGGATTCGTAAATGTGCTTTGATGTTTGATAATTTAATTAGATTTTGGAAAGTGGGATGGACAGGGATCGTTTCAACACAGCTACAAATGTGAATAGGAATTTACTTTCATTACAAACTTAAATTATTATTTAATCTTGGAAGAGATGTCGGTTAACTTATTTAGATTTCTTTCTGTTTGGTGCTTAACAAAATTTGTCCAATTTTCCCCAGTTTTCTTCAACATTGAATAAACATTTTAATTATTATTTATTTGCTTTATTTGTGTCATTTTTATAGCAACTCCCAGATCGATATTTTACCATTATTATTAAACATTTTTATACTAAAATTACCCCAATCTAGAAAGCCGGCCCCTACCCGACCCGAACCAGTTTTATACCCTACATTAAATTCGGCCTTGTGCCACATCTGAGCATGTGGGGCGGTTGGTAGATATTGTCTGTCAGCCTGCAGTTGGATATTCGTCTTCAGCTGGGCTGGTTAAGCTCTCTGCCGCTGGGCAGAGAGGATCCCCAGACGGGGCTATGTAGAAGGGCAGAGTCTCGTCTCGGGAAACACCTACACGAGCCCCTTTTATATTCGGAGTCTACGGGAAATTTTTGGCTGAGCCTACAGGCTCGGGTGAAAATTCGTCCTTGTGCCACATCTGACTTCGTGAGGCAGTTGGTAGATACCGTCGGCCGGCCTTCAATTGGAGGTTCATCTTCAGATGGGAGGCAGAGAGCATTCTCAGACGGGGTACAGAGTTACTATTAAAAAGAAAATGAGGTGTGTGTGTGTGTGTGTGTGTGTGTGTGTGTGTGTGTGATATGAATGAAAGAGTAGGGAGTAAAATGAAAATTATGAGTATAAGGTGGGTATATAACTACTGACCCTTGACTTGAAGAGTTTGAGCTTGTAGTCTTCAGGGAAGTATCCACATGGGAGACTGTTCCACAAAATAGCCATTCTTGTGAAAATCTGTGTAGAATTTTCTTCTTACATTTGAAACACGTGGGAAATGGTGGTAATTCGATTCTGTGGATGTAGCATGGCGTGTCCAAGCTGTCAATACCAAAGGATGGAACTTATGTGAACATTTGCCATGGAAACGGGAATAAAGTAGTGATAGTCTTGCAAATTTGCGGCTGTGGGGAAAGAGGATGCAGTGTGGAAAATAAATGCTCCTTCACTAGACCGTGTAAAGATTTTTGAACTCTATCAAGGACGGAACGTAAAGATTGAGCATCTTCAGCTCAGCAATACTCCATTTTCGGTTTGATTTTTGTAAAGATAAGATATGGCAGAAAGAATCAGGCACGACTCGGAGCGATACAATGAACTGACCATTCTTCTAGCAATTTCAGCAATGGATTGTATAAATGAATACCACTTGAGATCAGAAGTGGATTTGCGACACCACAGACATCCAAGACGAAAATCAGAAATAAAGTATAAGCTTTGGCAAGATTTAATTTTTTAAATTTCTGATTGCTGCTCAAATCTCAGATAGTAAAATAACAAACTGAGATTTGTGATAGAATGCAACAGAAATAAGATGGAAAATAGCAGTAAAAATTAATAAAATTGGATAATGCTTCATGTAATAAAATTGAATTTCTAACACGACTAGTGTAAAATCTAAGCATAGAAATGTTGCCCAGAGAAGTTAAGAATATAATTATAGAGCTAAATAGAGTTTAGTCTTATTTGTTTTCCTTCGTGGCTAATAAGTAAGACAAGGAAAAGGCAGACTCCAGGATCCTAACCCAAAATCAAATCTCACCAAAAACTAGTTTCTTTTTGCTAATTTGCATTGTTAACTATGGAATGTCGATCTGGGAATTAGAATAAATAGCAAGAGAACTTAAGCTAAAAGAACTACTCGTCAAAAATGAATAGAAAGTCAAAAGTTCGAATAAATCTCTGTCAGTCTGTAAAAGAAATATATCACTTGGGTATCACAGATTTTACAAGGCTGTTAAAAGGAATTCGATTAGGAGTCGATATTTTCTTTCATTTATGCTTAAATGAAATTCAATGTTCCGATTTTTACAAAGCTACGCTTGCTAAATGACCAATCGCATATTTATAGAATTCAGTCAGTTATGTTCTATGCGTGATACACGCTCAGGCGATCATGTATCTTTCGAAACATGACTGACGAAGCAGATTTTTTTTCCGGAGTAGGTTGCCATTTCTTTCTGCGGTGAACCAGTTGCCATCCAAGGCTATAGAACCCGGTCTAACCTTCTATTTACACATAGCTAGGGGATTCATACCTTTTCCAAGGGTATTAGCACGTAGGTGAATATAATGGATTCGACTGGAATTCGAACTCCGATTTTTCAATCCGATCTGCTACCTATTACCTCAATTTATAGCATTAGTGATACAAAAAAATAAAATAAAATAAAAATAAAATAAATAAGACGCACTCTCGACTGGGTATTCAGAATACACCGACTGTACTTCTGCAGAGGAGTAAGACACCTCCCTACACCAATGAGATCACTTGTTAGCCGTAGGTGGTGATCCGTAATGTCTAGGGACGCGATCTGGGTTGCTGAGGGCTTCAGTAGTCATGGTTAGTTAATTCTGATTCCCAACACAACACTGGCCCTGACTTGGACAAGACGGGCGGTCGGAGAGGCCTTATCCAATCAATCAGTTGGTCATGACAAGCCCTAGTGTTTGTGACTATATCAATTTATGCAGTACTTTATAACTAAATGCAATACCAATGTGCCAATGTGTACATTCATTGGGAAAATGGTTGAACGGGTGCGCAGAGTCTCTCTCGGATGCCTGTATGCTAGTTTGTGTTATCCTGACCTGTCAAAGCAACTGGGTTTCCCCCTTTACACGTCCCAATATCGGGCTCCGAGGTTAGTGGGGAACACAAGCAGTGAATCTTAATGCACAAAAATTATAAATAATCAAAATAAAAAACCCAAAATATATCTTTCAGACTTTGATTCTGAAAAGGAAATTTACAAGGTTTTATGCCCACGTCCCTAGAAGAAACTTCGCTGGCAAAACTTTCTGAAGAAGAATGCCATGATGAAATAAGATGTACTAATTGGCAGGAAAGCCATACAGCATACTCAAGAACATGCGCTTTCTGGAAAAGGAAAGGGAAATTGTCGAAGTAAAATATAAAAGAAACATCTCATTTTCAGAAGAGAGGCAAGTAGTAGAAGGTTACTCTTCCGACAAAAAGATAATATATATCTATATCCTATATTAGCAGCATGGCCCGACGTTGCCCGTGCTTAATTCAAAAATCGTACGACTCATACAGCAATCGCTATCACTTGACTTAAAATATTTTTGCCCTCCCTTGCCTTTAAAGAAGTGCCCTTTTCCGTGCTGATGTTGCTACATGCCTTACTTCTTGCCTATCTCACACTGCGAATTTTTTCTAAGCTCTATACTAAACATTAAATCTGTTACGAAAAAAGAACTAAACAAAATGAACACAAAACGATCAGCTTTAAAAAAAGGACTCGTAACTGGAAAAACCGAATGAAAAAAAGAATGTTAATAACAAATACTTTTTCACACCCAACCCAGTTCTGCGGAATCAGAATCAACGTTGAGTTTAAGCAAGCGAATGAGTCAATTGGAGTAAAGTGCCATGCAGATTTAAATATTTCCCACTTGTGACGAATGCAGCTATCGATTTTTTCTTTGCATGCTAGCATGCTAGTTAACATTCGTGTCACTCAGCTGTTGGCTCTCATGCTGTCCAATATAATCTTCTTCCCTATTTGTGGCAGCCAGCTATAGGCTCTCACTCTGGCCAGTAGAAAATGGCCGCAAACTACATGAAAACTGCCGTAGAAGCATGAAAAAATCGATTATTTCCACTATCGATAGGAGTTGGGAAATGCAAAGTCGTTCTTGGCCTTCCTGCTAACTTGGAGCATGTGCATGTAAATTTTGGTGCAAATCCGTCGAAAATTGTGGCTGTGCATTGATTACACAATCACCCCACCCCCATACATCCTGCCTTTTATAGATAGAGATAACCCTACGAACACAGGATGAAGTTCATTACTGAAGAGTTAGGCACCACACTCTCAAATATACAATAAAAGACTGCAGCCAGTATTTCAAAATAGACTATCAAGGAACCAAAGATTTTGCTTGAATTACATAATTTCCCAAAGCAAAAAGCATATTCACTCACATTACAGGATAAGTTTCAGGACATCTGTATTCACTGCAGAATTTTACTCAATCGAGCTAGCTGTCAACATTATCTCAGAGAACAAACAAGAAAGTTTTTCGGCCTCACTATCCTATTGGCTGTGAAAGAAAAAAAATCTATCAACCCACTTAATATGAAAATATTATGCAAAATACATCAAACTCTGCTGGATTCTTAGCCACATCGGAGTTAAATTAATAATGGATCAGATTTAGTTGCCAAGTCGGCTTTAGATGTGAATGTGGATACAAGGACCAAAATCCCATCGACAGATTTTAAGGAGGTTATTAAGAAATATATTCAAAATGAATGGCAACGGTACCAGGACGATACACCACAAAATAAACTTCGTAATTCTGCCCAAACAAAGAGAATGGAAGTCAGCTGCCAGAAAATCTCGTAAGGAAGAACTGGTACCGGTTCGCGAACGCATTGGCCATACGAGAATAACCAACTCGTACTTACTAAAACAATGAAGATCAAACATTACCAAGCATATAAAACAGCCTATACTATTAAACATATATTAACCAAGTGCTCAGATCTTGCTCTTTCTCAAGACAAAAATCTTTACAAAACTATATCAATAAAACCGGATCTACAGTTTCCTTACAAATAATATATATTCTATTCATAAAAATCTATTGTAAAAATCTTGTCGGCATTAAATCACCCATTATGGTGTTGATATGCCGGTAAACAAAACAAACAAAATAAATAAAAACAAAAACAAAAATAAATTTGACTTCTCATTGTTAGTTTACGGTTGACAATTTTATAAGCAAATAATATATTTCGAAGTCGTTTAAATTTCCCAGAAATATAACAACAGAATTTTTTTTTCTCAGTAACAAGTTATTACGGACTGACTAATGTTGAATTAGAATGATTAAATTTTCAGTCTGCAACTGACAGTACTCCTTCTAAAGTTTTTCCTTAAAATATCAAGTTTTCCTGTAATAATCCAGATCACTTACTTGGAGCAAACCGCCTGCATACGAATGGAAAAAGATTGAGAATGTGCACAAAACAGAAGGGTGCAAGACAACGATGCACCTTCTCGCCGGATGTATTTGACTTAAGAAAACTGGAAGTACTACCAGGATCTTAACAACATGAGATACACAAATGATATATTGATAGACAACGAAAATAGAAAACTATCTTGGCTAGTAGTAAAAGGTAGTAAAAGAAAACGGCAAGAAAAAATTATCAGAAGACAGAAAGTATGGTCATTTGCATTAATTGAATTGTTCGGAATATTGTCTTCATCTTTATTGACATGTTTACAACGTTTCGACCGTTGTACGCTCCGGCCTTCTTCAGGTGATTGGAATTTCGAACTGAACCCTTTATTTCGTCCACCGGAATAGATTTTTCTTCTTCCACGTGCCACGCCTCTTCCTTTAATCCAACTTTCCAATTTTTTTTTTGTTCACCACTGCCTTAGCCAGGTATTGAACTAACAACTCTTTGGGTCCAACCAACGCTCTTATTCACGGGAATAAATTTTTTTTTTTACCTGAGCTCATATTGCAATTTTGTTGTTATTATTGCTTTTCTCTGTCACTCTGTATTACTGGTTCCCATATTGTATTCATTTCTATGCTTGGCCGGCTTAGGAGATTTTTATGGCATAGCATATGTGCTGATTTCTTAAGTTTTCGTATTTTCCAGTAATGTTCTTAGTCTATTATTCTATCCATCGTGAACATGGAAATAAATATGAGGACAACAGTCTGAACAATGTAAATAATGTAAATAATTACAGTATTTCATCACAGAAATATAGACAAATATAGAACATATGGTCGTTAGCAAAAGAGTCAGCCCAACATGCAAATTACAAATTGGAAATATCAAAATCAAGCAAGTACAATAATTTAAATATCTGTGTTGAAAATCTGGACGGAAAATGTGACACCGAAATCTGAAGGCCCATTGGGATAGCGAAAGAGGTCTTGCAAAAGCTAAGCAAAGTATTAAGAAACAGGAAATTTAAATTAGAAACAAAGAAAAGAGTGCGGAACAGTTACGCAATACCAATCATCTTCCACAGAAGTGGATGATGTACAATTTGTTCACAGATGAAGAGAAGACGACGCAATAGATATGCGCTTCTGCAGAAGGATGATGGGAATACCATGCGCAACGTGGAAGTTTTAAGGAATATGGGAACGAAAAGGACACATTCTTAGAATTACATTTGAAACTTTTGAGAAAAGTGGGCTTGGAGAATTTAACACTTACGGGACATGCTAAAGACAAGAAATGCAGTGGGAGCAGCTATCTAGAGAGCTTTTGTAGATGGATGGCAGAACATAGACTGAGAAGGACAGTATGGAGACTAACATCAATTAGAATTATAAATGTTAGGAAGTTGTGAGTGCCATGATCCCCTATGTCTTGATGATGATGATAATGATGATGAAGAAGAAGAAGAAGAAGAAGAAGAAGAAGAAAGTGTGGCTTAATAGTTTCTTGATGATTAGTCTGTTGTTTTTAATATTTTTCCCATGACTTTTTCCATGTTAATGTGATTCTGGGGTCTTCAAACCAGGTGTTTGTTACTGGTCATTGACTGCATCAATGAACGCATTTTCCGCCGCGTTCATTAGGTGATTCAAGTTCATAGTTCCCAACTGTTTTTCTACCTTATCCCCCTTCTAATTTTGCATTTAGGTTCATCACGATAATAATAGTTTCTTTTCATTTACATTGTGATTTAGAATCTCCGTGTTTGTTGTAAAACCTGTCTATTTTTTATTCAGTGTTTTGTAATGGGGTTACATAAATTACTCTGGTGCTTATATTGAATAGTTTCGCTAGAATGCGTTGGCTGGTAGTTGCCAGTATCTCAAAACACATTTCTTCTTGTCATTATCTAATATTAGTCCGAATCCTCTTTCATTTCTTTATCTGCCATCATATATGATTCTGCGAGGATCGCTAACAAAATCTCCATTATTTTTCAGTGTCGTTTTACATACTCCCAGAATGTTCATATTCCGGCATTTTATTTTCTCTTTCATATTTTCTAACGGCTAATATTCCATACCCCGATTGTTGCAGCCGAAGTTACGCTTACTGAATGACTAAACGCGTCGTCTCTCTCTCTTTTTTCTTTCTTTTTCTCTCTCTCTCTCTCTCTCTATATATATATATATATATATATATATATATATATATATATATATAATGTGCGATACCAAAGCGATGCAAAAATAAGAAGTTTGTCTAATCTACTTTTCTTATTGTTCGTTGACATTTGAAACATTTATAAGCAAATAATATATTTTGAAGTTGGTTTAATTTCCCAGAAGCTATTGCTTTAAAATATAACAATGCAGTTTTTATCTTGCTAATAAATTATCACAGGCTGACTAATATCAAATTAGAATCATTAAATTTTCAATTTGCAACAATTGACAATGCTTTCATTATTTGGTGTATTTCGTGTTTTTTTTTTTTCGTTATAAAAATGAATTCATATTTAACGAAGCAGAAAGATTAAAAAATATTTTTATTCAGTAGCGTTTTTGTTCTCACGCTCTGAACGAAATTAAAGAGAAAGTCAATAAGATAACAAGTTATCATATTCAGACAAATGATGAAAGTTATTGAAATGTTCATACCAATTAATAAAGGCAATAATTGATTTTCCGCTCTACTGTCTCAAGTTCAACTTGCTTCGATATTTACACTTTAAAATATTGGCGAAGATGACAGCGCTGAGTGTACGGCTACCGTAGAACTCAGTTCGCAAGCCGTTGTTAGTGAATTTTATATTCATTTTGAGTCCTAATGTTTTGGCTTTATGAAGGTGAGGTTTCATCATTTTACAGTTGAAATGGCTAGATATAACCATAAGTTTTATGTTAACAGTTTCTTCTCTCGCACTTCTCCCTTGTGGAACCTTCTTTCAGCCTCTTGCTTTCCATCAACTTTGGTCTTCAAAAATTGAAATGTAATGTCAATCATTATTTTTGGTCTTCTTAATTCTTGTTCTTTTATTGTTCTCCCTCTTTCTCAGTTTCTCTAACACTCAGTAACCTCTTAATCTTAGTGGCTTTATTGCCCTGCTTGAAATGTGTTGTAATGTGTCTATTAATTAATTGTCTTCAGTCACTCTTAGAGTAAGTCCAGCTGCAGATTACTGCTGTATTGTCTCAGACGCCCGCTAAATACGGCTTTTGCTGTCTTCCCCTAGTCTCACATTCCCCTCTCGCATTTATATACATGCATGCAAGTCTACCTCGTCGAAATTAACGAAATGGTTAAAAAAAGAAAAAAAAATGAAGCTGATATACGTTTAGATATGGCAATATAATGTGGCGTTTGTATCATGAGCGACTACATCGAATCAACAGCTGCATCTACTGCATGGAAAGTTGGGTCACTGTGTTTTGATTTCTCGCCCGAAACCATCTTGCACACGTACACATCTACAATTCATCCATGCATTGAATACAGTTGCCATATCTGGTCTGGAGCTTCTGCTATTCATCGCGAGATTCTTGACAATATCCAAAAAAAGATCTGCAATATAATCGATCCTGATTTGGCATCTCGACTTCAGTCAATTTCTCACTGACGTCGTATATCTTCCCTCTGTCTTTTCTGCAAATATTTACATGGCAACTGCTCTGACGAGCTTTTTTTCCCCTTGGGGCCCAACTACATGAATTTAAGTGTGTTACTAGATTGACATCTAGGTCACACCTGTTTGCTGTTGAAATAGCTAAATGGAACGACTTCTACTCCAACAGTTTCATTTCTCACACTTCCTACAGGTGGAACCTCCTTCCATTTACTTGCTTCCCTGATAACTACAATCTTCAAAAATTTAAATGTGGCATCAAGCGACATCTTACGTCTTCTTGAATCCCATTAATATATTTTCCTTTTCTCAATCTTCGTTTTCACATTCACTCTCTGTACCCACCTGTGCACTAGTAGCATTCCTGCCTTGCTTGGGTGAATTGATTTGAAACGGTCGCAAATAGCGACTTTTAACTCATGTAATACAAGAGACGTTGTCATAATTTCTTTAATGAAATCTTTCCATCAACTTTGGTCGTCAAAAATTACAATGTAATGTTAATTACTATTTTTGTCTTCTTAATTCTTGTTTATTTATTGTTCTATCTCTTTCCCAGTTTCTCTAACACTCAGTAACCTCTTAATCTTGGTGGCTTTTTTGCCCTGCTTGGGATGAAATATGTTGTAATGTGTCTATTAATTAATTGTGTTCAGTCACTCTTAGAGTAAGTTCAGCTGCAGATTACTACTGTATTGTCTCAGCCTTCAACAGTTTCCTTTCTCACACTTCCCACCTGTGGAACTACCTTCCATTTAATTGCTTCCCTGATAACCAAAATCTTCAAATTTTAAATGCAACGTAAATCACCACCTTATGTCTTCTCGAATTCCATTAATTTTTGTCAATCTTCGCTTTCACATTGACTCCCTGTACCCACCTGCGTACTAGTGGCATTCCCGCCTTGAGTTGAGGTGAATTGATTTAAAAAGGTCGCAAATAGTGACTTTTAACTCATGTAATGCAAGAGACGTTTTCATAATTTCTTTAATGAAATAAATTTCATTATAAACTTGGGCCGAATTTTATTTCATCTTTGTTGTTACCACAGTCGTTTCGATTTAAGTAAAACTTACGCCGTAAAGAACTGATATAATTGTTAGGTAAGCGTGAAATATTTGGGAAGTATATTTGGGAATAATCCCGAATTTATACTGGCAGCAAACGGCCTGAAAATGAATTCAGTAAATATAGAAAAAATAGGAATTAGAATTTTGAACCAAACCGTTTATTTATTCAGAAAGGTCATATGGCACCAGTAAATAAAAAACATTGGTTGAAGTAATCCAATGACTTGAGCCAATGAGCAATGAGTTCAGTACTTGGCTGCAGCAGAGGGGAACAAAAACTTGGAGAGGTGAGTTACTAAAGGGAAATAACTGAAACTGAGATATTAAAAAAAGGCATGGCACGTGGAACTAGAACAATCTACAACCGTGGAATAAATAAAGGGTTCGGTTCGAAATTCCAACGTATGTCAGGCCAGAGCGTACAACTCCGAAATGTCGTGAATATGGCACAAAGATGAGGACAACGGTCCGAACAATGTAAATAGTGTAAATAGCTACAATACCTCATCTCAGAAATATAGACATCCTGACGAATGTCTGGCGTACAATGGCCGAAACGTCGTAAATAAATATGAGGACAGCGAGCCGAAGAGTTAAAATAATGTAAAGAGTTACAATATCTCATCTCAGAAATATAGACAGATCCTGATGAAAGTCTGAGCCTACTATGGCCGAAACGTCGTGAATACATATGAAGACAGTGATCCGAACAGTGTAAATAGTTTAAAGAGTTGCAATACCTCATGTTAGAAATATAGACAGATCCTGAAGAATGTCTGAGCGTACAATGGCCGAAACGTCGGGAATATATATGAGCACATCGATTGAAACAGTGTAAATAGTGTAAAGAGTTACAAGACCTCATCTTAGAAATAAAGACACAATACATTTGATTCTAAGTAAAGATATTTTTATATACATGACATTAGCACACAAATGTCGATAAAGCGTCTTGATTTTTGCTTTGTAAAAAATCTGAAAAATGTTGAAATCCTGCACTAATCTGTTGAAAATGATGCAGACATATTGAATATGAATATATACTGATTAAGGTTTGAAAAAGAGCGCAAATATAAATTCGTATGTATAGTTGTGACATTTTGAAAAATAACACAGATACAGATTCATATATATAGTGGCCAAGTTTTGAAAAAGAGCACAAATATGAATTCGTATGATTCGTGGTCAGATTTTGAAAAAGAGCACAAATATGAATTCGTATGATTCGTGGTCAGATTTTGAAAAGGAGCACAAATATGAATTCGTATGATTCGTGGTCAGATTTTGAAAAGGAGCACAAATATGAATTCGTATGATTCGTGGTCAGATTTTGAAAAAGAGCACAAATATGAATTCGTATGATTCGTGGTCAGATTTTGAAAAAGAGCACAAATATGAATTCGTATGATTCGTGGTCAGATTTTGAAAAAGAGCACAAATATGAATTCGTATGATTCGTGATCAGATTTTGAAAAAGAGCACAAATATGAATTCGTATGATTCGTGGTCAGATTTTGAAAAAGAGCACAAATATGAATTCGTATGATTCGTGGTCAGATTTTGAAAAAGAGCACAAATATGAATTCGTATGATTCGTGGTCAGATTTTGAAAAAGAGCACAAATATGAATTCGTATGATTCGTGGTCAGATTTTGAAAAAGAGCACAAATATGAATTCGTATGATTCGTGGTCAGATTTTGAAAAAGAGCATAAATATAAATGCATACATGTAGTGGTCAAATTTTAAAAAATAGTAAAATATATGAATTCGTATCATTATTGATCGAATTTTGAAAAGTGCACAAATGTAAACTCGTATAGCGTTTCGAATCTTGGCAAGCAGGTGGAGTCGAAAATTTTACAGCTCCACATTGCCTTGATTGTCGTATTTTCCTCTCTTTACGCTGGTTAAATGTCATTATTGAAGAAAAGTGTAATCAGATTACAAAGTTCTACTGAATGGAGATGTTTAGTCTGGAGTCTGGGATTTCGTTGTGAGCAGCGATTCAGGAAATGTTGTCGTAAATTAGTTTAATTAAAATTCCGACCGTCAACTTCCATTCCAATAACAAACATTCCACGCTCTTCGATGGCAGAGATAGAAAAATTAATGAAACAAATTATGTAAAAAGAAAGACAAAAATGGGAAAAAGAGGGTGATAAGGAGAAGAAAAAGTTTGATGAAAAAAGAAAAAAAGATTAAAAGAGGCTATGTAAACAAAGCGGAAAATAAATTAAATGATAAAGACGAATTAATAGGAAGACGGAGAAAAAGTGAATAAATTTGAAAGAAAGAAAGAAAGAAAGAAAGAAGGAAGACACAGGGAAGAAAGAATTAAACAAGAAAGAAAAAAGTAGAAAAAAGAGGAAAGAAATTTACAAATGAAGGAATACAGGGAAAATCAAAAAGAAAAGAAGAAGGTACAAGGAAAAAGAAAAAGGAAGAAAACACACAAATGAAAAGAAAGAAAAACAATGAAAAAACAAGAAAATTAAAGAAAGAGACAAAGACATAATTATTATATACGTGTGCAAAATTTCGCAAAACCCTTTTTTGTTGGAGTCAAACGAATTCAAATTAAAACCTGTTTTGTCATAAAAAAATCATTGCAAACTTTTGAATTTATAATATATTAAATCCATATTAATTTACGATATATTATCACTTTGATTTGCTTTGCAGATATATAATTGCTAATTACGTCATTCATTATTACTTTCCATTAATTTCCTTCTTCACTCTGATTTACTTTGTTATTACATCATAATTACTGTTATGTCATTCAAGCGTTACATTTTCGGGGAAATTCACGCGATCGTCTATATTTGATTTTTACACAAGGAAACCATGACAAATAAAATGAAATTAACCATTAGAAAAACAACAAAAAGGATCTTTTTACGAACAACTATGCAGAATTTGTACAACAGGTCTGTCGCATAAATACAGTCAATGAAAGTTTTGTGGGCAAACCAAATTTTCAGTTTATGTACAAACAAGTGTTTGTACATAAACTGAAAATTTGCGTACAGCATGAAAATGTGATGAAGTCAAAGTTGGTGAAACTATTGAATCGAAAGCATGCATTTCAATTCGAATTTATTTGCACATATTTTCCTAGGTAAAACTTTTGATTGAAAAATAAAATCAGCAGATTAATTTTTTATAACATTAAAAACTTTCATACATTTGAGAAGAAGAAGAAGAAAAAGAAGAAGAAGAAGAAGAAGAATTTAAGGGAAGGAAATGAAGAAGGAAAGAATTAAGACGCTGAAGTCAACTATAATTTTTCAATTACCTCCCAAATAGAGAGGTATTTTGCTGCCCATTTTATGAGGAAGAGGCGCTACATAAGCCTTTTGTCTTCTATAAGCGGTGTCTTTTCTCTTTATTTCTTGTGGATGAAGGCCAGCCGTTAACAGATGACTTTCAACTACAGAAGTGAACTTTTCATTTTGAGGACATTAATAAAGTAATTAAATAAATGATCAAAAGAAAACTTGTAACTCCTCTTAAGACATTTGGTTTAGGTATAAATACACTTCCACCTTTACGTCACGAGTATTCTTATCGACCAGAAAATGATAAATTTTTTTACTAGAATATCTTTCGTACTATTTGTCTTATTTTTATCGCAAAGCAAGTGTCGATTTTTATTTTTTTTATCCAACAGTCGTAGTAGTGTAATGAGACGCCAGTCAGATTTGAATTCAAACCCTTTATCCTTGGTATCCGATGATGAGATTGCAAAATCAAACTAGCAGATGCCATTCAAATTTAGTCATATTATCGCATTCTTGTTTACGCGACTTTACTCCGGGTTTGTTTACAACAAATAATAGTCGATGTAACAGTAAGAAAAATGTAAATTATTTTTCGATATTTTACCTACAATTCAATGGAAAACGCCACACACAAACAGATTTCTTGTAGTATCGTAATTGTCACCAAATTCATTTGATAATTTTGTCTCGTGGAATAATTGTCACGAGATATTTTGTTCTGTCTCAACAAAAAATGTCGCTTTTTTAAGGAATGGCGTCGCAACATTACAGGATATGTGGCTTTATTCTCTGTTCGTTTGATAGGTTAGCTTGAAATATTTGGGAAGTATATTAGAATAATTCAGAACTTATACTGGAAGCAAACTACCAGCATCCGGATAGAAAATGAATTTAGTTAATATACAAAAATAGAAAAGAGCATAAGACAAGGATGTGTCTTCTCGCCAGATTTATTCATCCTTAACAGTGAAACAATCTTGAGAGAATTAGAAATCCTATCAGGATTCAGTATTGCAGGCCATAATCTTAACAATATAAAATATGCAGCGTTCTGGGTATGACGATAAACTACAACTGGCAGCAAGGCCAATGATCGGGAAGTTTTGTCGAGCGTGGAACCACCTCTTAATTATTGTCGTTCCTAGGTCCACCCTGACCCGTGGTTGTAGCACCTGTTATGGTCCCCATCTATGGACAAATAGTTAAACTGCGGTCAAACTATGAAAGTATAAAAATACATTTTCATTATCGTGCCAGCAATCATATTTGTTCTCGAATTTCTTAAACAAACTGCATTCCAAAATATGACATCAACAAAACCCCAACATAAAGCACACACACACACACACACACACACATCACTCTCTCTAGTAATTATGTCCACACAGACATGCATAGGTACAAAAGCTGAGTATCACCTACCATGTATTCAACTGTGAAAGCAGAATAACATATATCATAATTTTATTACTTCAAAGCTCCCAAGAAAATTAGATTTTGGCATTGAATGACTCATAAAGGGATTGATATACCATTAAACAAACAAACAAACAAACAAAAAAGCTATGGAGATGACATAGTGTTGATAATAGACACAGAAAGGAAACAACAAGATCTCTCACGGAAGCTAGTGAAGGAAATCAAGAAGAAAGGGTGCAAGAAGACAGAATGCATCATTGTCAGAAAAAAAGGAAAAGTTTAACATGTGAATTACAATTTGGGGATACCGCAATCAAATAACTAGCATCAGTTAAATATCTGGGAAGCGTTTTATCAAAGGACGGAAAATGTGACACCGAAATCTGAAGGTATATTAAGATAGCCAAAGAGGCTTTTATAAAGCTAAGCAAAGTATTAAGAAATGGGAAAATTTCATTAGAAACAAAGAAAAGAATAGTGGACAGTTATGCAATATCAGCCATTCTATATGACAGTGAATGTTGGACAATATGGTAGATGCAATTTCTTTAAAGGCCATCTCTTCAACGATAAGCTGAGTAGCCATGGCTCCATAGATCATCTATATATAATGGCGACGCGGAAATTTTTTATTATTTTTTATATATAAGTTTTAAGTATGTACTCTACACAATTTCCTTTATTTTCTTTTTATGTTCACTAGCAGCCATATCAGACGGGTGTACTCAGAAACGAGCAGTCACCCATTTATATATATATATATATATATATATATATATATTAATAAATAATTATGGTTTGATGATCACTTAAGGCGTGAAGCTGATAGTCAACATAAAGTATTAATTTTTATGTTCACATTGTCTGTCTGTCACTATTTCTCTATATATACATGCACAAGTAGCATTTTTAATTAATCGCCTATTAACATCGTTGTTTTACGCTTAGCAATTTTTCGAAATGGGTTATTTTTATGTAGATTAAAAGGATCTTTTAAACATTTAACATAGAACACTCTCATGTTCGTAAGAAAAGGAATATTCAAATTAAATAATACAGATTTTATTACACCAAAAATGCGATTGACTACGACATTCGGGAAGAAACCGCGTTTAAAGCAAGTAGACCTTGCACACTTGCACACTTGCACACACACACACACACACACACACACACACACACACACATATATATATATATAAACAAAAGGGAAAGGAAAACCTATCTTAGCCGACGCTCTTCGTCCTCTGATGGACCTTATCACAGCATAAGACATAAGATTTTCTTTTGACTTTATTGATATTGTCCTGGTGCTTTTCAGTCATATCTGAAATGTTCACACACACACACAGATATATATATATATATATATATATATATATATATATATATATATATATATATATATATATATATATATGGTAAATTCAAGAGATTAAGAAAATTTATCAGAATCTATTATCGTTCATTAAATTCAGAAGAGGATTATAATAAAACTAACTTGAGCCAATGGCGGGGGGGGGTCATCGAACTGATGAAAGCCTCATAAACAACAAACATGCCTATTACACTTTTTTTCTATCGTGTGGGGAGTAGGAATCGACAGGAGATATTGAAGATAAATTTATGACTGTATCCGATTACGATGGTTTTTATTTTTTTCTGTCTTTTTTTTTTTTTTTTATATTTCAGTCATTATTTTTCTCCTAGTTTGTCATAGGAAACCATTTCTGTCAGAATTACTCGCCTGCCTAATATATATAAAAAAATGATATTTCTGACATTTATCTCTGTATTGTTCCAACTGCAAATAGTTGGTGTAAAATTTCGTTATCAGCGAAGATAACGCTTAATAGAAAGGAGCCATGATTGGTCACAAGCTGAAAATAGTACACTGCCTAGTTACAAACAAAAGACTCTTTCTTTGAACTTTTTAAAGACTGGTGCAAGTTCATTAAGGAGGGGGCTATTTTATTCGTTTTTGAACTCAGCCTATTGCAGTGGTGGGGTCCTTCTAGTTTTGAAAGGAAGCAAGAAAGAAAAGATTTCATTGAAGATAAAAGGCTTTTTCTTTCATTTAAAATACTGGTATTTATATAATCTTACAGGAATTTCTGGCGATCGGTGTCTATCAAAAAGAAATTAGACAATTACCCTCTCTTATCTTGTAATGTGGAAGAAGTTGACATCCCGTTTGTCTCTCTATTTGCTGTTTTTCTTGGTCTTCCGGTATTTTAACAAAACAGAAAGCGAGGAATGGACAACTGTGGAAGCAGAGACCAAAACGGGATCTACTGTGTTTCTGTGTTCATCATAGGTAGGTAACTGTTGCTGGTAACTACTACTGATGATAATACCTTAGTTCCACTGCCATATTATATTTAAATAATTATGAAGACGTTAACATAGAGAGTTATAGAAATCTACAGATAAATAGATTTTCTTTTGTGTGTTTATGTTTGCGACATACGTATCAATAATGTGCGGGCTTCATAACAACGCAAAAAAAAAAAACAAAAAAACAAAAACAAAAAAAAAATCGGCGATCCGAGTTCAAATACTGACAGAGTTAGTTGCATTCATTTTTCACTATTCTCTTTGGAAAGACATGATTCCATTTCATTTTCTATCAGGGTAAATAGTAGGGTAGACTGGTTTCTCTAGTTTAGGGAGACAGTCCGTCAAGTGCAGGGACAACGGAATTCAAAAACAAAGCAATTGAAAATCGTGGCGATTAATAAATACAAGGACGCTGTGAAGAGTCATAATCGATTGCCTGCTGAAGAAATATTTACGCATAGTACCCGTCAAACTGACTAGATTATTTATGAATTGATCAGCATTTCTGCTTTCGATCAGCATATTTCTACATTCTACCTAGAATCAAAAAGTCATTTCACCACCCTCTGCTGAGGATCAAAGTGTAGAACCTGTTCAATTTTTGTTTCGTTAAGAAGACAACAGGAAACTCCGCCACTATCTTTCACAAAAGACCATGTCAATCTACAGATACTAAAGAAATAAACCCCGTGAACAGTCATGCATGTATATCACATGAAAGGGCGTAAAAGAAATATATTCGTATAATTTATTTGTATGTAAATAATCCCGACATTTGTATGGGTACTATGCCAATTATCAATAAAATTCCAGCAGCTGATGTATGCGGATGGCTTTATGGATAAGACATCCGCGAGCAACGTTGATATTTTTGTCTATTCTTTTGTACTTTGATTTCATACTGATATTGTAGCTCAGAACTCTTAGTATACAACTATGAATATCAAACTTAAAGTCCAATTAACTTTAGGTTTGTCAAAAAATTTTCGTGATTAAAAGTTCTGCTAATTCTTCTAAGTACCTCGGTCTTTCAAGAAATGGGCAATCATAGGCTCTCCACTTATAGCCCTTAGTAACGTTTGTCTCTTTAGCAAGCCTACTACTCTCCGTTCCGGTATCCATTCACACAGGTAGATGACCCTCTGCCTTTACCTCTGGTCTTCCCTGTGAGTGTCAAATTCTCCAAGTGCTCCTTCTTCATTTTGTATCCGAAAAATTCAGCTGTTTCTTTCTAATTCTAATTCTAATGTTTCCTTTTTTTCTATTTTTCTTAAAGCTTCTTCGTTGCCTACACGCTACATCCATAGAACTCTCAGCATCCTTCTGTAGAATCCCATTTCTGTTGTCTCCGATTTTCTCTTCATCTGTGAAGATGTTGTCGAGCATTCTTTGCCATACAAGAGGATTGATATTATATCACAGCTCAGCAGTTTTTCCTGTTTCTTAATACTTTGCTTAGCTTCTTTGGTGAGGCTATCAAATGAAAGGAGATTCTGGCGGAAGATATTCGCTGTTATGATAATCTGCTACTGAAGTGAATTAATATTCTGTTTCTGTCTATATTTCTGAGATGATTATGTACACTATTTACATTCGGATTATTGTCCTCATCTTTGTCGCCATATTTATTACAACGTTTTTGCCGTTCTATGCTCCGGCCTTCTTCAGGTGGTTGGAATGTCGAACTGAAACCTTTATTTCGTTCGCTGGGGTAGACTGTTTTAGTTCCACGTGCCAGTTAAAATCAAAATCAAAATCATCCTTGATAATGGCTAAAAGAATAGCCGAAAGCGCTCGGACAGGTAGAGCTTTTGAACAGTTTTTACACATTTTGTGTCCACAAAACGATTGTTATTATTTTTTATTTTTAACTGAGTGTATGGAGTTTTATGTATGTAGCTAGAGTTATAGGAAGGCTTTGTTTTTTTTGTATTTTTCCAAACAAGGTCAGCACATTGTTTTTTTTATTACGGCTTCCATTATTTTTAGTCTTTTTTTTACATATGGATATGGAGATTATACTTTTATAAACACGAGAAAAATTAAATAAAAAAATCATGTAATCACAGTCGTCTTTAATGAAATTTGATGAAAAGAGAGATTACTACCAAAATACCCAGCATATATATATATATATATATATATATATATATATATATATATATATATATATATATATATATATATATTACGAGTGTTGTAGAAATGTTTTAAAATGCATTTGAATAATATTTAACGCTATGTTACATTTTTACCATCTCTGGCTAACTCCTTTACATTGTGGACGCTTGTTTTACAAAAAAACATCGTAGTTTAATTTTAAATATTTATAACAGAGCGCGGTCACGTGTGTTTACAAGAAAATTACCATCCCAACGACCACAGTCGTATTAAATTAATCATTCACTTCTGAGAATAATCTTAGAGGTGATCGATAGTACCTGGGTTAATAAAAAATACGGCGCCTTCCTTGATGAAATTTAACTTAACATCAAGAACTCGAAAGGATTATTATAAAAATAAATAGACCTAATATATATATATATATATATATATATATATATATATATATATATATATATATATATATATATATATATATTACGAGTGTTGTAGAAATGTTTTAAAATGCATTTGAATAATATTTAACGCTATGTTACATTTTTACCATCTCTGGCTAACTCCTTTACATTGTGGACGCTTGTTTTATAAAAAAACATCGTAGTTTAATTTTAAATATTTATAAAAGAGCGCGGTCACGTGTGTTTACAAGAAAATTACCATCCCAACGACCACAGTCGTATTAAATTAATCATTCACTTCTGAGAATAATCTTAGAGGTGATCGATAGTACCTGGGTTAATAAAAAATACGGCGCCTTCCTTGATGAAATTTAACTTAACATCAAGAACTCGAAAGGATTATTATAAAAATAAATAGACCTAATATATATATATATATATATATATATATATATATATATATATATATATATATATATATATATATATATATATAAAGGGTGAATTGCTAAGACAAAAAATTAATGTTATTCACACTTCTTCAAATCCTTGAAGCGCTCTATATAAAAAAAATGCATCTAAAACTAAGTAAGATTAATTATGAGTATAGGAACAATGTTTTAAAATGTCTATAAAAGCAATGTTTTGGGACACTTAAATAGTATATATATATATATATATATATATATATATATATATATAATTATTTATTTTAAAAAAAAATTGATAACATAAATATGTTATAAAATCACTACAAAAATAGCCATTTTGTTTCAACACCCTCGGTGTCTTATCAAGTGATGACGTTGAATGTAAAATAAATGGTTTTAAAAGTTTCAAATTAATTAACAATTCTTCGCTGAGGGAAAACGTTGTTACCGAGGCTAGATGGACCAATCAAAACACAAGTACAGGAAAATTCAAAAAGCTTGATAACGAAGTCATGTTATAATATCTATTCAGATGTTTAAAATATGGGTAGTATTAAAAAAGAATTTATTCCAATATATATTAATTGCAGACTGAGTATTTTAAAATATTAATAATAGCTAAGTTTAACATAAGACAGATTTGTCGGATTTAATCCATTTCATATAATGGTACTAACAGAAAAGAGTACTAATCTGTTACATGATATCTGTCCTCCTCTATGCCGGTAAATACTGACCAATCTCCTCACAGATGAAGGAGAGATATGAATCAACAGAAATGTAGTTCTACAGAAAGATGCTGAGGATATCATAGACCGAACACATAAGCAACGACAAAGTTTTAGATAAAATGGAAACAAAAAGGAAATTTATACTTAACATCAGGAAGAGAGAGTTGAGGTTTCTTAGGCACACATTGAGGAAGGAGTGCTTGGAAAATCTGATACTCACGGGGCAGATAGAAGGCAAGAAGCACAGAAAAAACAACACATAACATACTTAGTGATCTTGAGTAAATGGATTGCAGATATCGCAATAAATAATCATTGATAGTTTCGGTTCTTTTAACATCATACCCACGTCCTCACCCACCTGAGTTTGTCATCGTAGATCTCACGTGATACTGTGCATCCCAGCAGCAAACTGCATTACTCCAGCCAAGAATAATTGTAAACAATACTGTCGCCAAAAGAAACTCATCAGCCTACCAGCCAATATGAGACGCTTCTTCCAATTCATCTCGTCTATAATATATTACAGTACCCGGCTTTTATTTTTCTCAGCCCACATATTATCAGGGAATCCTCTTCGTGGACACCGTCGATGTACAATGTACAGTGATAAGATTTTTCATGTTTTGACGCATATTCGACAGACGCCTCAGCTGTATGAATACTTGATTCTTTAGCTGTGGCTGGCAACCGGAACAGGAAAAGAACCAATTATGAATCCAAAACAGTATATAATTCTGGTTAGATAGACATTTGAACAGTAACTAAGATCCTTTGAGACAAGCTGCGATCTGTTCCGGCTAAACAGCCGAACTCTCTGTCTTCGGGCAAGGAGGAACCCGGACGAGGCTCCGCCGAAGGGCAGAGTCTCGTCCAGGGAGATAGACTGACCCTGAACCCGTTTATACGGATTCGAAAGGGAATATTTTTGACCGAGCCTACGGGCTCGGAGAACCGACGTTAAACCGGCCTTGTGCCACCTGCAACCCTCGTGGGGGTGAATAGCTAAATATAGTAACTAAGATCCTTTCAGTATAGATACAGTAGAAAACAAAGGTTGACTCTGTGGGCGTTAATGAAGCACACCTGTTCCTGAGCAGGTGGGCTGTACTCGGAAGCAGGCAGCAGAAATCACACTAACTTGTGGGTCTTCTAGTGGAAACAGCGATGCTGCTGATCCTGTTGCTGTTGCTGTTGCTGCTGCTGATGATGATGATAATGGACTGCTATATAAGACCAGAATAAAATCAAATCTGGAGCAACCTAGAGAAGAACACAAGTACGAATCGACTAATACATGATATCTTTACAAAAATTCATATAATTATCCTGTATATATTTTTAAATTGGAAGGTTTCCTTGGCCCTCTCGAATACTTTTCAAGACCTTCTCGTATAATGAAAATGTTGACACACTTACCTGATCGAACGTATTTTACAAGAACATAAAATGCTGTCTTTAACAAAGAAGAAAAAACAAACAAACAAACAAACAAAAAACATAATATTGAAGAATCAATCAAATGATTACATGATAATTTCAGTTTGAACAATTGTACTTTGGGAGAAACAAACAGAAAACCTGCAATGTTATTCATTACCTTTTAGGAAAAAGAAACGTAAGTTACGACCGGCTAAAATAATATTAAACAATAACAATTCAATGTTGAGTCTAACTGCATCGCAATGCGTTGTTATTATATATGCATTATAAGCCAAAAGTTTTGGGTCTCCTCTGGATTTAATAATTAGTAGGTTTCATGCCTTTTTTAATTTAATTAACTTCTGCTAGTGTACTTTAATCCAGTAATGGGTGACGTCTAATCTTTTCCATTTAGTAAAGCTAAAATTAATGTTAGATTAGATTAGGAAACTTTATCCCATAAGGGATTCATTTTGATGTAATTACTATTATTAATTCATTGCCTTTGATTTCTTATGTGGACTCATTTCTTTCCAAGACCCGACCAAAGATTAATGTCAAAAAATGACATCTTGACATTTTCCACTGAGCAATTTTGAAAAAATAAATCACACATATTTTGCATAGATAAAGTCCTTTGTAACATTGATTACATAATTAAACCCTTTAGGAATTGAAAGTCCATCAGGCTGGTAGTATGCTAGTAAATTAGTTTTGAAAAGGGCTCACAACCTTCGATTTTTAAACGATACTTTGAAACCCAGAGAGTGACCCCAAATATATATGTATATATCTGTGTGTATATTATTGTGTATTTTGACAGAAATCACTCTTTTATACAACTTTAGTTAAAAACGACTGACAAAGAATTGTGGATAATTTATCTATTAGGTTGGTGCAAAAATAATGACGTAATAATGTCGTTTTTTGACGTAACGTCAAAAAACGACATTATTACGTCATTATTTTTGCACCAACCTAATATTTGATTTTAACATCAACTATGAACGCGGCCATAATGTGCTGACCGTGTTTGAAAAATATAACATTCCTAAGATACATCTATAAAAATACATACATTCAGTTAAAAGTAATAGATATGCAAAAATTACACTTTAGGCGCTCAAAGCACGGGTCGGGGTCTCCTTAAGATGACACAGATTCATCGCAAGTAGCGAAAATTCATTATCCCCTTGATGATGATGATGGAAAGTAACTTAACTGTCTTTCCAGGCACGGAATGCGACCAGCCATTCACCCCTGCTAGAGACAGATCAGAGGAGAGATCAGCTGCCAGTTTTGGGAGTTCACCCATATATAGTTGTATCACCAGCAAAGATATTCAAAAGATCAGAGTATACTCTTGGGTAGATAATATATGTAAAATAGAGAGTTGGAACGAGTAGCAAGCCTTGAGGGATCCCTTTGTTGGCCACTTGGGCCTGGGCCGTTAACAGAGACTTACCCATTAGAAAAGACTTGATAATTGAGAAAACACTTCCAGTGATCCTATAGCTGAAGAGAGTGTGTAGCCACCCTCTATGGCACACGTTGTCAAAGGTCTTTGAAATATCTAAAGCGATGTATATGTTTTTCGCAAATGTTACAATTCTGATACATTTATTGAATCGAGTATTTCAACAACCCTTAAACAATGGCTAGAACATCTAGCAAGTTAAACATCTTTTCGTGACAAGCGGTTGTTATATTGTCTGTCTAAAAAATTTATGTGTTCACTCCAAATTTGTAAAAGGCGCAAAAGATGAAAGAGGCGAGTTGATCAGAAAGGAGAAAAAATCAGTTTGAATGATAAATAAACAACATAAATAAAAATAAAATTCAAGAAAATCTGCAGGTGGTTCTATGAATTTAAATTATTAATTGTGCTAAAAGAAAAGAAAGATGAAGAAAGCGAAGAGATGAGAAGGATTTCAAATGGAAAAGTAATAGAAAAGAAGAAGGATGTGGTTGGGAGCGGGGAAGAAGGGTCGATGAAGAAAGAATCGCTGAAGTGGACTTTGAGACTAAAGAAAAGACGCATTTAGGAATACAGAGATGAAATTCATCAGGAAAAGCGGTTTCTATCTACAGTCTGCCAAGCAATCCTTACATTCAAAACACGGCGTGTGCATTTTGTGCGTTGTCCAAACTAACTAAGAACGGTAGGAACCAAAACTTTTTGGATATGGGTACTTTAGAAATATCATCTACAATTGGAATGACCGAAAATTTTTGCACCATTGGAGAAAATTCGCAAAATTTTAAGAGACCAGTGTTAGAAACCTTTCTGATATATATATATATATATATATATATATATATATATATATAGAGAGAGAGAGAGAGAGAGAGAGAGAGAGAATTTGCTCAAAAAATGTATACACACTTCAGGAAAGAAAAAAATTATTCTGACATCACGAAATTTATACAAGTTACCTTTGGAGATGCTCAAAATGGTGGCTTTAATCTCCAGACATTTATCAGTGCGGCAAACTACTGCTTGGGAAACGTTGGCTAGGTTGTCCAGTGGCATTGCTGCACATACATTTTTAATTTCTTGTCTAAGGGCCGCCAATTCAATGCCATCTGTCGAGAAAATATCCTAAGTAGTATTATTGCAATTTGATAAAATCTTTTCATTTCCTGAAGCGTCTATAGATTTTGGGACGGACTCATATATATATATGTGTGTGTGTGTGTGTGTGTTTGTATGCAAGCAGGTAAAGTTTTGACAACAAAATAACTGTACTTTGCACCAATCTACATCCTATATCTGATGGATTCCCCAAATCAACGCATCTTGTTTAATGAAATTACATAAGCGTTAAAAAAAAAAAAGTAAAAAAGTAGTTTTGTTATTTATTTCCATTTAAGTAGTTTGTTATTTTATAATTAAGTGATTTTTTTTCTTTCTGCTTCGTTATTTTCTGATCTGAAAATGTTAACGACCTTGATCCTCGCAAAGCGGAATAAACAATGCTGAGTAATTTTTATTAAATACGTTTTGAAAATCTAGAATTTAATTTCTGGAATATTTCTTCTTGTTTTAAAAAAAAAAATAAGGGACGTTACGCGAATTGATTTTTTTAAATAACGGATCTATTTTCTATCGATATATATATATATATATATATATATATATATATATATATATATATATATATATATATATATATAATAACGGATCTATCTATCTATCTATCTATCTATATACATATATATATAATAGCGGATCTATTTTCTATCGATATATATATATATATATATATATATATATATATATATATAAATAATAGATCCCTTATTATATATATATATATATATATATATATATATATATATATATATATATATATATTCGATAAAAAATAGATCCGTTGTTATATATATCAATATATATATTAGGTTGGTGCAAAAATAATGATGTCGTTTTTTGACGTATTTTTGTAACGTCAAAAAACGACATTATTACGTCATTATTTTTGCACCAACCTAATATATATATATGTATATATATATATATATATATATATATATATATATATATATATATATATATGTATATAAATATATATATATATATATGTGTGTGTGTGTGTGTATGTGTATGTATATATAGAATAACGGATGTATTGAACTGAAAAAAGTTTGTTTTTTCCTTATTTAATATTTCTGTTTTAAAATAGTTTATTTTTATATGAAAAAAAAAAACTTGAAATAAAAACAAAATGAAAATATAAAAAATATTTAGAGTTTTTTTTGGTTAAGATTCTATTTAGCAAAACTAGTGCAACTTGGTCGGAAAATGTATTTTTTATTTTTCTGCGGCAGTTTGTGATCTGCTTTGTTTAAATATGACCCAAATAATATTTGAAATCAAACTTCGTCCATAGTAAATGTTTTAATATTTAAGTATTTCGTTAATTGTTTTCGGTGATTCTATGCATTGTCAAGGTGAGTGCCTCAACATGTTTCATACCGTGAAACTGTACTACAAAGTCAAATCGAAAACTGTTATTAATTTTAAACACTAGTCAGCAGTTGCTGAAATATTGGTCTCATTTCAATTTTGATTTTATGACTCTTAATGTCTGAGATGTTGTGAGTTTGTGTTGGATAAAAATGATTTTAATATTTTCTAGTTTATCTTTCTAAATAACCTTACTTTAAGCCATTTTAGAAGAGTTTTCCTTAGAAATAAAACAATTTCCGCTTTGAGATCAGAGACAATTAAAAGACGCATCCAAATATAAATGTTAATAAAACCTTAATTACATAACAATAGGCATAAATCGAACTGGCATAAAATCAGTGTTCAATATTGCATTATGTGTACTATGTAAATCAATCCCTCACTTTAGAGCGGCATTAACTACTTTCACTTAATTTTTTCTCAAACAATTTTCTGAAAAAATGAAGTTCATTTGTAGACAATTTTTGGGACAAATCAGGTTTGTTCGCCGATGATTGCTGAGCTGTGGTTAATTTGACTTCGGCGGTTTTTTGATCTCAGTTTTCGCTTCTCTCAATCCGGGCTCTCATTTCTTTGTTCCTTTTTTCAGCTAAATGTAATTTTACTAGTTTTAGTTGTATTTAGTTAATGTTCTATCTATCTATCTATCTATCTATCTATCTATCTATCTAATTCTACTTCTGTCTCTGTATGTATATCTATCTATCTATCTATCTATCTATCTATCTATCTATCTATCTATCTATCTATCTATCTATCTGTCTAATTCTACTTCTGTCTCTGTATGTATGTATGTGTGTGCGTGTGTTAGTGTGTATCATATTGGCCTCTGACATTACTGGCAATGAAAATAACAGTCTTTTTTATTGTTACTACTGTTTGTGCAGCTTAGTAGTTATGGCGAAACTCATCGTGACATTCCAGTGACGAGACATTTTGTTCAAATAAAATTTGAAAAGTGAAGAACATTTTGCTTGTAAATTTAATACTGTATGTTGTCGAATATTATAAATTTATATTTAAAATATAAATGACATTATTTCTATTTTATGCAAATACATTTTCCAAAAATAATCTCAAATTTTAGCCACTTCGATGTTTTAAAGACACACAGGAAATGAAATAATGACTGAATAATTTGTCCATGTATAAGGTGTGAGGACAGTTAACGAAACGGAAAACAGAATTGCTTGAGTTCGACTGACGGTATTTATTTAGCACCAATGCTTATATACGACAGGCATGAATTCAATTTCCATGCTTTTTTACTGAGTCTTGTTAAAAATGGTTTAAGTTATTCGAATTTTTTTAATGAACCATTTTCACTATATATTTTTGACTAATTTTTCTTGCATCTTGTTTTCTGTTATTTTTTTCAGTAACAAAGAAGAATGAACTAGCAAAAAATTGAATAATGAAACTGTCTTACCAAAAAACTCATGACAAGATTATTATATCTTCTACTATTATATCTTCTACTATTATATCTACTACTATTATATCTTCTACTATTATATCTGCTGCTATTATATCTTCTACTATTATATCGACTGCTATTATATCTTCTACTATTATATCTGCTGCTATTATATCGACTGCTATTATATCTTCTACTATTATATCTTAATATATATCTGATGCTTCAACATGTAAACAAAGATTATGACACGAAAAAAATTGATAAGAATAATGTACATTTTAAGAAGAAATTTGAATTTTAATGTACAGTAGATACATTTTACCCATGTTCGACTGTCTGCCAAAGATAAGGGGCGCGAGTTCAAATCTAGTTAGGAGTTATTTCTTTAATTGAAATACGTGTTAAATGCAAACAAGACTTGTGTGTTGTGATGAAAAATATCGATAAAAATGAATAACAAAATGTCTTGTCAATGGCATGTCACAATTGTTGATGTGGAAAAATGAGCTATGTAATTTTCATTATTTCTTTCGACACAAAATGCGACAATGAGTTTCCTTGATATATTAGTTTACAGAGCCAGCTTAATTACCGAAAACAAAAATGCTATAAACTCACAGAAGAATCTATCAAAACAAAATGAAGCCACAAAAAATTGGCATTAAATATTCCAAACTTGTAGTTATAAAAATAAAATAACGTAAAATTCCCAAGGACAATACTAAAAAGTAGCAATTCCATGAAACAGACAGGCAAAACCTCGAGATGGCAATAACAATCAAGACTTAAAAACCAAATAATAAATCAAAGTAAAATAAATAATTAAATAAAAATAAATAGAAGATAAAAATATATAAAATATTAGAAATTTTCTTAACATGTTCAAGATATTAGTAAAAAAGTGTGTTGTTATGAAAGAAGCTAACGATAAAATATATAATAAAAACATGGCGTCGTATTCTCAGTCGAACATTCGTACAAATAAACTGACAAACACATGTATAGAAATATATACATATATCTATATATGTCTATCACGCTAACCACCGGTTGATGTTGGAGATATTTGTTGAACTTCACAAAATTGGCTGAATACCAGATTTTTAACGCACGCGATAGTGGCACGCTCATAATGGCTTATGAGATAAACACACTTACGGTCATTTAAACAACGGCTGCTCTCTTCAACTGGTCGACCTGGGTCTATTTGCTTCTATCTACCTGCGTTTATTTTTTTTTTAAATCGGTATCACCCCATGCAAGGCAGTAAAGCCACTAAGACATAGGGGGTTATAGGGTCTAGAAGAAATAGGAACAGAAACACTAATAATGAGCGGAAAGAGAAAAGAGTAATCAGGAGGACAGTAGATAGCGAATGGTATCGCATTTACATTTTTACAGATTAAAGTTGGCTGGAAATCATGGAACTGGAATGGAGTTCCACAATCGAGAAGTGTAAGAAAAGAAACTCTCAGCATAGAATTTACAGCTACATCTAACCAGCTCAACTCTAAATTGATGAAATCACGACGCCAGTCTAGTACCGCGCTTAAATTCATGAAGTCTAGGTACCATAGCAAAGAGCTCATCCGGACAATTACCATGGAAGTATTTATAGAAAAGACACAGGGAGGCAACCTTACAGAGTGGTGGGAGAGTGCCTGAAGACAAGCTGCGTCTTTCTCCCAAAACCGCTAATATGGATACGTGACACTTTGCGTTTGTTAAGCGAGTCTTAATATCTTAAGTTGTTTTTCGATAACTGGTTTTTTGGTGTATCTTCAGGTGATATTCGTAAAACTTGTTTTGATGGTGCGAGTCTAAGTCGTTCCTCAAAAATAAACTGTTTTTGGTGAGAAGTTGAGGTCGTGATTGCGTGGATCTTTCAGTCAGGTTCCTGCGAGGCGGGTCTCAGCGCTCACAGCTCAATTGCAACTAACTTCTCTCTGACTCAACTTTGCCTATCTTCAACACCAACTCAACTGCCGTCCACTCGCTGCGACTCTGCTTATATGGACGCCGACCAAAACCGGGGTGGGCCTGTCGGGGTTTGAGGTTCCTTGATAATTCTAAATCCGACAGTTTTTCTCTTCACTATCTATCTATCTATCAAGTCTGTTCATATCTATCAAGTCTGTTCATATCTATCTATCTATCTATCTATCTATCTATCTATCTATCTATCTATCTCTATCTCAGTCTATTCATTATCTATCTATCTATCTATCTCTATCTCAGTCTATTCATTATCTATCTATCTATCTCTATCTCAGTCTATTCATTATCTATCTATCTATCTATCTATCTATCTATCTATCTATCTATCTATCTATCTATCTATCTCACTTTATATCGGTCTTCGTTGCCGCCATACCCGTTGTTTATTTCATGAGAGAGTAGTGCAACACATTCTTCAGGTCACGTAGCAGTCAGTACATTCGTGTACTTGTAAAATCTGATATGTTTTCAATGATATAAATATTTGTCTCTATTCGTTTTATCATAGACTTGATGGCTGAGTTAAATGGCGTATTTGCTTTGGCCGATTTTGCTAGGTATTTTGTGTCAATGCAACATTTCGATTAATGCTTTTCAAATCCGTCATCCATCAGAATACTCCGAAATATAGCATTCTGATTGCCGATTATATCAGAGGAGGCTATTGGCGAGTATGGCAGTAGAGGTTTCATCCTTTCCATAACCGATATTATTATTTGACTGAAGGGCATGATGGTAAAATGGGTTCTGATATGAAAGTACGTACGAAACAGCGGTGTGCCAGTAAATACCCCGATATAGATAGACAATCAATATTCATCGATGTTTGTTGAATGTTTATGGAGACCAACCATGTGTAAATGAGCAAAGTTTAGATGCTGTGAAAAGTCCAGTTTTATAGAATTAGTAGAATCTATCTATCTATCTATCTCTGTCTACTCATATCTATCTATCTATCTATCTATCTATCTATCTATCTATCTATCTATCTATCTATCTATCTATCTCAGTCTATTCATTATCTATCTATCTATTGTGTTTTGTCATTTAGCTTCTCTTTTTCTGTTCTTTATCTAGTGTTTTGTAGCTGAAAACTATTTCATTGAGCTACCTGTTGTTTAAATTGGAGCCAAAAGAAGTAGGCAGTAGTTTCAGAGCACCATCCTCTCTATCTATCTCTCTCTCTCGCACTTTCTCTCTCTCTCTCTCTCTCTCACACACACACACGCACGCACACACACACACTTACATACTAGAGCACTTTCACCTATGGGTCTTAAGGCTTGTAAGTACCAGAAGTAAAAATGTGTATGAATTTGATGTCATTGAATAATCAATCTTTTTGATTACTAAAATGTTATTATATATATATTCATCTTTATAAATGTAAAAGACAATAGGAAAACTGTAATAGTAGTCGACGCGTTTCGTCCAATGTGGACTTTTTCAAGGCAAAAACGAATTGAATTTATTTAAACAAAGTAACTAATAATAACAAAAACAAAATGTCCTTAGCAACTGGACACGTGACAGAAATTGACGTAATTTTCAGTTAACAGTATTAAAATAGCGTTCTCTAAATTCTTCCAGTTGCTAAGGACATTTTGTTTTTATTATTATTAGTTACTTTGTTTAAATAAATTCATTTCGTTTTTGCCTTGAAAAAGTCCATATTGAACGAAATGCGTCGGCAACTATTACAGTTTTCCTATTGTTTTTACATTTATAAATATTGTCTCTTTTTCTACAGGTTAATTTTGAGAAATATTTCATATATTCGTCTGTACATAATAATTTTGTTCTTCCTAATGAACTTTATTTTACACATTGCATTTATTTTTTTAACATAATCTCCTTCTTTTTCAAATATTTTGATCCGTTTGTGAATGCTAATATCTTAGATTGAACAATATAGAGCGAAAGTTTTCGATCAAAATTCAACCCAGAAGCACGTGTCAAAGCGAATTTTTGATCGTATCTCATCCAAATATATATATATATATATATATATATATATATATATATATGTTTTTTTAACATATTTTTACAAGTGTTGTCAAATATACTGAATATATATACAATACAGGCAAAATGTTTAAAAGGCCACCCACAATTTCTAAGAAAGCAAACAAATTAAAATGAGATATATTTGTATTTTTTAAAGTAAAAGATAAAATTTCAATAACTACAACTTATTTGTGTTTATTTTGAAAAAAAATAAGCCCTTAATTATAAAAAATCTACAACAGCATCATATATTGTTTTCGTCAACAAGAATCCTTAACTGGTTTAATTACTATTTTATAAATTCTTGGCATTCTTTGCAACAGTTTTTGAAAAATGTAGATGGCAGATATTCGCAAGCATTCTTCAAACACTGAAAAAGCTCATTCTCACTTTTGGGGTATTCATTTTGAACTCTCCTATCAAATTCATCCCATAATAATTTAGCGGGAGCGAGGTCAGGAGATTCAAGCGGCCATGGCATAATTTTTATTTTTTAAATTTTGTTCTTTTTTTTGTCTCGAGGTAATTTTGACATAATTTAGAAATGTGTTTTTGGGATCGTTGTCGTGTTGAAACGTGATTTTTTATTTTTTTTTTATTTTGCGTAAACTACATGGAATAGCATGTGTTTGCAATTATTGCATATTATTCTTTTTTTTTTTTTTGATTGTCTTGACCTGAATCGAATCTCAAGACATCCCTCCTCCAAAACACCCCCACGTCACAACAGATCTTCCACTATGTCTAACTGTTGGAATTACACATTCATCATTCAGTCTTTCTCCTGGCATTCTTCAAACACACACACTGCTTTTACTACCAAAAATGTCCAAATTTGGATTCATCTGTTCACTGTATATTTTGAAACTCTTTTCAATGTCCAGTTCTTATGCTTTTTTTTTTTTTTTTTTTTTTGCCCCAAACAGTCTTTTTTTTCTGTTTATTTACTTCCCGTAAGAGATGTTTCTTGATGACTAGGCTTCCCCTGTGCCCCGCTGGTCTAGGTCGATTTTTCACAGTTGACGGAGACACTGGTTGGTATCGAGAGGAATTAAATTCAGCTGTCAACTCTGGAGCAGTTTTCCATCTATTTCCTTATTATTAGGTTGGTGCAAAAATAATTTCGTTTTCTCACATAGAAACATATGTAAGAAAACGAAATTATTTTTGCACCAACCTAATATAATCACTTGTTTATCTTCAGCTGCAGTTGTTACTTTTGGTATACCAGCTTTTTCTCTGTCAACATTTGCGCCAGGTTCTAACTGCCTTTGTAACGAATACGGCACCTCATCTCACGGAATGTTCAACTCTGTTTTTGAGATTAGCCTTCTTTTATTAGGTTGGTGCAAAAATAATGACGTAATAATGTCGTTTTTTGACGTTAAAAAATAATACGTCAAAAAACGACATTATTACATTATTACGTCATCTTGCCATGTTGGGCAAATTACTTAAAAATTATAAATAAATTAAAAAAATTAAATGAAAATTCAGTCGTAATGGCACATTTTTCTTTTTAAATAGAGACAGCTACATATGTTTTGTTTACAACATTACTCGGTGCTGAATAAACATTTAGAACTTGTATTAACACTTAACTTCGTTGAAAAGTTTGGTAATCTCAAAAAATCTACTGAGAAGTTAATGGTGAAACCAAAAAATATTTCTTATACAAAATATTCATAATTAAGCAAAATCTATTGTAGACAGATGAATCCATATTTGAATTTTTTGGTAGTAAGAGGAGGCTTGGAAAAAGACTGAAAAATAAAAGAAAATAAACTAAACTGTATGAACGGAGATTGTATCTTTTACTTTAAAAAATAATACAAAATATCTCATTTTAATGTGATTTTTTTTGAAAGAAATGCAGTGGAACAAAAAATTTCAGCCTGTCGTGTCTATATATATATATATATATATATATATATATGTATCCTTGTGCAGGTATGCAGAAAATAGAAAAGAACACGTTGGGTGCATAATCCGGGGTTCCTTAGTATTTTTGTTTTTATTTTTAAAAAACAGTGCTCCATACAGAAGTAGAGCTTATATTATAATAATATTTTTTGTTTAAAAATATGATTCCTTCGCATATTTTTAAACAAAAAATATTATTATAATATATATATATATATATATATATATATATATATATGTATATATATATGTATGTATATATATATATATATATGTATATATATATATATATATATGTATATATATATATATATATATATATTTTGACAGCAGTTGTTGTAAACATTAATCATGTATTAAAAAAGATACACATATGTTTATAAAATTTATTGATAACTTTTTTTCTAACAGAAAAAATAACGACTCCTTTAAAACAATGCATTGCGTAAGATATATTTGATTTTCTATCCTGTTTACTTGCTTAACCCCGCCTTTCACAATGATTCATGACCCTTCATTGCATTCTTTCGTTCTCCTCCATATCTAGCTTGGAACCAATATAAATTTTGACTATTTTAAAAATCTACAACAGAAAACTTTTCGAAATGTTATTCACATATTAGAAAAAAGATCAATATATATATATATATATATATATATATATATATATATATATATATATATATATATATATATATATATACTTAACGAAGGAGAGCTCGAGTGGCTAGTCAAATTTCATAGTCTCGCGATCTTCAGGCGATAAAACTTAAGTATCGACTCTAGTTGTCCTTCGTTGGTTGTTGCTGTGAGACAGTTTTTGCTTTGTCTAGATAGTCTAGGCTTTGAGCACTTTAATTTATATATATGTGTGTGTGTGTGTATGTGTGTGTGTGTGTTTTGAACAAAAAGATATTAAAAAATTAAAATATCAGATACACTGGGTTGTACATGAATATTTTTTGTTTTATTATTTCAATCTAGTTTCGGCCAGTACGATTATCATAAGGAGATAAAAATCCCTGCTTGTTATTAGCAGTGAACTAAAGGAGTGAATAACTCTTTTTGAAGAAAGTGAAATTTATCTGTAGTTTTTATTTGTTTTTTATCGTTAATTTTAGTCAGTCCTTGTGTTGGTCAAATGGCCTCTTTGAAGTTGTTTATAGGATAGAGTGTAGTAGATTCCTGACTAAGAATTCCTTCCTTGGCCATTTTGACAGTTTTATTGGTTGCTGGGAATGAGATGTGTGCGTTAAGTGTATGTTATCTTTTAGTTGAGAGTGTGCGTGATGTATATATATTTGTGTGAGTGAGTTTATAAGTATAAATCATCAACACTTCGGCAAGCATGTCTGTCTTGTGTGGGTGAGAGATGTGTGTAGGTCTTGATTTATGGGGTTATATATTAATTCGATCTATGTTGTTAAATTTGTAGTTAAACCCGTCTGGACGAAGTGTTTTGAGGCGCAAAATCCATTTATCTGCTTGTTTCTCTAGTATTTTTCTAAGGTCATCTTTTCTGTCTATTTCTATTTTTTCAATTATTGTGAATTTTGCATGGTTTTAAAATCATGTTTTTCTAAGCATATATATATATATATATATATATATATATATATTAAGGCATTAAAAACAAGAAATTTTATATTATGGACCATGATAGATTTAAAATAAAATATATATAAAAATAAAATATATATAAAATATATATAAAATATATATATATATATATATATATATATGCATGTGTGTGTATTCGTGAGTATTTATTTGTGTGCGTGTATTTGTGTAGTATATTCCCCAAGGTGCAAAATTTTGGCTCATGCTATTTATGTTGTTGTATTCAATAGATACAGTGAGTCTTCTATTCCGACTAGCGAACAATTAACGTTTTTAATAAATCTTACAAATTTTTTCTTTTTCTTTTAATTACGCTTTTTATTTGCTGTTTGATGTCGTTAGACGCATGATTTATCTCTCGAAAACTTAATTGTTTATTAAATCGCTACAAAAACAGATTAGTGATAATAAGAATAAATAAATAAATCTTTCATGAAAAAAGAATGATTCTACAGGTGAAGATTTAAAAAAAAACATTTTATATCACTAAAGTGAAAAATGGGTGTCGAGAGAATCAAAATGAAGAAAATGTCTTAAAATTGAACTGTAAATCTTTTAAAACTGTAGATATGTTGACGATTAACAAATAAATCTATTTTTGAACATTAAAATTGAACGATCTATGGATAATTTAATTCAGTCGAATCAAATTTGATTTTTCAATAGGCAATTATACAAGATGAGGTAGAAATACCTCTCAAAAATACCTCCCACATAATGGTTAGTTATCAGCTAGATGAAAATACCATTGCCGCTAATGTCTTACCATTGTCTGGGGTTTATATGCGCCGCACACTGTATAATGTTCGTAAATCTAAGTTTTGCTTTAAAATTTACAGCTGAAAACATCAGAATCAATGAAAAGTAAATTCATAAAATTATTGCGTTTTCATTTGTCTTTATTTTTTTCGTTTGAATTTTGATGAAAGGAAAAAGAGACTCAAGAAAATATTTCATTTTTATTAGGTCGGTGCAAAAATAATGTCGTTTTCTCACATATGTTACTATGTGAGAAAACGACATTATTTTTGCACCAACCTAATAAATATTTGCTGTTTTTATTTTCTTTTTTTTTTTTGCGAATAGAAGACTCTCTGTATTTTCTGTGAGAATTTTAACCCCGGACCGAAAAAAACCAAAAAACCAACTATAAACCACATCCATTCTTCTCTCAACTCTGTTTCGTACGACTTAAAGATTTGATTCCTACCTGGAACTCCTGGAAGCCCAGGAGTACCGGGTTGACCAGGTTCACCTTTCTCGCCATCAATTCCTGCTGGTCCTCTGGGTCCTCGAATTGGAAGTTTGATAGGCACAGTCGTGTCTCCGCGGCAGGAGAGCTCCAGGTCACACATGCCTTCGTCGGAGTCTCCATCTCGGGTCTTTCGCAGGGCACCTGCTCCTCGGTTACGTGATCGGGTGTCACCTCTTTTAGCAACAACCGCATAAATCAAACACAGGAGGACGACGGCAAGAAACTGTTTATACCTCATGGCTCAGCCGTTAGTTTTCAGTCAAATATCTGAAAAACAAAAATAAAGAAATTGTTAGGAAGACATGTTGGAGTAATGGATTCCGGCTCGGATTGCAGAATCGGAGACTCAAATTCCATTACATTTATATACTATAATGGTTTTATTAAGACTATCAGAAAAGTGCCATGTTAGTCGAAGTTATAGTGTTATATTTGTATGGCCAATGCATACAGTATATATTTTTAGTAGTAGTATGATAGAGTAATGGATTGTGACTCGGATTGCATAATCGACGACCCGAGTTCGAATACCGTTACATTTATATACTACATAAATTTAACAGTATAGTTACTCCATCACCATTTGAGACAGCATTCAGGTAGTGTTTGTACCCTGTATCCGGGACTTCAATACCATATTTCTAACAAACACACCAGTTAATATATTGTCCCAGCCTGCCATGTCTAATAATCTATTTTTCTCAGCAAGGACTGGGCACCCTGATGCTATGTGGTTAATAATAACATCAAATCTATGGCATAAGCGACAGGTGGGATGTAAGCCACGTCTATTGATTTTAGCCTTGCAGACATCATTTGGAAAACATTGGTATTATTATTATTATTACAGCTCCATCACTTGGATATTGAGCACTGTAATTACATATTATTTGTTTTACAGAAAGAAAAAAAATACGAAGAAAAGGGCAAAATGATCACGACGGACATCAGTGCAGACGGGCGAGTGCACGGACAAGCGCACATCCAAACACAGACAGTACAGATAAAAAATTACAATACCAAATGTGTATAAAAAGAAAAAATTAAAAAATATTGGGAGTAAATTGCTGATATACCCTGAAGAGTGAACAAGTAAGCCCGTCTGTGAAACTCTGGAGTCGGGATGCTGAAGGTAACATCCATCAGCTAAGTGGCAAATTATACTCACATTAATCCTATATATATATATATATATATATATATATATATATATATATATATATATATATATAATAGGCCTGTTTATAAAATTTGAGGAATAGAAAGCCAACAAAATGCTAACAATATTGGCAATAAAATTGATGATACTTATATATTAACCTTTTCACTAAATAGAAGCAGAAAGAGAAAGATTTTAAAGTCGGAATTTTCGAATACGCCTGTGTCTTTTTAACGATCGTTGAAAAAGGAGGTAGGTGTGTTCGAAAAAGAAATATTTAGTTTCTGTCTAAATTTGTTTATATATATATATATATATATATATATATATATATATATATATATATACTAAATAATATGTAGTTTTTGCATAACTCTTCTGGATATATATGTCTAAATAGTATTTTTCAATTGTAAAAGTGTTAGGTGTTAAAATTTTGATAGTTTACTGGTGGGAAGACATTTTGGGCAGGCATGTTTCTGTCATAGATTGCTCGATATGAAAAGGTAAAGATGGAGCGTTAAAAGAATTAATGTGGAGAAATTTATCACTTAACTGAGTAGTGTTATTTCAGTCATGCTGACTTCGAAGTTTCGTAAGCGCATTGCAGCCCTGGAGAGTGAAGGCATTGCGACAATGCGCTCACGAAACTTCGAAGTCAGCATAACTGAAATAACACCACTCAGTTAAGTTCTAAGTGTCTTATAACATTATATATTATATATATATATGTATATATATATATATATATATATATATATATATATATATATATATATATATATATGTAATGGGACCTTACCCATAATAACATAATATATATATATATATATATATTATGTTATTATGGGTAAGGTTCCATTACATATATATATATATATATATATATATATATATATATATATGTGTGTGTGTGTGTTATGGGACCTTACCCATAATAACATAATGGACTATTCCATACGTAATAAATACTGCATATATACAGAGAAGTAGAAAGTGTTTGTACGAACAATCAGATTTAGTAGTAATTGTCCGAAACGCGATTCTGTTTCGGTCTGCCTCTGACTCGACTGACTGACTCGCTCGCTCTGACTGACAGACTCCTGACGGACTTCACTTCAGACTTCAGACTGAATGGTGTTTAGTCCCCCCCCCCCACGAGGGCATCATGTGGTACAAGGCCGGTTTAACGTGGGGTTTCCGAGCCCGTGGGCTCGTGCAAAAATATGCCTTTTGAACCAGTATAAACGGGTTCAGAGTCGGTCTACCACCCCGAAAGAGACACCGCCCTTCGGCGTAGCCTCCTTCGGGTTCCTCCCCGCCCGTAGACAGAGAGTTCAACCGATCAGCCTGTCAGCCGGTCGCCCGACTTCGGTCTGAACGGTATTTAGTCACCCCCCCCCCACGAGGGCATCATGTGGCACAAGACCGGTTTAACGTGGAATTTCCGAGCCCGTGGGCTCGGGTAAAAATATGCCCTTTGAAACCGTATAAACGGGTTCAGGGTCGGTCTACCACCCCGAAAGAGACTCCGTCCTTCGGCGTAGCCTCTTTCGGGTTCCTCCCCGCCCGAAGGCAAAGAGTTCAACCGATCAGCCGATCAGCTGGTCCCCCAACTTCGGACTGAACTCCCTGCTTCCTCTTGAGGCGTAGTATTTATTACGTATGGAATAGTCCATTATGTTATTATGGGTAAGGTCTCATAACAATATATATAATATAGTGATTTTCTAAGCCCGGCTTAGATGTGGCACAAGGCCGAAAGTATGGGACACCCAGTGAGGATCGAACTCACTATTCAGTCGTAATTGTTCTAGCAAGATAAGCTTGCTAACCATTACACCGCCTCGAGGAGCCCAACAATATATATAATATATGCATACAACAGTAAGTTAAGAATTATCCACAATTTCGCCATAACATAGCTTTAGCTTTACTGCTCATGCGTACCATTGTGGTCACGTGATCGAAGTTTGAACTTGATCAGGCGTGTTTTCTTGTTGCTCTTACAGTGTAAACATGGCCGCTCCGCCAGCAGTGTGCACCAAGGATGAACAAAGAGCAGTGATTCTAATCTGCAGAGAAAGTGCTACCTCATCGGTGATAACTCGCCGCTTTGCCGTTACCATCACGCGAGCTGGCTGAATCTTCCCGTCAGTGGTAGAGATTGACGGGTGTCCTGCTCCTTCTTCGTGCGTCACGTTCGTCCGGTCACTTTAAAACTCCTCGATCTACTCATGTAGACTTCTAAGTATTGTTTTTAAAGCCTCCGGTGAAATTCCAGCCCCTGACGCAGAGAAATCGGATCACTGCTCTCAATTCTACCTATTTAGCTATATATCGTACTTATCGTCTAGGAAACATTTGATGCCTCATCAAGTGGCTGAAACAGTTGCATATTCCTCAGCGGCACAAATGAAAGCAAAAAAGAACAACGAGTTTCAGTTACATTAAATTTGATACATTTGATCTTGCATTGATGTAGGGTTTAGTAAATCTGCAAACATCAGGGAATGCGTCAGATTCTATGTCCAACAATTAATTCCTGTTGAAAGAATGCATTTCTGGTGCTCTGTTCAAAAAAAGAACTGTGATTCACTCTAGAAAAACCGTCATGGTTTGAAGAAAGCAAAGCAGAGTAGCTAAAATTGAATTTATGTTTTCATAATTGAATTTATATTTTGAGAATTGAATTTATATTCTAATAATTTAATTTATGTTTTGATAATTTAATAATACTTGCAAATGCTTTCTTTTGTTAATGATAATCTACAGCCAACTAGTTGCTTTTTTTTTAACTACTTGCCATATTCACTGCATTTGGTTGTCCAATGACCGATCGATAGTTTTTCTTAAATATGAAGTAGGGTTCGATTTTTATTATAAAGGGGCAATCAAGGCACTCCCTAATGTCTGATATCAATACTTATGTTTATTTACATTGTTATACAACTATAAATGTAGCAATACGTGTTATGCTCCGGAGTGTTTGTTATGTGTTAACCCTCCACTTAGTGAGAAAAGAAGCTTGTTTCTCTTCCCAGACTGTAACTTCTCATTGCACTAAGTGCATAATGTTACTGGGCACGTCGCTGATACCCGCTGCAATATGCCGACCAAGCTGGATAGATGGACTAGACAGTATTCTTTCCCTGTGACCGAGTTTTGGTAGATAGCGAGAAGAAAATGTCTGTCATCATTGGAAAGTTAACTTGCCTGCGTCTTCTGATTCGGCCAGCTAAAATACGTACTTAATGCTTAGTGATTAACTCTAACCCAACCATAAACCCCGCCGATCATCTCCCCAAGGAAAGAATCAGCGGAAGAGTCTAATGTCTGGACAAAGGTTAAAAAAACGGAACAATTTATATAGAGACTCCTCCAAATAAAATGCAGCCTTGAACTACATGCTTCATCAAGACAAGAATTCCTTCGATAAATTAATCTTAGTTTAGTGCGGCACAAGGTCAAACAGAAGGAAGAAGATTATGTCGCGCTAGTTTTCAAGGCCTGCTTGCTTGAAATCAGTTTTTTCTATGTGGTTTTAACTTGAACGTCCACTCAACACAAATGTATTTCTTTTTTATAGTAGTTTTTATAGAAGATTATTATAGTTTTTTATACAAGTTTTTATAGAAATTTTGTGAAAACAGAGAGGAGGAGGAGAAGGAGGAGAGAGAGAGAAAGAGAGAGAAACTCTGTGTGTATTTTTGGTACCTATTAAGTCAACACCGGCATATCCCAAAACTGAAGGAAATATAGGTGGGGAGAAAAAGAGTCTTCTTCATTTATGTGCCGTGTCCCTTCAGGACGTAGATGATCATGATCCCTCCACATCTTCCTGCTCCTTATAGCGCTTAATAAATTTTGTTTTTTTATTATTTCTCCTAAACCCTGTTCTACCGCCCCTTTGCTCAAACCCATCAAGTATGTTACGCGCCGCTTACCTCTGTTCCTCTTTCTCGTAATCTGTCCCGTGAGTATCAGATTTTCCAAGCCCTCCTTCCTCATTACGTTTTCCAGAAATTTCAACTTCCTCTTCCTGATGTTAAGTATAAGTTTCCTTTTTGTTTTCACTTTCTCTAAAACCTCATCGTTGCTCACATATTCGGGCCATGGTATTCCCAGTATCCTTCTGTAGAACCACATTTCTGTTGCTTTGAGTCTCTTCTTCATCTTTGAGGAGATTGACCAGCATCCATACAGGAGAACAGATATCACGTCGCAGTTCAGCCCTTTTTATTTCTAACGAGATTTTCTCTCTCTTAATCCCAATCTTCCAAGCGGGGAGAGCTGTTTTGAACCCAGCTAATATTTTAGGCGCCGACTCTAGTGCGAGAGTTCGTCTCGTAGACTCTGGAATAATGATATCGACTTTTTTCTTACGTTTCATTTGTATAGCTTTGTGTCAAACTATATTTAATAAAAAACTGGATAAACACATCATAGAAAAGTAGCCTTGAAGACCCTTATTTCTGTAGTGAATTTGATCCTCACTGAGTGTCCCATACTCATGGTCTTGTGCCAAATCAGTGAATATAGATAAAAAAGAAAAAAGAAACAGGAATAATTCGATAATGCCTCGCAACGAGTACAAAAAAAAAAAAAAAAAGAACATGGTGACTGATAATTATTTTTAATAGATCATTTTTTTAAATGATGTTCACAGGACCCAAGAGCCACTCGAGATAGAGGGTTACAGAGTAAGAGGCAACAACCTAAGTTAGGAGATAATTCCACTAAGTCGCAAGGGTCGAACGGAAGGGAAACAGAAGGAAAAGGGATACACCTCTACGTAGAACCCTTTTTTGAAAGTTAGACATTTCTACACAATAGGAAGCCGTTTGTTTTTAGAATAAAAGACAATGGAAATTTTTGAACACACCTAATATTTATTCTGAAGCGATTTCCTTTTTTATTTGATGATAAGTTTGACTTGATCAAATATTGAAATCCGGATTTACTTTGGATGCACTTCAGAAAGCACAATACTGCCGAGAAGTCGTTTAATCGACAGCCAATTTAGGTTACGACAAGGTTTTCCTAATGATCAACCTCAAACTCTAAAGATGTTGATTCTTATTGATACGAAAGGGGCAGAAAGAAAGAAAGAAAGAAAAAAAAAGTAAAGAATTAAAGAAAGAAAAATTAAAGAAAGAAAGAAAAAGTAAAAAAGGAAGTAAAAAGTAAAGAAAGAAAGAAAGAAAGAATTAAAGAAAGAAAGTAAAAGAGTAAATAAAGTAATAATGAAGAAAGAAAGAAAAAAGAAAAAGAAAGACGGAAAAGGTAAAGAAAGAAAGAAAAAGTAAAAAAGAAAGAAAAAGAAAAGAAAGAAAGAAAGTAAAAGAGTAAAGAAAGAAAGAAAGAAAGAAAGTAAAAGAGTAAAGAAGAAAGAAAGAAAGAAAGAAAGAAAAAGAAAAAGTAAAGAAAGAAAGTAAAAATTAAAGAAAGAAAGAAAGAATTAAAGAAAGAAAGTAGAACAGTAAAGAAAGTAAGAATAAAGAAAGAAAGAAAAAAGAAAAAGAAAGACGGAAAGGAAAGAAAGAAAGAAAAATTAAAGAAAGAAAATTAGAAAATACAGTCATATCTATAAAGTCGAAAATTCTGATCATCTTATTGCAGTAATCTATCAAATTGACACGTTTGCAAGAAAGCAACGCACAGTTTCTGTTCGAAGTAAACAAATTTTATTTCTCAGAGAAATTCAGATACAAATAAACAAGACAAGTTATTTGTTCAGAGTTACGGATTTACTGGACAACAAACAAATGATATCTCTGTGTATGACGTTCGGAGATTTGAACAATTATATCGAAATAACGGCATTTAGATGACTCGTATTCTGGTTGTCATTCGTGGCCTAATTAACGATGTATTGCGACGGATTAGCTCCTAACAATTCAAGATGTCAGTTCAAATTCCACATCAGTTGTATTCTTTATTTCCGACCTGTACTCTCGAACTTAAAGATCGTAGAATAACGATCCGTGGGTTGTGAAAAAGCATTAAAAACAAAATGAAAGAATTGAAAATTAAACTAAAAATTGATAAGAACAGAGCTTTGAACTTACAGATTATAAGACTGTTCTTTTGTAGCCGCCAACGAACAATATATTCAAAGACACAAAAAATCTCTGTGCAAAGTAGATGTTCATCATCATCATCATCATCGTCATCATCGTTGTCATCATCATCATGATCATAGGGTCACTGTGCAGGTTGAGAAACTCACCATCTCTCTCCATATGATTCGGTTTCATACCAGTGTCTGCGTCCCTATTAATGATGTCCCCGTCGACTCAGGGATGTTGTCACCCCCCACCGCCTCTGACGTGTCTTCTTTTAACTAAGGTGGTAGCTCGTAGAATGGCAGTGAAAAGAGTAATGGCTCTTACGATGTGTCTATATCATTTCAATTTTCTCTTCCTGGCGATGGATAGCGGGGGGGGTCTTCTAATAGACCCCGTTTATGTATTATGCTATCTTGCACTGACTCATTTGTGATAAAACTAGAATCAAGCAGACGTGGAAGTTTAAATATATGGGAAGCGTTTTGACAAAAGACGGTAAGTGCGATACTGAGATCCGTAGATGTATTGGGATGGTCAAAAGTAGAGTATTGCAAGACAGGAGGATTTCTTTGGTAACAAAGAAAAGAATACTGAGCTATTACGTGACATCTGTCCTTCTTTATGGCAGCGAATGTTGGGCGATTACCACAAGGAGGAGGAAGAGACTCGTGGCGACGGAGATGTGGTTCTACAGAAGGATGCTAAGGATATCATGGACCGAGCGTGTGAGCAATGATGAGGTCTTAGAGAGGATACAAACATGGAGGAGGCTTATGCTTAACATCAGGAAGATGCAGCTGAAGTTTCTGGGACACATAATGAGAAAGGAGGGCCTGGAGGCATGGGTCGAATAGAGGGAAAGAGAGACAGCGAGTGATATTCCTGGCAGGCTTGAGCCGGTTGATGACAGAACGAAGTGTGGGGGAGGTAGCAGAGGGAAGGAACTTGTTGAGAGCTGCGAGAGATAGAGAGAGGTGGACAGCAATGATCGCCTACGTCTTAAAAGAACATGGCACATAAAAAGAAAGAATTGTGATTAATATAGTTCCGTAGAATTTCATTTTTAATGCTTGTATTCTTCGCTGTAATTCGACTTTCATTGAAGAATTGCAGAAAATAATGGCAACATTTGTAACAATAAATAAATGAAAAATAAAAATAAATTAAAAAAAGAAATAAAGATTGATTCGCTTTTGTTAGAACAAATGTTTTTTTTTATTTAGATGTTGATAGATATTTTGTAAGTGCTTTGTCACCCGTAAGAATAGAGTTTGATTGATTGATTAAATTGTGTTTTTTACGGATTATCAACCTTTTCCAGGTTATTTAAAGCCAGCAAATATTTTAGATTGTAAGAATTTGGAGGAGATAAAGATTTACTGATACACGTTCTACTAATTAATCCATATCTGGGGGGATGGGATTCACACCTTTCACAAAAGTATTTTCATGTAGTGAATATTCCGAGCCGTTATCCATTGCCCTACACCCTCACATCCAAGCTTACAACACCTGACATTCCCAAGCATTCACCCATCTAGGTACTAAGCAGGTTCGAAGTTGCTTAACCGTTGTTTCAACTTGATATGTCCCTAAGCCCAGAATTTATTAAGAACAGTTTGAGAGACCAGACGGTTAAGCATGAATTTGGTTTAAATTCCGTTAAATCAAAGAATTCTCATCAATCAATGACGATTTAAGAATTGGTTATTAAACAGTATTTTTAATTTTTTTTTTTTTTGAATTCTACATCCAGTCTGCAGCTGCAAGTAAATGTTGCTTCTTAGAAATCAGAAAACAGATTCATGCAAAATACTTTAGCGTTAGGTTTCGTTATTTACTGACCTTCTTCAGTTTGGCACAGAACTTACCTCTATAAGATACCCAGTGAGGATCGAACTCACTACTCAGTAATCAACCAGACTAGCTCGTTAGCCATTAACCCATCCCAAAACATCCAATTGTTATTTACTAAGTATAGTTTCGTTTTGACACGAGGTCACACATATGAGGCACTCAGTGAGGATCAAACTCATTATCCAGATATAAAGTTCAACCAGAGTAGCTCATTAACCCTTACTCTACACGAAGGTGTTCAGTTAGGTTACTTAACTTAGTTTGGCACAAGGCCACAAGTATGGGGCACACGATGAGTATCAAACTCACTACTTAGTAGTAACAGTCAACCAGATTAGCTCGTTAGCCATTACTCTATATGAAGGCGTCCAGGTATTTTACTAGACTTAGTTTGGTAAAAGGCCACAAGTATGGGGCACGTAATGAATAAAATCAAACAAGACGAAGCTTTATCATTTTTCAATATCAACTGTCTAGGTTAGACCATCAAGTACTCTCTTCTACAGCTATCATGTAACCTGGTGTGAGCTGTCATAATTTGGAGAAAGGATTTGCAAATTTCTGCTTTACAAAAATGACATGGCGGACATTAACTGGGACGTCAATCATCTCCTACGTTTGGGGATAATATATATATATATATATATATATATATATATATATATATATATATATATATATATATATATATATATGGAGAGAGAGAGAGAGAGAGAGAGAAAGAGAGAGAGAGGGAGGGTTGTTCTCTCAACCCTTCTCTATGTTGCTAAAACTTGGACCCTATACCGCAAGTACATATATCAACTTGATGCCTTTTACATGAGCTGTCTTCGTGCCATATGTGATACAAAATGGGATGACAGGGTCAAGATTAATGCAATACTGAAGAAATGTAACACCATCACAGGCATTGAAACCATTCTAGCAAAGATACGACGAGTGAGTGTTGTGAGAATGGATGAGCATATATGCTTCAACAAAAGGTGCTGTATGAACAACTACCAAACGCCAGACGTTCAGTTGGGCGTCCATTCTTACGCTACAAAGACAAATTGAAAGACAACTTGAAATATCTCATCTTTGATTCGAAAACCTGCGATGTTCAAGCATCAAACCGAAAGGAGTGGCGTAAGACATGTTTCATTAAGTTAAAGGGTTTTTGAAGATGGTAGACTGAAGCACAGTGATCAGCTTTGTCAAACTTGGAAGCAGAGACACCATCAAAATCCTGCTTTAACAAATTTCATCTATCAGTGTGACTTTGTCGCCCGCAACAAGGTTGGGCTAGTATGACACTTAAGAAAGCACAAATGAAATATGTCTTTCCCTTACCTGATTTTCTCCACACTAGACCCTGATAGCATGCATAAGTGTAAAACGAAAGGCACCATCCAATGTTGACCCTCATTTATCGTTCACGATATATATATATATATATATATATATATATATCTTTTCAGACTTTTTTTGTGTCGTGAGAACTTGTTGTGTGGCCTTGATATGCCTGAACTCTCTTCCATGAGGTTACTCAGCTGGCGGTGAGAAATCATTGAATGATTTTGCGTACTGGTGCTTTCCTCTGTCCGTTTTTTCCTTCAATCTGTTCTATGAGGATCCAATTTTTCAAGCGCCTCTTCTTCATTACGTGTACCAGAAATTTCAACTGCCTTTTTCTGATGTTAAATATGTTTCCTTTTTGCATCCATTTTCTCCAAAACCTCATTTTTCTTCACATGTTCGGCTCATGGTATCCTCAGAAGCATCCCGAAGAAATAAAATTGAAAGTTAGTATTATTCTACAGCGAAATCGTATAGACCTTGCTCTCTAGGTTTCTTATTCTGTGTCATGTTTCTTCAGAAAATGGGCCATCATGCATGCTGTTCAGAATTTCATCTCTCATATCTATTTTCTTACGACCTTTCTTGGTCTTCCTGCTAGTTTTCCTGCAATTAATTTCCTCAAATTTGTCAAGTTTCTCCTGCTTGTGGGCGATCGTGACTCTCCACAACCTTCTTTTTTATTATCTGTGAATTGCCCTGCATTCTTAGGAAAGATGATGAGGTGATTTCCTGCTGTTTTCTCCGCATTTTGGAAGTCAGCGTTTTCCTTTGCACAGGCTAGTTGCCACTCAACGCTAGATAGGCCAATATACCCTACTATTTAACTCATAGCCGGGGGAGAAGATATGAATTGATGTCTTTCTCAAGGGCATTTGTGTGGCATCCCATCCCGGAATTTTAACGTTGATTCCACTTCCCGAGCCAATGAAATTTTCCTGTTTCTTAATATTTTGCTTAGCTTTTGGGATACATCTTTTTATATTCCACTATGATGTAAATGCCTATTTTGATATGAATGGCAGATTCGAGTTTCCTATGAGGCTATTTTTCGGGCGTTGCGCTGTAGAAAAAAAAGGTAATCCCTCAGATTATTACTATTGAAGTAAGTCGCAGCCTTAATAAAAATCAATATTGTTTGGTATAATTACTTCAGGCCAGCCTCTGGACTCGGTGTTTGAAGCCGAAGTAAAAGGCAGGCTGACGAGTACTGGTTTTCAAGATTACTGATACACAAGCTCCCCACCGTCAATTGGCCTTTTGCCTTACTTAGTTGATCTTATTAAAAGGAAATAATAATGATGAAAATAATAATAATGATAATATTTTTAAATGAATGCTTTTAATGAAAACGACATTTCTTTCCGTTTTACACTCCGACTGCCAATTTTCATGTCGTTGTCATAGCAACAAGTTTTCTTGAATCATGCCTTTTATACAATTTACATTGAAAACATTTTTGGCGCTCGTAACAATCGAAAATGGGTTTTATGATTTCTGATCAATTCTATTTCGATATCGATTGCCACCACATCGACAAGTGTTTTCATCAATGCGAAATGATAGGCATTTAACTTCTAATTGTGTCCTGTTTTTTCTTAAGAGAACGTATTATTTTTTATGAACGTTTTATAAACGTTTCTGCTTTTTTAGCGAAAGCGGAGGCACTTTTTTTTAAGTTCATGCCTTTTTGTAGACCTCGATTTCTATTTACTATAAAATTTGCATTAAATTGCATAAATGTTTTTTTTTTCCAGACTTTGTTTCCAGGGGTAAGGATCGTGGCTCATTTAATTACGCCTGATATTGGCTCAACTAGCCTTGGCTGGCAACCAGTTTAAGAAAAAGTAAATTCTGAACCCAAAACGCAGAAAAGTCACCAGGAAACCATTCCTGTATCTTATCTACGACTCCAGAGCTATTTACCGAAAGGAAAGGGAATCTGCAGAGAACGATGGTCGTCTACGTTCTGAAGGGACATGGAATTTTTTTTTAGCAAAATGGCGCATAAATCAAAAACATGCGGTAATATATATTGAATCAATTTTGCTATTGCATTAATTATATTTTCTGTCTGTATAATTTATGATTTTTATCTCTACTATTGTCGCTTATAAGAATGAATTCTAGCACGAAATAAAAATAGCAAGAAACAATTTATTAGTAGCTTTCTTTACTAATCGGATAATCAGTTGTACTGATAACACAGTGTATCTTAAGGCGTCGAGTAATGCCTTATTACAACAAAACGGAATATTGATCCTGTTTTGTCGTCTCGATTTTAGTCACTTTCCCACCGCCGTAAGATGGCCTCCTTGTGCCTTTTCTATAAATATTTTCAAGGTAATTGTTTGAATGAGCTGTTCGCCATGTTATCTAGACTTTTTGAATTTGAAACGCAGCACTAGACTAGCGTCAAGATCTCATGAATTTACAGATGATTTAGCTAGATGTAGCCGTAAGTTCTATACTAACATTTTCTTTTCTCGCACTGCTCGCTTGTTGAATTCCCTTCCGGCTACATGTTTTACAGCCAACTTTAATCTGCAAAATATGAAATGCAATATCAATCGCTATCTACTATCCTCCTGATTACCCTTTTTCTCTTCCCGCTCATTATTAATGTTTCTGTTCCTAATTCTTTCACGCCCTGTAACCCCTTGTGTCTCAGCGGCTTTACCGCCTTGCTTATGGAACTCCCTTCTGGCTCCATGCTTTCCAGCTAACTTTAATCTGAAAGCATTTAAATGCAATGTCAATCGATATATATTGTCCTCCTGATTACACTTTTATCTTCTCGCTCATTATTAATGTTTCTGTTTCTAATTCTTCCAAACCCTGTAACCCTTTGCGTCTTAGTGGCTTTACTGCCATACAAGGGATGAAACCGGTTAAAAACAAATATTTGGCTGAGTGTGTAAACGCGAGTCCCAACCTTCTTAATTCGTAAAAGTATTTCTGCAATTTTGAAGAGCTATACTTTCAAGAATTGTTGGTCCCATTTTTTTCTTTTGCTTTCGTTGGTATTACAAATTTAAGCCTAACTGTTTTACGACCTTTTTCAGGTGTACAATAATTACATGACTAGCAATATTTATACATTGAAAGGTTAACTCTCTTCGCTTTGAGATGAGATTCAACAAATATAGGTGCATTACAAAATGAAGTTTACCAAGAATTAAATAATCCCTCGGGTAGAAATATTACTTTGACCGATTTCAATTTTCTACTCTACGCCACAAAGATATAGAGACAACTTCCCTCTTCTGATATGGGCCCCGAAAGAAATATGTAGGCCGGATCAGTGGAAACATTGTTGGACCAATAAGAAAAGCAAAACTATTAAGTTTAATTATTTGTAAAACGCCTGTAATATTTAATATTTTAAAGCCAGGAAACGAACTTGTGTCAAATTGTTGACCGATATTCACATTTCATCTTCTCTCATGTCACACTTCTTATATCGAGATTTAATTCTATAGATTTTACAAGTTTGAAACTGAAATTTCATGAAGGGTTTCATGAATAATTGAACATGCACATTCCCGCGTCTCTATCGAAATTCACAAAGACAATATGGTTAGCTTGTTTCGGAAGTGAGTATTATGCGAGACAAACCCGCCAATTAGAGACCGTTGCGTGCAAGAAATAATTTATTTAAATTCTTGAATATCCCGAATTTGATAAAGTGCTAGAAGACAATAGACTCAATAAATTTTTCACATAAATGAAAGATGTTTGATTAGTCATGAAAATGACAAATTCTACATGATATTAAACCTCATTAGATTAGATTAGAATGGACGAGTTATTAATATTAATATGACAGATACGAACGTGATAATAATATTATATCTCGTAAAATCGCTATTTTATTTTTATTCTATTTTAAAGATACTGAGATTCGGGTGTTTATCTTAATCATTTAACCTCAATCAAGGCAATAAAACCACTAAGACGCAAGGGTTACTAAGTGCTAGAGAATGTGAATAAAAGAAAAAACATTATTAAGGAGAGCGAACCATAAAAGAACAGGAATTAAAGTGACAAAAAATAACGATTGGTATTTAAATTTTTCATATGGCTGGCAATCAAGAAACCGGAAGAGAGTTCCACAAGCAAGAAGTGCGAGAGAGGAAACTGTTATCATAGAACTTACTAAAGAGCGAGAACAAAAAAAGTGTAATCAGGATAATAGATAGCCATTGAGAATGCATATAAATTTTTGAATATCAAAGTTGGGAAGCATGGAGCCGGAAGGGAGTTCCACAAGCGAGAAGTGCGAGAGGGGAAACATTTAACATAACACTTACGGTTACATTTAACCAACTCAAGTGTAAATTGATGAGACTTGGCAAAAATCATGCAAAGCTGAAACATCTGAAATGTAAATAGGTGGTTTATACGTTATCAAATCCGGTATTTTTTTTCCGAAGCTGATCTTGAAACCCCGCAACACTTGGAATGGCGTCTCACATCCCTTGATTTCTAAACGAATGTTTCTAGTCTCCGAACATATTCTGATCTCGACCTAAAAGATCAACGGAAAAAATCAGTCTGTAACTTTTAATACCACAAAAATCCAAGCGAGTATCGTCCCAACATCACTGATCAGACAATGAGCTTTCCCCATTCCTGATGCATAGTTGCCCTCCCAACGAGGATACATGTTTTGAACGTCCAATGGGTCATAAGTTCATTCCAAACCTCAAGTAGAACTCATATACACAATCTATTACTGAAGATGTCGGGAAAATCATTCTATCACACCAGGAACTATTTGACTCCTGCCATGCTTTACTTTTACAAAAACCAGATTAGACCCCAAATAGAGTATTGCTGCCATATCTGGGGTTGCTCAATCCTTTTTTTTTTTTTGAAACTTGACAGAGTTCAAAATTGTTTAAGCGATCTTGGAGAAGAAGATATTCTTCACTATTCGGCCTCATTGCCACGGACGCCATATCACAAGACTATCGATACTCTATTGCTATTTCCTTAAATCTTCTGATGATCTCTTTAGTGTCACCAGTTCAGACCTTTACAGCTAATACACGCCGTCACTTCCACAGAGCCAAATCACCATCATTTCCTCCGTGCTTCAAAAGTAAGGAGAAAGTGCCATTCAGTTTTTCTCAAGAATTGTTATTTTATGGAACAGGCTTCTGGACAATACAATCTTGACCTTTTCAGCTCAAGGTTCAATCGTTATATTTCTGACTTATTCACATAATCTTCACCTCTTACTACCCCTTCTTTCATTCATATCACATATTTCATTCAACATTACAATTTTAATAGTAGCGCTCTACCTCCAGCTTTGTATTCTTGTATGGGGTGAATTTTACGATGAAAATATTCCAATATGATTGTCACCAAATTCTGATTTAAGAAAAAAACAAAAAGAAAAAAAACAAAAACAAAGACAAAAACAAAAAAAACCCCAAAAAACAAAACCCAAAAAACAAACTATTTTCCTTCAATAACAAAGTGGAGTCTTTGAAAATGACTTTTATTAGATTTTTTATTTTAATTCTATTTTCCGCCATATTGTTTTCTCTGCAAATGTCGTCGTAAATTTTGACGAGATCTTTCAATTATTTCTGGGTGATGTATTTTTGTACTGCAGTCTTCAGTTAGTCGGTGCAAGAATCTTTACCTGCTATTTCCACATCTGTCTATCTATATGTGAAATATATATATATATATATATATATATATATATATATATATATAGGAAATCTTTATATTGACATTCCCGAAGGAATAAGTCGGTCTTATCGATATTTTTGTCAATATGAATCGATCAACTTGATTTTAAATCTCCCAAAATAATTTCAGTTGCGCTTAGTTCGTCTTAAAGACGTGTCAGCTTTTGTACAATTCATTTGCAGACAGGCGACAATATGCGATTATGCGTCAACTAAAACAAAATTTTTAGCATGCATTTGTGTTGTTGATGATCTAACTCTGTCCATATCCATCTTAGTCTCTTCATATCTATCTATCTATCTATCTATCTATCTATCTATCTATCTATCTATCTATCTATCTATCTATCTCAATCTGTTATCTATCTATCTATCTATCTATCTATCTATCTATCACAGTCTGTTCATATCTATCTATCTATCTATCTATCTATCTATCTATCTATCTATCTATCTCAATCTGTTCATATCTATCTATCTATCTATCTATCTATCTATCTATCTATCTTAACCTCTCCATATCTATCTATCGACTTCAACTTTTGGCATTTTCAATACAGATAGACTGATAGATAGGGAAAAGCTCACACACAAATACATACACACACAGATATATATATATATAGAGAGAGAGAGAGAATTTTAAGATATGCAAAGAG
>OZ010592.1:88750672-88758172 GCA_963932145.1 Acanthosepion lycidas | reverse complement strand
AGTGCAAGAAAGTATTATGAAGACGAGTTGGATAGCTGTCGGTTGACCCTGGACTTAAAATAGATAAATATTGTTGTCAGGGAAGCATTCTCGCGGGAGATTTTTCCATAAAGTAGCAGTTCTGGGAAAGAAGCTGTTTGAGTGGAACTTGCTTTTATTTTTTTATTACGAGAAATGAATGCTTTGTTGTTTTGACGAATATTCTCAAAGGATTTTATTTCGGGAGTCTCTTTCATTAAGAGTCAGGTTCTATGTTGTCTGTATTTTGAAAACTATATTCCTGAAAATATACTTTGGTTAGGTTGTAGAAAGATTAATAAATATTTACTGAATTTTAGACCGAAAGATTGGATTTTGAGGAAATCTTGGCTTTTACCTGGTTTTGAAAATAACCTTTATTAGGGCTTTAAAAACAGATATTTTAAAAGCATAGGGAAGAAAGAGTAAGATGATGTAGCGTGAGTATAATGGATTGCGATACTCAGCGTACTTATAAACAATAAGAATGGAGTCTTTGCTTAATTATAAATCAATGGTTACAAGCAGTAGAAGTAATTTGCAATATTTTGATAATTGTAGAGGACACATGGTTCATTGCACGACACTTGGTCCTTCTTACCTAACCTTGAATAATAATTACTGCTGCCGAAGGCAAACTCTTCCAACCCCAAACCTTTTTCTGTAGAATAATCAATAATCCGAAAGAACGAAGATAATGATGGAATTACATAAAGAGTTGATCTGAACGACTTAAACGACATTTCGTTTAAAGAAGTGGTAATCGATTAATATTCTTCTTCTTCTTCTTCTTCTTCTTCTTCTTCTTCTTTGTACCGTGTCCCTTCAGGACGTTGACGATCATAGCTTTCCACAATTTCCTATCATTTCAAGCTATTTTTTTGTTATCTTTCTTAATCCTTGTCCCGCCATCCATCTACTCACACTCGCCCGGTAAGGCCATGCGTTGTTTTCCTCTGTCCGTCTTACCTTTAATATGCCTTATGAGTATCAACTTTTCCAAACACTCTTTTCTCATTATGTGCCCTAGAAATTTCAACCGTCTCTTCTTGATGTTAAATATAAGTGCCCTTTCTGTTTCCCTTTTCCCTAAAACATCATAGTTGCTCACATATATGTTCCATGGTATTTTCAGTATCCTTCTGTAGAGAAACCCCAAATAAATCGATAATTTGTTAACATTATGCTATAGTATTCTTAAAATGGTTGATATTTGTTCCCACCCTGCAAAAAATGTGATACCCGAAAATGAAATACACCGACTAACCGTGTTAAGGTTTTTGAGATAAGATAGTAGCTAAGTAAGATAGTTATGGGAGAGTGATTCATATCCGTCACCTATTGTGGAATGTTAGTGATGACAAATTGTATCGAAATATCTGGTAATGAGATAACAGGTAAGAAATGCTCAATGTCTTTTGTAAAACGTAAACATAATCGTTGACCCTATTTTCAGTGATTATAACCATTTATATGTGCATAGCTGGCCACTCGTATTCGAGGATACCCTAATAGGGCGACTAGCCAATCCCTGTAGCAGACGTTTGCTCAGGCGCAATTGTATTTATATTTTATCATTGATTTATACTGCAACTATGCTGAGCAGACCTTAGTTACAGTTTCTGGGAAAGAGCGCATTATCTAGCGTGATCAACAATTTTAACAAGGCCAGCACGCTGAAGCACTGGGCGACGATGACATGTGACTTCGTGCTAGCACAGCTGTCGACGGCACCCAAGTGTTCCATCTACCCAATTTCAATCATAAGGCTTGGGTCAACCCGTGGTATGGTTTTCAGGCACTTTCAAGTGCAAACCCTCGAGTGCAATAACACCAGGAAGTCTCTTCCCTGACAAATCGACCATGGTGAGATTCGAACCTGGGACGTTCTAAACCACTCGCCCACGTGCCCATAACCATGTGATTATATATATATATATATATATATATATATAATTACACACACACACACATATATCTATATATATATATTTGTGTATATAGGCAGCAATCCTTCTTTCATGCACATTATATAGGCCACACTACAACATGTTTGACTCACAGACTCACTCAACACCTTTCTGGTCATAGCTCAATTAGATCTCATTTAAATATACATGGAGACCTACCGTGCGCTATTCGTAACATACTTGTTGACAACACTAATATAATAGCATCATCTACATGCAAAAAAAAAACGCTAAAAATAATGGAAGCCTTATTAATAAAAACAAAAGAAAAACAACATTTAATATTAACTTTGAACATGGACACAATATCTTGACCGTGTTTTGAAAACTGAAAACATTCTATAAAACATACATACAACAAACTTACTTCTTATTTAACAGTTAAAATATTTAATCCTTGAAAATGGCTAAATGTATAGCCGAAAGCGCTCGGATAAAAAGAACATTCGAACAGTTTTTATATAATTTATCATCTGAAAAGAAAAAAAAAATTAGATCGCATGAGAAATTCTTTAAAAACCTAAATCAAAGCACCTTGTCTGTCGTATTCAATATATATATATATATATATATATATATATATATATATATATATATATATATATATATATATATATATATATATATATATTAACAGTAATGATCGTGGATCAGTCCATTTATTTATGGGGGTGGGGAATAAAATAATATTAAAACTTTGTAAACATCCCTGATAGCGCTAACTCACGAACATTTTGCAGTTCGTCTAACCTCTTCAAAGGTTTTTACAGTGAATGAAGGAATTTTGCCGAGGTCTCTTTTAATGTCGTTGTTCCATGTGTATACAATGGTTGATCGAGGGAGGCTTCTGCAAAAGTGTGTTACGTTGGTCTTGTTGAAGAAAAAGGAAACTAGCTTTATTAGTAGTTTCTCCATCTAGTCACGGCAGATATCCATAAAGTTTCTAGTGTATTCGAACGATGAAAGCTGTGATCAGGTATGTGTTATATCTTTTGTGCAAGTTGCAATTAGAGATGATGTGGAGCTATCCCTTGCCGATTAAATAGTTTAGGTGTTTTCGATGGAATAAATCAATTTTTTCTTCATCTTTCTTTGTCAGTCTCTCCGTAGCACAAATGTTTGCCAATATTGGTTTTATTACTGAGTTTCAATCGATACTTTTTCTGATACTATTTTGTCTAATCCATTCTTTCTTCAAATTGTCCATGACATCGATTAAACATTGTTTACATTGTCCGATGATACCGACTTTATTAACATGTCTCTTCCCATCTATATTTATATTTCCTGTCTCCAATTTTTATAGGCACAGTTTTCATCCAGGCTTACCTTCGGATATGTTGTCGGAGATGAAAAGAAGTGTCCAAGAAAATCTTTTTTTGAAAACATAGAGTTTTCTTCAACTTTATTTATTTCAAAGATTTTATTTTTATAACGTCAAGTAAAAATCAAATGATGTAGACAAAAATACCATTTCAAAATATTTTTCATGCTTTTGGGGTTAATTCGAAATAGTTTAATGGTTAACAAGCTTGACTCATGATTAATTATGAGTGAGTAGTGAGTTCGATCCTGACTGAGTGTCTAATACTTCCGGTTTTATGCCGCATCTAATCTATGCTTAGTAAATCGCCAAATATCGCTTTTCGTCGGGATCAAAGCCTGGTATCTGTTCTGCCTTCATTTTAGATGCAAGAACATGCCTGGTCCTGGAGATTCCAATCCCGCAGCAGCACCTCCTTTATCGCACTAAGATAGTGGGTCGGTGTAATATAGATGCCAGCATTGTTCCATACATATCCTGCTTTAGTGGGGAGATCAAAGCGAAGCATCTGTTTCCTTAAATTTTGATGGGAGAAGACGCCTGGTCCCGGGGATTCCAACCATGCGGCAACACCTCCCCCGTTCTACTAAGAAAACTGGAGTCGATGTAATATCGATTCTAGCGGGGCACTCGGGAAATTTTGTCCTTGGCCATATGTACGCGTATGTGCTCCCACCTTGTGTCATCTCTTGCCTTAGTGGGCGGGTAAACACGCGAGACATTATAAGTTATTTAAAATGGATTCTAAATATACACTTCAAAGACAAAACAAAAATTTTCCATTTTTAATATAATTTTGCTCTTTTTGCGAATAGAGTGTTTTCAGAAGCATGTGTACATTTGCGTCTACTTTATAATATCAAAGAGCCTGAATATTCAGAAAAGAATTCTTAATGTCTTCGCGCAATATGACACAACGTGAAGAATGCCATAGTGAGTCGGTTACAATCGTGGAAGAACAGAAATAAATTTACACCGTCATTTCTATAAGTGGATCTTGCGTGACAGGATAAGAAATCGAATTAGACGCGCATAAATTCTCTCTTGATATTTCAAAACTTGAGGACTGTCCTATATTTTCCCAAAATATCACGAAGAAAGAGAATATATTAGATGAGGAGATTTTAACTGCGCAGTTAATTTCTGTTGAACATTCGGCGATCTTGTTTTTTGTATGTTTGAATGGGAAAGTAAACCGAACCTATCACACACAAACATAAACATACAATATATATATATATATATATATATATATATATATATATATATATATAGTAATGATACAATATGGTAATCCATAAGAAATTTCCAGAAGGATATAGATCCAGGGAGAGCACTATGTCAAAAGACAGCAAAATTATTATTAATTAAAGAATATCAAATACTTAAAATCCTTTCAAGGTCTTGAAGTTTGAGATCTGCTGTTTTTTAGAGCTCTCATGAAATAAAAATTATTACCTATGGAATTTTAAGTATTTGATATTCTTTGATTGATATATATATATATAGTTTATGAAAAACTAGGTAATCCGTATGGGTAAACCTAAGGAGGATAAAATCCAGAGAGCTCAATGTAAATCCAGAGCAAATAATTTAAATAAAAACAGACCCCTTTAAGGTTCCATGTAATAAATTATTTCACTACAGCCGGTTTAAACCGTTTAAATGTGTCAATATCTGCTAACTTAATCATGTCTTCTCTCTCTCCTCCCACTCACTTCCTCACTTCGTTAATTTACATATGTTTAATACGGCCCGTCAAAAACGTGCAAATTTTCTTTTCATGTTTTGTTTGGAAGTAAAGTCTGATGATCCGCAGTCCTTTTAAAAGTGCTGTGGTGAAATAATTTATTACATGGAACCTTAAAGTGGTTTGTTTTTATTTAATATATATATATATATATATATATATATATATATATATATATATATATATATATATATTTAATACTTTTTCTTTCTAAGTTAATGAAATACAATACTGAACATACAGATAAAAAAAAATAACATTAACATTTTCTATAAAAATCAAATGCTTGATAACTATAAGTAGAGTGAATCTTTTCTTAGAAACATTATAAAGAAATATACAACTCCTGTCGACAAAAAACAAGAAAATTAAATTATCTAAGATAAAATTTATTTTTAAACTGCTAACCTTATCGTCAGCAACATTAACTCACCTGCACCATCCAAATTACAGAGAACCATTATTATTTGCAAATGACCTTTAAGAAACTGTGTTCCTGATCAAACCAAATTCATGAATAATTATATAAGACATTTCACTACATGCCTATCTAGAAGACTCACGATAATATCTCTGAACATTTAAATACACACGGAAACATACCAAATTCTATTCAAAACATGCCCGTTGACAATATAAATATAATAGCTTCATCCACATGTAAAAATGGCTAAAAATAATGGAAGCATTATTAATAAAAAAAAAAAGGGAAAAGCCAACACTCAATAATATCAAATTATAACACTGCCACAGTGTGCTGACTTCGTTTTGGAAAGTAAAACATTTCAGGAACTCTCGATATATACATACATAAAAACTATTTTTTTTTTAAATCCATAGATTCAGTTAAAAGTAAAAAATAAAATCATCCTTGATAATGGCTAAAAGTGTAGCCGAAAGTGCTCAGAACATTCGGACAATTTCTGCATAATTTATTTCCAGAAAAAAAATTATAACACAAGAAAGATCAAATAAAAAAAAAACTTAATCGCGGTACCTTGTCAGTCGTTTCTATTGAAACTTGTATTAAAGGTGGATTGCTACCCAAATACATAATTTATTTATCTATCTATCTATCTATCTATTAGGTTGGTGCAAAAATAATGACGTAATAATGTCGTTTTTTGACGTAAAAAATACGTCAAAAAACGACATTATTACGTCATTATTTTTGCACCAACCTAATCTATCTATCTATAACTTTATCTATCTATATCTATCTATCTATCTCTCTCTCTCTCTCTATATATATATGAATTACTTAATTATCTCAAATCCTCCTTAATTCCTATCATTTGTATATACTTGCTTGAACCGGCTTCTAATGGTCTGGATGGAGTGACTTGTGGATAGTAGTCGTGGCTCTCGGAGGCACAATCCTATGGGTAAAGGAACTTGGATGAGTTCCACCACGCAATTTGTGAATGAGCGGCGCAATATGGAGTCTAGTTCGCTACCACGTCGTCACGGGGGCCCGTTAGTACAGTTGGTATGCCGTTTGCCTGTCAATGTAACTGTCCGGGTTTCAATTCTCAGTATTGAATGCGCACTGCTGATGAGTCCCGAATATAGGACGAAACGGCCGTCCACTGCTTTCTGCTTTCCTTTGAGGTTTCTTCTAGACTCGATGAATTACTTAATATATTTATGTAAAGAATTAATGGATTTATTCTTAATCTAGCGTCTTTATTACTTCAAAATTTAGTGTAGTGAATATTCGTATTTCAAATAAACTCTTCGTTATTATTAATCAAATATCATACATTGCATCAATGGGCCGAGCGGTAAAACACGCTGGATTAAACGATTATTTTTTCCCTACAAAGGGAGACATAGGTTTGCGCCTTTATTATGATTTATCGAATGCGCAGATCGACAGACGTAATAAACACCCTCTAAAAGAAAAATGAAGCTCATGAAATTCATATATATATAATTCCAGGATCATTTTCCAACTTATTCAAGATGAGCTTTGTCTTCTCTCACTTTCTGTCCTGAAGTAACAAGGTGTTTCATACGTTTCGTACACAATTTTTTTTTCAAGTTGTTTGTCACTAATCTTTCGACTGCCATAGCTGAAATTCCTCTCTGACATCTTATGAATTGAGTTGGATCTTTTCTAATTGATCTCTTTAGCTCTAAGTTGAAATGAAGATCTCTCTTCCTGTTATGACCTCATGATCCAGTTTTCCTCTTTACTTTTTCCTTTTTTTTTTAAACTTATTCACCGTTCTTGAATAGACTCAGAGTCTTAATGTTGGTACCATTACTGAAAGCTTGAATGATCTTTTTCCTCTCACCATTGCTCATTTGGGAAGACAGTGGGGCTGACACACAACAATTTTAACCTGTTCGCTTTCTAGCTGAATAAGTGGTTCTTACACAAATAGTGTCAAGATGGCTAAATATCTTATCTGAAAATCTACTCAATTAGTTTA
>OZ010592.1:88743172-88748172 GCA_963932145.1 Acanthosepion lycidas | reverse complement strand
GTCAGCTGTTGTCTGACAGAATTTCAGCTTGTATCGTGTCATCTTACAATGCTATTAAGTTGCGCATTGTTTTTCAAACAAAAATCTGCGTTCCCTTCCTTTAGTAAGGATCTTTTGTCCTATTTAAATAAAAATTTAGTTGTTTACAAATTTAAATGTCGTCATGAAGGGGCGTACATAGAACAAACCAATCAGAGGTTGGAGACGCGGATTTCGCAGCATGTTCCCGCCTATTTGCATTCAAGTAGTCGAAGTATTTGTATCCCCCTACTTCTTTAAATAATGGCCTGTACTCTTACTTATGGCGATTTTCTAAGCGTAGCTTAGGTGTGGCACAAAGCCGAAAGTATTGGCACCCAGTGAGGTTCGAACTCACTACTCAGTCGTAATTGTTCTAGTGAGACAACGTGTACTCTTAGATAAGATTTTTATTGCAATATTTTGTCAAAGTTTTTAGCTCAAATATTTAACGGTGCAAGAGGGGAACTTCTAAGGTTATATTATATCTATAGATAGATTTATATAGTTTATTTAATCATTAACTTAATTAAGATTCATAAGAAAATTCAAATAGAAAAATCATGAAACTTTTATGGGTATTTCTAGCAAAAATAATCTTAGTAATCTGAAGATATCCATGTAAAGAGACGCACATCATAAAGGGAGATAACTCGGTCTTGCTCATATCTAAATAAATAAACGCACATTTTTTTCCCTTTTTTATAGATGATATTTGTTTGATTTATTCAAAAAGAATTTGGTGTATTAAGATATAATGAATGTTAATTTGGAATAGGATTTCTAGTTAGAATTTATAAATACTAATTTGATATGACATTGCCGTCGTTTCGAAATCATATGATGAAATCATGAATATTATATCCTGGTGAGGCCTCTCTTTTGCTCCATTAACCAAATTATCTACTCAGAAAACGAACAAGTTCAATAATTCCGCAGGCCAACATTATCCGACAAGAATCATTTCCTTTGACAGCCGGTTTGGTGATTTATTTCCGATGATGACATTCAAGATTTGTCAAAAAGGAAAATGATTTCATTCTTTATTTGTTGACTCCGCATTTGTTTGTTTTTCCTTCAAGGGTCACTTTTGAGTTTACTCTTCTACCATCTTAACTTAATCTTCGCTTAGGCCAAAACTGAATGAATAAACTCTTAGTACTCGAAACAAACACAGTATCACAGATAATCGGAACAGGGACAAAATAACGTAAAAAAAATTAAATAATTAAACAGACGATTTTCTATTTCATTAAAATTTCGGAAAAAAATCCCAGTAATTATTCGAACGGTTTTAATTTTATATTAAAAGGTAAGAAGACCAAATGTGCTGAAGCTTTTCATAAATCGTCATTTTTATTTAATGTTCAAAATAAATTTGGGTGCTTCAAACGCACGAAATGACTATTTGATTAAACGATAATCATAAAAATATTGTCGTCTGATTTGTTCGATAACCGATATCACACATTACAAAGCAGAAAGGCAATAGTTTTGTTTTCTACCATGATCGACAACAGCTTTAGTCGCCACGAGATGTTATTGCTTACGTAAGAAAATATCAAAAAAGGGCAGGTGAGGACATTAATAATTCCAGTTGTAGTTGGAACCAATGGATTGATTGGAAAAGGTTCCGATCGACTCATTGATGGAATTCCTGGTAGCACATGCCTTAAAGAAATACAAAAGATTATACGTACAAGTACAACCTACGCCTTACGAGGGGTTTTATCTTTGTGTGGGATCTTAGGTGATTTTTCTCCTCAAAAAATGATCAGTGGAAAATGCCAGGATGCCATTTCTGACCTTAGGTCTCTGGTTGGGACCCGGAAAGAAATGAGTATACACCAGAAATCAAATAATAATGAAAATAATAATAACTTCTACGGGAAGGAAACTGAAAGAAACTGGTATGAACACCACCCAGATCCGGTTACGGAGATAGGACCTGTTACAATTCTATGGGACTACACAATACACACTGACAGAACAATCAAAGCCAACCGCCCAGATATTGTTATTAAAGACCACAAACAAAAAAGTGCCTCCTTATTGATATGGCAGTCCCTGCTGACTGCAATGTATCTTTGAAGATATTCAAAAAGCTGTCAAAATACAAGGACCTTGAAATAGAGGTCTCGAAAATGTGGCATATGGGAACATCAAAAATCCCTTTTGTAGTTGGAGCCCTAGGACTGGTTGGAAAAGATTGCAGTAGACTAATTGAAGGGATTCCTGGAAGTCCATGCCTCAAAGAGATACAAAAAATTGTTATGACAAGTACGGCCCACACTTTACGAAGGGCTTTATCTATGTAATTTTTTTTTTTTTTTTGTCAGTGGAAAGTGTCATGATGCCATTTCTAACCTTAGGTCCCTGGGTGGGACCCGGAAAGAAATGTGTAAACGCCAGAAATCAAAGAAAATAATAATAATAATAATAATAGGTAAAATCTAACGAAATCCACAAAATGGAAAAACTATCAAAATACAGGGATCTTGATAGTGGAAATTTAAAAAATATGGCACATGAGGACATCACTAATTCCTGTTGTAGTTGGAGCCCACGGATTGATTGGAAAAGGTTTCCGATAGACTCATTGAAGGAATTCCTGGTAGCCTATTCGGTTTTAATTGATCGAGCGAAACAAAACTTGTTAACCATTACACCACGTCGCGGTGTCTCTTTCAATATGATCAGCACGAAATAGGCATCACTGATCACAAGCAGATTTCGAACACCGTCAACAGTTTTTCCCTTTATCGGCGATAATTGATTATGGAGTTAATTTTTTTAAAAAGGATGTAGGTGTTTTGGGGACAGTATTAATCTGAAAAAGTCGGTATATAACGTGATAATTTCCGATTTTATTAGTATTTAAATAAATCACTAAACAGTGCAAGTCCCAGTGATGCAAATTTAGGCCTTTGCGACCAGAAATAAAACTTCATGGCTTTCAAAGACGACAAACAAGCAGAAAAAAATGGTGGATGTATTACTGACTGAGTTAGAAACATTTATTTAAAAAAAAATTTAAACTTTATTACTGACGATTAAATGATATCATCACGCGAGAGCATTAATATTAAGAGAAAAAAAAACAAACAAACTTATCGAATATAGATCAGACGCTTATGGTGAGACATGAAAAAAATTCTCGTTCCAAGCTGCTTTCACTTTTAACTAGGTATCAGCAGATGCCAATCGAAACAAAATGGTAGGTAATTGAATGACAAATAGAAAATAAAAACCCTATATTATGCGCTTCGTCTGTCGAAAGGACTTCTTCAGAATGATAACGGTTTTATCAATGGAGACAGGCTTATGAAGAGAGAGGTGGAAGAAATGCAAACAACGCCAGTTACAAACGCAGAAGATTTAACTTTAAATTTAGTTATTTTATAATTTTTTTGTCGTCTTATGATTCTACATTATATATATATATATATATATATATATATATATATATATATATATATATATATATATATATATATATATATTAAATAAATCAAGAAAAGTTCAAGTGATTTATCTGGTAAGCCGACTCGACAGTTTCACTTTCAAAACGGTGAAACGGTCATCAGGAACAGCTTTTAAAGAAATTAGATATATCTATATATATATATATCTATATCTATATATATCTATATCTATCTATCTATCTATCTATCTATCTATCTATCTATCTATCTATCTATCTCTCTCTCTATATATATATAGAGAGAGAGAGAGATAGATAGATAGATAGATCGATAGATCTAATTTCTAATTTATATAAGAAATTAGATATATCTGTCTGTCTATCTATCTATCTATCTATATATATATATATATATATATATATATATATATATATATATATATATATATATATATATATATATACACTGATGACCGTTTCACCGTTTTGAAAGTGAAACTGTGGAGTTATATATAATATATATAGATAGATAGATAGATACCCAAGTATATGATTGGTGATTTTATAACATATTTATGTTATGATTTTTAAATAAATAAATAATTATATATATATATATATATATATATATATATATATATATATATATATATATATATATATATATATATATATAAATAACCCGTACTAAATAAAATAATTTTCTCCAAGAGTTGGTATATTGAAGTGTATATAAAGTATTTAATATACGTATAAAAGATTTAATACACTTAAAAAAAAAAGCCAAAACAACGAAATTATGTATATATGTGTGCGTGTGTGTACGCGCGTGCCTGGGCCTGTCTAAATGCAACATTATTAGTCGATGTTTTTGTATCCTCAAGTCGAATCCCGCCTTATTTGATGAGCCATGAAAAAATAAAAAAAATAAAAAGAAAGAAAAAAGGTCGTCACTTATTGTAACTTCGTCCCTAATCGTTTGCCATACAATATTTGAAAACGCAAACAAAATACGTTTTTTTCTTTTAAAATGTCTGAAGTAATAAATAAATATCTATCTGACGTAATAATGTCGTTTTTTGACGTTAAAAAATACGTCAAAAAACGACATTATTACGTCATTATGTTTGCACCAACCTAATACATCAAAAGCGTAAAAGATAAAAATATCAAAAAATTAAAAAACAAACAAACCATGAAGCGTTCTATTTTAAGTTAGAAAAAAAAAAAAAAAAAAGATTGGTGCACAGATTTATTTTGAATAAACGTTTTTGGGGGAGAATTTTCCGATGCATTTTTTAAGTAAATTGTGCCATCAATTTATACATATGCAAACATCCTAGCGTGTTTCAATATGTATCTGTCTGTTTTAGACAATACATAGGTAAAACTCTCTCTCTTTATCTATCTATCTATCTCTCTATCTATCTATGTCAGTCTGTTCATATCTATCTATCTATCTATCTATCTATCTATCTATCTATCTATCTATCTATCTATGTCAGTCTGTTCATATCTATCTATCTATCTATCTATCTATCTATCTATCTATCTATCT
>OZ010592.1:88738172-88740672 GCA_963932145.1 Acanthosepion lycidas | reverse complement strand
CCAACCAGTCCTAGGGCTCCAACTACAACAGGGATTGTTGATGTTCTCATATGCCACATTTTCGAGACCTCTATTTCAAGGTCCTTGTATTTTGACAGCTTTTTGAATATCTTCAAAGATACATTGCAGTCAGCAGGGACTGCCATATCAATAAGGAGGCACCGTTTTTGTTTGTGGTCTTTAATAGCAATATCTGGGCGGTTGGCCTTGATTGTTCTGTCAGTGTGAATTGTGTAGTCCCATAGAATTGTAACAGGTCCTATCTCCGTAACTGGGTCTGGGTGGTGTTGGTACCAGTTTCTTTCAGTTTCCTTCCCGTAGAAGTTGCAGATTTTCCAGTGCAGATATTATTATTATTATTATTATTATTATTATTATTATCATTATTATTATTATTATTATTATTATTGTTGTTGTTGTTGTTTTTATTGTTGTTATCAGTTCTTACCAGAGAATAATTTTAAGTGCCTAATCACTAAGTCCCCTCTTGGGTCTATGAATAAAAAGGTCATTGTAGGAGAGTTATCTATGCACTTTTGGGACGTTTCGTTTAGATAGAGGAAGGTTTTTAGGGATGGCATGTGCAGTTCCACACAAAACAATCTTTTGTAGATCTGAGATTCTGATGTGTTCAGGAATTTTACTCATTTCATTTTCGCTCCTCTTCTTTATCATACTTGGCTTTTGTTGTTGTTGTTGTTGTTGTTTTCCGGATTTGCTAGTTAATCCAATTCTTTGGGAAATCCTTTACCTAAGACCCGAGCACACGAATCATTTGTAACTCAGTGACGGGTTTCTTTTTCAAACCTTTTTTTCAAAAGATTTCCCCAAGACAAAGCCACTCAATGTAAAAGGTTACAATCAGAATAGCAAATACTGAATAAGGTGCAAAATATGAATTGAAGAGAGTAAGAAATGCAGATTATGAGAAGGAGGAAATATGACGATTGGCCCTTTGACTTTGAGACCAAGATTGTAGTATTCAGCGGAGCAACCCCGCGGGAGCCTGTCCCACAAAGTGACTGTTTTTTTTTTAACCTCTATTGTCATTGGAATAATGATTGTTTAAATGCCAGATTTCTGTTTCCAACTATTTTTCTTTTTAAGTTATATTTGCATCTATAAGCCTTTACTTAGTCAGTGACGCTTTTGTGGGACAGGAAAAATTTTACCCTTCAGCAAAGGACACAGTCAGTTTATTCTATACCCCATTGACAAGGCAGAAAAACACTTGGTGCAAGGGTAACACCATATAAGCTAAGGCCATGTTGAAATGCAATATCCATTCAGTGTGTTTCTTGATTTAGTAATACAAGATATTTCAAGAAAACATATAATGATTTTCACTGATCCCTTCTGTTAACAAAATGCAGTATTTGTGAGATGAATAGAAAAAAATCTTTTAATTATCATAATTGTTTAGTGGCATATCAACTCCTGTTTTGACGAAATAACAGAAAGACAAAGTTTATTAAGAGCTACATGGGACAGGAAGTTGTAGAGAGCCATCATTGCCTACGTCCTGACAGGACACGACACATAAAGATGAAGGTTGTGCTTAAATGCTATATTCTTGCATATATGCTATATTCTTTACTATCTCCAGATTCTTATAATTTGGAAGTTTGCCAAATTCTTTTGTTGATATTTTTTATTTTACTTTTTTTTATCAGGCGGGATAGCCATGTCTGTGATATAGCAATTATCTTTTTTGAAGTCTGAATAAATTATGATCTTTGGACTTTTAAAGTGTGGTGGATATGTATAATGAAGTCTGAGAGAACGATAGCATTTTCGCATTAGTGGTGAATGTAGGGGGTGGGTGATACCATTTTTCTGCGTGGAGACGTTTATAATATTGTGCCAGATCTATAAAGATTAAATTGGCGGTTTCCTATTAGAATCTATAGCCAGTATTTGTCGGAAGGATACGAACCTTATTGTGAATATTCTTGATATCCCAGGGGAGATAAGTTCGCTGAATATACAGATTTATCTTGGGCGTATTAGATTTATGCATCACTGAGTCGTTTAAATATGTCTGTTAAATCGAAAAGACAGGGAGTTTCTATTATGACTCAAGGCGAGATTCTCTTGATATCAAATTAGTCGTTTGATGTCATGTGGGAACTTGTAAAGAATCTTGCCGAAATTATACAATGTTCCGAGAATATTCGACCAGTACAATATATTGGTATAATGTCTTTGTTCAGAACTTCCTAGAATTGGGAAGGCCTTAATTGGAGAGAGGACAAAAGATTAGGTAGAGAAAACAAAGAAGAGGCGCTTTATTAAATAATCATACAAAGAAATGACATACTTGAGTAAATCAAATACTCCTCAAATCTTACTCTAACGTAGGAACTTGTCATATTTATAAGTAGAAGCAGTCCAGTGACACAGTAGTACGTAATAGAAGGAACTTCTATACTACAACATTAAATTCATTCGGCCATTTTCAAAAGGCTTTTTTTAGGAGTTGTTAATTTCCCTTCATGTT
>OZ010592.1:88733172-88735672 GCA_963932145.1 Acanthosepion lycidas | reverse complement strand
AAAAAAAAAAAAAAAAATAGATAGTTGCATAAATTTGTTAAACCTTATTGGAAATTGAGTTTTTCCCCTGATCCGATTTTTAAAATAAGCCAAGTTTTCGAATTCAAAGTTATTGTCATTTTCAGATTCAATGCCGGAAATGATTCTACCTCTGCCTTATCTTGCCAAAGACTGCAATCAAGATTCACGTGAAATCAAATTTTGTGAGTAAGGTCATACAACATTGCCAAGAATAACTTTTCGAGATGACAATTACTGTCTGTTCAATTTCCTTTCGTCAGATCCACATTTAACATGCCATTTAATTAAAGAAACATTTACAAAGAATGGGAAATGCTATTGCATAATGAATAAAATATCAAATAATGAAATATATTTGTTCATTATTTGTGTTAATCTTTTTTACTGGCAGCCTCTTCCAGTAGGAATTTTATTTACACTAATTTCGTACAATTTAAAAAAATATATTTTTGAGAGTTTAAAATTTCAGTCAGTAGCGATTGGATGACAGTCGAAAATATACACAAATGTAGATATTAAAATAGCCTTTTGATAAACCCGAATTTTCAAGAATATACAATGTACTAAACGCAAACAAGCGTTACCTGTTGACAACTTACACAATTTTGAATTGTGTTTATCAATTCCGTCTAAGATCAAGTCCATTTTTTAACGAATTTTATGTAAATATAACCAGTAAAATCTTATCTATCAAGCATAAAGATGAAAAAGTAACTAGGAAAAGCATACCTGTAATAATAAGTTAGAATTATTGGTAAATTATCATATTTCGAAACTTTTTACATACACAACATCAAGAACACAGGGGACAAATATATACACACACACAAGCATATATATGAATATATTTTTTTAATTAATTTTCTGTATTTATAGGGTGAGGGTGCGCAACATTCGATCGTTTAAAGATAATGAGGACAGAAATAAACATTATATAGCGACTGTCAATTTTATACGTTAGTACAATATTATGAGAATGAGTACTGGATCCCTGTCCTCACTCAATCTCTTTCTCTCTCGCCCTCTCTCCCTCAACGTATCATTCATTCATTTATATATACATACATACATACATACACACACACACACACACACATATATATATATATATATATACATATATATATGTATGTATGTATATATATATGTATATACATATATATAATACATATATGTGTATATATATATACATATATATAATACACATATATATATACATATATATATGTATATATATATATGTACATACATATATATAATACATATATATATACATATATATATGTATATATATATGTATATACATATATATAATACACACACACTCAGATATATATATATATATATATATATATATATATATATATATATATATATATATATATATATATATGTATATATATAAAGAAAGAAAGAACAGTAAGATATATAATCCGGTGTTCTTATAGATATTTTTATTTTTACAAAATAGTGCTCAATATATATATATATATATATATATATATATATATATATATATATATATATATATATATATATATATATATATATATAATACTTCTGGCTCTGCTATTGCTGGGCATATAATAAATTGCAGGAAATGTGTGGTTGATTTTAGTGACAACCGTTTTTTGATTTTATCTAGGTCCCACTCCACATTTCACCTCAAGGTTCTAGAGTCCTTGTATATCAGATCCTTTGGGCCTTCCCTTTGTAAACCGAGGGAAGGCTTACTGGGTTTCAATGTTATTGGACTCTAGTTTTCTTGAAATTTATATTTTTTTTCATTCCATTCGTTATAATAATTAATTTACACGCTTTTATATTTTTATATCCCAGAAAAATAAACTTGATAAGGACGAAACCGGTTGTCCTTTTTTAGCTTTTTTTAAAAAAATGTCATATAAATTTTGCCTTTTCCTAGCTATTGATATACATCCCCTCCATACATATATATATATATATATATATATATATATATAAGAATGAATGATACAACAGAATTAAAGGAACGCAATACATTACACTACCTACCAACTCAATAAGAACTACAACTAAAAAGAATTTAAATAAAATGCATTGCAACCACAACATCAAGAACACAGGGGACAAACATATATACACACACACAAGCATATATATGAATATATTTTTTTAATTAATTTTCTGTATTTATAGGGGGAGGGTGCGCAACATTCGATTGTTTAAAGATAATGAGGACAGAAATAAACACTATATAGCGACTGTCAATTTTATACGTTAGTACAATATTATGAGAATGAGTACATATGTATATATTAGGTTGGTGCAAAAATAATTTCGTTTTCTAACATATGTTACTATGTGAGAAAACGAAATTATTTTTGCACCAACCTAATATATATGTACATAAATATATATAATACACATATATATACATATATATATATGTATATATATATGTATATACATATATATAATACACACACACACTCAGATA
>OZ010592.1:88705672-88730672 GCA_963932145.1 Acanthosepion lycidas | reverse complement strand
CGACTTAATCCACCAGCAATCACTACGTGTTTATATATATATATATATATATATATATATATATGGTTGCTGCAAAAATAATACCGCAATAATGTCGTTTTTTGACGTATTTTTTAACGTCAAAAAATGACATTATTACGTCATTATTTTTGCACCAACCTAATATATATATATATATATATATATATATATATATATATATATATATATATATATATATATATATCAGAAGTTATGCGTGGAGCTTCCCTGATTTTTTGTAGTTTTCAGTCACAAATTAGTAGACTTTAGTCCCGCAAACTCCCGCCGTTTTGCGGCCGGCTTCAGTATTTCTTTCTCCCCACCTATTTTTTTTATTTTTTATTTGAGGGTCGCTTTACCGTTAGAGAAGTTCATAGAGAAAGAAATAGGTAAGGATTTTAAAGAAAAGTGCAAATGCCTTATTTTAAATTGATTTTTGTTTTTGTTTTCTATATATAATTATTTTTATCAAGACTCACTACAATTCTTGAGAGAATCGTTTTCCAAGTTTCTGATATTTTCTAAGACCTGTTCATATTGTTCTGATGTTTGCTGATTGTACAAGCAATAATGAAACAAATAAACTTCAGACACTAAGATTTTTCAAAATTTAGTGCCTGGAATATTTTCGAAATCTAAAAGTCTACAACTTGCATTGAACAGATTGTCTATAAATATCTTTTCTTAACTTAGATAACCAAATAATAAGATTATGATATGCAGAGGCTTCTTTAATAATACGAAATGAACAATGAGAACTGCTATCGATAATTCTTTATCTGCAAATTATTTTTCTCTAGTACGACAATTTTTTATTTCATTTACTAATTCACTATTTGTTGACGCAACACGATCTTCTTATTTCCATGCTCTCGATCTTGTGTTATACGAAGGTTAGCTACTAAGCTTAATAACTGTTATCATATGAACTATATTTCACCTTATCTATAGTAGTACAGGGGAAGTTTACCATGGTTCTGCAGTATTGTTATGTATATATAAATAAAAAGAAAGAACAGTAAGATATATAATCCGGTGTTCTTATAGATATTTTTATTTTTTAAAAATAGTGCTCAATGTAAATTTACAGAGCATTAATATTATAAATTAATTGATTTGAAATATGTTTCTTTCGCTACACAGTTCTAACCATGTTTCAAAAATAGAAGCTAAAAGCCCCGAAAAAAAACATATTTTAAATCAATTAATTTATAATATATATATATATATATATATATATATATATATATATATAGATAGATAGATAGATAGATAGATAACTAGACTCGTTTCGAAAAACCCTCGAATTTTTGATTTGCAAATAATCAAATCAATCTCGAGGGAAAAAAAGGTTTTAAAAAAAGAAAGAGCTACAAACATGAACTACTGTCGAACAAATCGCACAGATGCAGGTAAAACTTCCAACAACGAATTGCGCTCTCAATTCGTTGTTGGAAGTTTTACCTGATGATCCTGAATCCTTAAAAAAGGATTTAGGTGAAATAAATTATCGTAATGGTACCTTAAAGTGGTTTGTTTTTCATTACATATTAGCTCTGTCCTCACATTGAGCTCTCAGGATTTCATCCTCTTTAGATTTACCAATTCGGTTTACCAAGTTCCTTATAACTTAATTATATATATATATATATATATATATATATATATATATATATATATATATATATATATGGGAGAGAACGAAATATAAGAATATTAAACATGCCTGTATTTTCAGATATTTTATCGATGTAGAATTGTAACTGGTGTTTGTTGTTTTTCGTTCGTTTCTCTACAAATTCTATATAACGCAATTCGTTCTTCAAAAAGACTTCATCAGACTAAAATAATGTTCTCATTGATGGAATTATATATATATATCTAACGAGGTGGGATGAAAATATAAATAAAAAATCAATTATAATTATAGATCGAGAGAAAAAAATCTGAAGATTTTGGGACATGAAATTTAAATTTTTGTTTTAAATTTATGTTCACCGATGTTTCTAGATGCACAGCTTAACGAATTTCATTCACTTTCTCAAAGCTTCTCTTTGTATTTATTTGTATTTATCTGCTATATATGTTGTTTTTAAATAACCCACATTGTGGTGGTGGCAAATTTACCACAGACGACACAGAAATTAACGCACATTCAATGCATGTCACCTCATGAAGTCCTTTGTCATTTAAGTGGTAATATATATATATATATATATATATATATATATATATATATATATATATATATATATATAAAGAACAGTAAGATATATAATCCGGTGTTCTTATAGATATTATTATTTTTACAAAATAGTGCACAACGTAAATTTACAGAGCATTAATATTATAAATTAAATGATTTAAAATATGGTTTTTTCGTTTTCATTTTTGAAACATTGTTAGAACTGTGTAGCGAAAAAAAACATATTTTTAATCAGTTAATTTATAATAAATATATATATATATATATATATATATATATATATATATATGTGTGTGTGTGTGTGTGTGTGTGTGTGCGTGTATGTGTTTGTGTGTGTGTGTGTGTTTGTGTGCCAGAGTGGTATCAGTCATTTTGAAATCAGTCGTATTGACTGGCTAAGAGACGAATGACAGCGACGAAAAGCTTCAGCAAATATTACTGTTGCTATGTGCACTTGCATGCAGGTCACTAGCGGGATTATAGTGTCACATACGACACAAACATAAAAACTGGATGGAGTTGTCGTATCCAAATAAGTTCGAAATCGTCGAGAGTGTCCATTATATATATATATATATATATATATATATATATATATATATATATGGTAAAACATCTACACTTCTGTTATGGTCCGGTTCCTTGTACCACGGTGATAGCCCAAGGTAGAACCAATAAAGAACTCGAACACGGATATGGAATAACACAGATATATTACAAACAGGAATATATACAGAGAAGTAGAAAGTGTTAGTACGAACAATCAGGTTTAGTAGTAATTGTCTGAACGCGACTCTGTTTCGGACTGCCTCTGACTCGACTGACTGACTCGCTCTGACTGACTGACAGACTTCAGACGGACCTCACTCCAGACTTCAGATTGAACAGTATTTAGTCACCCCCCACGAGGGCATCATGTGGCACAAGGCCAGTTTAACGTGGGATCTCCGAGCCCGTGGGATCTCCGAGCCCGTGGGATCTCCGAGCCCGTGGGCTCGGCCAAAAATATGCCCATTGAACCTGTATAAACGCGTTCAGGGTTGGTTTAACTCCCCGAAAGAGACTTAGCCCTTCGGTGTAGCCTCGTTCCGGTTCCTCCCCGCCCGAAGGCAAAGAGCTCAATCGATCAGCCGATCAGCCGGTCGCCCGACTTCGGACTGAACTTCCTGCTTCCTCTTGAGGCGCAGTATTTATTACGTATGGAATAGTCCATTATGTTATTATGGGTAAGGTCCCATAACAACTTCATACACACATGTGTGTGTGTGTATGTGTGTGTGTGTGTGTGTGTGTGTGTGTGTGTGTGTGTGTGTGTAGGTGAAGGGTAAATGCTTCACTGCATTAAAAACCGGACCTTTCTGTAGCTTGAGGGCAGTTTTTTTTTATTGCAATAGAAATTCATCAAGTGTCACGCTTAGTTTATTTGGGTGAGTCAATATTTGCAATAATTATCGTTAATTTTGGGATAACGATATCCAAAACTCGGTCTTTGAAATTCGGCCAAATTTTGTGAGTACCTTACTGCATTGCCAAAAGTTCAAAATCATTTATTGCAACCAAATACCCTCGCTGTCAACAATTTCTGCTTAACCACAGATTTAAAGTAACATGGCATTCAGCCATTAGCAGCTAAATGATAAACAAACATCTGTAACGATTAAAGTACTCCAGTGGTATCACCGATTTTGCAAGTACTTGAATGTATTGAAGTACACGACACTGCAAATGTATCTACTGATATTTACTCAGCTAAGTAAGACAAATGGGAGAATGTAAAAGATTATGTTCCGCCAAACTTCTAAATTGGGAAACTGCATCTGAAACCTGTTACCTCTGATTCGAGTTCCAAAAACACCAAAATTTCGAATTTCTTTCCACTTGAAATATTGGCACATCATAATCTTCTTAAAATTGTTTCCTTAATTTAGCATTTGAGCTATACTAAGTAAGACTGGATTGGTAGCTAGATGCTGCCTGTGCGATCAATATTCTTACAAAAGAAATTAAAGGGTTAAAAACAGCTCCAAAATATATGTCTACTATATTGATAATATTTTTAGCTGGAAACAAAAAGAAATTGATAATCTCAAAAGTACATTTGAAAAAAAACCTCTGTTCTTAACTTTTCCTATGAACATAGAAAAAAGAAATTGATAATCTCAAAAGTAAAAAAAGAAATTTACATACTAAGACGTTCTTGTAGAGTTTACTTGTAACGCATTCACTACTTCGTTATTCAAAAAAAAAAAAACTTATATAAAACCCACAAACAGAAACTCTTGTCACCTTAATTTTATGAGTGAACGTCCATAGATGTAAAATAGGGATTATAAAAATTTCTTCAAAGAGAGCGCACGAGAATTCATTCACTCTTCCGCTTTTTCTTAAAGAACTCAACATCTAGAAACAAACGCTAGTTAATAACAGTTTTCTGAAATACCTGATAGATCACCAGATTAGACTATTTCTTTCTAAGGTAACCAATAGCAATACTGAAGATAGATAATGACATTAATATTTTCTATAAAAGTCAAATACATGTTAACTACAAGCAGGATGAATTTTCTCTTAGAGACATTATAAAGAAATACGCAACACCAGTCAACCAGAACAAGAAAATTAAATTATCTACGATAAAAAATTTAAAACAGCTAACCTTATCATAAAAAAATAACAACAAACCTGAAAGATCTAAATTACAGAGAACCAATATTATTTATGAATTCACATGTCCCTTAAGGAACTGCGTTCCTGATCAAAACAAATTTAAGAATAATTATATTGGACATACCACTACATGCCTATCACGTTACAACTCTTTGACCTTAGCTTAATTAGGACTCATTTAAACACATGGAGACCTACTAAACTCTATCTGTATAAATATAATAAGTATAATAGCTTCATCCACATGAAAAAGTGTGTTAAAATAATGAAGTAGTAATAATAATAAAGAAAATGACAACATTGAATAACAACAACTATGAAAACGGCCACAATATGCTGGCCGTATTTGGAAAATGAAAAAAGTTCACATCACTTTATAAACATATATAAATGTCTGTACATTCAGTTAAAAATAAAAAAAAAAATAAAAAACGCATTTGATAACGGTTTATAAAATATCTGAAAGCGCTCGAATATATACGAACATTTGGATAAATTTTACACACTTTATATGTAGCAAAAATTATACGAACCGAAGAAAAGTTAAATATGATATATATATATATATATATATATTAATAGTAGTACCTTGTCAGTCGTTTTTTATGAAACTTGTATAAAAGAGGGATTGCTTCTCAAATACAATATATATATGTATAGGCAAAAACAGTTTACTCTATACACACACACACACACACACGCACACACACACACACATATATATATGTGTGTGTGTGAGGAAGCATGGTGGAGTAGTGGATAGCGGCTCGGATTCCAGTCGAATCCCTTTATATTCACTTACGTGCTAATACCCTTTGGGAAAGGTATTAATCCTCTTCTCCCTCCTAATAGCAGGAAAGACTGGGATCTATAGCCTTGGATGGCAACTGGTCTAGGAGAAGGAAAACTCTGAATTCAAAACCTGTGGGACCTTGTAGCGCGTATTTGGCCCTGTGGTTGGTTCTGCACAAAGACTTCACCATTATAATCAAATCATATGTGCTAGTGGCTGGGCTGTCAGTTCCTAGGAACTGAGCTGCTTGACGCTCAGACGTTGAATACGACGGGTGAGTCCACCATATTTGAGAAACACTGGTAACCTTTCTATTGTATGCAAAGAAAATGTTTGGTGACCTTTTAGTCGAGTGGAGTTGCAGATCTCGTAAAGTCAACTGTAGAGGTTCCCACCAACAAAATTTGTGTATATATGTGCACCGGTGGTTGTTAATTCTTTTACATATACACCGAGAGGAATGTCACTCTGATCTTTGTGTTTTCTTGTTTGCCTTTATGAATATATAATTAAATACCTTTCCACATCTATACATTGGTGTCCGTTTTATGCAAGGTACTTAATAATGTAATTAGATACAAATTTTAAAAGATGGCATTTTGACTATAGCTCTCTTTACATAACATTGATACCTATGTTTATGGCTACAGAAATATTAATACAACTCCATATATATATATATATATATATATATATATATATATATATATATAATTTTAGAATATTAAAAACCGTTAAAATCGCTGCATAATTACAATTAAGTTTCAAATATCAAACCCTAACCCTTATCTATAGAATGTAAGATTAGCAACAAGTCATCTGACAAAGATGTGTTTGATAAATATAGCGTGTTTATAATACTGCTTTAAAAATAGTGAAATCAAGTACGGAAAATATGATAATACTGTTCTAAGGAAAAGAAATAGGAATAGTAAAATTATTTGGTGCATCCCACCATTGAACCAGTTGGTCAGTACTAAGTTAGGCCAGAAGTTCCTCTAATTGATAAACATTTCCCTAGAAGTAACCCTCTTGGTAAAATATTTAACAGAAACACACTAAAACTAAGTTATAGATGAACTGATAATCTTGACAAGATTATAAAGGAACACAATAACAAAATTTTAAGCCAATTTAAAAATTTGGATAATAATGCACATTCCACGATAAATCCTGTTGATTATATTAACCAATGCAATTGCAGGAATTCTAACGAATGCCCATCACGAAACAGATGTTTAAGCAAATCTTTTGTTTATCTAAGTACTATTTTTACAATAGAGAATCCGATTAAGAATTTTTTTAAGACTAGGTGATACCAACATGTCTTATCCTTCACCAATAGTACTTATTAAAACAGTACATTTCTTTCTTAATATTTTTGGAATTTAAAAGAAGCTACTAAAACTCCTAAGGTAAAATGGAAAATTTAAAAAAAAAGCTAGAACATATAGATCTTTAAATGAATCCTGTATTCTATGCTTACAAGAAAAATTAGAAATTATCAGATTTTCTCATAAAAACTTTTAAACCAAAAAAGTGAATTGACTGTAAATTGTAAGCATAGCCTACACTTTACCTTACAATATGTTTAACTTTTGAATTTGATAACACTTTTTCTTATAGTAATAATCAGTGGATGAACTGCTGTGCACCATATATTGCTTACTATTCTATTTGTATGATTCATTTTGAGTTATAGCACTGTATTTATGTTTAGTTAGTATTATTAACATCATTGATTAGTTATTATTAGTATTATATGTATGCTCTTTACTTAACGGTTGCATACTAATTTGCCAAAGTAGTTTGGTACCCTTATTTTTTTTTAAGCGGTTTAAGTTATTTATCATTTTCTTAAAGGGGCCTTTTATATAGCAACTACAAAATTTTATGTAGGTAGCTGACCGAGCATGTAACTAGTTAGCAATATGTTAATTTATCTCCCTACCGCTTTCGCTTTTACTTCTTAGGAAAGTTGAAAGCCAAACTTCTATACATCTTACGAAATAATGTAAAAATAATGTAACCATTTGTATCTGTCTATAAGGAAATTGTCTAGGATTTATATGCAGAAAACTTTGTGTCATGACCTGTAAAATAAAAAAAAAATCGCTGTGTTTGAATTTAGCGTAGGTTACATTTGATTGGTTAATCACGTTAAAGCTCACATGCCTATTTTTAATTGTATTTTTTCTCGAGGAAAAAGAGGAAGTATTCTGCTTTAGAGACTAACATAATCGTAGACGCGCCAGTAGTTTACCATCGCCCGAAGAGACACATTTGTAGTGGTGAAATATAATTGTAATTGTGTAGCGATTTTTAACATGTTTTTGTTTTAATATCTTAAAATAAATAATATTTAGCTCTACCCGTATTGTGCCGTCTTTTAAATTAAATGTTAGAGACAGTGGAATTATACTCCATTTGTTCTCATTTTACCTGTATATATATATATATATATATATATATATATATATAATTATTTATTCGAAAATTATAACATAAATATGTCATAAAATCACTAAAAAATAGCCATTTTATTTCAAGACTTCTGGTGTCTTATCAAGTGAAGGTGTTGATTCAACACCATCGCTTGATAAGACATCAGAAGTGTTGAAACAAAATGGCTATTTTTGTAATGATTTTATAATATATTTATGGTATAATTTCCAAATAAATAATTATATTTGCTCTACACTGTATTGAGCACTCTTTTAAGAATAGTATTTTTTGGTTATCGGAATTTATTCCGTATACTCCAATCTTATACTTATATATATATATATATATATATATATATATATATATATATATATATTAATCGCGATTAAAATTTTTATTCAATTTTTTCTTGTTTTCCAAAAAGTGTTTTCATTTCTGCGCATAAAGTGTAGTGAAACTGTCCGAATATCCTAAATATCCGAGCTCTTTCAGCTATCATTAAAAAAAAATTTTTTTTATTTTTTTATTTAGTTAAAAAAAAAAAGAAGTCCTTCATAATGGCTAATAAAATAGCCGAAGCGGCTCGGATATATAGAATATTCGGACAGTTTTCGCAGTACCTTGTCAGTGGTTTTAATGAAACACACACACACACACACACACACATATATATATATATATATATATATATATATATATATATATATATATATATATATAGAGAGAGAGAGAGAGAGAGAGAGAGAAAGCCATATGTGGAAATTGAGGTCAAAACCCAGCGGCGATAGTCTGTTTCATACCCAAGGCTGCCTACTTGAAATTTGACTTCAAATATATAAAAGCTCTGTCATTTCTTGTGGCACTGAACAATCTTTTTTTTCTGTGTCCAATCTTAGGCAGACTCTTTTGAGAGCCGCTTATTCTTATTTCTAAATATATATATATATATATATATATATATATATATATATATATATATATATATATATAATGGAGCTATGCGTCTCTTTATATAGATATATATGCATGTTTGTTCGAAGATCAATGAAGGATGTTAAGGATTTGTATACAATTTTTCTTTGGTTCGGACCATTTTTCTGTCTTGTGGGCAGAATTTGAACACAAATTATTGAATGTCATCTAAATGTTTTCGGCTTTGTATCAGTCATTATGAAATAATTCTTTTGTCGGTTCAGATTTTGCCTGTGGGTAAATATTGTGTTTCTTTGGGTGCTTCCGAGTGTCGCGACTTCACAAATCGCTGCGTGTCATATCGTTTTTTTTTTAAATATCGCGTCTTCACGTGTCGATTTGTGGTATAGTGTTATATTTTTTTTCAATTGTGAAATATATAATGTCAAGTGTTATTCAGTTAGATCACTTTAGAAAAAGACAACGGGATTGCCTTCTTTGAAACTACAAGAACGAACCCAAAGCAACTCTGAAAACCACTGAATCGTTTGAAACACATGCACAAGATCATGCCAACTGATGATGTTCCGTCACCATCAGAACCAAAACCTTCGACGCCACTAGAAAAGAAAACGAAGAAGTCAATCGACAAGACCTCGTCCTCCATCAACATTATTATGCACTCAAAACCATCGGCTCTTCCATGCATGAATTACTCTTCTTAGTCATCAACGCCATATTTTTAAAATCAAGTTACTGAAAAAATCTCACTATAAGAGAGGCCCATTTATATAAAACAACTCTCTCCCACTATCAACCATACCTTGGTTAACAATGGGAGTGACGCGCTAAATGTTTCTGACTGGAATTCCAGCCTCGTTCAACACGCTCTTACAAGTATTCAAAACAGTACAAAAGAAACGTCGCAAACAGTTAAAACATGAAGAGAAAATAATAACACCCCATCTCTCTGAAAATGACGAAGGAAGTGGCCGAAAGCGCTTAGAATAATGGACAGTATGAGCAGTTTTTGTATTCCTTCACGCCAACCAAACGAAAAAAATGTAAGAACGCTGGAAAAACTAAATAAAAAATTAATAAAATATCTCTTGTCAATTATATATATATGTATGTGTGTGTATGTGTGTTTGTGTGTGGATAAAGAAGATTAACCTTCTATTTATACCAAACGTGCACTTGTACTGCCGTGACCTTTTTGCGTGTATGCATATGTTAGTGAGGATTTGTGTGTGGCAATGTGTATACGAATGCCATCTGGATTAAGATTATCTGAGTTTAAAGAGATAAAGTATGAATAGCGAGCACCTAGGTTTTCTAGAAATTCCACGGGCCGCACCACACGTCACATCCGCTTAGCTTACAACAAGCCCAGCAATAACCTTAACGAGTGCCGACTCGTGTTATTCTTACGCCCATAACACACGACTATAATTACTGCTATAACGACTTTAGCCTTTCTAACTAGGGAAAACAAGAAACAAAAAAAAAATAAGGTGCTTTTTTTTCTTCAGCCTTTTAAAGAAACCAATCATACATTCATGAACTTTAGTTACATTAATATCTCGTATTATTATTATTATTATTATTATTATTATTATTATTATTATTATTATTATTATTATTATTTCCTTTGATTTGCTGTATATTCATTTCCTCTTGCTCTCAAGCAGAAACTTAACGTCATATAAAGCGCCATGGCATTTCCCCCCTAAACATTTCAGTATAAAAGACTGTCCTGGGTAAGATGAAAAACTACGTCCAGCAGCAAGGCCTCTGATCAGGAGGTTTTGAGGAGCGTGGAACCTGACCCGGGGTGGTAGCACCTGTTAGGGTCCCAGCTATGAGCAAATAATTACCCCCCTCCACCACAACTGGGGTCAAAACACTATGAAAGTGTAAAAACATTGTATTTACATTGTAAAAATTTATTACCAGCAATACATTTTTGAAAAATATATTACCATCAATAAAAAATATTGTCGGCATTAAATAACCCACTGAGGTGTTGATATGCCGTAAAACAAACCAAAATTTGTATGTAGGGTATGTACTGTGCTTGTGAGAACAACATTTTGTATTTCCTTAAGACATGGGCTATCTGGGAAATCAAGTACGCCTAGCAATTAAACCCAAGGCCTCAAACACGACTGGAATTGTTGATATTTCTATGTTTTTTCATTCATTTCACCCAAAGCAAAACAGGATTACCACTAGTACGCAGAGGGTTACAGAGAGTGAAAGTGAGATAAAAGATTGGATATTGGTGGGGGTGTTGAGGAAAAGATAAAGGATGAACGGGATTCAAGAAGACAAAAGATGGCGATTGACGTTGCATTGAAAATTTTGAAGATTTTAGTTATCAGGGAAGCAAGTAAACTGAAGGGAGTTCCACAGGCGGGAAGTGCAAGAAAAGAAACTGTTGGAGTAGAAGTGGCGGTTACATTTAACTATTTCAACAGTAAAAGGGTGGGACCTAGATGCCAATATAGTAGCAGGCTTAAATTCGTGTAGTCGAGGCACTAGGGAAAAAAACATCGGCAGAAAAGTTGCCATGGAAATAATTGTAGAAAAGACAGAGGGGAGCCACATCACGTATGTGAGAAAGTGACTGAAGTCGAGATGCCAAGTCAGGATCGATTACATTAAATTTGCACCAAACTAAATATGGCAACAGTATTCAATGCACGGACGAATGGTAGATTTGTAAATATGAAAGGTGAACTCTGATGCAAAAAACCTCCTGGTACCCAACTTCCCTTGCAGTAGAGGCAGCTATTGATTCAATCATGTTCCACGCAGTTGGAAATGTGAGGTCAAGAAGGCGTTGCGAGACGCTCTCCTGGAGTCGAGCATCAGCCATGCTGATTTATGGCAGACAGAGACAATTTTTCTATGACGATTAAATGAGAGCAGTTTCGTTTTGCAAACATTAAAATTTAAAAGCCATGTCCTGCCCCAGGTAACCACTCATTGAAGGTCTTTTCAAGAGCAGCAGCCAGGTTAACTTTATCATCTCTGACGGATTTGCTATTGAGACAGGAGCAAATGGTAGTGCCATCTGCATAAATGCCTACTTGGAAACTGATGACATCGGGAATATCATTGATGAAGATCAGAAACAGCATAGGACCCAGGATAGAGCCTTGGGGGACACCCGAATTCGTGTGAAAGGATCTGAACGACATTCATTCGATGATTTAATACGAATGATTGGATTAAATCAAACAATCGTCCTGTAATACCGTAGCCCTGAAGCTTACGTAGAAGAGCAGCATGCTAAATCTTGTCAAATGTCTTCGAGATATCTAGAGCCACTGTTATTCGCCATTATTATCAAGAACTTGATATACATATTCAGTGATGGTCGTTAGCACATTAGTGGTAGAGCTGGGAAAATGGAAGCCATATTGTTTGTCAGAGAGTAGGTCATGAGTCTAAACTACTTCAGCATTGATTAAAGCCTCGAATACTTTGCTGTGGTAAGGGGTAGGAGTCTTACAGGGCGATAGTTTGAGGGGTCCGAAGATTCTCCAGAGTTCTTTAAAACGGAACTACCGATGTTGAAATTATTATTGCTTTTTTTTTGCCTTCTGTTTAGTACAATCCCATAACGAGTCATTAGTATGGCAAGATAGCAAATATATGCTTCCTCTTTGCACAAATTGTGATGTTAGCTGATATTTGACATATACAATGTTTATATTTTCTTTCCATTGATAATAAGTACACTGCTGAATAGGTGAGCAGTTCTACACAATATAATAGATTTTAAAGCGCTGATAAGCAGGGGCCACAAGGAATTTTGTTAATGTTCTTGTATGTACCTTTTTTGATTGTATCCAGGGATCCAATTATTAATGTAGTGTTAAGATTACACATATTTTCAATTTCAACTTTAAATGACTTATTTTACCTATTTTTTCATATTCTGATGGCATGGTCATATTAATGAGAAGGCATTTTTGTCGTTTTTAATCGTTGTAATTTCTGTCTGAATTTTATATCTGTGTCTTGTCTGTTAGCGTTTAAATGTCTGTCAGTATGAATGGTAAAGTCCAAAAGATCATACCATTTTCCGGCATGTGCTGCAGTGCAATACTGAAATAGTTTCCAATAAATATAATGCCAAAAATCATGACAATCTTTATGTTCCTTCGGTGGCAAGATTGGACAGCCACTGGTCAATCATTTCAATATGTTGTTTATTTAATTTAAATATTTGGTCTGCACCATTCTTCATCATTTTGTCTTGTACATAGTAGTAAATAGAGTTTAGTCCTGTGCAGCCAGTATAAATGACTATTTCTCTACTTTTAGCTCTTTATTTTTCAGCCATTAATAGATTGTGTGTTTATCTACATCCGCATTGTTAGTTCGATTACATATTGGATATTATTATTATTATTATTATTATTATTATTATTTTACTTCGTTACTATCAATAGTGGCTTAAATTGTCAGTGGGATTTAAAATGTGCCGACTGCAACTCCTGCTAAACAAAGAAACAGAAAATTTTTCGTTAGATACAAAGAAGAATGCTGATCTTCTAGATACTTTCAATCTTCGCATATGACAATGGACGTGGATACGGAACATTATCGTCAGGGAAGATAAGGAGATTTGACGCAACGGAGACGGGGTTCTATAAAAGTGACGGAGAGTGTCATGGACAGATCATGTTAACAACGAGGGAATATTAACGGAAACGGACGAACGAAAAGGACACTTGTGCTCAGGATCAGGAATATACAGTTAATATATCTAGGATACATAATGAGGAAATAGGGCTTGGAGAATTTGGCACTCACAGGACCTACTGAAGGTAAGGGAAGCAACGAGTAATATACTTAACGAGCTTTTGTTAAAGGATAACAAAACAGTGAACGGGTAGGTATAGTGAAAGCAACTATTGCTAAGGGATACAAAGAATAGGAAATTGTGGAGATCCATGATCACCGATGCCCTGAAGGGACACGGAACATAGAAGAAGACTCCCTGCAGAGGAGTAGGACTCACTGCAAAAGAGACCACCCTTCGAGTAGATACGAGCATATTGGAATATAACCCGTGTACCTATGTGTGTCTACTTTTTGGACGATTCCTTTTACTTTTTGCCATGTAAAACGTATATTCGTTACTACCTCTCGCATCTCTGATAAATTATAAGCAACTAGGCTACATTTGGCACAAGATCAGAGTGAACTGAAGATTGTGGGGCTAGTCGGCGTGTAGAATACCTCAAGCAATAAGGTTGATAACTGTCAAGAAAGCTGAATCTGGTAAAAGGCCGCTGTAGTGAACTATCCAGTACGAATCAAACTCACTCCACAACGGTTTGTCGGAGTGGCTTAACATGCTCAGCCACAAAGAAGCTTTGCCTTTTAAGTGCTAAAAGATCTCAATTTCGTAACGTCCCCTTTTTGAAACTTCGCGCTTTGTCAACATTTTCTCCTCCGCTCATTGTTTTGACCGGTACTTCTTTTCAGTGATGCTATCGGTACAAAAATTAGAATTGGCAAAATGGCTTCAAATTCCGTGTCTTGTGTTCACTTTTGCACAAAGGTACTTGAAAAAGCATGAATCTATTTCTTCTCCTACATCCCCCAACTTGATAGAAGTAGATAGGTTTGCCTATCGTCCGGTTCACACCCCTCCCTGGACTTTTGAACAGGAGTTGAGGTTTATCCTTTGTGTTCTGTTTAGATTTGGGTTTTCAGTCCCTTCTAAAGATTACTTCAGCTCTATACTCGTAACGCTTGTCCTTTCCTAAGCTAATATAACTCCACAGTGTAACCCTCTACCTTGAGTGGCTCTTCGGCCTTGTATTGGGCGAACATTAGAAAAAAAACCTGTGTGTAGATTAGCCGGGTAGACTGAGTTCTCTACCCTTGGGTGGCAACCTGCCTAAGAGAAGGAAGACTCTGAACTCCAAACCGTGGAAAAGCTAAAGGCAAACTACTCCGCTATCTTTCCCATGAATTCAGGCAATTCACAGATAATAAATAGAAAACAGAATCCGTGAACAGCCATGTTCACCTACATGCTGAAGGAATTACTGCTGTATTATTCTTGGCCTATAAATGCTTGTAAATATAAAAACAAAACACATTTGGTGTTATAGATGTTATTACTGTTACTCTAGGATTGAGACTCAGCTTAGAAAATGAATGAAGGATTTATATTCTATGATTGATTTTAGGTGCTAAAGAAGACATCCCCTCAACAGATCTTACCGAATAGCACTACAGAATAAGAAAAAAATAACTTTACAAAATAAAAAAATTACAGGTCACTTGACGACAACAATAACAACAAAAGTAGGTAGCACAAATAACAGGAATGGAAACTAATAATATAATTAAAATGTTGACTTTCTATTAGGTTGGTGCAAAAATAATGACGTAATAATGTCGTTTTTTGACGTAATTTTTAACGTCACAAAACGACATTATTACGTCGTTATTTTTGCACCAACCTAATACATTAACTCAAACAAAAGTATATAAAGGAAACTGTCACCAGAAAGAGCGATAACAGTTAGTGGACTTGATAAGCCTATTTTTCTGATAAGTACGATTTTATGAATAACACTCGAAAGTAAAACTTAGTGTTCGGTGAAAGAATGCCGAATACTTCCTGCATCTGAACGACTATTCTAACCATTATCTTTATCATAATTATAGCAATCATAAATTAAATATGTATTATTTCTATCCTTACGACAGAGAGGAATTATGAACAAAACCAGACCCAAATAAAGAGGACCGGCTTTACAATAGAACAGAAAGAAAATTGAATTCAGCCCGTTTATAAAGACATTGGTACATAAATGACATCTCCTGCCGTTAACATACCATTTTGATGGCACAGAAAAACACTATTTTTACAAAAAAAAAAAAAAAAAAAATAAAAATAAAAAAATAAAAACAGTTTTAAAAATATCAACCTGATCTTATATGCGAGGTTGAGGTACTTGGTAGGGCAATGTTTACCCAAATACCTTAGATTATCCGTACTTAGTCTAACTCCGTAAAACTTCAATCTTAATTGTAACTAGGAAGAGTGTTTTATATACCCTGAAATACAGGATATTTGAAGCTAGTTCGCCGATTTTTAAAGTCGTTCATTATCTATTCACGATCTATGATCGATTGTTGTGATTCCAATATCGATTCTTCACAATAAGTTATCGGGCTAATTATTGATTAAATTCGACGTTTCTTTAACAAACGTACACTGACTTTAAATTGCGGGATTAATTTGGAAATGCAATATATACGTGTATATTTTGCATATTGTGATAATGCCATTAGTAAAAACGTGCAATCCAATAAAAAGTAATTAAGTAAAAAAAAAAAAAAAATGCGCCGACTGAGGTAAGTTTCATTTAGAGGCAAAACTTTTTGTTCTGTTGACCTACGCATGTTATACACTGACCAAAACTTATTGACTCTGTCTACATAAATGGCATTATTACTCACAGACCTCTTTAAAAATGTTAGTACATGCTTATGTACGTGCTTAAACTACTAAGTTATAAGGAGATATACCAGTGATTCTCTTGCAATTGGTAACAAATACTATTTATTTTAGTTAATAGCAATACAATACAACAGCAAACTCCCGTCGAGATTAGAATACACTGGACTGTCCAAAAAGGTTTTGTGGTCAGATGGCGGTGGTAGCATTTACTTTTAACTACATTCAAAGAGATCGGTTTTGATTAGAATGGATTGACACGGCTTTCATATCAAAATTCTTGGTTCATTCAGAGATATTGCACTTTCTAATTAACATTTATTCTGATCTTTAAAGAATTCTTTTGAAAGATTATAAAAAAGCAGTTATGCGATCCATCACTCAGGAAGATAAACTATTTCAGAAGAGTAACATTATAAAATTGACTGAATGATAGCGGATTGTAATAAAACAAAAGGATATATATGTTTTAAAGTTGATACAGTATAATCCGGATATAAGAGACCCGGATATAAGAGACCCTGATATAAGAGAGATTTTCTCTGGTCCCAAATTAGAGCCATACATACCTAAACAAAATAGACAAAACCCGGATATAAGAGAAACCCGGATATAAAAGACTTTTTCTCCGGTCCCGACAACTCTTTTATATCCGGGTTACACTATATTAAAATTGAAAAAGTCTTTTAGTTTTGCTTAATAAAACAAAAGAACTTTTTTTCCAACTCTGAAACATGGCTTTTCAAATTTAATTTTTTTTTTAAATTTAAATTTTTGAATAGTAATGCTTATTGCCAATCAAAACAGCCATTTTTGTCTATGGGGAAGCGTATTTTTGGACATTATGGCGTTGGCGAATTCCACATGTGATTAAATATGTGGCAAGGATAATCCGTAACATCTCTTGGGAACAAGCAGCCTGCAAGTGGCTGAAAAAAAATTCATAGACTGCACAAAAATAGAAATGAAGTAAAGATTTCTTTTCCCAAGAGAAAATCCGAATAACTTGAGTGGTGGAGTCATTATATATATATATATATATATATATATATATATATATATATATATATATATATATATATATATAGGTGTGTGTGTGTGTGTGTGTGTGTGTGTGTGTGTGTGTAGTAATGGATTGAGAAATCAGAGAGCCGAGTTCGAATTCCAGTCGAGTTCATTACATTCACTTAAGTGATAATACCTTGGGAAAGCTATGAATCCGTCTCACCTCCCCCAGCTATGGGTAAATAGGAAAACTGATGGAGTTCTATTGCCTTAGTTGACAACAAGTCTAGGAGAAGGAAAACTTTGAATTCAAATCAGTCTGGAGATCGTTTTGGCCCCGTCAGGCTTGTCTTGGTCAATAAATATCACTGCCGTACTGCCCCTACAACCCTGCGGGTTGCGGGATTCTTGATCGTGATATATAATCATTTCACCCCATGCAAGTCAATAATGCCACGAAGACGCAAAGAGTTAAACAGTGTGAAAGAATATGACAAAAAGAAAAAAAAAAAAAACATTCAGAAGAGATAAAAATAAAACAACAGGAATTGAGAAAACGATAACTATATCTACTGACATTTAAAGTTTTGGAAGATGAAAGTTTACTGGAAAGCCAGAAGCTGGAAGAGAGATCCGCAAGTGAGAAGTGCGAGAGAAACTTAAGAAACTATATATACATACTTAAGAAACTATATATACATATGTATGCATGTATGTAAAATAGGTTACTTAACAAAACAAGCACGTAGGAGTAGCAATATAATGTGTACGAGAAACATTTATTAAATATTAATTATTAACCATATGGCAGAAATGAAGCACGAAGAGAAAGGTTTTAAATTTTGAATTTTCGGACACGCGATAAATAAACAGCGAAATAGGAATTACTCACCAACAAATGTTTTTGTAGACGGTGTGCTTTCTGGTGGAGGTCATATATATTATTAGGAAAAACAAGACCCCTGTCTGATTTCTCTCTGTGCGAAACATTTAATGAATATATATATATATATATATATATATATATATATATATATATATATTTGGTTGGATTGATGTGAGTTTGTATATATATATATATATATATATATATATATATATATATATATTTATATACACACACTTTTCACACAGACAAACACACAAACACACACCTATATATATATATATATATATATATATATATATATATATATATATTGGTGAAAAAATGATGACAAAGTGTAAAAAGTTTTCTTCTGGCGCGTTTCGTTCTTTAGGACTTCATCGGACTAAATTTGTTACGTTGATGAGACTGCGCATGCGCACGAACGAAAGATGCTGGAAATTTTAAATCTAAACATTTTCTTCTTTTATTATCTAGCCTATTTCGTTTAGATTATCACTTTTGTTAGTAGATATCCCACACTGTGATAATAGGAAATCTGCCAGGAATGGTGAAATGTTGTAATAACTCCGGCACAAATTTATTGTAGATGACCAGGGTACTCTCTAGACATTTTCGTAGTAGTGAATTGTTTAGAAATTAAATTTCCCAGCATTCCTCCTTAAAATTTTACACTTTATCATACATTTTTACCCCAATATTGTTCTTGATATATCAAAAAATATATGTTTATCTGATAATCTCTCTCTCTCTCTCTCTCTCTCTCTATATATATATATATATATATATATATATAATTATTTATTTAAAAATATGATTCCAACACGCTACATAAGTGGTCTCATGTTTCAAAACAAGAGCCGAAAACTATAATATAATTATTTGAATTAAATTGAATTAAAGTAAGCTCTGTTTCATCTTCAAGCGAAATTTATTATAATTATATTGAAGTTTTCGGCTCTTGTTTTGAAACATGAGAACTCTTATGTAGCGTGTTGGAATCATATTTTTAAATAAATAATTATATTTATGCTCTACTTTTGTATCGAGCACTATTTTAAAAAAATAATAACAAAAATACTAAAGAACTTTGGATTATTTACCTAACCAGTTCTTTCCTATTTTCTATATATTTTCACACACACACACACACACACACACACACACATACATATATATATATATATATATATATATATATATATATATATATATATATATATATATATATGTAAAGGCCTCTGAACTCGTAGGACGAGTAGCCAATCCTTGTCGCAGACATTTGTTCAGGAAATTTGTGTTTGTTCAACACCTGGGAAAGAGCGAATCATCTATTATGATTAAACACTCGGTCACGATGACTTATGCTACTATAAAAATCGACGGTTTCAACCAGTTTGGGTCAATCTGTGGTATGATTTTCAGATATAGTTTTCATCTTTTCAAAAGTGTCACACGTGGGGCTCACCTCGTAATCCGATAACAGCAAGAAGTTACTTTCCAAACAAAGCAATCATCTGAACGCCACTCTCAAGATCTGGAAGCGAACATTGTAGCCAATCGGCCACGCGTCTATCACTCAATCTCTCTCTCTTTTCCTATCAATCTCTCTCTCCCTCTCTTTTCCTATCACTCACTCTCTGTCTCTCTTTTCCTATCACCCACTCTCTCTCTTTTCGTATCACTCACTTTCTCCATTTTCGTATCACTCACTCTCTCACTTTTCGTATCAATGACTCTCTCTCTCTCTCTTCCTATTACTCACTCTCTCTTTTCCTAGCCGACGTGTTCCGTGCTCTGATGGACTTTTTCAAGGCAAACGTAGGCATTTTATTTTACAACTAGTTTTCATAAACAGAAGTAAAATGTCGTTAGTTTTTCATAAATTATTTAAATTTAATAACGCGTATCAATATGCTTCTGGCTAATTGAAAGTCAAGGTTAATTTATGGAAGATGATAATGGATGTAAATTATATGTTTAATAAACGAAAATCGGTAAATGTCGTTATTATAGGTGTTGAAATTTTTTATAGTATAATTACTATTTATATTGTTTTAGTCTGAAGCGAATTTATATATTATATATATTTTAAATAATTTAACCTTTTTTCTTTTAATTGAATATTTTTTTTATGTTCTTGTATGTTGTTTTGGGAAAGTAGTGTTTATTTTGGAAATGGAAATATTTGAAAAATCCTTGGGCGCAGATTTATATTTTGGTAAGATTCGATGGCCGCACTCTCAAGAGTTTTCCTTCTAAACAAGTTATTTTTTCTTTTAATAAGTATTGCATTATTTAGATCAACGCGGTTTCTATTTAGGATTAATGAATTTGATGAATTATTGTGTAGAAGATCCGTTTAGTTAATCTGGTCTGAATATTCCTAACACGTTAATAAAAAAGACAATTGTTGCACTGATAATTATTTACATTAGTTACGACAAACAAATTCAATTTTTATTTGGTTACAAAATTAAAAATAAGTGTAAAAAAAGTGAATTATGTTACAGAACTAAAAAAAGAATGTTGACTAAAATAAATAAAATCAGTGAAATTTGTACACGTGATTTAAATATTTTGTGATTGATGAAAGGATGATTCTTTAGGGATTTACACATTTTTCCATAAACTCATGTTTTGGTCGGTTATTGGATTCTATAATGATATTGTGAGATTTGCCTATTAATCTAGTTCAGCATACCTTATTGCAAATTGGGAAAATAAATCTGGTAAAATTAACTTCGTGTTGTCAGTTGGAGGTCTATGTATATTTGGCTATGTACATGGCTTGTCAAGCCAGCCTAAGAGAGATACATCGCGCACAATATATATATATATATATATATATATATATATATATATATATATATATATATATATAATGGACTCTCCTGTCGGTTTCGACGTATGAGGATCTGACAGCTTATTGATTCAGTTATGGAAGTTTGTGCGATAATCTTAAGTGGCAGTGATTTACAAAGGAGGCCACATATGGAGCAAGTGTGAGGATTGTGAAATGAGATCACTGTTAGATTGGCCAACCTTTTAGATCTTGCTCTCGCTTCTTGAAGATGATTCAGACAAGCAGATTGAAAATTGCTGAGTCCGCTAAAACCCGTTGATCTCCATTCCACCTGCTCCCAAGCTAAGCGCTCAAGGGTGTTATGTGGTATATTGACTGCTGACAATTTGCTGACAAGTTGTATATATACATATAAATATATATACAGCTAAAATATCGCGCACAATATTGTGCGCGATATTTTAGTTGTGCGTATTTATCTTATGCTGGCTTGACAAGCCATATACATAGCCAAATATATATATTGTGTATGTAGGCAGCAATCCTTCATTTATACATATTTCACTAAAGACGACAGACAAGGTATTGTGATTAAGCATTTTATTTCATTTTTCTTTGTTAGAACAAGTGTTTTCTTTTCTGGATGGAGAGTATATAGAAACTGTCCAAATATTTTGTAATTTCGGCTATACTTTTAGCCATTATCAAGAATGATTTTTATTTTTGCTTTTTAATTGGGTGTATGGGTCGTGTGTATGTTTCTAGGGATGTTTTATTTTCCGAACACAGCACATTGTGGCCGTGTTAGTATTAGGTTGGTGCAAAAATAATGTCGTTTTCTCACATAGTAACATATGTGAGAAAACGACATTATTTTTGCACCAACCTAATAGTTGATATTATTAAGTGTTAGCTTTTTCTTTTTTTTTTATTATTAAGGCTCCCATAATTTTTAATCTTTTTTACAGGTGGATGAGGTTATTATGTTTGTGTTTTCCATTAGTATGTTTCGGATGGAATCTGGTAAGTTTGAGTGTGTCTTTAAATGAACTCTAATAGAGCTGTAGTCAGATAGATGTAACGTAAGGCCTGAGATCGCACTGTAGCGGAAAATCAACAAAACGAGGTGATATCGCGAGGTATTGTTAGGGTAAATTGAGTTCGTTGTAGTCATATTCCAGTCCTGAAGCCATGATTAACTACAGTCATCATTTGATAAGGGTTTAATTCGAAACCCTATTGTTTATGCAGATGTTTGTTACAGGACGACATCAAAATAAAAAATCGAAAACATTTTATAGGACGCCATTATTTGATTTATACGGTGTTTATGTATTTCTTTTCTTTGTTTCATAATCTTTTATTGTGATTAATATATGAATAAAACTTTAACAGAAGTTGGTTTCCTTTTTAGTGCCATGACCTTTCAGGTTGTGGCCGATCACAAATTTCCAAGGATCCTTGTGAATTACTGTAACTTCTTCTTAGGAAAGATATTGCAATGAATTTCAGTTGCCTTCTCTATGATTTTGAATTCAGTGTAATCCTTCTCTTCAACCGGATGCTATCCGAGGCTAGAGATCCCAGTCCGCACTATACAGGCCATAGCTAGGGAGGAGAGGGAGATGGAATCATGCGTTACCCAAGGGTATTTGTACGAAAGTGAAGGCAACAGACGAGGTCGGAATTTGAACTCGACCCGCCGATTTCACATCCTGAACCGATAGTTGTTACGTTACCCGCACACCCTTAAGTGTAATAAAAACATAGTGCATATATATATATATATATATATATATATATATATATATATATATATATATATATATATATATATATATATATATATATATATACCTGTATTATTCAATGAAATATATATATATATATATATATATTTCATTGAATAATACAGGTATATTATTCAATGAAGCACATATAACATGTTGAAGTGCATAGAACAAACATTTCATGCCATTTTTCCATTTCTACTCATTTCCGGTCAATTCCCTTATATTGGGACGCTTGTTTTGCAAAAATTCCATAGCTACAATGGATAAATTTAAAATAATTATAGCAGAGCGTGTTCATGCGTGCTTTTTTATTTTTTAATCCCCAACACAACGAAATGCAGGTTTTATCACAGTTACAATAAGTTTGTTTTTGTAATTCAACTCTGAGGATGAATTTTGAGTGGATCGAAAGTACTTGGGTAGGAAAAAACTACGGCGCATTCCTTGATGAATATTATTTTAACATCAAGGAAGGCGAGTTATATGAATGTGCTGACCGTGTTTGGAAAAAAAAAATATTCATATAACTCTAGATACATACATAAAACAACCCATAGATTCAGTTAAAAGTAAAAACAAAATCATCCTTGATAATGGCTAAAAGTATGGTCGAACGTGCTCGGACATACAAAACATTTAACAATGTCTACATAATTTATGCCCAGAAAAGAAGAAAATTATAAGAACACAAGAAAAATTAAATAAAAAAGCTTAATCGCAGTACCTTGTCACTAATTTTTAATGAAACTTGTCTAGTTGATTTTCCACAACAGTGTGATATTGCCCGGTTTTGGGACCACTTTACTGAACTTCTTCCGGTTTGCTGTTGTTTCTTGCGTAATTTTTTTATTTTTTAACACTCATCTTAGCTTTTCGAATTTTTCCTTGGCTATCCCAATGCTCCTTTGTATTTCGATGTCACACTTTCCGTCCTCTGTTAAAACACTTCTCAGATATTGCAATTTCCACACTTGTTTGATTTTGGTATCAAAAAGTTTCTTTCTTGTTTCCATTTTCCCTAAAAATATATCGTTGCTCATATGTTCAGTCCATGGTATCCTCAGCATCTTTCTGTAGAACCACATTTCTGTTGCTTCAATTTTCTCCTTTCTCATTAAGGAGATTGTCCAGCTATCTATTACCAATACGGAAAATGAATTCAACGAACCGACTTCAAATTCCGCCTGAAGTCTTTGGCGTTCACTTTGCACTCATTCCTTTGGAAAGGGTGAGAACATTTTAATTTTCCAATTGGTCAGGAATTAGAGTGATGGCAGGGAATAAAAGACGGAAGGCAAATATATTTGATCGAAAGGAATGAACCTGTTCATGTAATGATTTTAAACATTTTTTCCACTCGGTAATTACCGAACCCAACCAAACACTAGAATTTAATATATTTGTAATGGAATACTTAGGTTCGTTAATAGGTGTAGATAAGTCCCACCTATCGTCGTCCAGTTCTCACTTGTCCATGGTCTTTTGAATGGGAGTAGAGGTTTATCGCTTGTTTCCTGTTTAGGACTGGGTTTCCGGTTTCTTCTAAAGTCTACTTCAGCTCTATACACCTAATGCTTGTCTTTTTTACTCTGATACAACTCTAGACAGTAACCATCTACTTTGACCGGCTCTTGGGCCTTGTATGGAGTGACCATTAGAAAAAAGAAAGTACTTGAATGAAATGACAATTGTGAACAGGCTGCTGGGGATTTGACCCCGAACCATTGATGCTGGGAATAATTTGATGAATAACCAACTGCATTACGAGATGAGCCACGGCAAACCTTCTACCTCTTTACCTCCGACCCAGTTTACGTCAGAAAAGCAGCAGCAGTAGCATCGGCAATGTTCGCAACATCATCAACAACAATAACAAGAAATGAAAGGCCTGATGATGCGGTGGCTGTCATCTGTAAAGGTTCAGCAGCTGTTGTTGATGTCTGCGAAGTACGCTCTTCTTTCTCA
>OZ010592.1:88690672-88698172 GCA_963932145.1 Acanthosepion lycidas | reverse complement strand
GCAACACAAAGTTTGAATTTAAATTACAAAAACGCACAACCTTAAAATTTAAATTCAAACTCAGCGTTGCGCCCGCACGTTCCAAAACAATAACACATTTCTCATAGCATTTTTCGGATAACATCTCTATTTTCGTTGTCCACTTATTACTGAGAGTAAAAACAAGAACAAAATCTATTCCATACCTGAGGATGTCTGTAGGAACAGACGAAAGCTTGTAAAAATAATAAGACCTTATGCAACTGAAATTTATAAAACAAGGATCTTTTCATTCATAAACAGGTTCGGGGGTTTTGTATATTATTTGAATTGTTCGCGAAGATGGATTTCTCGCCAATTAAATCATTAACTTTTGTATTTGTTTTTTGTATGAATAATTCATGAATTTGTAAATTAATTGCACCTTTATTGAAATATATATATATATATATATATATATATATATATATATATATATATATAAACGAAACGAAGTAGAATAATAAATATTGATATCTAGACTTGCATCCAGTATTGAATGTTACATTAGACTAGCAGAAAATCCAGTGCAACAGTTACGAGTTCATCTTTTTTCTAAAAGAATTTGATTGAAATGGTCAGTCGTAATCATTGCCGATTGAGAAGATAGGAAGTTGATCCCGATATATAATATAAGCTTAGTGACCTTTCGGTTCAACTTCTTCCCAAGTTTTTCTCTTTCTTGTCGTTTTCTTCTTCTTGTTCTTTTTCCTCTTCTTCCAATGGCATCCATTACTTTTCCTTTTTCTTCCTTCTCCTCTTCAAAGACCTTCTGCCTTATTATTTTCCTTCTACCTATGAATATTCTGACTATTTTTTAACTGTCTCCTGCTTCTCCATCTCTTTTCATCCACCACTTGACACTTTCTCGTAATTACATATCTCATGCTTAGTACACCCGAATGAGTCAAACGACGAGGATTGAACTCGCAACACCAGTAAATGTCGGCGAATCTGACCACCAACTCCTTATGTTTTGAAGTTGTTTATCTTCTGTTTATTGAATTGCTGGCTATTTGGACTGGAGAGCGACATTAGATGTGAAACTTTCTACGCACATACACACACATATATTTGCTTTCTCTTGTGAGGAATCCTTTTTTCTTTCTTTTTACTTCCAAAGAAAATCGTTTGCGTCCTAAGAACAAATAAAGAAGGAAATAAAATGAAATTAGAAATAATGAATAAATTAAAAAAAAGATGAAATCAGAAAGAAAACAAGAACGAAAAGAAAGAAAGAATGAAAGAAATGTAATAAGAAAAAAAATGGATGAAAGAAAATGAAATACAAATCAATGAATGAAAGAAAATGAAGAAAGAAAGACTGAATGAATGAATGAAAAAATAAAATAAGAAAGAAAGAATGAATGAAAAAATGAAAGAAAATGAAATAAGAAAGAAAAAGGAATGAATGAAAGAAAATGAAATACGAATGAAAGAAAGTATGAATGAAAGAAAATGAAATAAAGAAAATGAAAGTAAGCAAAGAAGAATGAAATAAGAAAGAAAATGAAAAAGAAAACAAGCAAGAAAGAAAGGAAAAAGAAAGAAAGAAGAAAGAAGTTGAGAAAAAGAAGGAAAGCAAGATTCCTTAAAGGAAAGTTATTTTGAATAAAAAAACGAAAAAAAAAAAGAAAAGAGAAATAGGTTAAAAACAGATAAGTCACTCCCCATTTCATCAGGAGTGATACATATATATATATATATATATATATATATATATATATATATATATATATATAGATAGATAGATAGAGAGAGAGAGAGAGAGAGTCTTTTCTAACGTTGACACCGTATAACATTCAACATTCAAATTCTCTTCTAGCAACAACAGTGATTTCTACACGGGCTGCCACTGAAAAGCGATTCTCGTAATCATAGAATCACTTCTAGTAGTCGTTAGGGCGGCAACAGCGCAGGGGTAAAGATTTCTTGCGTACACGACCTTTCTTTTTCATCAGTCATTTCAAAAATGTAAAACAAAAGTTACAAACGTCTTTGAAGAACTCCCATTAATACATATGCATGTCTACACTATTGCATAAGTATGTGCATTTGTATTTATATATGCGTGAAATGATGCACTCATATCAATATCTATCTATCTATCTATCTATCTATCTATCTATCTATCTATCTATCTATCTATCTATCTATCTATCTGTATGTGTGTGTGTGCGTGTGTGTGTGCGCGCGCTCACCTTTATGCATATATACACACATAGTATGTCTTATGTCACTCTTAGATTGAAATCAAAGTATGAGAAGATTTATACTGACTATTCATGAAATGATATCCACAAAATGCGAGAACTTGATCAGCGCGAAAAAAATGGTATACAAACTTTTCCGGAGTCCAATTTGTGCTGTCAGCTAAAACCTTGCTTTGCTATTTTACGTTTTACTAGTTTTAACCTGTGAAAATTTTAGTTTTCTGATTTGAATCTTCTGATGAATCCTAATTCTTAAGTTAATGATTGAATATGGTGAGTTCTACAAAAATAAACCCTCCTATGGCATTGTTAAATATTTGAGCTTAACAACTTTAACAAAACATTGCAATAACAGTCATAAATATGAATGTTGATTCTTATTTTAAGAAGTAAGGGGGTACAAATGAAAAGATTTGAAATTGACAACATTTTCCATTTCACCAAAACAGACATTAAACATTTCTATCTTCTCTTTCTTTTTTTTTCTCACTGTAACCAAGTAGCGTCTCTGATATGTCTTTTCTGTCTTTCCATGCAATCAAAACGGAATAGTCCATTATTTATGAGGTATTGGCAGGGGACATTAAACACTTCTATTTTTTCTCCTTTCTTTCTTTCATTATCTCACTGAAGCCAATTAGCGTCTCCGATGTATCTTTTGCATTTTTCCACATGATTTAAATGGTTCATTATTTATGAGGTTTTGGTAGGAGAGGTTAAACTATTTTCCATTCTTTCTTTCGTTTTATCACTGAAACCAAGTAGTGTCTTTTCCTCTTTCCATCTGATCAAAATGGAATCGTGCTTCATTTATGAGTAATTGGCAGGGCATAATGATCGTGTGAACTAACGAAGGGAAGCAAGCAATTTATGTATTTATTGCTTCTTTTCTTCTTCATTGCTGAGGGTTGGGACAGTGGAGAAATGTATTATTACGGTTTTTCCTTTTTTTTTTTAAATGATTGCCAGCCACAGCTAGCGAGCATAGTCTGCCTTGCTATTTAACCCATAAATAGGGGGTGTAGAAGATGTGGATTCCTACATTTTCCAAGGGTGTTTCCTTTCCCAAGGAATACAATGAACTTGACTGGAAGTCGAACTTAGCTTTCCGATTTCGCATTCTGGGCCATTTCAAGAACCCCACCCACATATTACCTACTCTCCCACCCACATATTACCTACTACCCCAACCACACATTATCTAGTACCCCAACTACAAATTATATAGTACCCCACCCACATTATTTAGTACCCCACCCACACGTTACCTACTACCCCACCCACACATTATCTAGTACCCCAACTACAAATTATATAGTACCCCACCCACGTTATTTAGTACCCTACCCACACATTATCTAGTACCCCATCTACACATTGTCTAGTATTCCAACTACGCATTATCAAGTATCCTGCCACACTTTATCTAGTACCCACCCACACATTATCCTGTACCCCCATCTAAACATTTGTAATACCCCAACTATATATTACTGTTATGGTCCGGTTCCTTGTACCACGGTGATAGTCCAAGGTAGAACCAATAAAGAAGAACTCGAACACGGATATGGAATAACACAGATATATTACAAACAGGAATATATACAGCGAAGTAGAAAGTGTTAGTACGAACAATCAGGTTTAGTAGGGAGAACAATGTAGTCTCGACCAGTATCACTATTCCAATATCTTGTAGTAATTGTCTGAACGCGACTGCCCCTGACTCGACTGACTGACTCGCTCGCTCTGACTGAATGACAGACTTCTGACGGACCTCACTCCAGACTTCAGACTGAACTCTCTACTTCCTCTTGAGGCGCAGCATTTATTACGTATGGAATAGTCCATTATGTTATTATGGATAAAGTCCCATAACAATTACCTATCATCCCAACCACACATTATCTGGTACCCCACGAACACATTATCTGATACCCCAATTACACATTATCTAATAGCCCACTCACACTTTTCTAGTACCCCATCTACACAATATCTAGTACCCCACCTACGCATTATCTATTACCCCACCTACACATTATCTAGTACGACAACTACACATTAACTATTGCCCATACATTATTTAGTACCCCATCCACATTTCTAGTACCCAACCTACACGATATCTAATACCCCACCCACACATTATCTAGTACCCCACGTACACATTGCCTAGTACCTCATCTACACATCCTATATCCATGGTTCTCATCTGGAAAATGTGACATCGGTTGATCCGGAATTCAATTCCGAGCAACACTGATCATTGATCATCTGCCGAACCGCAGCTCATCCAACGTTATTATGAAACCGATACGCCCTTGAATGATTGTCATCAAGGTTACTATCAAGGTGACTACGTAATCAGGGGAATCTTCCTCCCAGCTCCATCTACTCTTTAATTATTATTATTATTATTATTATTATTATTATTATTTTCTTTGATTTACACATTTCTTTCAGGGTCCCGCCCAGGGATCTAAGGTTAGAAATGACACTTTCCACTGACTAAAAAAAAAAAAAAATTACATAGATAAAGCCCTTCGTAAAGTGTGGGCTGTACTTTTCAGAACAATTTTTTGTATCTCTTTGAGGCATGGACTTCCAGGAATCCCTTCAATTAGTCTACTGCAATCTTTTCCAACCAGTCCTAGGGCTCCAACTACAACAGGGATTGTTGATGTTCCCATATGCCACATTTTCGTGATATCTATTTCACGGTCCTTGTATTTTGACAGCTTTTTGAATATCTTCAAAGATACATTGCAGTCAGCAGGGACTGCCATATCAATAAGGAGGCACCCTTTTTGTTTGTGGTCTTTAATAACAATATCTGGGCGGTTGGCTTTGATTGTTCTGTCAGTAGTTCCATAGAATTGTTACAGGTTCTATCTCCGTAACCGGGTCTGGGTGGTGTTCATACCAGTTTCTTTCAGTTTCCTTCCCGTAGAAGTTGCAGATTTATTATTATTATTATTATTATTTCCTTTGATTTCTGTTGTATACTCCTTTCCTTCCGGGTCCCAACCAGAGACCTAAGTTCAAAAATGGCATCCTGATATTTTACACTGAACATATTTAAAAAAAGCAATAGAAAAATTACTAAAAACCTACTTAAGGCTACATACATTTTAATATATAAAGTACTTTGTAAAGCGTGCGGTAGAATTAAGAGCGCAATTATTTGTATTTCTGTAAGGCATGAGTTACTAGGGATCCCTTCAATGGACCTATCGGAGCCTATTCCAATCAAACTGTTGTGGAGTAAATAAGACATCCCTGGTAACACAAATGAACAAGGCAAAACGCCTTAAATAATGAACTAAGAAGTAAGCCAGCCGAAGTGTGGCAGTTCGCTGTCTGGCTTGCTACTGACAAGACCACTACCTTCGGGCAGAGGGTGACTTTGTCGAATAGAGACTCGACTGAGAAAAACAGACAAGTAATCTACCCTAACTCGCTTTCGCGAAGGCTAGGTAAATTTTGACCAATGTCCTGGGTGGAAACTCTCGGGTTCCCCACAGTAAACTTGACCTTGTGTCGCATCTCGTCTCAGTGAGGAGACTGGGTAAATACTACAGGCAGTTCGCTGTCTGGTTTGCTACTGATAAGACCTCTGTCATCGGGCAGAGGGTAACTCAGCCGGGGCTCTGTCTTCGGATAGAGACTCGGCTGAGAAAAACCGACAAATAATGTATCCGAGCCTGCTTTCGCGAGGGTTGGATAAATTTTAACCAATGGCCCGGGTGAAAACAAACGGGTTCCCCACAATAACCCCGACCTTGTGTCATAACTCATCTCAGTGGGGGAGGGTGGAGCTCAGTAGATAGCAGTCAAGCAGTTTGCTGTCTGGCTTGCAGTTGTCAAGCTCTCTGTCTTTAGGTAGAGAGCGACTCAATCGGCGCTGAGAAGAATAGATAAAGCAAAGTACCCGATCCCGCGATTGGGGGCTGTGTAAGTTTTCACCATTGACCCGAGGGCACACGCTTATGTTCCCCACACTAAACTCGACCTTGTGCCACACCTCGTTTCAGTGGGGATACTGGGTAAATATCAATTTGTTGGAGTCAGTCGGAGAGAATACTAATGACTTTACGACGAGTAGCCTAATCAAGACATATTATGACCTCTAGGAGTAAGCCTCCAACTACAATTACAATTATGGATGTCCTTATGTGCCACATTTTGAGATTTTCATTTCAAGATACTCATCTTTTTATTTTCATAGTTTTTTTTTTAAGATCTTTAAAGATACATTATCGTTGGCAAGGACTGCCATGTCAACAAGGAAACACATTCTGTTTTTGCGGTCTTTGATGACGATGTCTGGACGATTCTAAATTTGATTATTCAGTCCCTGTGTATTTTAAAGTCCCATAAAATTGTTACTTGTCTTATCTCTGTAACCGGCTCTGGGTGATGTTCATACCAGTTTCCTGTAAAAGTTACAGATTTTCCATCAGATATTGCCGAGTTTTATATTCAGTTGGTGCTGACACCGTCCAACCTGATACAAGATAATCAATTGTTTCTGGATATTTATTAAAAAATCTGCATTTCAGGTTAAGATAATTTTTCAGTATGGGTGCCTGGCAGTTTTTAATTAGCAAGCATTGGTCCTGTGCAGGAAGAATAAAACCTTCGGATTCAGCTTTCAACTTTGCACTAGGCAATCACTGACGGATACGGAGTTTGTTTACATCACCTTGTTTGGTACGGGAAGAGTATTGACCATGAAGAAGCTTATCTTGCCATCGTTTTTGCATTTGGTACATTGTATTTTCTTTTTCTTACTTTTTAAGTTTGTCGGAGCAATAGATGTATTAGGGTTTATTTGCACTTCTTCAACCACTAGACATTCCCATTTGAACTTGTTAGCTTCTTTTATTGCTGAATAAAGTTTCTTATTTATATCATGCTCTTTGACACAGATCATCATCCAGTCTTCGATAGTTTCCAGGTATCTTTGAAGATCGATTGTTGCAGTTTTGTTGGTTACCTTGTCATTTCATGAGAATTTCTATTTGGGGATTCTGTTAGAGCTTGCCTAACATTATTCTTCATTATATTTGTCCATTCTTGTACAAGTTTATCCTTCATTCATTGTTTTTTTCGTTTGGTCTACTCTGCATTGGCATTATATTTTGGGGGTTGCTCCAAATATTCTTCTTTTATAAATGGTAGCATTTTGACTTCTATAACAGCTTTTCCAATTTTCCTGTAAAACTTCTTGAAGTACGTTTGGAATATCTTTTTTCGATAGAACCTA
>OZ010592.1:88583172-88688172 GCA_963932145.1 Acanthosepion lycidas | reverse complement strand
AAAGCCAGTGAAAACACACTTAGTTAAACACACACACACAAACCTGCCAGATTCCATCTGAAACATACTAGTATAAATATACACTCATAAAATCCCCATCTATTTGTAAAATAAAAATTAAAATAATGGAAGCCCTAATAATAATAAAAAAGCCAACACTAACAGTAACTATGAACATGTCCACAACGTGCTGACCGTGTTTGGAAAATAAAACCTTCGTATAATTCTAGATACATACATAACACAACCGATACTTTCAATTAAAAGTAAAAATAAAATCACACTTGATAATGACCAAAAGTATAGCCGAAAGCGCTCGGACGTGCAGAACATTTTGACAGTTTTTACACACCTTGTTTCCAGAAAAGGAAACACTTTAATTAAATAAAAACTACTTGTCAGTCGTCTTTAACGAAACACACACACACACATACATACATATATATATATATATATATATATATATATATATATATATATATATATATATATATATATATATATATGCGCATGTGTCTGTGTGTGTGTGTACTGACGTACTAAAAGTTATGGGATAACAGAACGTCAAGGTAAACGTAGGTGGTGCCGCTGTACTTTGATGACACACAAATACCATTTCTACCCTGGCATCTGTTGATTAAATTGGGAACATTAAGATGCGATTAGAAAGTCGACGTAAATTATGAGTTCGAACGGGGCAAAAAGTAGTTGTAGCCCGGAGGACGGGCAAGATATGCCGTGGCTAGCCAAATCACAGTTCCTGCTATTTCGGAGTTATGGCATACTTTAGATGTAGCGACGATCCCATTAAGCCAAGGGCCAAAGTTACCAACAAGGCGCTGTGAGGGTGGTTGTAGTTCCATAATAGTGTGAATGTGTTTTCACATTGCATATTTTTTGTCCGCTCATCAGCTTAAATACGTCATTGACCAGTGCTCATGATGTTGGTTTTGCTTTGTGACCATTTACATTAATTCAATGTAGCGCAACATTGAGTACTTATCCCAGTAGGAGAATTGGTTTATAGCCAATATAAGCTCATTTATGGCATCAAGCGAAAAGATCAATTCGCTTACATGATTCTTCACTTAAAATCCTCAGGGGTCTATTTAGATCTATAGAAACGATATAGCTCAATTTCTCTTAAAAAGTTCACACCCAACCCCGGTCTTTTGAACCGGAGTAGAGGTTTATCCCTTGTTCCTATTAAGAATTGGGTTTCCGGTTCATTCTAAAGTCTTTTCATTCTTTTTTTACTACCAGTAGCCCCCCCTTGCGTCTTTGTGGCAATATCCCATTGCTTTGAGTGAATTGATTAAAAAAAAAATCTTCTTGTGGAATACATTTGCTGTTTTTCGTAGGATACTAGGCACATACCTATGACATTTGGCACGCCAGTGTATTTACGGAATATAACATAAATCTTTTCTCATAAAATTGATATTAATTAACCGAAGTTGGTAATATTTTTAAGATATATTTATATGAACAATATATTGCGTGGGCGTTAGCTTACAATATATATCCTTATTAATAACATTGATAATATCTTATTTGGGTGCGGTCGTCAGCTTTTATTACACAAGCAAAATGCATAATTAATTTTTATTTATAAATAAATCTAAAAGACATAAGCCATAGAAATGATTAACACAATATCCCATAGAGCAGGGTGGCCAAACATACTTAGTGTAAGATCCATATACAATAAAGTTCAGATGTTTGAGAGTCACAAGGCATGAACAATATTTACGAATATATTTTTGTTACATACACATGTGACCACGCTCACTCCCCTTCAGCACAACCAAATCTTTCACCCCTTTATCCATGACCCCAGTTTTCTGACATTTCTCTGTAAGCCTTGCTGACCGGAATTTTTTTTAATCCCTCCGCATCCCACCAATCATTTCCTCTGTCTGACACCATTGCTTCTATCTGTCTGCCACCATTCCTTGCCTCTGCCTCCCACCATTCCTTCCCTCTTCCTCCCACCATTCCTTCCTTCTGCCTCCCAGCATTCCTTCCATCTGTCTCCCACCATTCCTTGCCTCTGCCTCCCACCATTCCTTCCCTCTATCTCCCACCATTCCTTCCTTCTGCCTCCCACCATTCCTTCCATCTGCCTCCCACCATTCCTTCCCTCTGCCTCCCACCATTCCTTCCCTCTATCTCCCACCATTCCTTCCTTCTGCCTCCCACCATTCCTTCCATCTGCCTCCCACCATTCCTTTCCTCTGCCCCGCACTATTCCTTCCCTTTATCTCCCACCATTCCTTCCCTCTGCCTCCCACCATTCCTTCCCTCTGCCTTCCACTATTCCTTCCATCTGTCTCCCACCATTCCTTGCCTCTGCCTCCCACCATTCCTTCCCTCTATCTCAACCATTCCTTCCCTCTGCCTCCCACCATTCCTTCCCTCTATCTCCCATCATTCCTTCCTTCTGCCTCCCGCCATTCCTTCCCTCTGCCTCCCACCATTCTTTCCCTCTGCCTCCCACCAGTTGGTAATATTTTTAAGATATATTTATATGAACAATATATTGTGTGGGCTTTTTTGTTTTTTGTCAGGAAATCCATCTTTTCATTTTTGCCTCGCATTGTTACAGGTGATGAAAAATGGGTGTTGTATGTCATCAGAAAACGAAAAAGACAGTGGTTATCACAAAATGAGAAACCATGACCAATAGTACAACCAAGATTCCATCTACAGAAGTCCTTGCTTTTCATCTAGTGGAATATGAATGATGTCGTTTATTACGGACCACTGGAACATGGAAGGATCGTCACCGCAGAATTTGTCGCCAGCAGTTTGATCGGGCAACAAAGCAGTACATCGAATAAGCCCTGTTTTATTAAACGAAAATGTGTGACAAAACAAGAGAACACTCTGCAAAACAAACGTTGGAAAAATTAAATGATTCGGATGGGAGATTAATTTATTTTGGATGATCTAATGATTAAAACACTTTCTATACATTTCTAACTTATTAAATGGTTTTCTTTTTTTTAAATAGAGTAGCTTTTTTAAAATCCAAATTATGGTCAGTCTCGTTACAGTGAGCTGAAAATATTTTTTTTTCTTTACTATTCAATGTTAGAATTAGTAAATAAAAATACATAAATTTTGTCAATCGATTTTTTTAAATTCTTTATAACTAAATGCTCCTAATACCACATGATGACAAGCACAAAACAATCTTTTGAATAAAATTCGTACCTTTAACAGCAGGACACTTTTGCCGGCAGAACTTAAACACCTAAAAACTTCCATCCTTTTCTGAGATGCCAATCAAAATATTGAAAGAACATTGCATTTCACCTTCACGGTCCTTTGCTGTGACGTACTTTCAAAACTAGGGCGAAAAATAGCGATTAAAAGCATTTGACCCAAAAAGTTTATCTCTTCCAAAATGTCATTCAAAAGAGTCAGTTGCTCATTGAAGCGTTGCAAAGTGGCAATTTTTCATGTTCTAGAAATTTGTAAAAAGGAAGCCTTTGAATCGCACCAAATACAGAAAAATTATTTTAAATCAAATTTTAGATTAAAATATAGAAGACATTCCTTAGCAATGCTATGATTCTTTCTTTTCCATTCTTGTAATCACTTTTTCATCACCTGTCAATAACTTTTCAGAAAATAATGTTTTGGGTAAAAAAAAGAAAGCTGAAGGATTTAAACACTGACATATTTACATTTCCTTATTTTTATGTAGAAACCATTGTCCTAGCGTGCAAAGTTTTACTAAAATACAGGATGTCCTTGAAGTTTTGACAAATAGGCAAAAATTCATATTTACAAGAAATTAAATTTTCAGCAACATTTTATTGAATTGGAATAACATCTTCGATATGATTTCCATCATTTGTGATGCAAAGTTTGATACACTTTGCAAGATTCACGTGAACTCGATGCAATAACTCTATATTGCCGTTAATTTTAGCACATTCACTCTTTATGCATTCAATCAAGTGTGTTGCATCTGTGGTTTTCATTGAGTACACCTTCTCCTTAGCAGGCCCCAGAAAAAGAAGTCAATTCTTTCTTCTTCCAGAAAAAACTATGTTTAATCTGTGCAGGTAAAAAATAGTTAATAAGATTTCTTATGTGTCCAGATTTTTAGAGACACATCCTGTAGTATAGAGCCGAGAAAATATAAAAGATATTTTTAAGATTTACTTTGGCATTGTTGGAATTACGATGATAAACAGAGAAAGAAAAAGGGAGAGAGAGGGAGATATTTGAACTGTATGTAACTCCCCCAACCCAAACACAGTAAAAATACCCTCACCCCGAAATCCTCTAAGGCCTTGTTATAATGGAACACACCTATTTTATAGTTAATATACTCTCCCACCTATAATAAGTAGGAGGAGTAGTAGCAGTCGGGAGTGAGTTGGTCAGTCAGTCGACTGGCTGATCGGTTGAACTCTCTGCATTCGGGCGGGGAGGAACCCGAAAGAGGCTACGCCGAAGGGCGGATTTTCTTTCGGGGAGGTAAACCGTAAATTGTACGGGTTCAATGGGCATATTTGGGGCTGAGCCCACGGACTCGGAGATCCCACGTTAAACTGGTTCCACATGATGCCCTCGTGGTGGGGGTGACTAAATATCGAGTTGATCATTCAGTCGATGTCGGACGACCGTTAGTCGGATATTAAAGTATCTGCCACCCCAACTAGATTACTGCGTCATTACCTATTATATCAAGTTCCTAACGTTTTGTACGTCGAACCTATTTTAGGACCGACTTGGTACAAATACAAGCCTCCACTGTGAAACCACTACATAACAGGCCTCTAAGCGTATTACTAAAGAATCTAAATAACTCGGTATTGACAACTAAAAAAATTAATCAAAAAAATTTAATTAATTTGGTTGTTTTTGAAACTGCATTTCCTTTCCTTTGCTGAAATAAAGTATTCCAAATGTACATTGTCAATAGAAAGTCGGAATGAACCTTAAACAGCAGATGATAAAATTGGAGGCTAAACTAATCCTGACATGAAACTACTAGAGAAATAGTAGTGCATAGATTTAACTACAAACAAAATCCTGGGAAAACTAAAGGCTTGTTGCTGCCAAAATGGTTTACTGCGTCGGCTTCTACGGCCGTTGCAGGTGTAAGATATTACAATGTCTCACATTGAGCAAAGGCAACGGTGTATCAACTGTGCAAGTGGTTCGGAGTTCACCCGGCTTCTCCACAGTAGCACTCTATAGTAATGCCGGAAACTTGCAACTTCCCATTCGTGAAGGTACACCTTTATATGATGATGAGGGACGCGACCGATGAGTCCGTCCGCAGGTTGCAGCCAGATATCAAATCTTGCACCAAATTGTCGGCATAAGCTACCCAAGAACCAGAATCAAGCCTGCGAATCAAGGAGATTATGGGGGTGACCTAAACCATTCGAGCTGGCCTGGACATCGCAAGCAAACAGTTTTTCTCCAAACAGGACCGAAAGGGAAAACGAGACATTGATATTGATGAAATCAGGAATTTCGAGGAAGAGCATCGAACAGTTACTGCTGTTTCTCAGTTCGGACAATGTGCTTGGACGACATGGAGTGATATTGATCCGATGAATACCCTGATTGCAATGGAGCCATTGACACTATCATTCCTCCTGTGATCTACCTGTGATTTCCTATAACCAAATGCAATCAACCTCAAGCTGTGGGGCTTACACTAAAACTGATATATGCGCATCATATCAAAGTGATCGAGGAAATTTACATCATGTGCTCCCTGCATGACTACAATCACTGCAGATGTACGCGCGGCGTCATAACAAAAGGCTGTAAGTGGTCATGGACTTAGTACACAATATGAAGCAGCCAAGAAACAACCTGTAACGACTAGAGAACCTAAGATCCGTTTTCACAAGGAAGGTGAACGCCCTGTGCAAAAGACCCAAATATTAGGTTGGTGCAAAAATAATGACGTTTTTTTTTACGTTAAAAAATACGTAAAAAACGACATTATTTTTGCACCAACCTAATAACTCCCAACATGACGCTACTGACTGGAGCCCGGGATTGGATGGTATTAGTTGATCTTAGAATATTTCTGCAATTTCCAGGACATTTCATTCAGACCGACGCGCACCATGACATTGTAGCGTGGACTGATTCAAAGAAGTAAGTCTTCCTAGTTGAATTAACGGTTCCATTAGAGGTGAACAGGGAGAAAGAAAAATCGCTACGAATGGCCGCGATCCGACTGCATGGAAAAGGGATGGACATGTGCTACCTATTAAGGTCGTGTACCGGGGATTCCTTGGAGGATCAAACGCTTCCTTTTGAGAGTGCTTCACATCGTCTCCAGACCACAGCTCAACAGGTATCGAGTTGGATCTGTTTAAGATCCAAAATATACAAAGTTAATTAAAACCATACTGGCAATAAAATGCTACTTCCGACGTGAAACACATCTGTTCACCTTCCAGTCTACGTCATTGATAACGGTATATACGAGCAAAAGCAAATGCTTTTATCACAACGGCGAAAATCTGACTTGCAGTTGAAAAAATCAGAAGAAATTACATGTCTACACAAAAAACTCAACACCCTGTCCAGTGGAAAAAGCTGCTGAGGGTAGCGGTACTGCCTTAGCCACCGAAACTGTGTTATCTCCCTTGGTTGGCGACTCGTGTGAAAAAAACAATAGTTTACAATACAGCATATGTGAGGTTACTTGAACAGACCTTATGACTAAGATTAGGACAACATTTCGACAGAATCAACAGGTAATTTCTTGTAACAAGACAATTCCCTATAATAAGGACAATTCCCTATAATAAGGACAATTTCTCATTTAATAAAATCAGACTAAAATCGGCACGAATCAGAAGTGAAAAAGACCTGTTGAACCAGAGACATTAGATTTGAGGTTCCAAAGTTACACCACTCAGTTGTACTCTGTTGGCCATGTTGATATTAGCGTAAATTTTGTGCCGCTGTTATCTGTTAGTTTCTGTTCAATGAAATGAAATCTATATAAAATGGTTGAACAAGAATGAGCTGGAAAACATTATCATTGGCACGAAATAACAAAATAATAAGAAGTATCTATCCAACCAAGAAGACCGCAAATCACACGACGAACATAAGAAGTCAAAGAATCAATGTATAATCGAAGTAATTCTGTCTTGTGTATATACCGTGAGAAATATTAAATTGGCTTTATACAACCGAGAAACAGACTTTTATCTACAACGTAAGAAGTCAAAATCTGACAAGAATTATCACAAAAAACTTTTACCGATTCTCGTTTTGGTTCCTCGGTTTTGTGAAAGAGCAACCATTTCTTTTTTTTTTTTTTTTTTTTCTTATCTCGGCGCTTAGCCGATATTTCCTTTTATTTTCGCCATTGTAAACACAATCTCTTTACTCTATTTTCTTTTATTCGTGTTTCCACTTGTAACTTCTGTGGGTCAGAATCTTTTGCAGGTGATAAAAACTCAAGTAAATATCAATGAAAAACTGAACTGGACATCTACCAGTTTTAGACAAAAGTTCCTCCCCGAATATAAATAACGAAAGAAATTGCCACGTTCATCCTTTACTTTTCAAAGAGGTGAAAAGGTTGGACTAAAGTCAGGAAAACGAATGATGAGGACTTTTTTACTGTAAAGTAACAACTCAATTGAGCAGACAATAACGCCACCGACCTCAGCATAGACCAAATTATTTTCGGATTGGCAATGTGACGATTATCGTCACCTGGCGTTAATTTACTGAAAACAGTGGCCAACTAAGATGAATAATTTGTATTTATATTGTGCTTTATTACATTTCTTTCAGGAAAAATTACTCAACCGGAAATTCTTGGACAGCCATAATGGATAGCTGTCAGAATGAGTTTCAAGTAGGATTAGAGTTTTTGTTTTTGTTTCTGTTTCATCGACATTTCTCCTTTCAATCCTGTGAAAGCTTATGGTGTGACTATATATATATATATATATATATATATATATATATATATATATATATATATAGTGTGGGGGGGAGATGTATGACAAAGTGGAAAAAGACGAGAGAAGCTGGTAATTTTAAATTTAGTTTTTTTTTTTTAAATGTGTTTTGGGTATAGAATCTAAATTAAATTGGCTAGAGTGTATAGGTAAAGCAAATAAAAAAAGATTAAAATTTCCAGCATCTCTCGTTCGTCGCATGTGTAGTTGCCCCAACATAAACAAAACTTCGGCCGATAAAGTCCTAAAGAACGAAACGCGTCGCATGAACACCTTTTCTCACTTTGCACTGCGTTTCAAATTTTGAACGAGGTGACATGTTTTTCATTTTGTCCAAAAACTACAAGACGGAATTTAACGAAATTTTCACAGTATAATAGGAATAGGCACATGCGCAGGCTGTATAAAACACTGTAATATTCTGAGTTACAGGAAACAAACAGTGGCCATTTGCAATATTAAAACGATGTATAAGTGTCCCAGATTATAAACGAGTGTCATTATTATCGTCATTATAACCTCTTCAGAGAAAAAATATATAATATACCACAGTATAATTGAAATAGGTTATCTGCGCAGGCTATATAAAAACTGTATTATTCTGCGCAGCAGGAAATAAACGGCAGCCATTTGCATTATTAACACAATATAGAAGTGTTTCAAACTATAAATGATTGTCATTATAATCGTGCAATTATGGATCGTCGCAAATGTGACTTGACCTCTTGACCCCTTCTGAGAAAAGATATTATAACATTTGAACTTTCCAAAGGCAAATCTACATTAGAAATATCCAAAATAATTGCAAGATATCAACAAACTTTGAAAAGATTTGTTGCATCTCCTATGAAGGTAATTAAGAGGGCCAATAAGAGTTAATCGAGGGTTGTTTCCCGACGTTCTTTGACACGAGTGAAATGTGAAGTTGTAAATAACCTAGACCTGACCAATCGATCACTTTTCAGGAGTATTGGCGAAGCAACTGTGCCCAGAAGTATTCGCTTCTGAAAAAGGCCTCGATTGACAAAAGTACACATACAAATGCATTTGAAATGAGCAAAGGAAAACATGAAGGTCGATTTCTCGAAAGTTCTGTTCACAGATGAAAGTCGTGCAACACTTGAAGGCCCTGATGGTTGGAGCAAAGGTTGGGTCAAAAATGGATGAGATCGTCATCAACGCTTGACACCCCAACAAAGAGGAGGAGGTATTATGATTTGGGCTGGTATTATTGGAGGTATCATGGTTGTTCCGTGGAGCGTGCCTGAAAGTACGAAAATAACCGCAGATGCTTACATAGCCTTCTTCAAAGAGCACCAGGAATCTTGGCTTAAAAATCAAAGAATCCCCTTAAGGAGAACCATCGTATTTAAGATTACTTGCAGGAACTAGGCTTCTGTGAACCTCGGAAGATGAACTGGCCGGTCAATTCTCCAGACTTAAACCCAATTGAAAACTTGTGGAGCATTCTGAAGCGACATGTTTATGAGAATGGACGCTAATTTAGAAGCAAGGATGACTTATGGTAGGAAATAGTCAGCGTATCACGTGAAATTATATCAGAAGAGATCCAGAAATTGACAGGTTCGATGGACCAGCGCCTTTTCCAAGTCATTTTAAAAAAGGGATCACATGTCTCATATTAATTAACCAAATTCTCTATCCTTTTTGAAGTTTGTTTACTTTTTATTTCGATTTAATTTCGTCTTAGTTACTGTATGTATCCATAAAAATTAGTCAATGAAGCAATTGAAGTGGTATTTTCTTTTTTTACAATTTTTTTTTATTACACCTCTCTAATAATTTGGCACCCAAATAATTTAAATAAATTAAGTAAATGACTAACTTTTTTTTTCCTTTTTCAATTTTGACAGAGTAGCTGTATATACATCTTGTCTTCATTCTCTAATAATTAAATTCTAACCTGTAGTTTTTAGAAAGAATCGAAAAGTGTTACCTCGTTAATAATTTGAAACGCAGTGTATATATATATATATATATATATATATATATATATATATATATATATATATATAGTGTAAGAAAAAAATAGTGCTCATTGTGAAATAACAGACTTATTTAATATATTAAAAAATATGCATCATATTTTGCATTGATTGCACAACACAGACTTTCATACGCTCTTCATTCTTCTTTTAAGGGTCAACACCGCTTCTCTAATATTTCTCTTTAATGCAAGATATTTTATTGTGGGGATCGATTACTATTGTTGTTAAAATATTTACATGAATTGTAGTTTTTATTTTGAATTTGAATTTAGGCCCAGATTAGCATTTAAGATTGAAAATAAGCTGGTAAATAAGAATTATAGATTTTAATTTGAAAAGAAGCTTTTGTAATCTAAAAGAAAAAAAAGTCTCAAAATCAAGCGGGGACTCTATTTTTTGTATGAAAATCAATAAAGTAATGAATAATAATATTCATATTAATAAACTAATATAATTATCGATATCCATGCATTAAAATATGCTGTGATGAAATAAAATTAAAATTAAATGTGTGCATCCATCACTTCATGCACACATCTATTACTCCATGCAAACATCCATTATACCTTGTGCACATCTATTGCTCCATGTGCTCATCCATCACTCCATGGACACATCCATTACTCGATGCACAAATCCATCACACCATGCGCACATACATCACCCCATGGAGACATTTATCAGACATGTGAATATCCATCAATCTGCACACATCCATCACGCCATACACACATTCATCACGCATGTACATATCCATCACTACATGTACACATACATTACACCGTGTGCACAGCCATCACACCATGCACTCATCAATCACACCATGCACACATCCTTCACACATGTGCACATCCATCACACATGTACACATGTACACATCCAACACTCCATGCACACATCCATTACACTTGTGCACATCCATCTACCTGCACACATCCAACTCTTCATGCGCACATCCATTACACTATGTGCACATGCACACTCCATTCACACATCCATCACCCCATGCACGCATCCATTACACCATGCGTACATCCATCACACCATGCACACAACGATCACACATGTGCATATCCTTCACTCCATGCACAAATCCATCACACCAGGCACGCATCTATTACACCATGCGCACATGCACATGTATATACGAAGTACTGTAGAAAATTTCGGGGAATTTTGAAACCCATAAAGAAACCAAACTTTTGAAACTGCCCTTTTCGAGCCAATATAGAAAAAGCCGAAAAAGGGCCTACTTCAAAGGAAATGATGATAATTGGTGTGCCGAGTAATTTTTCTGATTCGTTCCTCGATATTTGGGATAAGATCATATAGATAGATAAATAGATACGTATACACGTATCTATAAATCCATCACGATTTTTGTAATCTTACACACACACACACACACACATATATATATATATATATATATGTGTGTGTGTGTGTGTGTGTCTTTCCGCACGCTTCTCTTAATCCGCTATCCGAATCGTTAGACATGGTGAAGACCGCTTGAGGCTGAAAATATCAATCACTATGCAAAATTCCTACCTTCACAATGTCTGTATCTATCTATCTATCTATCTATCTATCTATCTATCTATCTATCTATCTTACTAATCTGTAATTTTCCTTATTTTACCGCCTTTCAAGGTGGCTTTGGTACATTTGTCGATTCCAAGCTCCATCCCAATGTCTTCGCTGAAGGTTTTGAAAACAGTGGGTAGGTTTTTCTGCTGGTTGTCATCCTTGGCAAACGTTGTATGATCAATATAGAATAGGTGATTAAGTTTGCCATTCTGTGACTTGTATGCTAGACTATTGTTGTTCAGTAGGCAGCTGAATGGCGCTAATACGAGGCAAAAGAGTAGTGGTGACAATGAATCTCCTCGGATGATTCCGCTTTTGATGTTGATTGGTCTCGATGTTAATAACTAATTTGTATTATTATTATTATTATTATTATTATTATTATTATTATTATTATTATTATTAATAATGTTTCATTTCCTTTGGTTTTCGGTGTATACTCATTTCTTTTCGGATCCCAACCAGAGACCTAAGGTCAGAAATGGCATTATGACATTTTCCACTGACAAAAAAATATATTTTACATAGATAAAGTCCTTCGTAAGGTGTGGGCTGTGTTCGTGAGAACTGTTTTTTGTATTTATTTAAGGTATGGACCACCAGGTACCCCTTTAAGTAGTCTACTGAAATCTTTCCCACCCAATCCGAGGGCTCCAACTACAACAAGTATAGTTGGTGTTTCCATGTGTCACAATTTTGAGATTTCGATTTCAAGGTCCTTGTATTTTGACAGATTTTTGAATATCTTCAAAGGTACATTGCAGTCTGCAGGGGCACTGTCATATTAATAAGGAGGCACCTGTTTTGTTTACGGTCTCTAATAACAATATCTGGGCGGTTGGCTTTGATTGTTCGCTCTGTGTGTATTGTATAGTTCCATAAAATTGTAACAGGTCCTATTTTTGTAACCGGGTCTCGGTGTTGTTTATACCAATTTATTTCAGTTTCCTTCCTGTAGAAGTTGCAAATTTTCCAGTGCAGCTATTGGCCCACTCTTCCATGCCGTGTTTTATATTCAGTGGGTGCCAATACCGTGTAACCTGATATAAGATGATCAATTGTTTCTGGATATTTATCACAGAATCTGCATTTCTTGTTAACATGCATTGATCCTGTGCAGAAAGAATAAAACCTTCGGTTTCAGCTTTTAAACCTGCACTACGTAGCCACTGATGGGTATGGGGTTTGTCTACATCAGCTTGTTTGGTACGGACAGAGTATTGACTGTGAAGTGATTTATCTTGCTATTGTTTCTGTATTTGGTCGATTTGTCTTTGCTCTTTTTTTAAAAAGTATTTTGTAGCTTCAGTCGGTCTATTTTGCTTTACTTGTATTTCTGCACCCATTTGAAACTCCATTTTTATCTTGTTGGCCTACTTTATTACAGAATAAAGATGCTTATAACTTTCATGTTCTTTGACACATATCATCATCCAGTCTTCTGTAGTTTCCAGGTATCTTTGAAGGCCAATTGTTGTAGTTTTGTAAGACAGGTCTAGTTGAACTAATCGTCTGCCTCCGAATCTGGGCAAATACAGACGGTCAACATCAGCTTTGGGATGATGGATGCGGTAGCAAGTGAGAAGCTTGCTCATTTTGGCATCAATTCGCTTAATGTCAACTATGGTCCAGTTAAGTATATTTATTATTATTATTATAAAGAGAAGAATTGAGTTAAACAAATATTAACAGAAATCAGTAATACAAACATATACAAACGAGAGTGTTACAGCAAGAATATTCGGTCCGACTGTCAGAGCTGACTGCTGGAAACTTCACAACCCAAAAGGCGGTACCTGCTCCTATTTATAGCTGGGAGAGTTCCTGCGTGCGTGGATAAATTACCGTAACATTATTATTATGATTATTATTTATATGATTATCAGTTTATATGAGTAATCTGTTGATGTGATTATCTGTTTATATGATTATTACAGTTAATATGATTATCTCTTTATATGATTATCTCTTTATTACTGTGTGTATTATTATCTGTGTGATTATCTATTTATGTGATTATTACTGTTTATATATTATCTGTTCATGGGATTATCTGTTTATATGATTATCTATTTAAATCTCTTAATGCAAAACAAATACCATTTCTGTTTTCTCGAAAGATTACATAAAAAGCGATACCATTTTGGGTGGGAGATTGAAAAATTGACAAGATGTATTTAAATCCCTAATCATTCTGAACAGAAAGAAAGAAAGAAAGAAAGAAAGAAAGAAAGAAAGAAAGAAAGAAAAGTATAAAAAGAAAGATAAGGAAAGAATAAAAAGAAAGAAATGGAAAGTGTAGAAAGAAAGAAAGAAAGAAAGAAAGAAAGAAAGAAAGAAAGAAAGAAAGAAAGAAAGAATGAATGAATGAATGAAAGAAAGAATAAATGAAAGAAAGAAAATAAATGGAAAAATCAAATAATTAAAAGGAAAAGACAGCGGTAAATAATTAATGTAAGAATGAAGAATGAAGGAAAGTATGAAAAAAAGAAGAAGAGAAAGCTAATTAAAGAAAGGAAGCAAACATATTAAAAAAGAAAAAGAACGAACTGAAGAAAGAAAGAAAGAAAGAAAGAAAGAAAAAATATGAAAGAATGAATTTATTAATTAACGAAAGAAAGACCAAATTGATTAATAAGAGAAAGGAAAGAAAAGAAATGAAGAAAAGACAGCGAAGTAATTAAAGAAAGAAAGAAAGAAAGAAAGAATGGTTAACGAAATTGAATCGTAACGAGAGGGAAGGAAACATGTCTGCCTTAAATGTTAAATCTCTTATGATGCACAAATGAAATCGTCCGTTTCTTTCAGCTAGTGTTTGTCATCTTCGAGGCCGTGATGCACAGAGTATTGCGTATTTCTTGATTGTTGGTTGATATTTTTAAAACAACACTTTGTTTTGACGCTTATGCGTAATGCCTGCAGGCCCCGTCAGAATAGTTCTTCGCCTTTTACTAACAGCAGACAATTAATACATTTAAATAGACTGAGGCCAGCGACGATAACAAGAAGATTTGACGGAAACAAATTTCATATGAAATGTCTGAAAATAAATGATATGCAGGAATAGAAGATCTGCAACCGTTTTTCAAGCATTGCGTTTTTTTTTTTTAATCCTTTGTTTTGAAACGCCCTAAAATCCATCCCCTTCGACACCATCTTGGATTCTGAAAGATGCACATTATATTTTTAATTACACGCGGTTGTGAGTTTTATTTGATTTATTTTGGTTATTTTCTCCTTCAGTTGATGCAAGAAACATGAAACAGTAGCAGATATTACCACAGCCATAACCCAAGTCCTTTTGGCGTTACTTGAAACTGACGACTTCTTTTACCTTACACTAAGACTATTTTGCTTCAGGTTTGTATTTTCCTAATTTCAGATGGAAACTTGGAAAGTTTACAACATATTTCAATGCATTTTCACGTCAGAAAATTATAGCTTATAATGATATAGACGACAAAGACGAACGCATCAGTTAACACTTAAACGACAGATATTATCAATTGATGTTTCATTGGAGATGAGCGGATATCACTAATTGATGATTTGAAATTTTTGCAATATCGGCATCATTAATTCATGATTCGAATCTAAATGATTAATTGACAACTCTAAGATTCATGGTGGATTTATAAGCGTAGATAAGATATAGAACAAGGCTGAAAGTGCAGAGCATCCAGTGAGAATCGAACTCCCTACCCAATCGTAAAAGATATAACCTGACAAGCTTGCTAACCATTACACCACGTCGACCTTCCTGGTGACAATTTTTATTGTAATATTTTATTAAAGTTGTTAAAGTCAAGTATTTAACGAGGCAATTGGATAATGTCCGTAGGTATTTTGTAGTCGTGGGACTCGAAAGGAACTTATTCTGCCATTAATTCAAGCATTAGAAATCATCAGAAAATTCAAATAGGAAAACCGTTTCTGTTCTAATGATCTCTATCAACAAAAGGTAGGATGTGTGTGTGTGTGTGTGTGTGTGTGTGTGTGTAACGAATGCACGGCCGCAATTTCCGACGGATTTGCGCAAAAATTTACATGCACATGCTCCAAGTTAGAGGCAAGGCCAAGATCGACTTTACATTTCCCAACTCCCATCGATAGTGGAAATAATCGATTTTTTCATACTTCTACGGCAGTTTTCATGTAGTTTGCGGCCATTTTCTACTAGCCAGAGTGAGAGCCAATAGCTGGAAGATTCTATTGGCCAGCGTAAGAGCTAACAGCTGACTGACACGAATGTTAACTAGCATACTAGCATACAAAGAAAAAATCGATAGCTGCATTCGTCACAAGTGGGAAAAATTTTAATCTGCATGACACTTTACTCCAATTGGCTCATTCGCTTGCTTAAACTCAACGTTGATTCTGATTCCGCAGAACTGGGTTGGGTGTAAAAAAGTATTTGTTGTTAACATTCTTTTTTCATTCGGTTTTTCCAGTTACGAGTTTTTAAAGTTGATCGTTTTGTGTTCATTTTGTTTAGTTCTTTTTTTTGTAATAGATTTAATGTTTAGTATAGAGCTTAGAAAAAATTCGCAGTGTGAGAAGAAGTAAGGCATGTAGCAACATTATCACGGCAAAGGGCAGTCCTTTAAAGACAAGGAAGGGCAAAAATATTTTAAGTCAAGTGATAGCGATTGCTGTATGAGCCGTACGATTTTTTAATCAAGCACGGGCAACACCGGGCAATGATGCTAGTTCCTATTAAGAATTTGATTCACGGCTCAAAAAGTTCACCTTTGACCAAGAACCGAATTTTGTGATGTTTTATCTTTTCACTTTTTTAATGGAAATCAGTTAATTTTAAAGATTCTTTGTTCGCAGTACAAAAATAGGTAAACCTGATCTTGGCGAAAGAAATAAAAGAGGCGAGAATTTTTACTAAAAATTTGTTTCTTCTGTTGTTTTTTTTTGTTTTTTTTTTTGTTCATGGCTATCGGTCTTTTTTATTAGACCAAAATTGTCACATTTAGTGTCTGGCGCTTCTAACACGTATCTAGAGATACTTGACAAAATCCAAAGAAGAATCTGCAATGTTATCGGCCCTGATCTGGGCTTCAGTCAATTGCCTTGAAATACGTTAAATTCTAATATTTTGCCCGTATTTTGATAAGTTTTTTGTTGATTTCTATTATATATGATTTGTATATTCTTTTTTTATTATCGAAGAATACAATACGTTTAATTGATTGATTTTATTTAGCAGTATAACTTCTGTGGGTTTTATTTAATGCTGAAATCTTAATTTTCAACACGATTTTATAGCTACAAGTAAATATATTTTGAACGAAATTGAATCCATTCAACTACAAATAAAAATGCATTGTAAGTTATTTTATAATAAATAGTGTTGGTAACTTTTTTTTATATAAAAGTATATATTCTATGTTTTCACAGTGTTTTATTTTGCCCAGTGTTTTGTTTCACCATTTGCCCATAGCTGGGACCCTAACAAGTGCTACCACTCCGGGTCGGGTTGAACATGGGAACAAGAGCAATTAAGAGGTAGTTCCACGTTACTCAAAACCTTGCTGCCAGATTTAAATACGTTTATAAGAGCTTATATATATATATATATATATATATATATATATATATATATATATATATATATATATATTTGATTTATGTCATGAATCATGAGAAGTAAATGCAGAAAAAAAGAGTCTAGACAGGCTCTGATAACTGTAAAGATTCTTCAAAGTGAAGAATCAATCAAGTGAACAAAATTAAACCGTGCAACTCGGGAAAGTGAGGTTGTATTGACTCAGCTGTAAAAAATTCTATCTTCAGTTTGTGTGTGGGGTGTGGGGGAGAAGAAATGGAACACAAAACTTTTTTTTAGGTGAGCGAAATGAACCGTTACAAAGTGGTCAGTCTATATCCAAAATAGATGAGGCTCTGTCTTTTAATATGATCTCTTTCCGGAAAACTAGACGATTGATTTGAACATATATTGTTCCCAATTATACTAACAGGAGACAACAATCCATGTTAAACATTTGCCTCGGTTTAGTTAATAAAAAAAGCATAATAATCGATGAGGATTAAAGAATATTGTATGTTTCTTTGGTAACCAGACAAAATTTGTCAGCTGGAAATTTTCCATTCATCTCTTGTATTCTTCACTTTTGGGTTATCAATTATTTTTGTCTTTACTTAATTATGTTCATAGAAATATAAGTTTCTATGAGACTTCAAAAGTTATCTTGAGCGGTTCTTTGCTCAGAAAGAATAAAACGTCGTGGAAGTGTAGAATTAAGAAATTGTCGGAAAATTGGTAGAAAATAGTTGAACCAAAAATGGTAAATAACTTCTTCGGTAATGTTAATACCGAAAATAAAGAAATTTGTCTTTTATACTTATTTAATAAACTGGGCGGAGTTTTTACATTACCAATTTTTCACAAAATATCAAACCTCGAAACCTAAAATAATAAAACTTACTTCATTCTGAAATGTTCAGACCACTGAAAAGTGTCATTCACAGCATCACATGAAATTAGTAGTTATTTGTTTAGCGTGATTTTCTACCAAAGTCTAAAACTAAAAAAGTCTCTTTAACAGTCTTCATTTTCCAAGAAGTTTGAAGGCCCACTAAATTTGAACTGAACGAAAGCAACTTGACGATAGCAACGCCACCATTATGCATAAAATAATCCGTCGACAAAGTCTATAATATCGATCGAATATAGCTAAGAAAAAATCTTATCCATTGACACTTATTTTCTGACATGAACGACATCGATGTTGAAAGCAGTTCATAAGATTAGTGAACACTACAGCGTCTACGTGAGTGTTAGCACTTGAAGAATTCGGATGAAAGATTTTCTTTGCGGGGCATATTCTACTTCGAAAAGCAAATATTATACTTTTTTTCCCATTTTCTTTTATGAAGATGGCTAGCATACATATCGTGCCTGATTAAATAAGACCTTCTCAACATTTTGAATGGATCCCAAAAGATGCTGACCTGTTGATACTCTTCTTTTTTTTTCTTGCTGGAATATAATGGCCACATTAAATCGAGTATACTGATAGAATATTAAAAATGACCGACGATTGTTCACCTTTGAGATCACTTCAAAGGATGCTATCAGTTCAATGCAAAAATTGTATGCGGTGGGGTGAGCATCAGCTTGCAATGGCTCTTGTATAAATCAGCTTTCCTCCAAGAGACACTTACTTTATTTTTTTTGTTGTTGCTTTTTCTACATGCAGTTTCACTGTTTCCAGAAAAGGAAAAGTAGTTAATGGAATTTAAGAGTATAGAAAGAAAGAAAAGTCAATAGAGAAACGATACGCCATATTTTAACTTTTCTCATCTCGACCAGTTATGTACACACACACATATATATATATATATATATATATATATATATATATATATATATATATATATATATATATATTCATACATGTTTCATTAAATAATATAGACAAGTGTTGTCTATTTATTTTATGTAAATTATTTTCATAACGTCTGATAAGCTTAATAACATTATCATTAAACGAAGAAAGAAAATAACAATATTGATCCATATTTTTTAATCCAATCTAAGCTTTCGACTTACATAAGCCATTATCAAAGATGACAATTACTGTACAATATATTAAGCAATACACGGACAAGAATGTGATGATAGTCTGTTTCTGTTTACATGGATGATTTCCAAGCAACGATAAACATGTGCATATAAGACGCTGGACCACGCGAGAGTGAATTTGAGAAGTATTAAGTATGGGATGCCATTGGTATAAAACAATGGCTTCTGTTATATTCAAGGAATGTATGTGGCACAAGGCCGAGTTTAACGTGGGTTATTCCGAGCCCGTAGGCTCGGCCAAAAATATTCCCTTTGAAACCGCCTAGACGGGTTCAGGGCCTATCTACCTCCCTGGACGAAAGTTTTGCCGTTCGGCAAAGCTTCGTCCGAGTTCCTCTCTGCCGAGGCGGAGAGTTAACAGTCAGGAATAGTCTGTGCGACTGTTCCCCAATGGCTTCTGTTACCAATTATAGACATTTAAGGATATTTGTGGAGATTTCATAGTTTTTTTTTATTTAGGTTAAGCTATACATAAAACAGTTGAAACCTAACCTATATATATATATATATATATATATCGGATTCGATTGCGCAATCAGAGAGCCGAGTTCGAATTCCAGACGAATCCGTTAAAATCACTTACGTGCTAAAGCCCTTGGGAAAGGTTTGGATCCTGTTCTTCTCCCTCCAGCTATGGGTAAATAGCAGGACAGACTGGGTTCTATAGCTTGGATGGCAACTGGTCTAGGGGAAGGACAACTCTGAATTCAAAAACTGCACAGGGTGGTTTGGGGACCTTGTGGCCCGTAGTGCACCAGGTCTCTGTATTCGGCCCTTCAAAAAGTGTGGATGGTTCTGCACAAAACCTTCACCACTATAATCAGGTCACACGTACTGATGTCTTGCTGTCGGTTCCTAGGAACTGATCTGCTTGACCCTCAAACGTCCAATTCGACGGGAGAGTGAAGTAAATACAGGAAGCATATCTTCATTCAAACATGTTTCGTTGAATAATATAGACATGTTATATCTACATGTTTTTATACTGATCCTTTCTCGTGACCGATTGCTTGAAAGGTTCATTTTCTGACCATGAGAGCCGGGTTCGAACTTTACAATGGCCGATTTGTCAGGAATGTGAATTCTTCATGTTATCGGTCTATGCACTGTAGCACTTTTGGAAAGTGTCTGAAAATCATACAAATGGTTAAGTGAAATTGGATAGACGGAACTCTATCAATAGCCTTCGATGTTTGTACTAGTCATCGTGACCGAGAGTTTCAGCGTGCTGGCCGTGAAAAGTGTGTGTGTGTGTGTGTGCACGCGCGTGCGTGGCTTTTGTGCGTGCGTTTATATGTACTTTCCATGGATTGGCGTTTTTCTTTTTTCATATTTCTTTAACGCCAGAAGTGTCGTGAAAATATGAAAAAAATACTATTTCTCACACACACACACACACACACACACACACACACACACACACACACACACACACACACACAACTTGCTAAGCGGACGCTCCTCTGTGTCCAAATCGGTTAAAGGCACGTCAAGCTAAATGGCGGTTCCGTATAGGATGCAGGTTCGAATCCTGTTGGAGGACGAATATTTTCTGTGAAAATTTCTCGGACATTCAGGCCGCTAAAGGTTGTTTAATACTGTTTATTATAAACAGAGCATATACTTAAATATTTGTATCTATAAAAAGAATGTATAAACATAAAAATGTCTTAAAATAATTGTCGAACTTTGTCCATTTCTTAATGTATGACGTCATTTGTTTACATTCGATACACCATGAGCAGTTATGAATGTACGAGATTCATGGAATATTGAAGTTCAAATACAGTAAATTCGACCTTGCTAAACGAATGCTCCTCTGTGGCCTAATTGGTTAAAGGCATGTCAACATAAATGACGTTTCCTGTTGAGGGATGAATATTTTCTGTGAAAATTCCTCGAACATTCAGGCCGGTAAATGTTGTCTAATATATTTATTATAAACATAGGATTTACTTAAAAATTTGTATCTATAATAAAAAATGTATAGACATAAAAATGTCTTAAAATAATTGTTGGTCTTTGTCCATTTCATATTATATAAGTATGTATGTATATAGATATATTTGGTGCAGGTTTGTTTCAAATTGATATATCAGATGTTTTTGTTTACCTTTTTTTTAGTTTACATAAAAGATAGTACATGTTTGGTCAAATGAATATATTTATTATTATTGCAAATGTTTACTAGGTAAAAAAGATTCCAAATTTGTTTCTTGGTACCAGGTGCAACTTCTTTATCGCATTGGCTCCCAATCCTAATTTCCCTTAGTATCCCAGGACCCCAACATAGAATCTTCATTAATATTTTTTCATACAGTGTAATATAAGAGACCCGGATATAAGAGAAACTCGAATATAAGAGAGATTTTCTCTGGTCCCAAATTAGAGCCATACTTACCTAAACAAAATAGACCAAACCCGGATATAAGAGACTTATTCTCCGGTCCCGACAACTCTCTTATATCCGGGTTACACTGTATATGACGCAAGGATATCATGGCTAGTATTTATTACCAATGAATCAATGGTTTGACCTTCGGCACATGAATCCATTTTACAACCCATAGTCCCACATCACACACAACAATGCATGGTACAGCTCTGTTTATGTAAACATAAAAATATACCACCATAAAAAAAACATCAGTAGAAATTCAAAAATGAAAACGAAATAAGATTTTTGGGAAAAAATGTGGTTCTGTTGTACGATGATCTCAAGCAATCAATCATAGCATCCCACTCCCAATAGTCTTCATAGAAAAGAAATTGGAAAACGACCCACCAGAGGGTCGTGTGTGCCTTGCAGACATACCACCACGACCCTTTGGTAGGGTCATATGGGAGCCAACATGTTAATAAGACTTTCAATGCTCTAGGCTAGCGGAATTTAATTTCACTGTTTTTATATTACAAAACCTCTCGCTCATGTAATCTTCAGATTTTGTTGTTTGCTTCCTTTTTATATTTTGTTTGTTTTTGTTTTAATTTTCTTTTTTTTTTCTTTTTCATCCTGTTAACATCTCCGTTTGTTTACTTTTTTTAGTTTTTTCACAGTAATTTTTCCTTCTCTTTCAAAAGTATCATTCTCTTCTTGTCTCTGTATAGTTTCTCTTACATACATTGTCTGAACCGTGTACATACATACATACATACATACATGTGTGCGTGTGTATATAGTCTCTCTTCTTTATCTCTGTTTCTCACTCACACCTAAATATAGAATATTTTTATAAATATGTGAACAAACAGACGGTTTGCTTGTAATCGATTGTCAGAGTTAAAAACAGGAAGATTACACAAGAAAGAATCAAATTGTACTGCAGTCAGCATAACAAGACATTTTGCTTTTTATTTCCTGGGTGTATATAAAAGATTTTGAGCAGAGGTTCCACATTAAGTTAAAAGTTTGGCAACACTTTCAAAGAGTAAAATGTTAGTGTTAATCGCCTTGATTAATCCTGAACTAGATTTTAGAAGAATAGAAAAAAAAACGTTTCCCCAAAATAACGCTTCAGAACCGCAAAACATGACTAACTTATTGTCCAAGTAACTAGAAGCAAAATATCTATTCAAATGCATAGAAGTACTTTCTTTCTTTCTTTCTTTCTTTCTTTCTTTCTTCATATATATATATATATATATATATATATATATATATATATATATATATGAATTAGGAATAGAATAATTTTTAACTTAGTATAAGTATAACGAAAATGAGAAAATCTGCAAATCTCCTGACGAGTGGGCCGGATGATTAAAAAATGTTAGTCTAGTCTAGGAATATAACATCTATCAGCTAAGTGAAAAATTTTATTTGTATTAATTATAATCATGATCATAGTTAGGAACGGTGGTGGTGTAGTGAGTAGTGGCTCGGACTGAGGGCTCAAAGAGACGAGTTTGAATTCCATGTCATATTGTGGTATATGCAGAATTGAGAGGTGATGGATGAGTTCTTGTGGTGAATAAATTCTTATGAATAGATGGGTTGTGATTCTCAATAACTAGGACTAGAATAGACAATAAAGACCGTTTCCTCCCAATTTTCCCCTTGGCCTTGTGCCACAATTCTGTATAGTTCAGAAAAAATACCCTCTGCTTAGGACCTGGAGGGAAATGTGTATACAAAAGATAATGATGATGATGATAAGAAGAAGAAAAAGAAAAAATAATATTAAAGGTAGGCCAGACGAAACAAAGCAAACGAATAATTATGAAGAAATAAATGAAACTATTAGAAAAGAACCCAATGAGGAAAATATCTTACAAGAGTGAAAAATAAAGGCAAGGCTTGAAAATGGCTTACAAGAGTGAAAAATAAAAGCAAGACTTGAAAATGGCTTACAAGAGTGAAAAATAAGCCCAAGACTTGAAAATGACTTACAAGAGTGAAAAATAAACGCAAGACTTGAAAATGGCTTACAAGAGTGAAAAATAAACCCAAGGCTTGAAAATTACTTACAAGAGTGAAAAATAAACGCAAGACTTGAAAATTACTTACAAGAGTGAAAAATAAACGCAAGGCTTGAAAATGGCTTACAAGAGTGAAAAATAAAAGCAAGACTTGAAAATGGCTTACAAGAGTGAAAAATAAGCCCAAGGCTTGAGGCAGTATTTAATTTTCGTGAAAGCTTCATACAATCCACACTACAAAAGATCTTGTGTCTGCGACAATATCGAGTAAAGTGCTTGAAATTTTGGAAGATTTACTTTCACTGAATCTTCACAAACGTCTTGTCAATATGCAAATACATAAAACAAAATTATCTATATTATTATTTTGTATGTTTGCTCATTAGCCTTTTCTACTTAAGGTCAAAGTGCAGTATCTGCGTGCGGGCGGTCAAACTGCATTAAATCTCTCAATTGTGTATCTTCAGTATAATACCGATACCAGTGCAACCGAAGGGTGCGGTAGGCTGTGATCTCCGCATGAAACTGACCTTGAAGTGGGGTAGAAGTGATGGAGACGAACGTAAAAGACAGAAATATTTGCTCATTTCAATGGAAAATGAGAAAAAGATTGTAAAGGTATTAGGGATAGAATGGTCTAAAAATTGGATAACTCCTTAGGTAATGTGGCTTGTTTCATTTTCTTATCTCTCTTGTCATTAATATACCCTCCCCCTTGTGAGTGTTAAGATTTCCAAGCCCTACTTTCTCGTGTGCCTAAGCAAATTCAGCTGCTTCTTCCTGATTCTAAGTGTAAGTTCTTTCTGTTGACATTTTCTTTAAGACTTCCTTGTTGCTTATTCGTTCCATCCATAAATTATCCATACGTCGAGATACGTGATGATACTGTGGAAGGTGCTGTTGATTTGAACAAACTTTTTTACCTCGAAATTTTGTTGAGTGCTAAAAGATAAATGTTACTTTTATGGCCTGAGAAGGAAAAGGGGACTAAATTTTCTTTGACGCACCTGTCCGTTTGAACTGCTTGTCCAATAGTGAGAATGTGACGTGTTTGTGTGAGGAGACAAATGGGACCGATTTGCATTAGTTTAGAATGAGTGAATTTATGACAATTATAATTGTTATAAGCACTTTATTGTAATTATTTTTGATTCTATAATTGATTTTTATTTATTGATTTTTTTTTATAGACACGACACCGTGAGAGTATAATTATTTTTTTAAATGATTGTAGCTCACCATTATGGAAAAAGAGAAAGATTGAAACTCTCCTGGTAGACTTCTCACAATTAAATGAAGAATTCGCGATTTGTTTTTTACGGCTTATCAACCCTTTGTTGGTTATTTAAATCTTAAACATATTTTGGGGGTTTCATTTTTTAAATTTTTCTGCTCATAAATATTGCATTACAAATTATTTGAGAATATTATTTTTTTTCTAGATACGAGTCCTATTATTTAACTGAGGGGGTGGGGTGCATTCATGCCATCCCCAAAGGTATTTGCTTGTAAGTGAATATAACAAAGTCTACTCTCCGATTGTTCTACTTCCAGTCGCTTTCCACCTGCGCATGCGCGAAATGCAGTTGATTGTTAATAATGAAAAGAGATTATAAAAGAAAACAACAAATAATGAGAAAGCGATTGTAAAAGCGAATCCTAAAAGAAGTTATTCAAGCAAAAGCACAAAGAAAGATGTCAGAAAGGCAATAAGTTTTATAAGCCAAACAACAAATTCAAAAGACGGAGGGAAATTTCGGTATGGAAATGAAGAAATCAACGGAAGACAAAAAATGAGAGATTTCGGGGAAGAAGACATGGAGAAGTGAAAAGAATGATAAACGTCACACAGAAGAGAATTAAGAACAGCGAATAGAAGAAAGAAATGAACAGTGTTAAAGTAGATATAGCTCGCAAAGATTCAAAAATTGTTATCTCCAGGACCCGATCGGACATTTAAACTCTGGTTAAATGTTTTCCTGTGTAAGAACAAACAATTACCAGATTTAATTTCTAATGCTATAAATAACTCGTATCAAAATCCAGAATTGCAAACCCAAAGGCATCATTTATTTAATCCACCATAACAGACCACACCACCGATAACAAACCCCTCCCCATCTGATTACTCACTAAGTGTTTATCCAGAACTTACAAAACATTCACACTGATTTTTAGTCGAAGAATGTACTAATTTCTTAAAACTAATAATATCAACTTTTCTGATGAGTTTTCCTTCTTCGTATCTTGACTGCATAAATTGAAACGCACTGCTAGATTGGCAATAATTGGCACTGTTTTATAATTGAATTAGCAAGATGTGATTCTATTCTAATAGTTTCCTTTCTCGCCTGTGGACCTTTCTTCTGTATTGCTGCTTCCTTGTCAAAATTGAAACGCAACGTCAACCGCCATCTTCTGTCTTCCTGAATCCTGTTCTTTTATTCTACTTTCTCCTCACTAAAGTCTTCCGTCCTCTTTCACACCCAGTAACCCCTTGCGTCTTAGTGGCATTGTCGCCTTGCTTGGGTTTAAATGATTAAAAAATATATCATTCATGAAGAATAAAAAGGATGCAATATGGTGTTTTGCAGATGCAAATATCAGTAGCACATCAACAAGATGTTAACTTACGACTATAGAGCGTTGAAACACCGATCTCGTATGATCACCGAAGTTAAGCAACGTCGAGTCTGGTCAGTACCTAGATGGGTGATTGCTTGGGGGTACCATGTGAGGATGTAATGGATAATAACTTGGAACTGGTAATCAGAAAGCTGAGTTTCAATTCCCTTTAGGTTCGTTATATATCTCTTACGCACAAATGCCCTTGGAAAAGGTATGAATATTGTTACCTCTCCCCAGCTATGGGCTAATTAGTAAGACTTGTCTCACTGAATCATTATTATCTAAAAAGAAAATTATTACATTCTAAAAATATTCTCTGACTTAACCTGCAAAAGGTTGATAAACCGTAAAAACGAATCGATCGACCAAATCAACAAGAAGATGCTGAAAAAAAAAACTGTCGTTCAACAATAATAAGAGACTAAGCATCTTTTAAAAGAGAGACATTGGGACAGACAATAGAAGTAAAAGCTGATAATGAAACCCCGTGATATGTGAAGTGAATCAGAAAAGAAATGATAAATATCTTCGATTCAGTAAAGGGCAAGACATTCAAAAGATAGAAATTAAAGAAAAAAAATCAGCAACGATTGTTTTAGACGAATTCGAATGATAGACAAACGGATCTAAATGTGCTAAATTAGTTTGGAATTGTTAATACTTTTACAATACCTACTGCTTTTTCTTTAATCATTTCACCCCAATTAAGGCAACAAAGTCAGAAAGGTGCAAGGGGTTACTGAGTGCGAAAGAATATGAGAAAAAAGCTATTAATAAGAGAGAACAATAAATGAACAAGAATGAAGAAGACAAGATAACGATTGACATTGCATTTAAATATTTGAAGATCAAACTTGACTGGGAAGTAAAAAGCCGGAAGAGAGTTCTACAAGTGAGAAATGCGAGAGAAGAAAGAGTTACCACAGAATTGGGGTTATATTTAGTCAATTCAATTGTAAAATAATGAGACCTTACTGCCAATCTAGTACTGCGCTTAAATTCATAGAGTCTAAGTACCATAATGGAAAGTTCATCAGAACAATTACGATAAAAGTATTTATAGAAAAAGGCAAACGGAAGCTACATTGCGGCGGAGGGAAAGGGACTGAAGCAAAGTTTTTTTTTTTTTTTGCATTTATTAAAAATCTCTAAATATATAGCAGGAGAACCAAACCATATATGGCGGCAATCTTCAAAGCAAGGATGAACGATAAACTTATAAATATGTAAGATAGATTCTGGCGGAAAAAATTGTCTAGCCTGACAGAGGGAAACAATTTTCTTCAATATAATTGTTTCATTATATGTCAGAGGAAAACAGAAGTTCAAAGAGAGAACTGAGAAAACTTTTAAGTATATGAAATGCAACATTCCAAAGCAGATATAAATTGTCGGTACCGACAACTTGACTTAGAGGATTGGTCCGACTTTTTTTTTTATATAAGACCAAAGCATTCTCTTTGAAAGAGTGAATAAATGACTTTATGTTAAAGATTGTTTACCCGCATGAAGCAACTAAAATATTCCATTCAGTCATTAAAGATAGAAAAAAATATTCAAAATCGGCAACTAAACGATGAAGGCGAAATATTAGGTTGGTGCAAAAATAATGTCGGTTTTTGACGTTAAAAAATACGTCAAAAACCGACATTATTTTTTGCACCAACCTAATTGCAAATAAATGAGGCGAAATAATTTTTTTTAAGCGTTTCACCCCAAGCAAGGCGAGAAGCCACTAGGACGCAAGGGATTGCAGAAAATTTGGAGCAAGATCAGATAGGAGTGATAGAAGAAAGGATGAGGAGAAGGGTAGTGGATAGATCAAAGCAACTGGAGATGTCGATTGACATTACACTTGAATAGCTGGAGATTATAGCTCTCAGAGAAACTGGAATAGGGAAGGGAGTTCCACAGGTGATAGGTGCGAGACATGAAGCTATTGGAGTAGAAGAGACGGCTACAATTAGGAGTTTCGACAGTGAAAGGGTGAGAGAGGGATGCCAGCCTTGTAGGGCGGTTGAACTCATGAAGTCTGGGAACCAGCGAATGAAGCTCCTCGGAGCAATTGCCATGAAAGTATTTGTAAAACAGACAGAGAGAGGCGACGGCGCGTCTGTGAGAAAGTGACTGTAGACGAGATGCCAGAGCAGGGCGAATTATATTGCATGTCCGCCTCTGGAGCCTATCAAGAACCCCGAGGCAAACAGTAGGGGCAGCAATACTCCATGCAAGAGCGAATTGGTGATTTGTAGATCTGGAGGATCGATTCCGGGGAGAAAAACAAAAATTAAAGACAGCGTCAACTTATAGACATCTAAGACCGGTAACCATTCCGTGTACAATACTCTAATCTTCACAAAAATCTGAGCCACCAGTGATTACGTAGCTCTGGGATATAGTCTGAAACGGAAGCGTTTATCCTGGCAGCACAAGATTAACGTCTGTAAACAAGATCATAAAAAACACGTATTGTAAGGAATGTCCTGGATTCAAAGTGTTTTTGTCTGCTAAAGAGACGATTTACCAACTGCGCTATCCTAGCATCAAATGAAATTTTAAATTGATAAAAGTGGGCAAAAACATCATTGGAAGATTAATTAATATCATAATATATTACACATAGAAAAATGTATGAATAATAATCGCCACTAGTTCTAGAATGGATTGCTATTGCTTGCCTCTGGGAATTCATATATGCCAACCGATCTATAAAGGCTAAAAAAATCAGATATTCTTAAATGATACCAAAAACTTAAAGTCTATTTCATTAATATGATTATGCCGTCTGATAAAAATATCTCAGTGAAAGAATTAGATAAACTCTCGAAATACAAGAATGTTCGAATAGAAACTACAATACAGTCGGTATTAAACAGCAAAAGCACTAGGAATTATCAAAAGGTATTCCGATATGAACGTTAAAATAATATCTCAGGAGATCTATCTTGATCTGTAATATAAAAGATTGTATTAAATGAGTACAGCTCACGTATTGCGAAAAGAGCCCTTCACTCGAATATATCCAAGAATTTATTAAGTGAAACCTTCATTTACTTTTGCTATCAAATGAAAAACTTAAAAACGATTACATGAAACAGAAATGAAAATAAACAAATTACCCTGTCACTCTATCAGGTATGGCTCTCGTGCCTTCTAATTTTACGTGATCGGAGATGTTAAACTGAACATGTTTTGTCCTGGTGAATTAAGATGAGCTACAATAAATATCCCTCCGTTCAGTACCATTGATTTGCTTTTCAATTACGTGATCATAACCAGTTGGGCGTGTTTCTAGTGGAGTTGACGAACTGTTGATTTCTGCTCATGAGCGGGAATAGTGCGGGTGCATTATGGCCGGGTGTCAAATGGGTGTGTTTTAAATTAGAAGAATTAGGCAGCCTAGGTGAATTTATGAGTCATCTCTACATATTTGGGAACACCCTCAATCGGAGACCGTCTGAATGCTCTAGATTATCTGGTCTTATATCTATTTGCACCCCCGCGTCACTTTCTTGACAAGCTACCCTCTCACTATAATAATAATAATAATAATAATAATAATAATAATAATAATAATAATGAGGGCAGAGCAGGTGAAAATACAGAGATACCAAGACGTGTCTAGGCAAATCAGAGAAATATACCAAATAGAAGTTCAAATTGTCCCTTTTGTGGTTAGCACACTTGGAACTATTTCCAGGGTCCTTTCTGCTACGCTGGAAGCCTGGGGGATACCCGACCTCATCGGAAGTGTGTAGATAGCAGCACTACTTGGAACAGCTCATAGGTTAAATAATGTGTTAGTTCTCTAAGCTGCCTTCCGAAACATCTAAGAGTCGGTTAAGATATAAAATTAAATCAAATAATAATAATAATAATAATAATAATAATAATAAACTGAAAAATTGTGTCGGTCTCCAAACGCAGATCCTGTGATAGATATATCGAGAAAAAACTGACCATCTTTTTATCTCTAAGTGCACAAAAACATTGGAAGAGTTACGTCAATCATTTTGTTTGTTAATATGAAGTAAATTAAAATCATGGTTCGCATAATGTTTCACCGAATAAAAATTGGGACATATATTTTCAACGGAAAACGAAACCATTAAAAGACACTGTAGAAATATTGTTTAAACATTGTTAAACACTGTGTTTTTCCTTTGTCTTTTTTAAAATCACTCTCTTCTCTAAAAACTTGTCGAAAAGTTACGTTAATCATTTGTTTGTCTAATAATAATAATAATGCTTAAAGTGTGTTCGTTTGGAGAGAAAGAGGTTAACAAAATAATTTATTTATACACTTACTTTAAAAGAAGCAGCATATTCTTTTAAAAAGATTTCTCCAATAAATATATGGCATTTAGTTGCGTATGTTTATTTAAAAAATACGTAAATGGTAATTTCAATCTCCTGTAAACGATTCAACATTCATGCTTAATATAGTCTGCGCTGATCGATTTGCACGCTTATTTTGGAAGTTTTACATGTAGTCTATTGTACTTATTGAAATTTTGTATATCTACATTTAGATCAGCTAAATCAGAATTGACTTGCATAATTACACTTGCAGATATCCATTCTTAATGTCCTTCTACAATAATTAAAAATAGCAGACGACATCTTATACCGCAGTTAATTTTATCTTATTCCCGCCCAGAATATGTACCCAAACTGTCTCGAAAATTACTTTACAGAAAAGCTGTTTGCTGTACAAAGATAAGCCAGAAAAGAATGGGCGACTTGCCAGACTGAAAATATTCTTTAAAAAGCTACTTATATCTGGTGGCAACCATATTTACGATGCCGGTCGTTCAGTACAGACAACACGTTACTGGGGTGGGGGATGATTAAAATGTAAATGAGCAATTTACAACATTTTTGTAATGTAAATGTAATATTGATATATCCTCATAGATGTCCTTTTTTATTTACAGAAATTGTCTTTAATCTTTGATAAAAGAGAGAAAAAAAATTTGTTTTCCTTCGAATAGAAGTGAAAGATACAGAACGAAATTCCTTGAGAGTGAATTGAGAAAGGAAGTTGATAATTATCCACGAAAGAGTCTGGCGTGCTTATTAAACAAAAATCAATGTTCCTTACAGTTTTTCTCAACATCTTTTATTCATATAAATTCATAGCATCATTATTCATTCACCAACGAATTTTCTTTGTTTTTCACGCTCTTAAGTTATCCTAAATTTCTTGGGTAAATAATGAGGAAGGAGGTTTTAGAAAACTTAATCCTCACGGGTCATATCGAAAACAATAAGGATAGAAGTAGCCAGACTGTCGTGCTTGTGAGAATGGATGACGAAACAGGTAGGCTTGGCAAAGGGGAAGAGAGCCACAAGAGATAGGAAGTTGTAGAGTCATGATCACCCACGTCTTGAAAAGATGCGACATATAGAAGAAGAAGAAGAAGAAGAAGAAGAAGAAGGAGAAGAAGAATGTATCATCTTTCAGCTATCCGTGTTTATTCCATCATACAATGTTGTTGCAAAAGTTTCCCGTGTTTTTTAACAAAGGTGTCTTTTTATGTACCATTCCAAGAAGCACAATTTGGTCATGTAAGTATTTCTTATGAATTCCAACCATCTTGCTTTATCTTTCGACCGAGTTGTGCATTCTATCATAAAAAAACAAAAAAACAAACAATTACTGGTTTTGAGTCAGTGAATTTTTCAAGAAATTTTTTTATATATTCAACTTGTTGAAAACCCGGATTTTTGCAAAACATATCAAAAGGACGCAAAGGTGTTCGATAAAGTACGCTACAAAGACTTGTTGGGACTGCTCAATATTTGGGAAGGATATAAGAACAATCAAAACCTATACTGGCAGCAAACTGTCTGCATACAGATAGAAAATGGGTTCAGCAGATATGGGAAGATAGAAAAGGGTGTAAGACAAGGATGTGTCCTCTCACCGGACTGTTTCAACCTTTACAGCAAGAAAATTCTGAGAGAACTAGAAGTCCTACCAGGATTCATCACTAGCGGCCAGACTATTAAAATAAGATATGCAGATAACACAGAAAGAAAAAAACACGGAAAGAAAATTACAAGAGATTCAACAGAAGGTAATGAAGAAAAAGAAGACTGAATGCGTGGGTTGTTAGCAAAAGGATAAGTGCAAAGTGCAAAGAGCGAAGCGGAGATAGCAAAATCAAACAAGTACAAGAATTTAATAAAGATGTGGACAACAACAGTCCGAACAATGTAAATAATTACAATACCTCATTTCAGATATATAGATGTTGAAGAAGGTTGGAACTTACAACGGTCGAAACGTCGTGAATATGTCAAGATGAGAACCACAGTCCGAACAATGTAAATAATTACAATACCTCATTTCAGATATATAGACAGATGTTGAAGAAGGTTAGAACTTACAACGTTCGAAACGTCGTGAATATCTCAAGATGAGAACCACAGTCCGAACAATGTAAATAATTACAATAGCTCATCTCAGAAATATAGACAGATGTTGAAGAAGGTTAGAACTTACAACGTTCGAAACGTCGTGAATATCTCAAGATGAGAACCACAGTCCGAACAATGTAAATAATTACAATACCTCATTTCAGATATATAGACAGATGTTGAAGAAGGTTAGAACTTACAACGTTCGAAACGTCGTGAATATCTCAAGATGAGAACCACAGTCCGAACAATGTAAATAATTACAATACCTCATTTCAGATATATAGATGTTGAAGAAGGTTGGAACTTACAACGTTCGAAACGTCGTGAATATCTCAAGATGAGAACCACAGTCCGAACAATGTAAATAATTACAATAGCTCATCTCAGAAATATAGACAGATGTTGAAGAAGGTTAGAACTTACAACGTTCGAAACGTCGTGAATATCTCAAGATGAGAACCACAGTCCGAACAATGTAAATAATTACAATACCTCATTTCAGATATATAGACAGATGTTGAAGAAGGTTAGAACTTACAACGGTCGAAACGTCGTGAATATCTCAAGATGAGAACCACAGTCCGAACAATGTAAATAATTACAATAGCTCATCTCAGAAATATAGACAGATGTTGAAGAAGGTTAGAACTTACAACGTTCGAAACGTCGTGAATATCTCAAGATGAGAACCACAGTCCGAACAATGTAAATAATTACAATACCTCATTTCAGAAATATAGACAGATGTTGAAGAAGGTTAGAACTTACAACGTTCGAAACGTCGTGAATATCTCAAGATGAGAACCACAGTCCGAACAATGTAAATAATTACAATACCTCATTTCAGATATATAGATGTTGAAGAAGGTTAGAACTTACAACGTTCGAAACGTCGTGAATATCTCAAGATGAGAACCACAGTCCAAACAATGTAAATAATTACAATAGCTCATCTCAGAAATATAGACAGATGTTGAAGAAGGTTAGAACTTACAACGTTCGAAACGTCGTGAATATCTCAAGATGAGAACCACAGTCCGAACAATGTAAATAATTACAATACCTCATTTCAGATATATAGATGTTGAAGAAGGTTAGAACTTACAACGTTCGAAACGTCGTGAATATCTCAAGATGAAAACCACAGTCCGAACAATGTAAATAATTACAATACCTCATTTCAGAAATATAGACAGATGTTGAAGAAGGTTAGAACTTACAACGTTCGAAACGTCGTGAATATCTCAAGATGAGAACCACAGTCCGAACAATGTAAATAATTACAATACCTCATTTCAGATATATAGATGTTGAAGAAGGTTAGAACTTACAACGTTCGAAACGTCGTGAATATCTCAAGATGAGAACCACAGTCCGAACAATGTAAATAATTACAATACCTCATCTCAGAAATATAGACAGATGTTGAAGAAGGTTAGAACTTACAACGTTCGAAACGTCGTGAATATCTCAAGATAAGAACCACAGTCCGAACAATGTAAATAATTACAATACCTCATTTCAGATATATAGATGTTGAAGAAGGTTAGAACTTACAACGTTCGAAACGTCGTGAATATCTCAAGATGAGAACCACAGTCCGAACAATGTAAATAATTACAATACCTCATTTCAGATATATAGATGTTGAAGAAGGTTGGAACTTACAACGGTCGAAACGTCGTGAATATGTCAAGATGATAACCACAGTCCGAACAATGTAAATAATTACAATACCTCATTTCAGATATATAGATGTTGAAGAAGGTTAGAACTTACAACGTTCGAAATGTCGTGAATATCTCAAGATGAGAACCACAGTCCGAACAATGTAAATAATTACAATACCTCATTTCAGATATATAGATGTTGAAGAAGGTTGGAACTTACAACGGTCGAAACGTCGTGAATATGTCAAGATGATAACCACAGTCCGAACAATGTAAATAATTACAATACCTCATTTCAGATATATAGACATATGTTGAAGAAGGTTAGAACTTACAACGGTCGAAACGTCGTGAATATCTCAAGATGAGAACCACAGTCCGAACAATGTAAATAATTACAATACCTCATTTCAGATATATAGACAGATGTTGAAGAAGGTTGGAACTTACAACGGTCGAAACGTCGTGAATATGTCAAGATGAGAACCACAGTTCGAACAATGTAAATAATTACAATAGCTCATCTCAGAAATATAGACAGATGTTGAAGAAGGTTGGATCTTACAACGGTCGAAACGTCGTGAATATCTCAAGATGAGAACCACAGTCCGAACAATGTAAATAATGCAAATAATTACAATACCTCATCGCAGAAATATAGAGAGGCAAAAATTGAAATATCTCGGAAGTGTTTTAACAGAAGAAGGAAAATACGACCCTAAAAGTGAAGTGGGATAAACAAAGATGCCTTCCAAAACCTAAGCAAAGTATTAAGAAAGAGAAAGACTTCGGTAAAAAGAAGGAAAAGATTACTAAACTGTCGCGTGGTATCTGTCATCCTGTATGGCAACAAATACTTAACAATCTCCTCAAAGAGGAAGAAGAGACTTGAAGCAATAGAAATGTGGTTCTACAGAAGGATATTGAGGATATCATAGACCAAACATATGAGCAACGACGGAGTTTTAGAGAAAATGGAAACAAAAAAGAAATTTCTAGGGCACATAATAGGGCCTGGAAAATTTGATACTCACAAGACAGATTGAAGGCAAGAGCAACATACTTAGTGAGCTTGAGTAAATGGATGGCGAAATAGGGTTTAGGGAAAATAAGACAAAATTTATCAAAAATCACAATGGACAGGAAATTGTGAAGAGCTTTGATCGACTACGTCCGGAGGGGACTCGGTACATGTAAGAAGATTCCAACTTCATCATTGTGGGACAACTTCTTCCGACTGTACAAATAGATTAATGTTTAGCCATTACTAGCAGTAGAGCCCGGCGTTGCCCGGGGATGTAACAGTAAGAGATAGATCAAGTATCGACCATCATAAAGATTGAAAAATAAAATTGACAAAGATTATAGTTTAAGGTTGACAGTCACGCATGTCTTAATTATTTTTTTGTTTTGTTTTGTTTTTTTGTTTAGTTTTGTTTTTGTTGTTGTTTTTTTTACGAATTGGTCAAACCCAAACTCAAACAAAAACATTGTTTTCAATCGTTATGAGTCTATCGATTGAATAGAATTTTATTATAAACAATTGTCTTGTAAATGGAATTTTTAATGCATACAGAATGTAAAAATAAAGAAAAAAGTGTGCAAGACAATAAGAAACACTACCTGCCAAAAAAAGTGAAGTTTTGTTGAAATCGGTTGAAAAATGTAGGAAATCCGATCCCAAATATAAACGAACACACACACACAACCAACCAACCTGGGTTTTATAAGTATAACTCGAAGTGAGTTGTTCCCCTTTCATTAATGCCTCTTAATCGTATTTTCAAATTGATTTTGTACAAAATCAATTGTGTTTTTCCAAATTTGGCGCTGTTAGAACCACCGTACGATAATTTTACGTAGTCCTGTGAAGTTTTGTTGAAATCGGTTGAAAATTGTAGGAAATCCGATCCAATATATAAACGTAACACACACACACACACACACACACACACAATCTGCGTTTTATAATAAGTAAGATCAGTGAGCTTTATTAGAATCCTCGAATAATTGGATATCTCTCATCTCATGATCGTGGATCAATTGTTAACTATACTGAAAAATGATCGATTCCTTGTACGACTCCAGAAAGCATCTGACTCTTCCTGCTCTGCTTTATCTTTACAAAAGCCAAATCAGGCTCAAAATCCTGCCTTATCTGGATTGAACCTGCCTAACTAACTTATAGAGCTAAAAATCGTCGACATTTTTTTTTAGAGTATTCCCCTCTACAACCCATTTCCTATCAACGAGACGTGGCAAACTTTTTGCCACTGTATTTCAATCACAAATGTTCTGACGATCTACATGCCTTAGTTCCACCAGTTTGCGTCCTGGGTATGACGATAAGCTACATCCAGCAGCAAGGCCTATGATCAGGAGGTTTTGAGGAGCGTCGAACCACCTTTCCCAAGTCCATCCTAACCTGGGGTAGTAGCACCTGTTAAGGTTCAAGCTATGGGCAAATAGTTAACCACCAAACTAGGGTCAAATACTACGAAAGTATAAAAACACATTCTCATAGTAAAAATTTCTAAAAATAGTTTTTAATAGTAAAAAAAAAAAATAAAATTACCAAAACTCCCAAGGAAATAAATTTCGGCAGTAAATGATAGATAAGGAGTTGATATGCTGTTAAACAAACGAAGCAAACCAAATCAAATCGACCAGTTCATGCCTTTTACAGCTAGGACCCGCCATGCCACGTACATCAAGATCTGTTCCTTTTGTATTCCATTAGTAAGGAGGAAGTTCCATTCGAGCAGCTTATTTGGGGGGGAACAGACTCCCGAGAGGATGCTTCCTCGATTACTACAATAGTAACCACTTCAACCGTCATCATTCTTACATATACTTGCACTTATCCCCTCCTCTTAACCTCATACAACAACTTCATTGAGTATTGCTCTACCTTGAGTGGCTCTTGGGTCTTGTATTGGGAGAACAATTAGTAAAATGAAAAATTCATCTGCTTACATCAGTTTGTGCTCGAAAACAGATAAAAGCCAGTATTTCGAATATTAGTTGCCGGATTGACACAAAACCAAATTACGGAGGAGTCTTTTTTTTTTTTTACAGAACTAGATGGCAAATAAAAACGTCGTTTTCAACAACTCAAGCCACACAGGAGATAACATTCACAGCCGGCCATATAATATTAGTAATTTTAATTTCACTAAATTTCCATGGAATCCTCTCCATTTGAATATTTGTTCATCGACAGGAAAACCTTTTTCATTTCTGATAATTGGAAAGTCATTTTTGTTTTATGAGAGCAAACATCGAATTATCAAATCTGCGATTAATTATAATGAAGTGGAAATGTTGCAATCAATTATTTGTTCACTATTTACATTCTTCGGACCATTGTCCTCATCTTTGTCGCCATATTTATTACAACGTTTCGGCCGTTGTACGCTCCGGCCTTCTTCAGGAGGTTGGGATGTCGAACTGAACCATTTATTTCGCTCGCTGGGGTAGACTGCTCTAGTTCCACGTGCCATGTGTAATGGATGTCAGATATCAGTTATGTCCTGTTAACTCCCCTCTCCAACTTCTCCACTGCCTTAACCGGGTATTGAACTCACACTTCTGTCACTGGATCTAACTAACGCCTTTATCCACTGTGCCATGTGTCCTTGAGGACATATGTGTATGAATTTCTGGGTATTATAAACATAATGTCTTCAGCAAACATTTTTACCAGTGCTCATATTGCAATTTTTGCTGTTATCATTTCATGTTTTTACCAGAGCTCATATTGCAACTTTGTTGTTATCGCTTTTCTCTGGCACTCCTTGTTACTGGTTCCCATATTGTATTCATTTCTATGCTTGGTCGGCTCAGGAGATTTTTGTGGTCTAGCATATGTGCTGATTCCTTAAATTTACGAATTTTCCAATGGTGTTCTTTGTCTATGATCTTAACCTGATTGCACAGAAGACGGTGATCTCTCCATATGTCGTCAGCCACACCTGATTTTTCCCAAAGAGTGTGAGTTCAATACCTGGTTAAGGTGGGGAAGAACTTGGAGGGGGAATTATGCAGGAGGTAACTGATATCTGACATTCATTATATATGGCACGTGGAACTAGATCAGTCTACCCCAGTGAGCGAAATAAAGGGTTCAGTTCAACATTCCAACTAACTGAAGAAGGCCGTAGCGTACAACGGCCGAAACGTTGTGATAAATATGGCGGCAAAGATGAGGACAATAGTCCGAATAATGTAAATAGTGTACATAATACCTCATCTCAGAAATATAGACAGATACTGAAAGGCCGAAACGTTGTAATAAATATGGTGACAAAGTTGAGGACAATAGTCCAAATAATGTAAATAGTGTACATAATACCTCATCTCAGAAATATAGACAGATACTGAAAGGCCGAAACGTTGTGATAAATATGGCAACAAAGATGAGGACAATTGTCCGAATAATGTAAATAATGTACATAATACCTCATCTCAGAAATATAGACAGATACTGAAAGGCCGAAACGTTGTGATAAATATGGCGACAAAGATGAGGACAATAGTCCAAATAATATAAATAGTGTATATAATACCTCATCTCAGAAATATAGACAATTATTTGTTTCCATTGAGCAAATGAGGATGTATTTATTTTCTTGAATGTATTTGAACAATCCGATTTCTTGTGTTTAAACAGAGACTCTAGGAAACTTACATTCCTGGTTACTTAGTAAGTATTGTTTAGTCTGGTACAAGGCTAATGGAAAACACCTTTACATTGTTGCGTTAGTCTTCCACTTGGAATTCGAAGCATTGGTCTTGATCTCGTCTTAAACGCCACCCACTGGTGCCAACAGGGAAATATATTTAACTATTTCGAGCTATACAGAATCAATCTCTCTGCGAAGATGAAAGCCAGTGATAATTGACTATTTTTTATGCAGGTATCAAATTCAGGCTGAGATTGCGTGATTTCTGTGTGTGCGGAGCGAAATAGCATTTTAAAGAGTTATTTGTCGTTTAAAAAAATTATTCTTCTTATCTGCGGTCCAGCGGAGTTGGATGCAAAAAGAGAACTGTATGACATTCCAAGACAAACAATGCATTTAAGATAGAAAACGAAATAAATCTAATTTGAAGTTATTGGCACACACCGATAGAACATATTCACATCTTCAATTTTCAAGTTGAGAGCGCCTGTTTGCTTTGAAAACTTCACTCAAAATACAGGCTTTTACATGAATTCGAAACACAATTACTGGTGTCGGTGTAAAATACGTAACTACCTCAGCTATTACTGGTCTTTTGAAAAAAGATAACATTAGTGATTATTCGGAATTAATGGTTAAGAGAATTTTATTTGAATAATAGGTGCAACAGAGAAAACATAAACCAGAGACAGGTGCAAAACTATACTATATTTGGCCATCAGGTGTCGGAAGTGTTGTCTGATAGAAGCGAATAATTGATTCATAATATTGGTTCAACCTTTAATGATTGATGTAATGAAAACTGCATTGAAGATGAAAATGTCTGTACTATCTTTGAAGTTCACTTGCAAACAAGGAAAACTAAATGCTGATTGGTTGGTTGGGTTACGTTAGTTGGTTGGGTTTGATTGATTGGTTGGTTGGTTGGTTGGGTCTGATTGGTTGAAATTCACGACAGATCAACCCTTGTTGGGTTATTTAATGTCGAAGAGCAGTCTTTTTGCATTATATTTACAGAGCTAAATATATAAATCTTGTAGGACAAATAATAATGAAGATTCTAATGTTAGCATTTCTACATCAATAATTATCAATAACATTTTCATAATTTTTAAATTAATGTTTTATATATATCTAATACTGATAATTTTTCCGCGATGAATGTCCATCCAGGTCACCACATTTTGGGGTATAAACCCGCTTCCTTTATGAAGGATAAATAGGTCAGTCACATCGAAATTGTCAAATCGGTCCCTCCTTCTGTTGGCGCTATGGAGTCATTTTCTAACGAGATCATGCTGAGTATAAAAGTGTGTGCTGTTTTTCTAAAGCCAAGGTGACTTGGGGTCTTCCCGAGTTTTCGTTTCCAGGATCCTAGGATAGACCTCACCTTGAAGCATTTGTTGTATACCTTACTATATTACTCCAACTCTGATGTTATTTTTTTTTTCTAAAGGTCAATCACTGGAGGCCATATTCAGAACCGATTGAGACTAAAAATACTAAAATTTAAATAATACAAGTCTCGTGAGCTACTCAAGGTAGAGGGCTTTTGTTAGTAATGATGAAGGAGGTGTGAGATATAAATGAATGATGAAGTAGTAAGAACTGGAGATTATGAGGATAAGGAATGTAGATAACGATTGACCCTTGAATTGAAGATTTTAAGATTGTAGTATTTAGAGAAGCATCGACACATGAGTCTTTTTTTCAAGTAGCAGTTCATTGGGAGTGGGTTGTCTGAGTGGAACTTTCTCCTTACATTTGGAACACGGTGGAAAGAAATGTAATTTCGAGGTAACACGTCTTCTAGATGTAACGCTCTGAACGGTTAGAATTGAAGTATTGAGCAAGTCTGAGAATTGTCTCTTGGAAAGAGCGATAGATTAAAAACAGACATACAACCTTACGGCTATGAGAAAGAAGTTGTACGTTGGAAAATAAATCTTCCCCACAAGAGGATTGAGTTGTACCAGTTCAGATATGACAGAAAAACTTTGTTTTTTGCTTATCTTACTTTTATAAAGGTAAAGCATAGCGCAGGGGTCGGCAGCGTATGGCACGTGTGACACACGTGGCACGCCGAGCAATTTCCAATGGCACGCAGCCGCAAATGACATCACGAAGTCTGAACCAATAACTACTAGAACACAAAGAAGATATTTAGCTGTTTCAATTTTAATATATACTAAAGTATATAGACTACATATTACTATATAAAATATATTGTAGAACAGGTATATTGACTGTAAGCTTAGGGTCACATCAATTTGAAAAACCACTTCCTGTACGATCACCGAAGTTAAGCAACGTCAAGCCTGGATAGGTCATCGATTGGGAATAACAAGTACTGTAAGCTTGGTTGTCACAATGCTGTAATAGATAGATGTAATAGAGTAGGAGTGAGAACATTTAATTTTGTTGATTCTTTTATCACAGGGTTCGGCAATTTCCATTGGTACGCAGCCGCAAATGACACCATCAAGTCCTAACCAATAACTACTACAACGCAAAGAAGATATTTAGCTGTGTTAAAACTGCTCACCCGTTGAACTGCCTGCTCTTTTCACCTTCTAAGATCACGTGGCACACCAAGCAATTTCCAATGGCACGCAGTCGCAAATGACATCACGTGGTCCTAACCAATAACTACTACAACGCAAAGAAGATATTTAGCTGTTTAAATTTTAATATATAATAAAGTATATATGCTATATATTACTATATAAAATATATTGTAGAACAGGTATATTGACCTTGATTTGTATAAAAATACGTATGCTCTTAGCATACTGAATGATTAATTTTAAGTCGTCATATAGCAAAAGGTTGCCAACTCCTGGTATCGTGAACAGAGCAAGTCATGAAGAGATAAAATGAGGCGAAAATTTTTCCAGAATATTGAACAATGGCTTGTATATATAATTTCCACTTAAGAAAGATTGAACAATGAAAGCTGAGTCCTTATCGATGTTTGCAGCAGATTGACAAAGATAGAAGTTATTACAAAGGCAGATTGAAGCATTTCATATTTCCAAATATGAAGAGCTTGAAACCTTCCATTAGATATCGTTAAGATTCAACAAATGAAACCAAATAAATTCTTTTGTTCACCAAGAAATGGATCAGGTGTTCACGGTGACATCTTAAACAATCATAAAAATCTGACTACAAAATGTGACTATGATTCACATTGGGCACATTTGACGAGGAAAGAAGAGCTGTAAAGTGAATTTCTCTTGTGGGAGGCTAGACATAGAAAACGGAAGAGATGAAGATTGATTAAACGTATGAATCAGTTAAGAAGCGATATTAGGTTTGAGAAATGAAGAACCAATGAAGGGGTCATGGGAAAGAGAAGAATGGAAGAAACTAGTTGAGGATGTTCGAGTTTACACGAAATAATAAAAAAATATTTAAAATTTTTATGACTAACGTAAGTTGAGCATTCGATCAGGACACGTTGACTTTTGAGAATCTTCATCTAAAACATGAAATTAGACCAAATAAAATCTCTAGAGTATATTTATTTTAATGATAAAAGCAAACACGCATATACAAAATTCATTTTTAATATATATATATATATATATATATATATATATATATATATATATATATATATTATTTTAGGATATTAGATCGAAAAACGTCAAAATCGTTATACAATTACAGTCGTGTTTCGATGCGTATCAATGCATCAAAACAAATAGTGTGGCGATTTTAACATGTTTTTCGTTGTAATATCCTAAAATAAAGAATATTGCTCTATTTTGTATTGAGCTCTATTTTAAATTAAATGTTACGAACGTTGGAATTGAATACTATTCGTTCTCATCTTACCTGGATATATATATATATATATATATATATATATATATATATATATATATATATATATATATATATATTCATGAATCATACAAAAAACAAATATAGAGGTTAATGATTTAAATGGCGATAAATACATCGCCATTTAAATCATTAACCTCTATATTTGTTTTTTGTATGAATGATTCATGACTTTATAAATTATAGTTGAACCTTTTAATTGAAATTAATATATATATATATATATATATATATATATATATATATATATATATGAAGAAATATAGTTTTAAGATATGGTATATTTATGGGATGTGTTCAAAGATAGAGCGTATGTATATATATGAAAGTGAACAGTGAAGTCAACAGTCAGAGGCAACAGACTGTCTCATGCTAAACGCAATCATCAGGCCACGATATATATATATATATATATATATATATATATATATATATATATATATATATATATATACTACACCACGAGAATAATAAATTTAAACTTCAAATTCTTGAGGCTCTCTATATCAAAATCAACGAACCAAGTGAACATAATTTATTATAAATATAGCAACAACCTATTAAAATGCATATAACATTAATGACATTTTGCATTTCTACCAAATCCTGTCCAGCTCCCTTATAATGAAACGATTGTTGGCAAAAGATTTCATAACTACAACGGATAAATTTGAAAATAAATATAGCATCGCATTCGCGCTTTTTTTTTATTTTTTAATCACCATGACAACCAAATGCAGATTTTATCACGGTGGCCATATGTCTTTCTTTGTAATTCACCCCTGAGGATGATGATGGAGGATATGAAAAATGAAAAACTATGGTGCCTTAAATGATGAATTTGATCTTAACATCAAAAAACTGATTAGAGAACAGGAAAGGATCAGTATAAAACTTAGTAGAAACATTATTTCTATATTATTTAATGAATATATATATATATATATATATATATATATATATATATATATATATATATATATATATGTGTGTGTGTGTGTGTGTGTGTGTGTGTGTAATATTAATTTTGATAGCAGAGTGACTGGAGTAAGTTTATGTGCTAGTGTCTGGCTAGTGTAACCTATATCAGCGCGGAATGTGGATTTGGCGAGACGAGTTCAAATTCCAACTTACTCTCTTGCATTCACTTTCACACTAATGTCTTTGGAAAAAGCATAAAGTTCTTTCCCCACCCTCAGCTATGGGTTCAATAACATGGTAGACAGAGCTCTCTGGCCTTGGATGGCAAGTATTCTAAGAGAAAGAAAACAAAATTCCAAAGAGGAGACAACGGGAAATCATTCAATTATCTTTATTAAAGATGCATGGAAATTCGTAAATTAGAAAAAAACGGAAGTTATGTCAGTGGTTCTCAACATTTTTTTCCGATGGACCACTTTTACTCTTATATTTTTTGGTGGACCCCATATCAATTTAATGAAAAAAAAAACTTATTTTATTTTTTACTAATAGATAAGTTTAGGAATTGTATTATCGAAATAGTAAATATACATCCACCCTTGTATTATTTATATATTAAATTAATTTTATTATAAATATTATATTTTTTAAATATTTTATTTTTTAAATATTTTATTTTTTAAATATTTTATATTAATAATGTTATTTTATATTAATTTATTTATATTTTATTTGCTTAATATTTAAAATGAATATTATTAATATTAGATTAATTTATATAAATTATAATCTTTATAATTTTACTTTATATATATATATATATATATATATATATATATATATATATATATATATATAAATTAAATAATTAAGAAAGATACAACGTTAAGGTTTCATGACTATAATTTATTTCCCCAGAAAATATATCCTTAATATATATATATATATATATATATATATATATATATATATAGAGAGAGAGAGAGAGAGAGATAACTAGACTCGTTTCGAAAAACCCTCGAATTTTTGATTTGTAAATAATCAAATCAATCTCGAGGGAAAAAATGGTTTTAAAAAAAGAAAGAGCTACAAACATGAACTACTGTCGAACAAATCGCACAGATGCAGGTCTGAAGCCCAAAGAAAAAACCCCGATACGAGTAGACAACTAACTAACAAAAGAGCTCAATACAATTGTAGAGCAGACCTAGATACACCTAGTGAGCCAGACAAACCTACCTAGGTTTCACCTAAACCGATCGTCAGGGAAAGTATGGCCATACTTTCCCTGACGATCCGTTTAGGTGAAACCTAGGTAGGTTTGTCTGGCTCACTAGGTGCATATATATATATATATATATATATATATATATATATATATATATATATATATATATATATATATTCCTTCCTTTATATATCCTTCTCAGTTTTTATTCAACTTTTACAATCAAAACATCTGGTAGAATAAAAGGGACGTTAAAACTTACATGACTTGATCTTGTTTTCTGCTAGTTTCAGAATTGTTTTTCTATTTTTAGTATTTTAATATGTTGTAGGTTACTGGAGAAATTCCAATTCTCAGTTGTGACAACACTTCCAAAGTGAAATTGCTCTATGGACATATAAAATATTACCATGGACACCCAATTTGTGATGTTTTTGTGTGGACCCGCATTAATGTTATATGTGCCTCCTAGGATGCATATGAACCCAGGTTGTGAACCTCTGATTGAAAAGCATCGTACCAAAAACTTAATTTCGAGACTTGCCCGATTTTCCCCTTGAGGTTCTGACCCTTGATAGGTCGCTCTTGTACCACTGATAATTGTAATGTTTCAGTTCATCCTATCTGAAAAGAGGTAATAAAAGTATTTATTATTATTATTATTATTATTATTATTATTATTATTATTATTATTTGTGTATGTTATGTTTTCTGCTTTGTATCCTGTAGAGCCGGGTCTAAACTATGGTCCTTTGGCCCTATAGTGGAATTGTCGTTTAACTGATAGCACTTTTTTTAGTATATGGGATGTTCCTAGTAGAGCGATCTCCTGGGAAACTTGTACGTTGATGTTACCTGAGACACTGTTAGTAAAATTGCCCATTCCTTTTCTCACGAGGCCCAGTGCTCCGATTACCATTGGTACAGCCTCAGTCTTCATTTCCCACATCTTGTTAATCACGATCACCAGGTTCCTGTATTAGGACAATTTGTCGATATTTTTTATGGAGGTGTTCCCTAAAGTTCTTGGTACGTACGAATATCTTGGTACGTACTATCAACATCTGATTTCGGATGGTGCGTTCTCATTTGTGTATGCATTTTTCTGATCTTGGTGTCCAATCTATTAATATTATTCAACTTCAATTTAATAATATTCATGCTGTATGTTACTAAGGGTATAGCTAAGGTGTTGATAGCTTTCATTTTATTGGCCCCATTTAGTTCGTTTTCTAGTATCAAACGTACTCTCCAATAATATTCTTTTCGGCTCATTTTCTCTATAATTGAATTTTACATTCTGTCTCCTTCCTTAATTCCTAAATATTTATATGTGCCATCTTGGGCTGATTCCTTAATCTAGTTTAATCAAGGTTTAAATCCGTATTTTTCGTGAGTTTACTGCCTCTGAATGTCGCTTTGGTGTATCTGTCGGTTCCGAACTGCATCCTAATGTCTTCGCTGAAGGTTTAGGCAAGTTTTTCTGCTGGTTTTCATCTTTGGCAAACGTTTTAAGATCATCAATATAGGAAAGGTGATTCAGTTTGCCATTCTGTGACTTGTATCCGTAATTGGAAGATTCCGCTTTTGATGTTGATTGGTCTCAATGCTGCTAATGACCCGTTTGTATGACTTTAGAGTTACGTTTAGATTTAGTATAGGCTTTCCGTTATGAATTTGACCATTGTGGTGACATACTCTGTATATTTTTAGGCTCTTCTTTATCCATGTGTGTCGGACGCCTTTCTTTAGTCGATCCATGCTATCGATAAGTTTCTTTTCTTTATTTCCCCCTCTTCCAATATAGTTTTATTGATAATTATTTGGTTCTTTCATCCGTAACTTCCTCTTTTACATCCCTTCTGTCCTGCTAGGAGTAAATAGTTTTTCTCAGGGAGGTTGTATGCCTTCTCGGTTATGATAGAAGTGAGGATCTTGTACATTGTTTGTAGGCAGGTGATGGGCCTATAATTCTTCGAGTTCTGCGTCTCTTCTGTATCTGGGAGTAGGTATGTTACTTCCCATTTGGAGCATTTTTCTGGGTTTATGATTATATCATTGTATACCCATACGAGGTCTTGGTGGGTGCTAGATGGATTCTTTATCCAAAAATTGGTTATACCGCCTATTCCTGGGGCTTTCCAGTTTTTAGTTTTGCAGATGGCAGCGATGTTTCAGTAATATTGATATCCGTCCATTTTTGTCGGTCTATATGTCCGCGTTGTTCCTGTTGTTGCTGGATCCATGTGCCCCTTTCATTATGTATTTTGCAGTTTTCCCACGTCTTAAACCAGAACTCCTCGACTTCCAGGATATTAGGTGGATCATTTACTCCTATTTTATTTTTTCCGAGTTTCTCGATTTTCTTTGAAGATCATTTTCCAGAAGTGTTATGGGATCTTACCCATAATAATAATAATGAACTATTCCATACTTAATAAATACTGCGCCTCAGGAGTAGGCAAGGAGTCTGTCGCTATACTCTTGAGCGACGGTTCGGTTCAACTCTCTGCTTTCGGGCGGGAGGAACCCGAAGGAGGCTACGCCGAAGGGCGGGGTCTCCTTCGGGGAGGTAGACCGGCCTTGAACCCGTTTATACAGGTTCAATGGGCATATTTTTGGCCGAGCACACGGGCTCGGAATGCCGACGTTAAAAAACGTCGGCATTCCGAGCCCGTGTGCCACATGACGCCCTCGTGTGTGTGTGTGTGGGGGGGGGTGACTGAATATCGTCTGTCGCTCATCTCTTGAACAACAGAGCGGTTGAATTCTCTGCCTTCTGTCGGAAGAAACCCGAAGGAGGCTACGCCGAAGGGCGGACTCACTTTCGGGGAGGTAAACCGACCTTGAATCCGTTTATACGTGTTCAATGGGCATATTTTTGGCCGAGCCCAAGGGCTCCGAGAGCCCACTTTATAAAGGCCTTGTGCCACATGACGCCCTAGTGGGTGGGTGACTGAATATCGTCACTCGCTCAACTTTTGAACGACAGATCGGTTGAACTCTCTGCTATCAGGCGGGAGGAACACGAAGGAGGCTAGGCCAAAGGGCGGATTCTCTTTCAGGGAGGTAAACCGACGTTGAGCCCGTTTATACGGGTTCAATGGGCATATTTTTGGCCGAGCCAACGGGCTCAAAAAGCCCACGTTAAAAAGGCCTTGTACCACATGACGCCCTCGTGGGGGGTGACTGAATATCGTCAGGCACTCAAGTTTTGACCGACTGTTCGGTTGAACTCTCTGCCTTTAAGCGGGAGGAACGCGAAGGAGGCTACGCCGAAGGGCGGATTATCTTTCGGGGAGGTAAACCGACTCTGAACACGTTTATACTGGTTCAATGGGCATATATTCGGCCGAGCCCACGGGCTCGGAGATCGCACCTTCAAAAGAACTTGTGCCACATGACACCCTCGTGGGGGGGCTGAATATCGTCAGTCACTCAACTCTTGAACGACAGATCGGTTGAACTCTCTCCCTTTTTTTTTTTGGCCTATCCCGTAGGCTCGGAGATCCCACATTAAAAAGGCCTTGTGCCACATGACGCCCTTGTTGGGTGGGGTAACTGAATATCGTCAGTTGCTCAACTAATGAACGACAGATCGGTTGAACTCTCTGCCTTCGGGCGGGGAGGAACCGGAGGGAGCCTACGCCGAAGGGCGGATTCTCTTTTGGGGAGGTAAACCGACCCTGAACCCGTTTACACGGGTTCAATCGGCATATTTTCGGCCTAGCCCACGGGCTCGAAGATCCCACGTTAAAAAGGCCTTGTGCCACATGACGCCCTCGTGGGGGGGGGTGACTGAATATCGACAGTCGCTCAACTCTTGAATGAAAGATCGGTTGAACTCTCTTCCTTCGGACGTGGAGGAACCCGAAGGAGGCTACACCGAAGGGCGGATTCTCTTTCGTGGTGGTAAACGGACCCTGAACCCGTTTATACGGGTTCAATGGGCATATTTTTGGAAGAGCCCACGGACTCGGAGATCCCACGTTAAAAAGGCCTTGTGCCACATGATGCCCTCGTGAGGGGTGGGGTAACTGTATATCGTCAATCGCTCAACTCTTGAACGACAGATCGGTTAAAAACTCTGCCTTCGGGCGGGGAAGAACCCGGATGAGGCTACGCCGAAGGGCAGATTCTCTTTCGGGGAGGTAAACCGACACTGAACCCGTTTATACGGGTTCAATGGGCATATATTTGGCCGAGCACCCGGGGTTGGAGGTCCCACGTTAAAAAAGCCTTGTGCTACATGACGCCCTCATGGTGGTGTGTGTGGGGGGGTGACATAATATCGTCAGTAGTTCAAGTCGAGTCATGAGTCGAGTCAGAGGCAGTCCGAAACAGAGTCGCGTTCAAACGATTACTGCAAGACATCTGAATAATGATACTGGTCGAGACTACATTGTTCTCTCTACTAAACCTGATTGTTCATACTAACACTTCTACTTCTCTGTATATAGTCCTGTTTGTAGTATATGTTTTATTCCACACCTGTGTTCGAGTTCTTCTTTATTGGTTCTACTTTGGACTATCACCGTGGTACAAGGAACCGGACCATAACAAGAAGAATTGTGTTTCTTTTTTTCATAATGCCTGATTCTCTGTACCTTCGCTTGAATTTGTTGTTTCAGCTTCTCTTTAACTTTTGATAGGTCAGTCTTATTCTTTATATCAAGGCTTCGTTTCCAATTGTCTCCTTTTTCCCATTTTCATTTTAGAGCCCCTCGTCAACTTCACTTAGAAATAACAATTGTCCTCGTAGTTTATTTATTTCAATTTCTATTATTTCTTTCTAGATTGGAATTTTTCTTTTTCTTTTACGTTTTGTTTTTAATTTTTCACCTATTATTTCTGTGATCGATGCCGAGGCCGCATTTATAAGACGATTAATTTCTGTCAGGTTCATCGCTCTTTCCAGTTCATCCTTTATGTTTCTAATTGCTTGGTTAGTAAGGTTGATGGTCCGATTCCTTGTACCACGTTGATAGTCCAAGGTAGAACCAATAAAGAAGAACTCGAATACGGATATGGAATAACACAGATATATTGCAAACAGGAATATATACAGAGAGGTAGAAAAGTGTTAGTACGAACAATTAGTAGTAATTGCCTGGACGCGACTGTGTATCGGACAGCCTCTCACTCGACTGACTGACTGACAGACTCCTGACGGGCTTCACTCCAGACTCCAGACTTCAGACTGAACAATATTTAGTCACCCTCCCACGAGGGCATCATGTGGCACAAGGCCGGTTTTACGTGGAATCTCCGAGCCCGTGGGCTTGACCAAAAATATGCCCTTTGAACACGTATAAACGGGTTCAGGGTCGGTTTACCTCCCCGAAAGAGACTCTGCCCTTCGGCGTAGCCTCGTTCGGGTTCCTCCCCGCCCGAAGGCAGAGAGTTCAACCGATCAGCCTGTCAGCCGGTCGACCGACTTCAGACGGAACGGTATTTAGTCATCCCTCCCCCCCCCACGATGGCATCATGTGGCACAAGGCCGGTTTAACGTGGGATCTTCGAGCCCATGGGCTCGGCCAAAAATATGCCCTTTGAACCCATATAAATGGGTTCAGGGTCGGTTTACCCCCCCCCCCTGAAAGAGACTCCGCCCATCGGCGTAGCCTCGTTCGGCTTCCTCCCCGCCCGAAAGCAGAGAGTTCAACCGATCAGCCGGTCGCCCGACTTTGGACTGAACTCTCTGCTTCCTCTTGAGGCGCAGTATTTATTACGTATGGAATAGTCGTATGGAATAATTATGTTATTATGGGTAAGGTCCCATAACAGTAAGGTTGATGGTTTCCTTCACTTGACGGTTCTTTCATACTTTTAGAATTTTTTTTTCTAATCACAAAAATGTTGTCCTCTTAATCTTAACCATTATCTTTCTTGTGTATTCCCATGAACTTCATTTCTTACCGTTTTGTAGATGTCACGTTGCCATATTTCCTTGTTAGCAGCTTTTGTTTTTGTCCATTGGCTGCAGTTGATTCACTAAATGATAGATTTTCTTTTTAAGTATCCTTTTATCTCTTTTGTGTCGCATCTCCCGATTCTGTCGACTGATTCGCCGAACAGGACGGTATTCGCCACAAAGCTTGCCTTCTTGGAAATGGTTCTTTTTCAGAAGAGCTTTAATAGAGAGAGGGAGGGAGAAAGAAAGAAAGACAGAAAACTTGTTTCGTTGAAAGGAATTGAAGCGTATTTTTTTCTTTATTTTAGTGCCATAAAACTGATAAAATCAAATGAAATTATCAGAATTGAATTATTTAATACGTCAACGTTTCTCTAGTCTTTCTTTCTTTCTAACCTCAGGACTAATTTTTCAAGATTAATATTCATGGAATTAAAAATTAGTCCTTTTTCTTGCAATTTTTTTTCCTTCCTCGCTCAGCTTTTATGATAAATCGAACCATCCAATATGGCGCTTCAAGAAACAAGAAGTTTGTCGGGAAAATTAATATATCTTTTTAAAATAATAAAAAGAATCTTAGGAAAAAATAAACCGATAGCATAACTACTGTTATCAGTAAAGGAGTATTTTCATTGCTGTAATCCCAAATCTCCTTCGTCAAAAATACTACAACGAATACTGATATAAATTTTGCTAATAAAATACTGTGAAACAAACGCGTGTGGATGAAAAGAAATGTGAAAGTGAAAGTGAAAGTGAAAGTGAAAGAAGACACTCTATAGAAAGACACAAATTTGAATGAATGTAGACTTGAGAGAAAACAAAGAAAGAAAAGCAGTTACTAAAATAGAGAAGAGAATAAAAGTGTCTGAGAGATAAAAAAAATATAAAAAAGAGTATGTAAATAGTTAAAGAAAGAAAGAAAGAAGATTAGAATATACCTCGGAAATAAATAAGAAAGATAATGTAAGTAAGTAGTCTAAGAAAGAAAATAGAGAAGAGAATAAAAGTATTTGAGAGATAAAAAAAATTAGAAGAAAGAGAATGTAAGTAGTCAAAGAAAGAAAGAAAGAAAGAAAGGAAAGTGAGTTGCTATGAAAAAAAAAACAAAGAAAGGAAGTAATTTACCTCGGAAAGAACAAACGAAAGAAAGAACGTGAGTAGCCTCGAAAAGAAAGAAAGAAAGAAAGAAAGAAAGAAAGAAAGAAAGAAAGAAAGAAGATGAGAATATACCTCGGAAATAAATAAGAAAGATAATGTAAGTAGTCTAAGAAAGAAAGAAAGAAAGAAAGAAAGAAAGAAAGAAAGAAAGAAAGAAAGAAAAGAAAGAAAAGTGAGTTGCTATGAAAAAAAAGAAAGGAAGTGATTTACCTCGGAAAGAACAAACGAAAGAAAGAACGTGAGTAGCCTCGAAAAGAAAGAAAGAAAGAAAGAAAAAAAGAAAGAAAAAAGAAAGAAAGAAAGAAAGAAGATGAGAATATACCTCGGAAATAAATAAGAAAGATAATGTAAGTGGTCTAAGAAAGAAAGAAAGAAAGAAAGAAAGAAAGAAAGAAAGAAAGAAAGAAAGAAAGAATAAAGAAAGAAAAGTGAGTTGCTATGAAAAAAAAAAAAAGAAAGGAAGTGATTTACCTCGGAAATAACAAACGAAAGAAAGAACGTGAGTAGCCTCGAAAAGAAAGACAGAAAGAAAAAAAGAAAGAGAGAAGATGAGAATACACCTCGGAAATAAATAAGAAAGATAATGTAAGTGGTCTAAGAAAGAAAGAAAGAAAGAATGAAAGAAAGAAAGAAAGAAAGAAAGAAAAAAAGAAAGAAAAAAAAGAAAGAAAAGTGAGTTGCTATGAAAAAAAAAGAAAGGAAGTGATTTACCTCGGAAAGAACAAACAAAAGAAAGAACGTGAGTAGCCTCGAAAAGAAAGAAAGAAAGAAAAAAAGAAAGAAAGAAAGAAGGAAAGAATATACCTCGGAAATAAATAAGAAAGATAATGTAAGTAGGCTAAGAAAGAAAGAAAGAAAGAAAGAAAGAAAGAAAGAAAGAATAAAGAAAGAAAAGTGAGTTGCTATGGAAAAAAAAGAAAGATAGTGATTTACCTCGGAAAGAATAAACGAAAGAAAGAACGTGAATAGCCTCGAAAAGAAAGAAAGAAAAAAAAGAAAGAAAGAAGATGAGAATACACCTCGGAAACAAATAAATTTTAAAAATATATAAAGAAAAGATAAAATAAAGAAAGGTGTTCTATTTGTGACGAGGTGGATAATGATCGACTCATCCAGGACCATCCCCAACGTGTCTTGAGATTAGTTTACGAACAGAGTTAAATGTAGAAAGACTAGAATTTGACCAAAAGAAAATGTGACAGAAGACTTCGTAGAATTTAATGATCATTGGAATCAATACGAAAATGAATTTCAGGAAACTTAGATGTAATGAATTATTCTTAAGCAAACTGGATATTAACTTGAAGAATGGTTACAATCAGGTACACACTCGCCAAGTCGCACGAAAATGGTGACAACTGATAAGTTGCTTCCTGTTTTGAAAAAAAAAAATCATAAGTTGTTTACAAAAAACCTATCCATCGAATCGGTGTTCTTTTCTTAGGCAGAATAATTTCCAAGGAACAACATTTCTGAAAAACAGGATGAAACATTCCAACAACCTCTGATGTTCTGTTTGTTTCCAAAAAGATATATTCGCCAATGATTTTATAAGACTTCAGCTCGGGAATTACATTATTTGAACTTGTTCAAGTGGCAAACTGGCCATTGTTTTCAGATTTGAAATTAATGACTGAAATTTACCAATGAATCATTGGTGACAGCCAGAAGGCCGGATTCCATATACACGGGATAATTCTGCATGGAGTCTGGTGGAAGCAAGATACGGGCTGACACCGGTGGCGTGCGGAAAATATAGCAGGTGTCTACACAGAGTTATTACGTGGTTTCAACAGGGACGCGGAAGTAGCAGGTCATAGTCGTAACCGTAAATGTACAGGCAATCAGTAGTTTCGCCCAATACCGCAAGTTGCTACTAAACCAAATCCTTAACCTAAAACCTCGAGTTATGTTATCAAATATTCCATCATTCACTGCCATGTAAGTGTATTGATATGACGTAGCAGTTCAAGCATTTCTTCCTTTGTTTTTCGTCATTATTTCAATCAATCTTATTATCTGATCAATCTTATGAATCTATCAAATTCAGTTTTGTGTGAAACGTGATTGATTTAACCACGCAAAGTTTAAATTCTTCTTCATAACTTATTTGAACAAATTAGAAGTTCTCTATTCAGGAAATTGCTGAATTGATGATCGGGATATCGAGGCTTGTCGCCAGTGTGTACTACTACATCTGGTGCTGTGACCAAGGATTCTTCAACTTGAGGCTACTTCACAAAGACACACAGGGTGTAGTGCTGTATTTAGTGGCTGTGATAAGGGGTTTGCGTCCAGTCATAGTGTTATTCATTCTCAAAAAGTTATCAAATGCAAAAGATAACCGAAAAAAGTTGGAAAATACACCGGTCAAAACTTTGTGATCTAAACAACAAAAACGAAAAAATTGCTTAAATTTAATTTATGAAAACAGTCTTCATCTTTATCCAACAAAAATCTTATTAATTTTACCAATTAGTCATGTCTGAAATCAGAATGGATGACTTCCATTAAATGTCGAACTGACTGGCTATTCCTTTGTCTTCCAATGTTAGAAAATTGAGAAAAAAATTCTTGTGGAGGATCATGACATTGTTTTTGCTTCAATCTTAGTTTAGCTTAGGGAACCACTACCAAAAAATTATTATTTTATTCATAAAATTAGTTTACATTTTTATGAAAGAAAAGTCAAGAGATAACACAAATTAACTATGTCCTCAGGAATTACATGGTGTATATTTGCAGTTGAGGATTATGACTAAATAACACACACACACATACACACACACATACATATATATATAAGCCTTATTGACACAAATATCAACGCCAAATGTCGATAGCCTGTTTCATGTTTGAATCTTCAGACAATGAGACAGACTGTTGCCATTCGATGTTAATCTCTGTGTCCGCACTGCTCATATTTACATATACTTTTTCACTAATATTGAGCAATTTTACTCCATAAATATAGCATACCTCAAAATTATATTTTATCACACACACGCATACACGCGCACACACACAAATACACAAACACACACACATATCTATATGTACAATACAAAAATGCCATATTACAGTTTTCAATAACAGTTTATCGATGTATGAAATTTATATTTGCTGAGATAGACATAAGTGTTATTATTTTCATTATAATAACAATATTAATTTTAAATGGTGAAATTTAGAGAAAAAATTGTCTTTCTTAAATCTTTAATCTATATTTATGTGAGTTCAAAGTTTATATCTAAAGGCATTCATATCAAAGAATATTCTTAATTCTCATTATTCCAGCATTATTTACATAACGATTTTTCTCAGTCTATTTTCCATGTTTTTCTTATCTTCATAGTTTAGTAAGTGGTCGGAAGTAGTTTTTCCGTAATAAATATTTGACCCAACATTCGGTCAGCGTTTAAAAAAAAAAGAAATTTAATTCCTTCTAATACTGAAAGATTAGCCCAGGCCAATTTTCTTGTTTCGATATTTCTCTTTTTGTTCAATCGCAGCTGAAACGGAGATCACAAAATCTCGGCCATATTTTCATTCTTTACAATTGGTTTGCTTTGGTTTGGTTTATTTTTGTTTGACGGGACATCAACACATCAATCGGTTATTTAACGCCGGTAAGATTTTTTAGGATAGGTTCGTTTGAACGGAATATGTATTACGTAATTTTGTAATAAGCGTTTTCTTTTTTCTTTTTTTTTGTCGGGAGTCAAATGTATTGCAGGTAATATTTTTTCCAAAAGATTATTGCCGGTATTTTACTGTAAAAATCTATTTTTATAATTTCATATTGTTTTCACGCCAGTTTATGGGTTAAATATTTGCCTATAGCTGGGACCCTAATAGGTGCTACTACCCCGGGTCAGGGTGGATCTGGGAACAACTGAAATTAAGAGATGGTTCTACGTTCCTCAAAACTTCACGATTAGAGGCGTTGCTGCTGGATGTAGTTTATCGTCATACCCAGGACGACTTGACAGCCGAACTAATATCTTCATATTTTTTGTTATTATCCCAACTGTATTGAAGTGGATATATAAGTAAAGTGTTAACACAATATTTGAATTTTTCAGCTTTCAGCTTTTCAACATTACATTTTATTGAACAGCTGACTTTGTCAATTACTCTCGACCAGAATGAGTTTGCGAACATCATCCTTACATTCTCCGCTGAAATGTATGAGAGACTGCCTCAATTCCTATTTCGGGCTGTTTATTTATCCATCTGGTTAACAGTTGTTCACACGTGCACATGTGTTATGGGACCTTACCCATAATAACATAATGGACTATACCATACGTAATAATTACTGCACCTCAAGAGGAAGCAGGAGTTCAGTCCTCCGTCTTTTTGTGACCGGTGTTTTTGAACTCGTATAATTGTCATTTTTGTGTTGCAGAGCGACGAACTTGTTTTTTTTGGCCACGAGGATTTGTTTGGCGACCTTTTTCGGATTAACGATATTCTTTGAACACACCAAGACATTTTGCTAAGTTATTTAAGTTTTAATTTTTTATTCTTCCATTCCTTTTTGTTTGTTTTTATTTTTTGGGGGCTTCGGCCCACATAATTTTTTATTTTTTTTTATTTTTTTTGTTGTTAAAAAAATAAGTACTTTTTAAGAAAAAAAGAAAAAGAAAGCTTTATATTTTTTATTTCGTTTTTATTTTTTTATATCCACTTTCTTTTTATTAGCGACTTCGGTCGCATTCTTTTCTTTTTGGTTTGACTAGTTTGTTTTTCTTTTGTTTTTTAGTTTATTTTCTTTACCGGCTTCGGCCGCAAACTTTTTTTTTTTTTTTTTTTTTTTTTTTTTTTTCTCTTCTGGTTACAAACCAGACTTTTTCTTTTCTTTTTCTTTCTGTACATTTCATTTGAATTTTTTGAAAAAAAAGAAAGGAGTTTTTTTTTTTTTTTTTTTTCTTTTATTTTCGGCAGCCTTTGAGCGCCATCTTTATTTTTTAATCTTACCTTTTTACTTCTTTCTGTTTGTGCTAGTTTGTTTTTTTTACTTTTATTTATTTTTGTCTTTGCTATTTTTATTTACTGGTTCATCCAGGCTTTTTCTTTATTTGTTTAATTTCTTTTTTTTTTTTTTTTTTTTTTTTTTACCCTCTCCCAACTCCTTTCCACTAAAAATTTGGACCCGCAGGTGAAAGTCTCCACACTATTACACCATGGCCGACGAAGCCAGTCGGTCAAATGTAAAAAAAGACCTTTTTGGTTCGGCGGCGAAAGCAGACCCGCCGGATAAAGCTACGAAAAAGCAGGCTAATACTAGCCCTATTTTGAAAAAAGTCGCTAGTGTCTCCAAAAAAGGAGATACTAGCAAAAATGCAGAAGTGCCAAAGGAGGCACAAAGTAAGACCGCCGAGGAATTGCCCTCATGTTGGAAGTCCCCCCCAAGTTGTATCTTGAACATGGCGGATTTCTTGGATAAGGCGAAGGGGTACGCCCATCTTGTTAATAAAGATGGGTTCGTCGATATTGTCCAGGAAATAGATGTGTTCGCAAAAAGAATGGTGACCGTTTTTGTGGTGGATAAGAAAACTAGAAAGATTTGTCGCTCCACAAAAGACACTGTGATTAAATCACTTTTGTCCCTGGGGATAAAACCCCAAAGAGTAATAAAGGGTACAGGGTTCTTCATGTGGGACATTCTGCTACCCACCCCAGAAGATTGCCTGGCCATGGCCAAAAAGGAATTAATAACAAAAGATTTCATAATCAGAACTGAATATGAAGGCCGCAGGCGGACCAGAGTAGCCGTCTTCGAAGTTCCTCCTCAAATTTCGGGAGAGCTCCTGGCTGCATTTTTTATGCAGTTCGGCCAGATTTTAGGGGCTCTCTCCGACAATTTGAACGGGGGATGGACTTTTGATATAATGCTTGACCAGAAGGCCTTCAAGTCCGTCCCCAACTGTTTGGAGTATGGTGACCGGAAAATGCCGGTCATAGTGACTGGTAGAAGACCAACTTGCTGGAGGTGTGGAGAGACTGGTCACCTTTCCTCCTCCTGCCCAGGAAAGAAGGCCCCTGGAGTTCCGGTCGCTGGCGACCAAAATCCCCCCTTGGCCGAGAAGCTAAAATCCGCGGCGCCTGTAGTGGGCCTAGCTGCGAGGCGGACCGGTGAGGAAAATCCCCCGGTTGGGCCCAGACCCACATTGCCCCCAAAACCGACGCCTGCCACAAGTGTGGATAAGGAGAAGGAGGAGGGGGAATGGCGCCTCGTAGTTAGGGGCAAGGGGAAGACCCAAACAGCGGTTCTTCAGTCCCAACATGACACCGGGGACAAAGTCACCTACAGCCCCATTCCCTCTACCAGCTCCGAGGGCGACGCCTCGGGGTCTTATGCAAATAACGCAACAAAAGCCCAGAAACTTAACGAGCCAAGCTGGGAAAAGATATTAGACCTCAAAAAACTGAAAGAAAAGTTGGAGATCAAGCGGGGCAAAAGTCAAAAATCGCTGGGGGCACCGGGCCCCCTATCCTCTGCCCCGTCTTCCCCTTCTGCATCAAAAAAAACCTTCGTAAAACCACCTCCGCCCAAATCTGCATCAAACTCTCCAGCAAAATCTCGTCATTTTCCTAAACCTTCGCCGGTGAGGACGCCTACCGGGTGGACTCCATCTACAACACCCAATGTCACACCCATGTCAACTCCCATACATTCACCTCAAAAGAAAAGGTTAAGAAGCCCAGATGCACAACCCATTACCGACAAAAAAAAGAAAAAGCTCAAACCACCGTATCTCCCAGGGGAAGACGTCTGCCGCGTATCCCGGGACCAGGCGGAAAGGGTCTTTGGCCAGACTAGGAACCCCAAAGACTTAAAAGTTCTATGGAACTTCCAAAAAATTAATGGTGTCGACGTAGAAAAACCGGAAAATTTCCCGTCGGCAGGAAGAGTGTTGACAGTAGTTAGAACTGGCCCGGGTACGCGGGAGATTTGGGGCATGATAGAGGAGGCCCAGTCGTCACTCAAAATGGTGCCCCCAGCTGCCTACTTACTCGACCCGGATGGGAATGAAGCAGATCAAAATCTTAAAGGGAGGGTCCCAGTTTTCGTTCACCCATCCCTTTATAGGGCTCTCAAACTTACCTACCCCTCGGACATCGGCGGCTTGTCTCAAGATGATACCGTCGAAAATGAGATGGCGTCCGGATCTATGGGACGAGCTGTCGGTGTCCTCACCCCAGCCATGTTCTATCCTGAAGGACAACCCTAATCGGCTTGACAATGGCACTCTGGTTAGCTAGCTTAAATGTCCGGGGCCTGAGGTCCGAGTCTCGCAGGGCGAGGCTCACTCGTGATCTTCAGCGCCTCGGGGTGAATGTATGTTGTATACAAGAGACCCGTTTTTCTTCTCATGATCGTGAGGACATACTGTCTAAGGGGTTCGCCGTTTATTCAGCCTGTTTTGATGGTCGTTCGAGGGGTGTCTCTTGGCTAGTGAGCAAGTCTTTGAAGGCTGCTTGTACCCTTGTCTTCGCGGATCCGGCGGGCAGACTTTGCGTGCTGGATGTTACCATAAAGGATAAGGTTCTACGTCTCATTGGGGTTTATGCGCCCAATACCCATTCCGAGCGGCCTGCTTTGTTTCGGCAGATCGCGCCGTTCTTGACGACGTCTCGTCGGGTAGTTTTAGCGGGGGATTGGAATGCCGTCCTTGACCCCGATATAGATCGCATAGGGCAAAAACAAGGTACTAACAACCCGGATGTGAAACCATTTCGGGACTTTATCGATGAGTTTGATCTTGTCGATAAGTTCCGGAATGAACACCCTCGGGAGGTAGCATGGACTTGGACAACTAGTGGCAACTCGGCTCCGGGGACGCTTGCGAGCTACCTGGACCGGGTCTTAGTTAGGAGAGTCGACGTAGGGCTCTTAGGGTGTCCAAGTTTCCATTATATAGTTTATACGGATCATAGGCTTGTCCGGGTCCGTGTAAACTTAGATAAGCCTAAGGTTAGATTGGCTGGTTACTGGAAATTGAACTGTTCCCTTTTTGGTGATCAGGGTTTCCGGGACCAGCTTTTACTAATGATACAAAGGGAATTGACGGGTGCGGTTGTGGGAAATGCCTGGTGGGGCAATTTAAAATCTAAAATCCGATCGTTTGCCGCCGATTTTAGTCGTCGACTCAATCTAGATAGATTAGCGGCGCAAACTGCTTTAGAAGATAAAGTCGATCGGGCTGTGAAATCCCGTGTTAGTGGGGACATAGCTTTAGCTAAGGCAGAGTTGTCCTCCTTGCTTATCAAGAAGGATCAAGCTCTGGTAGTTAGGGCTAGGTTAAAAAGAATGTCTTCTGAGGCAACGAATATGGCCGCTGAACTGCGTGCAGAGGAAAATCGAAGCGCGTCTAAGCGACATATCGCATGCGTCACGTTGCCGGATAAGCGGACCGTGACCACAAACGCGGGCATATGTGAGGTGTTTCGGGACTACTTTCAGGATCTTTTCACCAGGGAGCCCGGTCTGAGCTCTGCTCAGTTCGACGCCTATTTAGCTGACTTTCCCTGCCTTTCGGCAGCTGAAGCGGCTAGGTGCGAGGGTCCCATTACAGAGTCGGAGATCTGGGAAGCGCTGAAGCAGGTTGGCCTGGATAAGTCTCCGGGATTAGATGGTCTTCCCTACGAAGTGTACTTGAGGTTGTCGCACGTTTTTGTTCCTTTGCTGGAACTGATTTACAACCACTGGATGAAGCAGGGGTCTTTACCCCAACGCTTCACCAGGGGTGTGATCAAGTTGCTGCGTAAGGACAAGGGCGGTGGGGATGGGTTAGGGAACTTTCGCCCTTTAACGATGTTAAACACTGACTTAAAGATTTTGGCGAAGATCTTAGCCAACCGTTTGCAGCTTGTCCTGTCTAGTCTGATTGGCCCCGAACAGACTTGTGCTGTGAAGGGCAGGACTATTCAGGATAACCTTCATATGGTACGCTTGATCTTAGAACAAGTCGACAGTGATGCCGCGCTGATCAATTTAGATCAGTCCAAGGCCTTCGATAGGGTTGACCATCGATTTCTGGAGGCTGTCCTTTCGGCGGCCGGTTTCAGAGCCGACTTTCGCTCCTGGATCCGACTTTTGTATGCGACCCCCGGTGCGCTGGTGGAAGTGAATGGGGTAAGATCGAAGCCTTTCGTATTGTCTCGCTCCATTCGTCAAGGTTGTCCGCTCTCGCCTCTGCTTTACGTTCTTGCGTTGGAACCATTCCTTCGCAAGTTGAAGGCGAATCCGGTCCTGCGCGGAATTTCCCTGCCTGGGGCTTCCACCTCAGCCAGGTATTCTGCCTATGCTGACGACGTTTCGGTTCTTGTGTCGAGCAGAGCCGAGATTGACGAAGTCAGCAAAGAGATCAGTGGGTATGAGATGGTGACAGGGGCCAAGATCAACCGCGATAAGTCTGTGGGCTTGCGGTTGGGTGCGTGGAAGGGAGTTTCTCTTCCCGGACCTTTCCTCTGGACGGATGGGCCGATCAAGATACTCGGCGTCTGGTTCGGTCCTGATCTCCAGTTGGAAATGAATTGGTCGGAGGTGCAGGGGAAGGCCGAGATCGCGGTTAAACTGTGGTCTCGGAGGAGACTTTCCCTGAAGGGAAGGGCGGAGGTATGTGTTTCACACATATATCCGATACTCCTTTACCGACTTTCTGTGCTTCCGCTCCCGTATGCCAGACTAATGTCATTAGTCCGGACCTTGTTCTCCTTTTTGTGGAGAGACAAGGCCCCTATGGTAACTCGCGAGATCTGTTGCCTTCATCCCTCTGAGGGCGGTCTGGGTATGCCTAGCATTGAGATTCGTCAATATATGCTTCGCATTACCTTCCTAGACCGAATGTGTCGCGGATTGGATGAGGTGGGCACCTTTTGGAAAGAAGATGTCCGAAAACATTTCCCATCCCTGAGAAGTGTGCACTCGTGCGAGGAGGAGGCCGGCCGTAGACCTCGTGCCGAGTGTGCCTTCTACCGCGAATGTCGTAGTGCTTTGAAGCTCCTTTTACGGACGTCGGATGGCCTCTCCGACGCCCAGGCGTTGTCTCGTAAGGCATTGTATCGATTGTTAGTTAGGGGGTCCGTTCAAGATGATCTGATCGACGAGCTCGGTCTTACGAAGCAGGAGGCTCGCTCGATGTGGCCTTGGGCGCCTGGGTTGAAATGTCTCAATAACGATGAGGCATCACTCACCTGGCTGATGATTCGTGGGGCCCTCTGGGTCGGCAAGAGACTCTGTTCAGCAGGTTTGGAGAAATATCCAAACTGTCGTCGCTGCACTGGGGAAGTCGAGACCATTGGTCACGCCTTTTTTCAGTGCAAGACGGTAGTGCCGTTGTGCAAGTTTGTTGAAGGCCTCATGGTTCGCATGCTGCAGGGAAAGTTCTTTGTCCTGGAAGCCAGTTCTGTTTGTAGCAATGTGGTGTCGCAATTGACGAAGGCTGAACACTATGTGTTCTGTTGCTTACTAGGGATTATGAGAGTCGTGATTTGGACGACGCGTCAGAAGGGATTCCATGAGGGCGAGAAGTTCACCTCTTCCCAACTGATCTTGTACTTTAAGCATCAGCTTAAAGTCAAGATTAGGACGGAAAGGCGGCGGCTCACCTCATCGGAATTTGGCAAAAGGTGGGTGAATCTTGCGCGAATGTGTAGAGTAAAAGGGGCTGACCTAGAGTGGCACTTGGATGTCGGTTAGGTACAGGATTTGTCCTAACAGGGTTGAACATCGGCAACCCACCCAGATTTTAGGTTAGACTAGGTTTTTGATTTTGAATCTTTAGTTTTTTCCTTTTTTCTAGTAAACTTAGCTAGGGTATGCATGCGCATTGGCCCCTTTTATTTCTGTCCCTATTTTTCTTTTGTTTAATTGCCCATCCCCTCCCTCGTTAGGTGGTCAGTGACTTCGGTTCTCTGGTGGATGCGGGGCGCCTTTCGTTTCGTGTGTGTGCTTTTTCGTATTTGTTGTTGTGTATGAATGTGTGTGTGTCTGTGTGAATGCTTGGAGGAATGAATGTTTTTTCTTAGTTTTTCTTAGCCCCGCATTGATTTCGTCTAGTTAACTGATTTTGCTGCCACATTTATGGTTTGTGGGGGGTTTTATTACTAACACAGTTTTGTTTAGTTTTATTGTAAATATTTTTAAGTCATATTGTACATAATCATTTGGGGTTCTTTTTTAAAAATTGTTATTTTATGACCCTCCCCCCACGAACAATATTTGTACATAAGGGGACTAGTTAGGACTTCATAGAGAATTTGAGGCATTATGGTGGACGTAGTAAGAAAGGTAGGAGTGAATGTGTTGTTTTGGTGATTGGAATATTGTTGGTTTGTTTGGGTCCGTGTTTGGGACTAGCTAAGTTTAGATTTAAGACAGAAGAAGACCGTCATTTCCCCATCCCCCTTTTTAGGCCTTGTGCCACATTTTATACTTTTTTTGTATAAATAAATATCGTTCAGTCCTCCGTCTTTTTGTGACCGGTGTTTTTGAACTCGTATAATTGTCATTTTTGTGTTGCAGAGCGACGAACTTGTTTTTTTTGGCCACGAGGATTTGTTTGGCGACCTTTTTCGGATTAACGATATTCTTTGAACACACCAAGACATTTTGCTAAGTTATTTAAGTTTTAATTTTTTATTCTTCCATTCCTTTTTGTTTGTTTTTATTTTTTGGGGGCTTCGGCCCACATAATTTTTTATTTTTTTTTATTTTTTTTGTTGTTAAAAAAATAAGTACTTTTTAAGAAAAAAAGAAAAAGAAAGCTTTATATTTTTTATTTCGTTTTTATTTTTTTATATCCACTTTCTTTTTATTAGCGACTTCGGTCGCATTCTTTTCTTTTTGGTTTGACTAGTTTGTTTTTCTTTTGTTTTTTAGTTTATTTTCTTTACCGGCTTCGGCCGCAAACTTTTTTTTTTTTTTTTTTTTTTTTTTTTTTCTCTTCTGGTTACAAACCAGACTTTTTCTTTTCTTTTTCTTTCTGTACATTTCATTTGAATTTTTTGAAAAAAAAGAAAGGAGTTTTTTTTTTTTTTTTTTTTTTTTTTTTCTTTTATTTTCGGCAGCCTTTGAGCGCCATCTTTATTTTTTAATCTTACCTTTTTACTTCTTTCTGTTTGTGCTAGTTTGTTTTTTTTACTTTTATTTATTTTTGTCTTTGCTATTTTTATTTACTGGTTCATCCAGGCTTTTTCTTTATTTGTTTAATTTCTTTTTTTTTTTTTTTTTTTTTTTACCCTCTCCCAACTCCTTTCCACTAAAAATTTGGACCCGCAGGTGAAAGTCTCCACACTATTACACCATGGCCGACGAAGCCAGTCGGTCAAATGTAAAAAAAGACCTTTTTGGTTCGGCGGCGAAAGCAGACCCGCCGGATAAAGCTACGAAAAAGCAGGCTAATACTAGCCCTATTTTGAAAAAAGTCGCTAGTGTCTCCAAAAAAGGAGATACTAGCAAAAATGCAGAAGTGCCAAAGGAGGCACAAAGTAAGACCGCCGAGGAATTGCCCTCATGTTGGAAGTCCCCCCCAAGTTGTATCTTGAACATGGCGGATTTCTTGGATAAGGCGAAGGGGTACGCCCATCTTGTTAATAAAGATGGGTTCGTCGATATTGTCCAGGAAATAGATGTGTTCGCAAAAAGAATGGTGACCGTTTTTGTGGTGGATAAGAAAACTAGAAAGATTTGTCGCTCCACAAAAGACACTGTGATTAAATCACTTTTGTCCCTGGGGATAAAACCCCAAAGAGTAATAAAGGGTACAGGGTTCTTCATGTGGGACATTCTGCTACCCACCCCAGAAGATTGCCTGGCCATGGCCAAGAAAGAATTAATTACAAAAGATTTTATCATCAGAACCGAATATGAAGGCCGCAGGCGGACCAGAGTAGCCGTCTTCGAAGTTCCTCCTCAAATTTCGGGAGAGCTCCTGGCTGCATTTTTTATGCAGTTCGGCCAAATTTTAGGGGCTCTCTCCGACAATTTGAACGGGGGATGGACTTTTGATATAATGCTCGACCAGAAGGCCTTCAAGTCCGTCCCCAACTGTTTGGAGTATGGCGACCGGAAAATGCCGGTCATAGTGACCGGTAGAAGACCAACTTGCTGGAGGTGTGGAGAGACTGGTCACCTTTCCTCCTCCTGCCCAGGAAAGAAGGCCCCTGGAGTTCCGGTCGCTGGCGACCAAAATCCCCCCTTGGCCGAGAAGCTAAAATCCGCGGCGCCTGTAGTGGGCCTAGCTGCGAGGCGGACCGGTGAGGAAAATCCCCCGGTTGGGCCTAGACCCTCATTACCCCCAAAGCCGACGCCTGCCACAAGTGTGGATAAGGAGAAGGAGGAGGGGGAATGGCGCCTCGTAGTTAGGGGCAAGGGGAAGACCCAAACAGCGGTTCTTCAGTCCCAACATGACACCGGGGACAAAGTCACCTACAGCCCCATTCCCTCTACCAGCTCCGAGGGCGACGCCTCGGCGTCTTACGAAAAGAATGCCTCTGATACTCAAAAATTAAACGAGCCAAGCTGGCGAAAAATATTGGACTTAAAAAAATTAAAAGAAAAACTTGAGACTAAGCGGGGGAAAAATAAGAAATCGCTGGGGGCACCGGGCCCCCTATCCTCTGCCCCGTCTTCCCCTTCATCAAAAAGAGACACTTTTACTGTACCATCTGCTCCTAAATCTCTGACTAATTCACCGAAAAAATATCTTTCTTCAAAACCTTCGCCTTCTGGCATGACACCCTCCTCTACACCCATTACAACTCCGATTCCAACACCTATTCAGTCTCCAAATAAGAAAAGGGTCAGAAGCCCGGATTCTCAAACTGCTACCGATAAAAAGAAAAAGAAAATTAAACCACCATACCTCCCAGGGGAAGACGTCTGCCGCGTATCCCGGGAACAGGCAGAAAGGGTCTTCGGGCAAACCAAAAACCCGAAGCCCTTGAAAATATTATGGAATTTCCGGCACATCAATGGTGTTGATGTAGAGGTGCCGGAAAATTTCATGAAGGCCCGAACTCTGCTAACTGTAGTTAGAACTGGCCCGGGTACGCGGGAGATTTGGGGCATGATAGAGGAGGCTAAGGCCTCCTTGAAAGTGGTGCCCCCAGCTGCCGTCCTTCTTGAGGAAAATTTAGATGAATCCAAGAAATGTAAAGGGAGGGTCCCTCTTTTTGTTCACCCATCCCTTTATAGAGCCCTTAAACTAACCTATCCTGCGGACATCGGTGGCTTGTCTCAGGATGATACTCTTGATACTGAGATGATATCTGGTTCGATGGGACAAGCTGTCGGTGTCCTCACCCCAGCCATGTTCTATTCTGAAGGACAACCCTAATCGGCTTGACAATGGCACTCTGGTTAGCTAGCTTAAATGTCCGGGGCCTGAGGTCAGAGTCTCGCAGGGCGAGGCTCACTCGTGATCTTCAGCGCCTCGGGGTGAATGTATGTTGTATACAAGAGACCCGTTTTTCTTCTCATGATCGTGAGGACATACTGTCTAAGGGGTTCGCCGTTTATTCAGCCTGTTTTGATGGTCGTTCGAGGGGTGTCTCTTGGCTAGTGAGCAAGTCTTTGAAGGCTGCTTGTACCCTTGTCTTCGCGGATCCGGCGGGCAGACTTTGCGTGCTGGATGTTACCATAAAGGATAAGGTTCTACGTCTCATTGGGGTTTATGCGCCCAATACCCATTCCGAGCGGCCTGCTTTGTTTCGGCAGATCGCGCCGTTCTTGACGACGTCTCGTCGGGTAGTTTTAGCGGGGGATTGGAATGCCGTCCTTGACCCCGATATAGATCGCATAGGGCAAAAACAAGGTACTAACAACCCGGATGTGAAACCATTTCGGGACTTTATCGATGAGTTTGATCTTGTCGATAAGTTCCGGAATGAACACCCTCGGGAGGTAGCATGGACTTGGACAACTAGTGGCAACTCGGCTCCGGGGACGCTTGCGAGCTACCTGGACCGGGTCTTAGTTAGGAGAGTCGACGTAGGGCTCTTAGGGTGTCCAAGTTTCCATTATATAGTTTATACGGATCATAGGCTTGTCCGGGTCCGTGTAAACTTAGATAAGCCTAAGGTTAGATTGGCTGGTTACTGGAAATTGAACTGTTCCCTTTTTGGTGGTCAGGGTTTCCGGGACCAGCTGCTACTAATGTTACAAAGGGAATTGACGGGTGCGGTTGTGGGAAATGCCTGGTGGGGCAAATTAAAATCTAAAATCCGATCGTTTGCCGCCGATTTTAGTCGTCGACTCAATCTAGATAGATTAGCGGCGCAAACTGCTTTAGAAGATAAAGTTGATCGGGCAGTGAAATCCCGTGTTAGTGGGGACATAGCTTTAGCTAAGGCAGAGTTGTCCTCCTTGCTTATCAAGAAGGATCAAGCTCTGGTAGTTAGGGCTAGGTTAAAAAGAATGTCTTCTGAGGCAACGAATATGGCCGCTGAACTGCGTGCAGAGGAAAATCGAAGCGCGTCTAAGCGACATATCGCATGCGTCACGTTGCCGGATAAGCGGACAGTGACTACAAACGCGGGCATATGTGAGGTTTTTCGGGACTACTTTCAGGATCTTTTCACCAGGGAGCCCGGTCTGAGCTCTGCTCAGTTCGACGCCTATTTAGCTGACTTTCCCTGCCTTTCGGCAGCTGAAGCGGCTAGGTGCGAGGGTCCCATTACAGAGTCGGAGATCTGGGAAGCGCTGAAGCAGGTTGGCCTGGATAAGTCTCCGGGATTAGATGGTCTTCCCTACGAAGTCTACTTGAGGTTGTCGCACGTTTTTGTTCCTTTGCTGGAACTGATTTACAACCACTGGATGAAGCAGGGGTCTTTACCCCAACGCTTCACCAGGGGTGTGATCAAGTTGCTGCGTAAGGACAAGGACGGTGGGGATGGGTTAGGGAACTTTCGCCCTTTAACGATGTTAAACACTGACTTAAAGATTTTGGCGAAGATCTTAGCCAACCGTTTGCAGCTTGTCCTGTCTAGTCTGATTGGCCCCGAACAGACTTGTGCTGTGAAGGGCAGGACTATTCAGGATAACCTTCATATGGTACGCTTGATCTTAGAACAAGTCGACAGTGATGCCGCGCTGATCAATTTAGATCAGTCCAAGGCCTTCGATAGGGTTGACCATCGATTTCTGGAGGCTGTCCTTTCGGCGGCCGGTTTCAGAGCCGACTTTCGCTCCTGGATCCGACTTTTGTATGCGACCCCCGGTGCGCTGGTGGAAGTGAATGGGGTAAGATCGAAGCCTTTCGTATTGTCTCGCTCCATTCGTCAAGGTTGTCCGCTCTCGCCTCTGCTTTACGTTCTTGCGTTGGAACCATTCCTTCGCAAGTTGAAGGCGAATCCGGTCCTGCGCGGAATTTCCCTGCCTGGGGCTTCCACCTCAGCCAGGTATTCTGCCTATGCTGACGACGTTTCGGTTCTTGTGTCGAGCAGAGCCGAGATTGACGAAGTCAGCAAAGAGATCAGTGGGTATGAGATGGTGACAGGGGCCAAGATCAACCGCGATAAGTCTGTGGGCTTGCGGTTGGGTTCGTGGAAGGGAGTTTCTCTTCCCGGACCTTTCCGCTGGACGGATGGGCCGATCAAGATACTCGGCGTCTGGTTCGGTCCTGATCTCCAGTTGGAAATGAATTGGTCGGAGGTGCAGGGGAAGGCCGAGATCGCGGTTAATCTGTGGTCTCGGAGGAGACTTTCCCTGAAGGGAAGGGCGGAGGTATGTGTTTCACACATATATCCGATCCTCCTTTACCGACTTTCTGTGCTTCCGCTCCCGTATGCCAGACTAATGTCATTAGTCCGGACCTTGTTCTCTTTCTTGTGGAGAGACAAGGCCCCTATGGTAACTCGCGAGATCTGTTGCCTTCATCCCTCTGAGGGCGGTCTGGGTATGCCTAGCATTGAGATTCGTCAATATATGCTTCGCATTACCTTTCTAGACCGAATGTGTCGCGGATTGGATGAGGTGGGCACCTTTTGGAAAGAAGATGTCCGAAAACATTTCCCATCCCTGAGAAGTGTGCACTCGTGCGAGGAGGAGGCCGGCCGTAGACCTCGTGCCGAGTGTGCCTTCTACCGCGAATGTCGTAGTGCTTTGAAGCTCCTTTTACGGACGTCGGATGGCCTCTCCGACGCCCAGGCGTTGTCTCGTAAGGCATTGTATCGATTGTTAGTTAGGGGGTCCGTTCAAGATGATCTGATCGACGAGCTCGGTCTTACGAAGCAGGAGGCTCGCTCGATGTGGCCTTGGGCGCCTGGGTTGAAATGTCTCAATAACGATGAGGCATCACTCACCTGGCTGATGATTCGTGGGGCCCTCTGGGTCGGCAAGAGACTCTGTTCAGCAGGTTTGGAGAAATATCCAAACTGTCGTCGCTGCACTGGGGAAGTCGAGACCATTGGTCACGCCTTTTTTCAGTGCAAGACGGTAGTGCCGTTGTGCAAGTTTGTTGAAGGCCTCATGGTTCGCATGCTGCAGGGAAAGTTCTTTGTCCTGGAAGCCAGTTCTGTTTGTAGCAATGTGGTGTCGCAATTGACGACGGCTGAACACTGTGTTCTGTTGCTTACTAGGGATTATGAGAGTCGTGATTTGGACGACGCGTCAGAAGGGATTCCATGAGGGCGAGAAGTTCACCTCTTCCCAACTGATCTTGTACTTTAAGCATCAGCTTAAAGTCAAGATTAGGACGGAAAGGCGGCGGCTCACCTCATCGGAATTTGGCAAAAGGTGGGTGAATCTTGCGCGAATGTGTAGAGTAAAAGGGGCTGACCTAGAGTGGCACTTGGATGTCGGTTAGGTACAGGATTTGTCCTAACAGGGTTGAACATCGGCAACCCACCCAGATTTTAGGTTAGACTAGATTTTTGATTTTGAATCTTTAGTTTTTCCTTTTTTCTAGTAAACTTAGCTAGGGTATGCATGCGCATTGGCCCCTTTTATTTCTGTCCCTATTTTTCTTTTGTTTAATTGCCCATCCCCTCCCTCGTTAGGTGGTCAGTGACTTCAGTTCTCTGGTGGATGCGGGGCGCCTTTCGTTTCGTGTGTGTGCTTTTTCGTATTTGTTGTTGTGTATGAATGTGTGTGTGTCTGTGTGAATGCTTGGAGGAATGAATGTTTTTTCTTAGTTTTTCTTAGCCCGGCATTGATTTCGTCTAGTTAACTGATTTTGCTGCCACATTTATGGTTTGTGGGGGGTTTTATTACTAACACAGTTTTGTTTATTTTTCATTGTAAATACTTAAGTCATATTGTATATACTCATTTGGGGATCTTTTAAAAGTTGTTGTTTTATTGACCCTCCCCCCACAGACAATTTTTGTACATAAGGGGACTAGTTAGGACTTCATAGAGAATTTGAGGCATTATGGTGGACGTAGTAAGAAAGGTAGGAGTGAATGTGTTGTTTTGGTGATTGGAATATTGTTAGTTTGTTTGGGTCCGTGTCTGGGACTAGCTAAGTTTAGATTTAAGACAGAAGAAGACCGTCATTCCCCATCCCCCTTTTTAGGCCTTGTGCCACATTTTATACGTTATGTGTAAATAAATATCGTTCAGTCCGAAGTCGGGCGACCGGCTGATCGGCTGATCGGTTAAACTCTCTGCCTTCGGGCGGCGAGGAACCCGAAGGAGGCTACGCCGAAGGGCGGAGTCTCTCTCGGGGTGGTAGACCGACCCTGAACCTGTTTATAGGGGTTCAAAGGGAATATTTTTGCCCGAGCCCACAGGCTCGGAAAACCCACGGGCTCGGAAAACCCACGTTAAACCGGCCTTGTGCCACATGATGCCCTCGTGGGGGGGGGTGACTAAATACCGTTCTGTCCGAAGTCGGGCGACCGGCTGACCGGCTGATCGGTTGAACTCTCTGCCTTCGGGCGGGAAGGAACCCGAACGAGGCTACGCCGAAGGGTGGATTCTTTTTCGGGGAGGTAAACCGACCTTGAACCCATTTATACGGGTTCAAAGGGCATATTTTTGACCGAGCCCACGGGCTCGGAGATCCAACGTTAAACCGGCCTTGTGCCACATGATGCCCTCGTGGGGGGGGGGGGCGGTGACTAAATACTGTTCCGTCTGAAGTCTGGAGTTCAGTTTGAAGTCTGGAGTGAAGTCCGTCAGGAGTCTGTCAGTCAGTCGAGTCAGAGGCAGTCCGAAACAGAGTCGTGTTCAGACAATTATTACTTTAATCTGATTGTTCGTACTAACACTTTTCTACCTCTCTTTATATATTCCTGTTTGTAATATATCTCTGTTATTCCATATCCGTATTCGAGTTCTTCTTTATTGGTTCTACCTTGGACTATCACCGTGGTACAAGGAACAGGACTATAACATGTATAAGAGGCATTCAGGCTTCTAGATGTGAGTGAGTCGTGGATCTCTGTCCTCGGCTGGTGTCATATTAGGCCAATTCTTTGATATTCTAGTGCTAACTTTAGCGCCATATCTATTCTGGGATCATAATACACAACATTTCGGCCATTTTGTCCTCAGTACATCTAGCATAAATGTAAATACCACGTCGAAGGCATTGATTAAGAAAGAACGTCATGTACCCGAAATACCAGTAATTAATCACGCTGAAATATGGGAAAATAGTGCAGGAGTGATACAAAAGAAAGAGGTGCGGCTGAGACAAAGGGTTGGTTAGTCAGTTCGGTGATAATAATTGTGAGTTCAATCCCCGCGTTGGGTAGTACAAATATACGGATATACTCAAACTCAGTGGAAACAGAACTAGCAGTAACTAAACAACCAAGAGAAGGTATCTCTAGACAGGGAGAGCTGAATGCGAACAATCTACCCATGTAGAGTGAATAAAGGGCTAACTTCAAAATTCCCGGAAGGTTTAACCAAATCGAAAGACACCTGAAGAAGATTGCAGGCTAAACAGCCGAAATGCTTTGATCGTAACAAAGATAAGGAGATTAGTCCGACTGTGAATAATGTAAATAATTTTAACTCGTGATCTCAGAAATTCACACAGAAAAATTCTGGCTCATTTATAAACAGTTGACTTTTTTTTAAAAATGGAAGCAAAGAAGAGACACAAATTATATTATTAAATTAACTGAAGCTAAAAATAACGGTGTGACTTTGCTGCTGAGAAATAATATAATAATTCATATATTGTTTCTAATAAAAGAAACCATATGACATACATTTTTAAACAGTAGTTGATCTATTTAGGAATTTCTTTTGGTCTCAGGAGAAAGTACAGTATAATTCTTTTTTCAGAAGTTCCACCTAAAACAATGAAACGCATTACAAAAATATACATTACTATTCATTTGTCTATTTGTTAAAGATATGAATATTGAAGGAAAAGGAATAAGGCTCATTTTTGGTTGGAAATGAAATGCGTTAATTACATTCGAACTGGTTGAGAGAAAAACAGTTGTACTTGTCGAAATTGACAGCGATTATGGAAGTGGAGACATCTTGAAAAAAAAAAAGATTTATTCTACACAATAAATAATTACTTTCAACATGATTTCCTTTCTTGTCTATGCACTTAATCTTACTATTAACATAGATTGCATAGATAAAAATAACTATACAGTGAAAGTTTCAGATCAAACTTCAACTAATAAGTGTATCAGTCGACAGACTTATTGATCCAATCTCAAATAGATACAAATTTTGATCATTTTGTTTTCTTTTTTCCTATTAAGACTCCATTTTTTATATTGCGCACGACATTTATAAATACCGATCGCCTAAAAATCGACTGTTCTTTCTTATTTTTATTTCTGAGAATTACTAACCTTTGTTACATATATATATATATATATATATATATATATAAGAAGAAATATAGTCTTAAGATGTGCTTTATTTATGGGATAAAGTGCTCAATATCAGAGATAGAGCCTGTGTAAATATAAAAGTGAACATAGAAGTCAACACTTAGAGGCGACAGTCGGTTTCATGCTAGATGCAATTGTCAGGCCACTGATGATTGCATATAGCATGAAACAGACTGCCTCTAAGTGTTGACTTTTATGTTCACGTTTATATATATATATATATATATATATATATATATATATATATATATATATATAGAGAGAGAGAGGGAGATGACAAAGTGGTCTCTCTCTCTCTCTCTCTCTCTATATATATATATATATATATATATATATATATATATGTATATATATATGTGTGCGTTTGTGTGTGTGTAGGGAGGGTTCTGACCCTTTTCAGATTGTTGACCACACTAGATAACACGCTCCCTCCCAGCATAGTTGCAGTATAAACCACAGGTGAGTTCGGTGGGTGTTGAACAAACAAAAATGTGCCCGAGCAGGCGTCTGTAACAGGGATTAGCTAGTAGACGGGTATCCTCGGATACGGGTCGCCAGACATTTTACGTAAATATCACACAAAAATAACTCCTGAGGGATGAAATTCAAATGACACCAGAAGCCGATGTGCTTTAAAAGCTTTTTCCTCCCGAATTACAATGGTCAATGTGTTTTTGTCGAAATGCAATCTTTGTTATTATGCACATTTTCTTATTCATTTCACCCCCAAACCAGGCAATAAAGCCGCTAAGATATGGTGGGGTGGGGTTACTGAGTGTGAAAGAATAAAAGTAAAAGTGAAATATAATTAAGGAGATGGAAAAATAACAAGTTCAAAACTATAAAGAAGACAAAAGATGACCCTTGACATTTTGCAATGAAATATTTGGACATCGAAGCTGACTGGAAAGCAACAAAATTTTGATTATATTTTTCCAATTTTCAAATAAAGTGTTGCGTATTTTGCTTGAAATTGTGGATAAAATGTCCAAAGTTATTACTTTGTTCAAGTAGTTTTCAATTTCAGTCATTTTCAAGGACCAATGTGGTAGGCAGAATATCACAATAGAGACAAAAGAATTCTACCTACCACGCGGACAACACATTGACCCTTAAAAATGACTGAGATGGCTGAAAATACTTGAACATAACAAATAACAAGATATAAATTTCGGACAGTTCATTTCGAGTACACTACCGTTTTGGAAAATTGAAAAAAACACAATAAAAAATTAAACAGACAGAGCTTGTCGCTTCTTTTTAATCAAAATTGTTTGATATATATATATATATATATATATATATATATATAAGTGGGGAGTATAGGTGTATATATGTACGAAAAGACAAGAGGTAAACTTATTCTTATCCAACGCGTTTCATCCTATGAGGGACTTAGGATTTATTTTTTGGCACGTATTTATATATAAAACCGAGATGTCATTCGTTCGTCAAGGCTGTTAAATTTGAGAAGGTTCATGAATATTCATCAGGTAGTTGAAAGGTCAATCAAAACATGTGAAGGACACAATGTACCAATGTGTGTTTGTTTTTAAAATACGATATTAAATCCTGATAAAGTTTTAAAGAAATTTGACAAATAGAAAACGTTTCATGGAAACTAGATTTGATTACCCGTTTCACCTTTCTAGGTTTAATCAGATCCAAAAAAAAAAAAAAAAAAAAAAAACTCTGTGTTTGTGTATTTGTGTGTATGTTAAAACAATGAATCATTGTACTTTTTCCCTAAGCTGGCGTTTCCCGTGATTAAAAAAAGTGACTTTTTAAAAAGTTGTTGATATTTATTCTGCATCTTTTCTTTATAATTCTTACTTCAAGTCGAGAGTTTTAATACATTTTCCCAGTTTTTTCGTATCGAATTAGAGGTAAATCTTCATCTCATTTTCAGAATGGCTCGAAAGCAAGAAATTCATATAGCCTTTCATATAAATTGGAAAACCCTGGAAATTAGAGGGCACCACCTACACAACGGAATTGTTGAAAACACATTGAATACACCAGAGACTTGCTGTCATTTAATCTTCAGTTGTAAGCTATTCAATGACTAACTATCATTGCCATAGCTACTGCTGTTATTACTACTACTTCTTCTATTACTATTACTACTACTACTACTACTACTACTACTACTAATAATAATAATAATAATAATAATAATAATAATAAAAATGAAGAAGAAGCGAAGGAAATATTTTTTTGTATTTTTGAACGCAAGCAAATAGAACGCAAGACATATCAAGTCGGATTATATAATAATTGCACATTGAATAAGACTGCGCTTTTCAAAATAAGATTTTACAAGTATTAAATGATGTGTATTGAATTACAAACAAAAAAAAATCTATCGGATCTTCCGAATTCTTGATTCCTATGGAAAATTCTCTAAGAATCTTGAATCACTTTTTTATTGTTAGAGAATTGGATTCAAGGTTATTTTATCTTTTATTTTTTTTCTACGAATCTATTTATAGAAGACAGACTGCCGTTCTGTGTTCAGCAAAAAACTATTACGATCATAAAAGATATTCTACATAAGAACGATTATGGTCAACTTTTAACGATTATTACTTGTTTGTTTCTTTCTCTCTTTCTCTCTCTCTTTCTTTCTTTCTTTAGATAGATAGATAGCTATGAGCATAAGAAGCTTATATTTGTGTCTGTGACAGGAAATATTTTACTTTCTGTGTCTAAATACGTTAAAATCTCGTTAATACTCATTAGACCCACAAATCCAATAACTTAATCCAAATTCCCCCGAAATCCTTTGAGCAGAGGCAGTCAATTAGAATGCACAAAAATTGCAATGCATCTTTGAAAAGTTGAATTATGCAGATGCATTTTCAAACGTATGGAGAAGCGGGGGAAAAGACAAAATGCGAAATGTACACAATGGCTGGCATTCTCATCATAGTTTAATGAGATTATCAGATAATTCTGGCAATCAAGAACCACCATTATTTTAAGCATTTCGAATTTAATGACTACTTAAGTGCAATTAGGTGTGCATTTGCATCGTTGTAGGGAAGGCCGAACATGTACAATTTTTTGTTTCTTTCCGATATTCTACTAAAAACCAAAACTGATTCTCTCCGATAATCTAGCCACACAATTTAACATTCTATAATCATAAAATCCTTCTGCTTTGCGATAAACAGCCTACTAAAAAGTGCTTTTCTCCGATACTATATCCACAAAAAAACTGTTTCTAGCTTATATTTGTTGTATAAAATAAATACTTATTTCATCATTAGGCGAAGGATTTATGTACACAGATATTGTACTGATAAATCATCAGTTACTTCCCCTTAAGTTCTAGGCGGTATAAAAAAACACCCTGTAATATTCGTCAATAGACGAGTAGTTTAAATAAAGTCTAATAAAGTTTTGGTGTAAATTTATTCACTGGTCCTGTTTTTACCAAACTCACACACACACACACACACACACACACACATATATATATAATAGGCCGATTAATAAAATTTGAAGAATAAAAAGCCAACACAATGATATCAAAATTGGTATCGGGGTTTTTTCTTTGGGCTTCAGACCTGCATCTGTGCGATATTTTTCGGCAGAAGTTCATGTTTGTAGCTCTTTCTTTTTTTAAAACCTTTTTTTCCCTCGAGATTGATTTGATTATTTGCAAATCAAGAATTCGAGGGTTTTTCGAGACGAGTCTAGTTGTCTATATTTGTATATATATATATATATATATATATATATATATATATATTTAAATTACTGTTTAAATTATTTCAGATATGTATTGATATAGGTGTTATATGTTTTGAATAACACGAGGTTATTGATTTAACCTTTTTCTTTTAATTTTTTGTCATGTATCATGGTTTGAGAAAGTAGGAATTCTTTCAGGAAAGGATGTTTTAGTAAGAAATCAAGTCGCAGATTTATATTTTGATAAGATTCAATAGCCACACTTTCGAGAATTTTTCTTCTAAAGTTATTTTCTTTTTTTAAATACGTGTGGCATTCATCAGGTCAAAGTTCATTTCTATGTATGACTAATGCATTTCATAAATTGTTATGTATAATGTCTTTTTTTTTCATTTCTGTAAGTTTCCTCAATGTATTGTGAAGAAGTGTTCTGGCAAATTATTTTGCATTTACCTGCTCCGGAATTATTATCGTATGTGGGTACTTTTGTTTCTGATCATATCCATGATAGTTTGGGATGTAGTTGTAATTATTTACATGTTGTTCAGATTAGATAGGTTGCTTTGGATGTTGGAAGTCATGGAGTTGAGTTTTATCACCTCAAGCCCATGGACTTGCCTGACCTTCCCGTTAATCCGATGAGCACCCTATAACAAAAAGTCGGAAAAAACAACAAAAATAAAAATTTTGCTCTTGTATATGAATATTTGACTTGGGACGAAACGCGTTGGGTAATATAGGTTTTCCTTTTGTCTTTATTCACATATATATATTTATTTATCCATATATATATATATATATATATATATATATATATATAATATTTTTTGTTTAAAAATATGATTGCTCGCTACATACGAGTTCTCATGTTTCAAAAACGAGAGCCGAAACCATCCAAATAATTATTAAAATTAAGCTGAATTGACGTGTTTAGTCCCGTTTCATCTTCAAGCGAAATTTTAGGAATAAGCTATCTCTTGGTTTAAGTGTGTTTTTAGGTATGGTCCATTATAACATTCGTTATTGTCAACTTATATTCAACTTAATTTTAATAATTATTTGGATGATTTCGGCTCTCGTTTTTGAAACATGAGAACTCTTATGTAGCGAAGGAATCATATTTTTAAACAAAAAAAATATTATAATAAAGCTCTACTTCTGTATGGAGCACTGTCTTCTTAAAAATAAAAACAAAAATACTAAGGAACTCCGGATTATGCACCCAACGTGTTCTTTTCTATTTTCTGCATACTGCGCACTTATATATATATATATATATATATATATATATATATATATATATATATATATATATATAACACTTATGGACCAGCACCTGAAGAGACCTGGCAGTCGAAACCAATGTTGTGTGCGGTTATATAAGGTGTTTTTATTTCATTGCTCTGCATTCACCACTTTTTTTTTTAGACGTCCGTTTTTTAGTATAGTATTTTTCCGGCCTCGTAATAACTGCTACTTTGTGAAAAAGAATCCCACATAGATATATCCCAGAACACTTTAAAATTCAATATATTCACAATAAAATTGATATTAATAAACTGAAATTGGTAATATTATCAGGATATATATATATATATATATATATATATATATATATATATATATATATATATATATATGGTTAACAAATCGAGTGCGCTTCAGCTAATAATCTCACTCAATATTAAAATAAAAACTTATTTTGGTGGTGTCCGCTTTTATTAGTCAAACGAAAAAATTATAAAATTTTATTTATAAATCCTAATCCAAAATATACAGGTCGTGCAAATCTCTATTTCATTAACACAATATCCGATATATTTGAATAAATTATCTACAACTGTACATATTAATATCGGCTCCTTGACATTCTACAGCCTGCATTTGTCATTCAATCACCGATTTTAGAAATTTTATACTGATTCGATTTTCACATTAGTTGCAGTCATTTTTATTATCCCCGCAGATTTTCGTTTCTTCAATAGTGTTTTCAATTCTCATTTATATTTCTTTGATTTTAAAAAAAATTATATCTAATATAAAATGAATAGGTTATATTAAAGAATAAAAAATATATTTAGAAATAAAAATATAATAAGATAAAATAAATCATACATTTTTAAATATATTTTATTTATTTTCAATATAAATTATTTAAATATATCTTATTTTTAAATATAACTTGTCTTTGGAAAAGTACTTTTAAGGATGGTTTTGTATTTTTAAATAACTTTATCCATAGATTTCAAGTTTTTTTTAAAACCCATTTTTATTTCTCTCTTATTATTAAATTAACATTTTATTCTTCATATAACCCCAATTTTATGGCATAAGGTTAATATCCGGGTTTAATTTTAGAAAACCTCTCCCCTTTAAGACTAATATCTTCCACCTTCCTCTGACCCCTAACTCGTGACTTTCGTCTGACTGAAACATTGAAATGGATAAATTCTGTATTAGTTTTTCGATAGATTTTTTTTTGTTTTCGCAGTTATATTTCTAATTCCGACACGAGCTCAGTCTCTCTCTCTCTTTCTCTCTCTCTCTCTCTCTCTCTATATATATATATATATATATATATATATAGTTTATATATTGTGGTCACCACTGAGCATATCTTAAAGCTATATATTTATCATATATATATATATATAACTAGCAGTAGAGCCTGGCGTTGCCCGCGGATGTAACAGTAAGAGATAGATCAAGTATCGACCATCATAAAGACTGAAAAATAAAATTGACAAAGATTATTGTTTAAGGTTGACGGACACGCATGTCTTAATTAGTTTTTTTTTGTTTGTTTTTGTTTTTTTCCGAATTGGTCAAACCCAAACTCAAACAAAAACATTGTTTTCAATCGTTATGAGTCTACCGATTGAATAGAATTTTATTATAAACAATTGTCTTGTAAATGGAATTTTTAAAGCATTCTGAATGTAAAAATAAAGAAAAAGTGTGCAAGACAATAAGAAACACTACCTGCCAAAAAAAAAGTGAAGTTTTGTTGAAATCGGTTGAAAAATGTAAGAAATCCGATCCCATATATAAACGAACACACACACACACACACACACACACACACACACACACACACACACAATCAACTTGGGTTTTATATACTAGGCGATGTCTTCTTCCGCTTTAAATTTAGAGACCCCAACGTTACCCTGACTTGCCATCTGTGAATCTAACTGAGATATTGATACAAATTATTAACACCTTACGCCCCTTTTTCTTTAAACAATTGCTCGAATCGTTACCATAGAAATGTTGATTTTAATAATGAATATGTTTATAAAACACGTAAATTTCAGAAATAAGTTATCCCTGCCTCCTCGTGAAAGTGGGTAGATAATTCAGAGAAAGTGCTCAAAGCCACAGAGCTTCACGCCAGAGAAGAATGTCAACAATATTTTACGTATGAGAGAGTTACGTGTTCTTATTCATTTTTACAAAGATAATGTTACTAAAGAAAGTAAGAGATTCTTTTAGAAAAGCCATATTATTGTCTAAAATCTGAATATAGGCTATTTCCTTCATTTCATCTTGTCTTATTTCAAAGTAAAATAAAGTATCGTATTTGAATGGATATTTAAGATTTGCAGAAATGAATAGATTTTTCAGTTTTATTATTTGTTTTAGTGTCTATAATCATTCTGTTATAACTGTGCTTGTCTCTCCCTTTGTTAGTTAACTCGACCGTTCCGTCCTGTCAGTACTTTATCAATAATGGACTATATTAAAATATAATAAAACAAAAATAATGTATTAGGTTAGTGCAAATATAATGACGTAATAATGTCGTTTTTGACGTATTTTTAACGCCAAAAAACGACATTATTACGTCATTATTTTTGCACCAACCTAATAGATGAAATCGCAAATCAAAATTCACGTCAATCGTAATGACCGACAAACAAAATTCCGAAGTGATGAAATATGATTGAAAAACCTTTGAATTTTATAATAGAATTAATTATTCGATTATAATGAGCGTCAACTATGAGAATAGCACCTGTTAAATTAAAAAAAAAATTCTTTTAATTTTCAACACAGTAACTAAAAGCCGTTTTTTCAAAGATCGCTTGAGAAGTGAATCAATTACTCTTCCGTTCTCTACTTAAATTGGAAGCCTAAAAGGATATCCGATTCGTTAAACGGAAGTGATTGGCCAGGAAATGGATTCAAAATTTCACATCAGGGGCAGCTTTATGCATGTTGCCTATTAAAACGTGTGTAAATGCAAATGAATTGAAAAAATCGAAATAATTCAATTTCCACGCTTTTTTACGTCGCTTCAGTAAAAATAAAAATGATAAAATTGATTAAAAAAGCGTGTTACTTCGAACGCTAAAACATGTTATATACATTTTACTGTGTGCAATGTAGGTAGGCAAAATAATATATATATATATATATATATATATATATATATATATATATATATAATATTTTTATCAAAATAAATTACAATAAAAACATTTTAAAATGTTAAATGTTTTTATTGTAATGTATTATAATAAAAATATTATAATAATATCTTGATGTACTTTGTATAAATGCTACGAACTATGGATTTTTACCCTATCTGTTGTTTCTCTCATTTATATATATATATATACTGGATGTGATGGGGAAATAGTGGTCTAAATTATGTAAAATGAAAAATAACACTGACATCTCATTTTAAATCAAAACCAAACAACGCGCATGTGAGAAAAAAAAGATGCCGACAGTTTACCTATCGCACCATGCATATATATATATATATATATATATATATATATATATATATATAGTGTAAGTTTCTTTTCATTTTTCATTTCAACATTTGGAAGTAAAGTCTGATGATCCAGAGCCCTTTAAAAGGGTTGTGGTTAAATAACTTATTACATGGAACCTTAAAGTGGTCTGTTTTTATTCAAACATATTTGCTCTGAATTTTACATTGAGCTCTCTGGATATCATCTTCCTTGGGTCTACCCATACGGATTACCTAGTTTTGCATAAACTATATATATATAATAATAATAGACTCTCCCGTCGGTTTCGACGTATGAGGATCTGCCAGCTTATTGATTCAGTTATATATATATATATATATATATATATATATATATATATATATATATATATATATATGAAATGTATATTTGGGCAGAAACTTTTTTTTCAAATATGTTTCATTGAATATGACAGATGAAGAAAATTTGATTAATTTTTATTGAGCTTTCGTGTACTCGTGTAATTCTCCGTATATATATATATATATATATATATATATATATATAGAGAGAGAGAGAGAGAGATAGATAGATAGATAGATAGATAGATAGATAGATAGATCGTGTCCGCGCACCACTTCTTTCATCGTAGCTTGTCACACAATGTCTCCATTTATGAAACCAGCTGTTCTCACGTCCCTTTTTCTGGCCGCTGTAAACGTTCAACAGGTGGCAATGTATGTTAATAGGTTCAATTGTTTCCACATCGATGAAAGCAAGTTTTATTACGAGTGACTATCAAAATATTCTTCACAACAAATTTACTACAAATCTTATTTCATTATGCACCATCTATAATTATACCTAAAATTTATTTTAATCGAGTTCACCTCATGCAAAGCAGTAAAAGTCTCTGACACACAAAGGTTTACTCGGTGTGGAAGAGTTAGAAACAGAAACATTGCTCAGGAGTAAAAACAAAAGAAGAGTAATCAGAAGAGTAGAGATTGATTGACATTGTATGTAGATTTTTGAAGATTAAAGTTGGTTGGAAAGCATGGAACCGGAAGAACGTTCCACAAGGGAGGAGTGCAAGAAAAGAAACTGTTAGCATAGAATTTACGGTTACATCTAGCCAGCTCATCTTTAAATTAGTGAGACCTCGTCACTATTCTAGTCTAAGTACCATAACGAAGAGATCATCCGTACAAATTAACATGTAAGTATTTATAGCAAAGACACAGAGATGCAACCTTACAGCGGTGGGAAAGTAACTGAAGCCGAGATACCAGATCAGGACCAATAATATTGCTTATTATTCCTTGAATTTTATCAAGCAGCTCTGGATATATAAGAGGAGCACAGGATTATATGTGGCAACAATATTCTAAGCATGGACGAATGGTAGACTTATATATATGTAAGATAGATTCTGGCAAGGAAAATTGTCTTGGACGACACAGTAAACCAACTTTCTTAGCTGCTAACCTAGCAACAGATTCAATATAGTCTTTCCATTTCATGTCATCTGTGAAATTTAGTCCGAGAAGGTGCAACGAGTTTCTTTCCTGGAGGTTAGCATCAATCATTTATAGCTACATCTAGCCAGCTCAACTGTCAATTGATGAGATCTCGCCACCAGTCGCTTAAATTCATAAAGTCTGGGTACCATAGCGAAAAGCTCATCCGAACAATTACCATGAAACCATTTATAGAAAGACACAACCTTACGGCGGTGGGAAAGTGACTGGAGCCGAGCCACCAGATCAGGGCCAATATTATTGCTGATTTTTCTTTAGGTTTTGTCAAGAAGCTTAAGGTAAATAGCAGGGGCACCGGACCATATGTGGCAGCAATATTCTAATCATGGACGAATGGTAGACATAGCTATGTAAGATAGATTCCGGAGAGAAAAAATGTCTCGTACAACACAGTGAACCAACTTTCTTAGCAGCTGACCTAGCAATGGATTCAATATAGTCTTTCCACTTCATGTGAGCTGAGAACGTTAGTTCGAAAAGGAACAATGAGTCTCTCTCCTGGAGGTTAGCATCAGCCATGCTGATGGAAGGAAGCGTGGATTCTCTCAGATTATTATTATTATTATTATTATTATTATTATTATTATTATTATATTAGAGTGTGTCAAACGTATTTTTGTTTACTCATAAACTAGTCCTTATTGAGACGAATTGTGAGTATTGAAAAGGTGACGACATTTACATTGAAATAAAGTACAGATGTAAATGACCATCAGTTGCTGATTATGATACTTTAAAATATATTTAAATAACCCAACTTGATGCAAGGAAAAACTTTCAGAAGAGCTTCTATCATCGAAAAGCATAAAGAAAAAGAAAAGAGTTGATTAAATAACGAAAAAAAAACTTTTGATACGCCTTATTTAGAAATAAAAGACAAACTTTCAAATGTTTCTACAGAAGACTTCTCTTCAGAGAAAACATTAAAGTATACAGGTTCAGGTTGATAGCTCCTCATTGATTCTACTGCCATAAATTACTTTACAACTCATGAATTCATTGATGATTCTAATGAAAAGGAAACCATGTCTTTAGTGATAACAAAAAAAAAAAAAAAAAAAAACGACACAAAAAATGTCTCGATGCAAGAAAAGGAAAGCAAGAAACTGATAAGTTACGTCGTTGCTTGATTTTATGTCACATCTTGTTGGGTTATTTTCTATCGGTTTTTGTATGGGTCACACTGTGAGGACCAAGGTCACTACTCAAGTGGAAATAAGCCAAAGAGACTAACCTCGTTAACCATTACGTTACAACGAGGTTCCTTGAAGTCATTCATGAAGTAGGAAAAGCAACCCAACAAAATATAAAAGGAAGACTTTTGTTAGTTTAATAGTTCGATCCTAGTCACAGGTAGAAGCAAATCTTGTTTATACACTCATGGTGTTTCTTATTTCAGGAAGTATTGGTAACAAAATCTACCAAATCAGAGTGTCGGAGGAGAGTTGCTCTCATTTACCTTTGATTACTTACTATACTTAGCGTGGAACAACAATGGAGAATCCATTAAGGATTTTTCTCACTTTAACGGTTATAATCTGAGAGACACGTTTATTGAATATTACTTCGCGTCGACAGACGTACCCGCAGTTCTCTATGAAAATGTCGCGGTCAAGAGAAATATTTAAAAATGATGATACGGTTTCGATCATATTTAGTTATTTATTATTTTTCACTAAAATATTGTCATGAACCTAAACTTTTGTTAATTCTCTTAAATCCAGAGCCGTTTTATTAGGTTGGTGCAAAAATAATGACGTAATAATGTCGTTTTTTTCACGTTAAAAAATACGTCAAAAAACGACATTATTACGTCATTATTTTTGCACCAACCTAATACAAAACTTTCACTGATACAAAATGTGTTCATAGAGGTGTCCATTACGTTGAATGTCTTTTTAGTTGTTTGTAAAATAATTGATTTCCTGTATCATAATTAGATGTTAAAAAAGTAATGAACAATATTTACATTATTCGGACTATTGTCCTCATCTTTGTTGCTATATTTATCACAACGTTCCGGCCGTTGTACGCTCCGGCATCCTTCAGGTGGTTGGAATGTCGAGCTGAACCTTTTATTTCGCTCACTGGGGTAGACTGTTCTAGCTCCACGTTCCATGTCTAATGGATGTCAGTTATCAGTTATCTGCCTTAACCAGATATTGAACTCACAATTCTTTGGGTCCTGTCACTGGATCTAACCAACGCCTTTATCCACTGTACCATGCGTCCTTAAGTGTGCCATGTGCGAAATGTCCTGTTCGACATTCCAACCACCTGAAGATGGCCGGAGCGTACAACGGCCAAAAGATTGTGATAAATATTGCAACAAAGATGAGAACAATAGTCCGAATAATGTAAATAGTGTACATAACATCTCATCTCAGAAATATCGACAGATGCTGAAAGGCCGAAATGTTGTAATAAATATGGCGACAAAGATGAGGACAATAGTCCGAATAATGTAAATAGTGTACATAACACCTCATCTCAGAAATATCGACAGATGCTGAAAAGCCGAAACGTTGTAATAAATATGGCAACAAATATGAGGACAATAGTCCGAATAATGTAAATAGTGTACATAATACCTCATATCAGAAATATAGACAGATACTGAAAGGCCGAAACGTTGTGATAAATATGGCAACAAAGATGAAGACAATAGTCTGAATAATGTAAATAGTGTACATAATACCTCATCTCAGAAATATAGACAGATACTGAAAGGCCGAAACGTTGTGATAAATATGGCAACAAAGATGAAGACAATAGTCTGAATAATGTAAATAGTGTACATAATATATCAGCTTAGAAATATAGACATATACCCCAAAAAATGTAGTTTATTCTTTTTTTAAATGTCACCCTCAACGCGAAATTTCTAAACTAGTATATAGATATAATAGCATTATGACTTTCTGGGGCCTTCTAGAACATTATGGAACCTTCTAGAACTCGTTTTTTTATTGTATGTTTGTATGTTATGCTATAGCTATAAACTGTTAAATTAATTGAAAATACATAAATACTATCCAATCGTTAGCAAATTGAAAAATAAAGTTTTGGAAATATTTTGATTTTTTTTACAAGGTTAAAATAAAGTTATAACCTTAGAGCCTATATATTAATAACAATAATTTACCAATCCTCAAAGAATATATTTAAATTCGTCGGAGATTCACAAAGATAGGTTGGTTTAAACGACATGGCGAAAAATGATTATGTCAAAAATGAAAAGTTAATAAAACAACAAAGAAATCAGCCGCTTTATAAGAAAAGTTGTTTCTTCTACTGTGGAATTAAAAATATTCGTCATGCAAGCCGTTGACAATATGTTGCCTTCTTCAAGTGTGTTTAGCCATTACAGATTTACAGGATCTTTTTGCAGTGAAATGGGAATCAGAATTTTATAAAGAAAAGAGCAATATATATATATATATATATATATATATATATATATATATATATATATATATATATATATATATATTGCTCTTTTCTTTATCCGAACAGTGACATTCCATATCACGTGACGTCCGCGTCTCGCGACGGACGCTACTTGCTAACAAACAGTAATTTTAATTTATTTGTAACAAACAGTTATTTCTGATGAAAGATTGAGGGCAATCTGAAATATCAAATATATATATAAATAAATTAATACTTTCACAAAATAAAACATTATTATTTTTTTAATTTGAAACTCTCTCTCTCTCTCTCTCTCTCTCTCTCTCTATATATATATATATATATATATATATATATATATATATATATAAATATATATATATATATATATATATATATATATATATATAGATAGATAGATAGATAGATAGATAGATAGATAGATAGATATAGATATAGATATATGTCTCAATGGATAAAAGACGTCGCATTGAATAATTTCGACAAGTTTTGCCTGTTTTTTCACAGGTATCCTCTCATTCACGGAAAAGCTTCTTAGTATCCTTATTAAAGGGAAAAAAATTACCATAATTATATATATACATTTATTCCGATTACTTTCAACATTAGCACAATTTCGTTATCAGGGTGTTGTTTTTTTACTAAGAAAAAAATGTTGTATTCATCTGAAAGTTCAATTCTTGACTGTGAAGTGAAAAACGCTAATGTTATGTACTGTACGGTCACACTTTTGAAGCCTCAGGGGAGGTAACTAAATTTGAAATGGTCATATGTTTTTTTAGATAAAAAAATATTATTTGGTAAAACCTATCTACTGTAAACATTTTAAAACTTTTGGGTAGTATTCACAATTAATTTTATTAAGGTTTGTTTTCAATTTTTTTTTAAATATTTTAACATATATATATATATATATATATATATATATATATGTGTGTGTGTGTGCGCGCGGGTATGTGTGTGTGTGTCTGTGAATGAGTGTGTGAATTATTTTCAGATAGAGTGTATCTGTAAAGGAACAAAAAAATGAATGAAGGCCGGTCCGTACAATGGCCGAAACGTTGTGAATATGTCAATAAAGATGAGGACAGCAGTCCAAACCATGTAAAAATTATATATATATATATATATATATATATATATATATATATATATATATATATATATATATCGCTGCTCTTTTGCTGCTTCCATGGAAAGTTATTTCCATCAATTCTAAACTTCCCAGCTAAGATCCACGCTTCCCAGTTAAGATCAACCATGCTATGCAGCGATTCACACTTGACCCATTCGTATTCCATTGGTAAGATGTAAGTTTCATTTCGAGAAACTTATTCCCAAAAACCGGTGCTTTTTGGAACAAACTCCCAAGTCGATGCTTCCCCGATCACTTGAATCTTAACCCGTTCAAGTCCAAGGATCCGCATCTATGCTTCTTCGTAATCCTCTGACATGACTGGCTCTCGGACATGATACGGGGTGAACAGCAATATATATATATATATATATATATATATATATATATATATATATATATATATATATATATATATATATATGTGTGTGAAAATATTGTGGAAAATAGGAAAGAAACTGGTTTGGTAAAAGATCCAAAGTTCCTTAGTATTTTTGTAATAATGGTGGTGAGGAGTTCCACTAGCTTTAAGATAGAGAAGATCCGTAAAATTATGTTTAGTGAATTTAAAAAACTTAACTTAAAGATAACAGTCTCTTTTAAATTGAAAAAGGTAAACTTCCTCGACGTAACCCTAGACTTACCGAGCAACACGTACCAACCTTATAGAAAACCAAATGCTAACCCCTTATATATACACCCGAAGTCAAACCACCCTCCATCCACAATTAAACATATACCCTCATCAATAGAAAATAGAATTAGCAGTAACTCCGCTAACAAAGTAATATTCCACCAACATAATGACTTCTACAACACTGCCCTAAAAAGTAGTGGTTATAAAAATGCTAACATTAAATATAGGGACAATTGCAATAACCAAAAGAAAAAAACAGGAAAAGAAACATCATTTGGTATACACCTCCGTTCAACCAAATGGTTAATATTAAACTAGGACAGAAGTTCTTAGCTCTAATCGATAAACACTTTCCCACCAAAAGTAGGCTTAGTAATATATTCAATAAGAACACACTAAAATTGAGTTATTGCTGCACTGAAAATCTAGAAGGTATAATAAGAAGACACAATAATAATATCCTGAACAAACCCCCTTACCTGAATAGCTTTAATAACTCTACACTTAAATCAGATAATGATAGGGAAAAACTATGCGATTGTAGAAACCCGGTAGACTGCCCATTAGAAAATAAGTGCTGCATCAAATCTGTGGTATACCAATGCACTATATCATCCACGGAGAACCCTAACAATAATATGATATACATTGGGTCCACGAAAAATGCCTTTAAAACCAGATGGAGGCAGCATAAATGCTCCTTCAACAACATAAACTTTAGACATCAGAGCTCTCTATCTAAATATTTTTGGCACCTGAAAGAAAAAAATAGGACACCTAAAGTAAAATGGAAAATCATTAACAGGACTAGAACTTGCAAAACTTGGGATGACCCATGCCCTTTGTGCCTCCATGAGAAACTACACATTATTAAGCTTCTAAACAATAAAAACCTATTAAACAACCGGCAAGAATTAACGGTTTTCTGCCGACACAACCGAACTTACGCTCTGAATAACTAGCTAAAAACACGCATACAAAAAAATAAATTTTAAAATCCATAGCCCATATACATAGTTTTAATAACCTACAAAAATTGATAACCCTTTATGAAGTCGTCAAATAACAAACGTTACGGCCTTTTCATATACACAAATCCCTTTCACAAAGAGATATAATAAAAGAATAAAATAAAAATAAATAAATAAATCTCCGTAGACGCTCAAGCCAGACTATGCGAAAACTTCCTCCGTCGTAAATTTAGCCACCCCCACCTTACCGTGACCCGGCATCTTTGAAAGTAACTCTATACTGATACAAATTATTAACACCCCACCCCTGCCGATTCTAAACAATCCGCCCTTGATGTTACCATGGAAATTTTTGATTTCAATTCTGACCATACTATTAAAACTCGTAAATTTCAGAAATAAGTCATTCCCCAAAAAATTTCGCTTGAAGATGGAACAGAGCCTACTTTAACTCAAGTTAATTCAAATATTATTTTGAAGTTTTCGGCTCTTGTTTTGAAACATGAGACCTCTTATGTAGCGAGTTGGAATCATATTTTTAAATAAATAATTATATATATATATATATATATATATATATATATATATATATATATAATATATATATATATATATATCCGATGTTTGTGTTTACATCTGTTCCCTCGCCTACACATATAATTCCATCAATAAAAATATTACTTTCGGCCGATGAATCCTTTTAGAGGACTTTGTCATTCAATTATAAAGAGAAAATGTGTAAAATAGATAATACAAATATTTGGTTGACAAAAGAAAAAATCTGTGTTTGTTGTTAGATGGCATTGGGGACATTTCGTTTTCATTTTAAGAAAATCGCTTATCATTTTATTGTGCCTGCTGTCAGAGCATGAGCTTTAAAATAATTTTCAAAATTGGTGCGTATTTTTTTTATCGATTTTCGGCATATCAAAAAATCACCTCCAACGCCAAAAGATCTATGTTTAATTTAGTGAGAAAATGATCGGACGATGCTTTACGGTTGGGTTGAGCTGTTGTGGTTGATTGCGCACCAATATCGACATTACTTGAAAATAACCATCATTACAAGACGCCTGACATTTCCAACATGCAGAAAATATGCAAATAGAATACTGAAAGTCCTTTGAATGAGTAAGATGTTTCAGAAAAACAGAGAACAAAGATGCTTCTCATATATTTTCAATTGAGAATGATTGTTTTCATGACTTTCATGAGCATTGACGAATTCACTTTGGATCATGAGACCACTCCCCAAAAGTTTTTGTTTATATATATATATATATATATATATATATATATATATATATATATATATATATATATATGTGTGGGGGGGGGGAGAAAAATGGTTTATCCTACCAAACTGAATCGAAAAAGTTAACAAAACGGACTAACCATGAAAATGATTTTTTGCCCAAAAGGACAGTCTGGTTCATGCAATAGTTATCTACTTCCGACCGAGTGGTGGTGGTATTGGGGTGGGGTAGTGTAAAACCCAGTATTTCGAATGCTGATTTTATGGGCAGACAAATAAGACTTTATCACTTGCAAGACTGACATCATTTAATTCCCCTTCCTCTAATCCCATATATTAGACCTTGTGCTATGACAAACCACACTTTATAAACCCCACTTTGTAAACCCCACTTTGTAAACCCCACTTTGTAAACCCCTTCTTCAATGTCGATTGATTGAGTGATTGAACTGCTTTTTTACGGCTTATCAACCTTTTTCAGATTATTTAAAGCCAGATAATATTTTTTGGATTGCATTGTAAGAATTTTGGCGATAATAATGATTTACTGATACAAGTTTTACTAATTAACCCATAGCTAGGGGGAGAAGCGGTGAATTCATACCTTTCCCAAAGGTATTTGCACCTAATTGAATAAAACGAACTCACCTGGAATTGGAACTCGGCTCTCCGATTTCCAATTGACAGGCGTTATCCATTACACCACCTGCATATACCAGCTTACAACACCTGGTAACCGTAAGGGATCACCCATCTAAGTACTGACCAGGCTTGATGTTGTTTAACTTACGAGAATCGGTGTTTCAACATCTTCAATGTTGAAACATTTAACAGTTATCCAAAAAGTGAAATAGTATAAAAGGGAAAAATGAAATTACATCAGCATGAGTATTAGAGAAAAAAAAATGCAAGCTTTTTTGTTTTCTTTTTTTCCTTTTTTACCCAATATTCAAAGAAGCAGATGAGAAAAATGTGAATGATACACAATGAAAACAAGAAAATGCATGAGGAACTAAACAGATTGAACTTACCGTTGTTGTGATCTTGTGTATTGTCGTGATAACAAAAAAAAGTCAAAGTGGCTGAGTGGCGTTGTTGAAGCTTTCGCCGACAGCTTGATTTGTTGTATCCGAATAAATGCCCCAGGCCTCTACGCAAGTCATTTATACGCTGACTTGATAACATAATGATGTGTGCGTATATGGGTGTGTACCAATCAGCTCCTCCCTCTCTCTCACTCTCTCATATTCTCTCTCTCTCTCTCTCTCTCGCTTTCTTTCATAATCTTCTCTTGATTTTTTTCTTATCGCTGTTAGTCTTACTTCTCTGTCTCAAGATTTCCATACTTTCATTTTCTCTTCTTTCGCTTGGCATTATTTAAAAAATCACTTTCTTTTCGATACACTTAAACTCGCTGTCTTTATCAGCTCTTCTATCTTCTATCTTTCTCTCTATTTTTTTTCACTATGCTTTCTTTCTCTCTTGTTTATGCATCTTTCTCGTCAAAGCCACAGAACTCTCCCCACTTTCCTTGATATTTATTTCTCTTTATTTTTATACATAACGCTTTATATTTTGTGTTTCTCTATTCATCGTTTTTTTTTTTTTTTTTTTTTTTTTTTTTTTCATGTTACCGGACACGTTTAATATGTCGGATTTAAAAGAGAAATTCTCTCCGTCTAGCTCATTTTTTTTTCTTTCTATTTTTCTTTTCATTTCCCTCCCTTTCCCTCTCTCTCTTTTGCACTTTTCTTTCCAACGCTCTCTCCATTTATGTTTTTTCTACTCTCTTTCGTTTTCTTTGTCTAAATTTCCCAGTCTCTCGCCATCTCTCTCTCTCTCTCTCTCTCTTTCTCTGTCCACTTTACTATCGTTTGTCTCATTTTCCCCCTCTCTCCTTCTTTCGTAAAGTTTTATTTATGTCATATATGTAATTACGGCTTATATATATATATATATTATAATTATAGGGATGTCTTCATTTGCTCAAAATATATCGGCCTATTCCTATCTTTCTCTTTCGTGCTCTATATTTCTATCTATCTCATTCAATTCCATCTATATGTTGAATTATATAGTCTAATGCTCAATGAACAAGTTTCACGCTCCGTGGGTTATATCTCCAAGAGTTTGTTCTAAATTATACGACATTGTAGTTAATTTAATTAAGATATGTAAATATTTTTCATCTTAGACCCCGCTCAAATAATCCTTTCTCTCCAAACTCTGTTTTTCTTGTATATCTTTTGCCCTCTGGTGATATATCTGTATTATCTTGCTGAATTCCCAAGCTTAACCTACAGGTCCTAAATTTATGCTTGTACCAAATTTAATTTTGTTCAAAAAACTTCGTTAACTTCCTTTATTATTAGAACAATAGCAAGAATTCTAAACGTCCATAATATAGATAAACCGCTTAAAAAATAATAATAACCCTAATCTTTAAACCAATCAACCGACTGTTAACCAATCGATATCAGCCAATCTGAAATCGCTTACGATCCAGAGTCCTTGAAAGAATTCAACCGCCATTTTGAAGAGAATGTCAAATATGAATGCCAAAAGAGATTCCTGATAGTAAAAGCAACGGTCACTTGCGGCTGGACAATGACGATGTCTGACCACGACGTAATTGGAAAAACGAACGAGGCATAGCTGACCTCTTAAGTGGTCAGGTAACTAAGTGGACAGCAGCTGGTTAAAGAATTTAGGATTGAAACGAACGACATAGACATTATGGCTGCTAACTTTGAAGATTCTGTCAATGGGTCATCTTCATTTCCTCAATATTTTCACAGATTAATAGATTTCAAGCTCGCCTTTTTATGACTCTCCTTACTTATCTATCTATCTATCTATCTATCTATCTATCTATCTATCTCTCTCCATATATATATATATATATATATTATATATATATATATAATATAGATAGATAGATAGATAGATAGATAGATAGATGGTAATACTCATTTGGAAAACCTCGGATAGCTCAACTTGAAATTGAGCAAATCTGTACCAGAGGAAAAAATTGGGAATAAAAAAGAAAGAACCAAGAACATTAACACAATACACAGCACGAAACCAATCTTCAACTCCAAAGAAAAAAAACCCAAACGAGTAAAAATATTATTCTAGTATATATATATATATATATATATATATATATATAATTATTTATTTAAAAATATGATTCCAACACGCTACATAAGAGGTCTTATGTTTCAAAACAAGAGCTGAACATTTCAATATAATTATTTGAATTAAATTGAATTAAAGTAAGCTCTGTTCCATCTTCAAGCGAAATTTTTTGGGAATAACTTATTTCTGAAATTTACGTGTTTTAATAGTATATTCACAATTGAAATCAAAATGTCCATGGTAACAGCAAGGGCGAATTGTTTAAAATAGTTAGGGGTGTTGAGTGTTAATAATTTGTATCAGTATAGAGTTACTTTCATAGATGTCAAGTCAGGGTAAGGTGGGGGTGTCTAAATTTAAAACGGAAGATGTTTTCGCCAAGTCTGGTTTACGTGTCTATGGAGATTTATTTATGACACCCTCGTGGGAGGATGACTGAATATCGTCTCATGGTCGGAATCTAAATACTAGGTCACGCACCTAAAGATTAATGATATAAGATAGCTGAGATAGATAGATAGATAGATAGATATGAATAGACTGAGATAGATAGATAGATAGATAGATAGATATGAATAGACTGAGATAGATAGATAGATAGATAGATAGATAGATAGATAGATATGAATAGACTGAGATAGATATGAATAGACTGAGATAGATATGAATAAACTGAGATAGATATGAATAGACTAAGATAGATAGATAGATAGATAGATAGATAGATAGATATGAATAGACTGATATAGATAGATATGAAGAAACTGAGATAGATAGATACATAGATAGACAGATATGAACAGACTGAGATAGATATATACAGAGATGTGAACAGAATAAGATATCTACAGATAGATACATCTCACCTCTCGCTTCTGTATCTATTGTTGAACTTTTTAACTGTTAGTTTTTATCCTTGTTTTACCATAGAACCTCCTCAGAGTTGGGGGTCTTTATAACAGATCTCAACGGTCGAACCAGCGGATGAAGTGGGCTACGCATGGCAGACATGCTACAGAAGGCGCCACTCGAAATTATAACCGAGTTAGCGGCAGTCCGTTGCAGTTTCATAACTGGTTTCTACATATCTCATTCCATATTTTCCGCAGGGTAAAAATATGAAATAAAGTGCGTGGCTCACTTCTTGACAAGCTGAAGTCCACTCTATCGGCATTTTTTCTACTCCGATTTTCTTTTACCTTCAACCAACTCTTGCAAAGTCAAACGGCGATGGCGAATTTGATGACGGGAGCAGGTTTTCGTGAAAATGGAAGCATCTAGTCTTGACCTTGCACGTTAGCGGCGAGTGTGTGATGGCCGTCCTCCTAAGAACCAGTAACTACTTAAGGAGTACCGCTACCCACCTCAATCGAGAAAGATACTAGAAATATGGACTGAACATCGGAAGCCACTACCAGTGCCCGGCTTGGAAATCACATCTGGCGGGGCCACCCATCATACGCTTGAGATAACAAGAAATTTAAAATTACCGACGTCGACCCCGAATATAGGACATCTATTCGTTCTTATTCAATTTTTTAATCGTTCTTGTGTTTATTACTTTTCAAATTTGGATCTGTCAAGAAATCTCTTGGGCAAATTCCTCTCAGTGAAGTAAATATTTTAAAGCGTCTAAATTGGCCCAAGAAGTACATAAAAATTGACATTTGCTGAAGTTATTTTCATGGTCGAATTACGGGTGAGACGATGGACCTGAAGGATGGGCCAATGGATAGGCCAAAGGGTGGATTTTATCTGCTGCAAATGTGCCTGTGGCTGAAAGAATGTAGCAAGGAGGCGGCAATGTGATAACATCGGCTGGAAATATCGACCAAAGCATTATTGAACCATTCAAAATAGATGATAGAGTTAAACTAAACAGTATTAACTACTATGATTTTATGGAAGACTTTCTTTGAATGATACAAATCGTAGCCTCGCCGTTTCAAAGTGAAGTGTGCAATTATGAATCACAATGCTCTTTCTCATGTATCTGAAGTTGTCTGTGTATTTTTTTTTAGCATAAAATGCTTACAGGGAAGAAGATGATGCAATGGCCACCATCAAATCCCGATCTGAATCCGATGAAAAAATTATGGTCAATTGTGAAGATGAAATTATATGAAGGTGGCAAACAATATGACAGCAATTAAAATGGGAATCAATTAAAACCATTATGTCGGTAATAGAACCTCCCGAAGTAAATAAATTAACAAGATAAATGTATAAAAGATTGCTGGCTGTTATTGAGAAGAAAGGTCATTATATCAAGATGTAAATGCCTAAAAGACATATATGTTTATTATTTGTACCATTAGGTGTTGATCCATTGTTGTTGATTGTATTGCGTTTGAGTCAAACTTTGTTTTGATGTCTAAATGAATTGTTTAAATTTTGAGAAAAAATCTTCAAAATAAATTCGAGTTATTGAGGCTTTATGTGATTTGCGCAATATAACTTCAGACGGACAGAATATATTATTAATAAACGTTATTATAATGGATACTGATATTTCAAAATGTGATCTCTATTTTAAAAGGTAAAATAGAGATTTGCTAAAAGCGCCAGATTAACTAATGTTTTCTCTTACAAAGAGAGACGCAGGTTCAATCCCTGACAGAAAGCATATTTTCTTTATTAAGAATTTACGGATGCGCACCCCGATAGACGTAATACCCATTGTTTAAAATAAAAATGGAGTATCTATACTTGTATCCAATTCAATAAAGACATTAAATCGATTAATTCTTTTTATTTTTATTTATTTATTTTATATATATATATATATATATATATATATATATATATATATATATATATATATATATATATATATATATATATATATATATATATATATATATATATATATATCCGCGGAGGGCCGTTTGGAGACCTTTTGTGATACTGTGCACCAATTCTATCTATTCGGTTCGCCCAAAAGGTATGGTTGATTCTGCACAAGCCTTCACCTCTATGATATATGCGGTCAGTCTGGCTGTTCAGATCTAAGAAATGAGCTCCTTGACCCTTATACGGCGAAAAAAGACAGAAGTGTCCAGTATATATATATATTTTTATTTACAATTTATTTTCTTATAATTTCTTTAGGCTTAAAGCAGAATATTACAAGTGTGTAGCACCCAGTGAGGATCGAACTCGCTACTTTGAAATCATGTCACCAATTTATTTACGACTGCTCAATGGTGTGACGATATGTCTTCAATTTTCTTGATTTTCTCTTTTTTCTCTTCCTCTTCTCTTTCTCTTTGCACCTTCTCCTTTTCAGTTTCTCTTCTTCTCTTTCTCTTTGCACCTTCTCCTTTTCGGTTTCTCTTCTTCTCTTTCTCTTTGCACCTTCTCCTTTTCGGTTTCTCTTCTTCTCTTTCTCTTTGCACCTTCTCCTTTTCGGTTTCTCTTCTTCTCTTTCTCTTTGCACCTTCTCCTTTTCGGTTTCTCTTCTTCTCTTTCTCTTTGCACCTTCTCTTTTTCGGTTTCTCATTCTCGTTATGTTTCTACTTTTCTCCTATCTTTTCCGTTATTTTTTTTAATTTTCTCTTTCTTCTTTTTGATGCTTCATTATTCTGTCACTTTCATCCTTTCTTCCTAGAGTCTTTTTAATACCTCCTCTCTCTCTCTCTCTTTCATTGCGGCTATCTTTCTATCACCTTTTCCTCAAAACACCTAGTTTATATCTTGCACGAAAATAGTGACTCTGTTTTGTGCCACCGCACGAGTAAGCGACTGATAAGTAAAGACAGAAAGGTACAAAGACCGGATGCCTCATTAATCAAGTTCCTTTGTCATAAAACAGTTCAACTTCCATATTTATTTCCTTCATTATTTCTCTTGCATCTTCTTTCTTGCTTGCTTGCTTTCCCCATTACGGAATTTCAAGACCTATGCGACCATCTCAAACAAGCTATTGTGATCCAACCGGCCGGAAGAGAACTTATTATCACCCACACAGAAAACACATAACATACACACCCGAATATATGTATATGCAGATATAGACTTATTCACTTGGCATTGCGTTTACGAGTTTCTTACTGAGTATATGAATTGAGAACCTCCAGTGTTTTGTTATAAATCTCAATGCTTTTCTCTCGTCTTTACTGTTTTGGGGTTCCTATCGTCTGTATTCATTTTTTTATATTCTTGTTGCTGACTCAAAGTGATTTCTTTTGAGAAGAAACTTTCCTTTATACACACACAAATATATATATATATATATATATATATATATATATATATATATATATATGTGTGTGTGTGTGTGTGTGTGTGTGTGTGTGTGTGTGTGTGTGTATAAAGAATTGCCTTGATTTTAACAACGTACAGGAGAGTCTAATTGAATTAGCTTCTGAAATGTACCAAATCTTTTAACAATGTTTTTTGATCTATTTAATTCTTTGTTTTCTAATTTCCTTCTATTTTTTTTATCTTATTTCTTCAACAATTTTATCATTATTCTTCTTTTTTCTATTTTTCTTTCGTTCTTTTTCTTTTTTTCCTATTTTATTGATTGACTTTTCCTTTTTTTTTCCTATTTTATTGATTGATTTTTCCTTTTTTTTTTTTCCTTTTTCCTTCATTCCAATTGGGAACAGTTGGCTAGATATCAGAATGGAAAAAATCTCGCCACATGAGAGGAAAAAAAATCGGAGATATTAAACATTATAGATGAACTGACACGTTTGGTGCTTTAACAGGTCGACCTTTCACTCTCGCCATTGCAGATGCAAATATATTATATTTCTATGTTTTAACCATTAGCAAGCACATAACATTTTTGATTCCAGTAGACGAGATTGGCGGACTGATTCAACGGAAAAACCAAACATGAAGGCGACATTGAAACTCGGCAAAAATACCAGAAATTTGTTCTCTTAAACCAAAGTATTCGTTTCTGCTGGAAGTACCAGTCTTCTTATCTCGCAACCTATTCATAGGGAATCATTTCTTACTACTTCATGATAAGGAGGCACGGCGGAGTAATGGATAGCGGCTTGGATGGAGAGCCCAGTTCGAATTTCAGTCGAATCCATTACATTCTCTTACGTGCTAATACCCTTGGGAAAGGTGTGAATCCAGCCATGGGTAAATAGCAGGACAGACTGGGCCTTGGATAGCAACTGGTCTAGGAGAGGGAAAACTCTGAATTCAAAACCTGCGGAGGGTCGTTTGGGGACCTTGTGGCACGTAGTGCACCAGGTCTCTGTAATCGGACCATAATGGTCCTGCACGAAACCTTCACAACTGTAATCAAATCTCATGTGCTCTACATGCGGGTTGGGGACCGCTTGTGAATTCCAAATTCCCATGAAACTCCAATATTGGAGCCAGTTCAACCTACCTCGGGTGAATGCCGTTACAAGAGCAAGGAGAGAGAAGAGAACTTCATGATAACGCATTTTAAAAACCATATCGGCTTAACTGGAGCATATTAACAGATTCGCAATATTTTTGAAACTAGAATTTTTTTGCAACACGAATTAGCGTATTGAAATTCTCACAGTATTTAGTATTGTTGAAATTGGAACAATAATTTAGGGTCGCCTTACCATCCTCTCCTGTCAAGTTGTTTTTAATATCCAACTTGTATAAAAACTTTTCTTCTCAACATAGCAATTTATGAAACTAGTATCTTGTTTATAAGAAAAACGAAGAGAGAACAACTTTCTTTTAGCGTTAGGGTCTTTTTTTTTTATTAGGGAGTGACCAAAACTCACCATTTCTTTAGGCACTATTTTAGGGAGTGAACTAGACTGACCGTCACTACAGAAATGTAGAATAGGTAATGAAAACCTGTTTATTTATCTAAAAACAAAATAACCTGCGGCAGCCACAAACATTTTTTATCAAGATTTACAAATTCTACGTTTCATTCAATTTCTCATAGCAATCGGTGAAATATAAAAACTAAAATAAAAAAATATGTAAAAAACATTATTGCATTTTTATTAAATAAGTATTTGTTATTTTAATCATTAAATTGTTATTAAAATGATGAGAATATTTTGTATGCTAAATAATAAAACTTTTAATTTTTACAAAAAATTAATGAAAATTTATTATGCTAAGCCGCGCACCCTAATACTCTCTTATCTGTTTGCCTTTTCCCCCAAAATTTCGTTTCAATCTGTCAATATATGGTTATTTTACAGGGTATGACGGACAGACTAACTGAAGTCACAGAATTTTATATATAGAAGAATGATGAACTTTTTGGCGGGAGATTTTAAAAATTGTTTAAATATTGGAATCGAGTTTTATTCGGTTAGTAAAGTATTGGATTGAATTCGATCCACACGGAGTGCTCTAGAAATGCAACCTTATCCCAAAGTTATTCTGATTTACTAAACACATTAGAGAACAGGATGGTTTTAATTTTAAACGTTTTGAGCTTTGTATGAATCGGCGTTCTTTAAGTGTCTGTTGTATTCGTATGTTATTTAGACTTTTAAACCAAAACCCAATCATTCAATGCACACAAATTGGCTACTACTGATCAATAAAGGACTCTGGTTTGTCCGGGAGACACATGTCCTCGAGGATGAAAGTATTTGTTAAAGCATTTTCTCGTTTGCTGACAGTCGTGAATTCAATCCTTTGGTCAAGCCATTTTAAAAAGCCGTATACGCTCATGAAAGTGAAAGCTTTTTCTCTACAAGGGCCAGATCAGACCAAAAATGGAATATAGATTAAAGTACAGGATGGTTTTAATTTTAGCCATTTCCAGTGACAGGACCCAAAGAGTGAGTTCAATACACGGTTAAGGCAGTGGAGAACTTTCAGAGGGAAATTAACAGGAGATAACTGACAATTGACATCCATTAAACATGGCACGTAGAACTGGGACAGTCTACCCAAGTGAACGAAATAAAGGGTTAAGTTCGACATTCCAACCACCTGAAGAAGGCCGGGGAGCGTACAACGGCCGAAACGTTGTGATAAATATGGTGACAAAAATGAGGACAATAGTCCGAATAATGTAAATAATGTACAACCCAGTGTGTCTGAAAATTTTAATTTTTCAATATTTTTATTGTTCAAAACACACATATATATATATATATATATATATATATATATATATATATATATATATATATACAAAGAAATAATCACGCATAGAATCAATCAGCAATATTAATGATATTGATTCTATGCGTGATTATTTCTTTGTATATAAATTATATGCTGCCTGATGTTTTATATATATATATATATATATATATATATATATATATATGACGATTGCATGATACAGACTGTCACCGGTGGTTGTTGACATCAGTGTATATATATATATATATATATATATATATATATATATATATATATATATATATATATTGTGTGTGTGTATTTGGTAACCAATCCCTCTTTTATACAAGTTTCATTAAAAACGACTGACAAGGTACTTATCAGCTACTGATAATTTATAAATTAATTATTATTAATTTATTATTAATTGATAATGTATTAATTAATTATTAATTGATAATTTATTAATTTATTATTAATTGATAATTTAATAATTGTGTAATTGAGGGACTCCTGCCCAAATACACAATTATTAAATTACATGTCCCGTAAGTCAATAAGGAAAGTAATTGCATTACCTTGAATACTTTGAAAGTTTCGGAACATTCATGTCTCCTCAGTTTCGCATTTCACGTCAACGTGGATTTTTCAGGCCAGTATACGAAAATAAATACTGTTTTATAAATAAATGGAGCGTCTACTATGTGTTCATGTACTATATTAGATTTACTATATACTATATGTAGATAGATAGATAGATAGATAGATAGATAGATAGATAGATACATAGATAGATGGATGTTATTGTACATAGGTGGACTCAGATGCATATAAAAGTATAAATAATTTTTCTTTATTATTTAAATTTCAATAGATTTCATTGACATGGAAAAGTACAATATTTTTGCCCATTTTCGTCTTGGCGACTAAGCAGTTTATAACATTTTGTACAGTATAACGTACCTTTTTATGTATAAGACGCTTCTTTGAATAAGACGGATCTCTTTTTTCAAAAAAGAAATAAAACCTCCTCTAATTTATGAACTTAATGCAGATCCTGGACTTTGTTGTATAATATACGATTTTTTTTCTTTTTTATTTGTTAGAGAAAGGTGTAGCTTATATCTTGAAAAATAATACATTTTTTTCTTTTCATTTATAAATTGCGCTTTAAATCGATTTCATCGTATAATCTATCGTCTGCAGTTATGAACACCTCGTGCCTTCTGTAACTGTGTCCGATTGTATACTTTGAAATGTTATTCTTTCTTATTATACTCTGTAAATTCGTGGCAAATACGTAACGGATGTTTCTTTATCCATTATCTATTCGATGTTCTGTTTTTTTAAGTGTCAAAGCGGTGTTTTTGTAGTGAATATAAGAAAGCTTTGGGCACGATTCTCTCGCGGAAAATAAAAAGCAATTTTACTCGTCCGTAGTTCATTAACATTGGGCTTGGTTAAACATCGAATGAATAAAGTGTGCATTCATATCAATATGGTTTCATTTTGCTTTATTTATTTTTTTGAATGATTTCACTCTAAGCAAAGTATTAAAGCCAGAAAGATGCAAGGGAGGGGTGGGGCACTGATCGTGAAGAATACGAGAAAAAAATATTAATAGGAAGAGAACAATAAAAGAAAAGAAATTAAGAAGACAGCAAATAACGATTGACATTGCATTTAAATTTTTGAAGGTTAAATGTGTCCGGGAAGCAAGAAGCCAGAAGAGATTTCCACAAGTGAGAAGTACGAGAGAAGAAACTGTTAGCATAGAACTTACGGTTACTTTAAGTTAACGCATTTATTATATAACCTTCGCACCCCCAAAAAACACACACGCCCATCTCTCTCTCTCTCTCTCTCTATATATATATATATATATATATATATATATATATATATATATATAAGGTTGGTGCAAAAATAATGACGTAATAATGTCGTTTTTTAACGTTAAAAATACGTCAAAAACGACATTATTACGCCATTATTTTTGCACCAACCTAATATATATATGGAGAGGTTTGTGTGTGTAATATATTAATAATGAATATAGAATCCTTAAAAATCCATTTGACTGTGATTGATTTCGTAAACTTTTACATCCATCGTTTTGTTAATAAATGGCGTTCAATTTATCCAGACGCAAGGAAAAGGAAAAAAAAGAAAGAAGAGAAAAAAGGAAAAACACTCGTCTGAAGAGATGGATGTAAAAGTCTACGGAATAAATTAGGACCAGATGGGTTTTTAAGGATTCTGTATTCATTATTATATTGTTCTGTTTGAGCTCTCTTTGTATTAATATCCTCCTCGGAATCATCCCTATAAAATATCATTTGATATATATATATATATATATATATGTATATATTAGGTTGGTGCAAAACTAATGTCGGTTTCTAACGTTAAAAAATACGTCAAAAACCGACATTATTTTTGCACCAACCTAATATATTGACTTTCCCTTGAAACTTCGATATCTGTCCGTGGAATTAATTCGAATGATTAAAAAGGATTCCGCTGATGATGTAATGAGCAAATACCAGATAAATCTTCAAACTTGGCTGCGAATCCGTTGAAAGTAATCCATGTTTTGGAAAGCCTTCAAAAAAGCAAAACCCCCGAAAATGTAGAACGCGTTTCGGCTGCACCCAAAGAAAAAACCGATGATTAATGGTACGAGATTTACCAACAAAAATCCGAGCCTTACAAGAACTGTCTGAAAAGTTTCCAGCTATTTTGAATATTTGGATTGCCTATTCTTTACTTTTCCCGCGTTTTTTTTGTTTTCGTTTTTTTTTCTTTTCTTTTTTCTTTTTTTTTTTTTTTTGGTACACCATCACATTACTCAAAATTTGGCTTCTGCTAAAATCGTTGATGAAAGGAAGTAGACTGACAGTCGTGGTGGAAATTAAGGAGAACGTGGCAAAACAGCTGGTATCAATCCCCAAAAAAGGGTTTTGAAAAATATGAGGGATACTGGGATGTGGACAACATCCTAAGGAGAGTAATTTGAAATGACCCGCGTTAAACTACGTTCTCGTTAATCTTATATGACCACATTATTTCTTGGGATAGTTTGGTTGATTCTATGACATATGATCCTTTGTTGCGTTACTTAGCGTTGAATTTAGTATAAGACACCCAGTAAAGATTGAATTCATTCCTCAATAGTAATGCTATGTTGTTAGTTGATTGGACAGCATGTCAACTCTTCTTGGGTTATCTTTGACATCTCAAGCCATGTCAGGTTAATTAATGTCGAATTTTGCACGAGACAAGCAGTGAGGATCGAACTCACTACTCAGTAATAATGGTTAACCAGACCAACGTCGTTCGCCATTATTTCATATCGAGGCGCCGTAGATACGATTTCTGTACAAATCTCGGATCTACATACATACATAGGTGTGTGCGTGTGTTTGTGTGTAATGATAAAAATGCAAAAAGTTTCATTTTTTATCATTATTCTCAAAACTGAAGCCCAAAGATTGCGATTAAGAAGCAAAGAATCAGCCCAATTTTTTGCAGTGAAATCTTCCAAGTCTTCAACCGTTTCTTTCTGACGTTACTTTCTCATTTACTTTCTTCGACTTTTTAGTCTCCATTTCTACTCGGCCCCCAACCGACCCGACCAACAAACAGCCGAACGATTACTTCACTTCTCCATTTGTAATATTGATCAGGTGCCAAAGCTCTAATTGAACTTTCTCTCCGCAGTCTACAAGAATTTGATACCGACTCAACACAGCGTCAGTTCAAATCATCGTTAACAGACGATAAATCAGAAAGAGAAAGTGGGAAGTGAGAAGAATGGAGAAGAATAGAAAAAAAAAGAGAGAGAAAGTGAAATGCGACCATTAGAAAGAGAGAGTGAGTAGTGATTGACGAAGAATGAAGAAGAGACATTGGTGAAAAGGGAAGAGGGAGAGATAGACGGTGAAAAAGTGGGCAAAATAATTAGGTTAACAAGTTTTCGAATCTGCAAGACACAATTCAAAACAAAGAATACTTTATAAAAGAGAGTAAGTCGGGAGAGAGATTGGGAGAAAAAAGGGCAAAATATTGATGTAGATGTGCAGTAGAAAGTATAAATGAATAAGTACTAAAGAAAGAGGGGGAGAGAGAGAACGATGAGTGAGTGAGTTAAAGTGGTCGGAGGAAGAGAAAAAGAGTGAAAGTGGAAGTGGAAGAGGGGAATTTTGAGAGAGAAATGAGTTTGGGTGAATGAAGAGTGGCGAGAAAGAAAAAGAAAAACAGTTACAAAAAAGTGGAAAGAGAATAAAAGTGTTTGAGAGAGAATAAGAAAGAGAATGAAAATAAGTAGTCTTGGAAAGAAAGAAGAAAGAAAGAGAGAAAGAAAGAAGAAAGAAAGAAAATGAAATTGTGTAAGCTGAAAGAAAAAGAAAGAAAGAAAATAGTACTTTGCAGCTTAAGAAAGAAAGAAAGAAAGAAAAAAAGAAAGGAAGAAAGAAAG